>CM062204.1:23245000-24445000 GCA_031216445.1 Lateolabrax maculatus
TCCACATAAGAGATAAATAAATAAAATCAAGCACAAAATTGTCTTTTCTGTTGTTTATAAATACTCACTGGCCTCAAATGTCTTTTCTGTCGATCGTAAACGTGCAGGATCACACAGGAGAAGTGTTTATAGAGAATGAAGTGAACCCATATGTGCTGTGACACACTACCAGTGAGCAACGCTTACAGCAGGGACCTGCGTGTCTTTTCGGAAACGAGAGTTAACCTTTTGTACACTTGTTGAAGTTTCTTCTACAAGCAGGCCTCTGTTAGGACTCTTCAAGCTCCTCTTTTTGGCGTCCATGCCATCTGAGCATCTATATAGTTCATTAAATAATGTGACAATATGAAATGTGTTGTGCCCTTCAGTGATAAGAATTAGGAAAATAATCTATACAACTAAATAAATCAAAAGGCCACATGTGAGAACGTTTTGTTTTTGAATCCCCAAATGCATGAATATCACTTTATTCATGCAAAATTCCATGTCTGACCTGGATTTAAAAAAGACAGCCAACATTAAACAGGAAAAGTTAAAGACATAGGCAGTGGCTATGCAAAAGAAATAAAATATGGGCTACAGTTTTATTAACAAAATCACGAGGTAAACTTTGATCTCAAGTTTTTTTTCGCCGCTTATAATGCGAAAATGTATCCGTCTTATAAAGTATTGACTATAAACGCAGTAGAAAATCCCATAAAATAAGACACCCGTTTGTGATTGCAACATGCAAAAAAGCAAGTTTTTGTAGGTATGTTTGTACTGTTTTACTTTATGTATTTACATGAAGTTACTTAAAGAGCAGCAAGTCCAAATCACAAAGAAAAATATTACTCTAATTCTATTCTATGTGCTATTGAGAAAAACTATGCAAAAAGTACACAGATGCACACACACGGTGCAATGATTAACATCGGGTTTACTTTAAGGTTGACAAAGTTTTTTTTTTTGTTTGGGACAAGCATATCTGGCTCGAAATGCCCGGCTGCTACTGCAGAGTGAGAGAGAGGCCTGGATCTAAACCACCATCAGTTGTTGACGGTCTTACAGCGCAGATACAGTATGGTGTGAAACAACAGTGAAACTAAACTATTCTTCATTTCCCTGGAGGGCTCCGGACCCCGGCTCTCCCCTGCAGCAGATGTATGAGGATGAAGGGGGGCGGGGGGGGGGGTCAGAGGATAGTGCGGCTGAGTGGAGGAGAGGGAGGGAGGGCACAATAATACTCTCCTGCCCTCCCTCCCCCCACCTCCCCCCCATCCCCTCGCTGTCATTGGCCCGCGCTGCACGCTCCTCTGGGCCAATCACCGAGGAGGACGCGCTCTCCATCCGGTGTGTGCAGTAACGGTGCGGGCAGAGCATCGCCAGCCCAGCAGTGTGTGCTCAGTGGCGGCTGCTATGGTGCGTGGAGCCTCGAGACGTTAGTGGTCAGATTAACGTCCCGGGTGAGACTTCAACGGCGAGCAGAGACGCGGAAGTAAACAAAAAGAGGACTTAAGCACTGGAGAATATGAACAAAGTGGACGCGCCATGTCGACCCGCCGCCTCTCTCAAATTCACTATTGACAACATCCTCAATCTCAAGACAAGCGGGAGGAACTGTGACAGCTGTCGCCCCGCCGGGCTGCAGGATGACTCGGCCACGGCGATGCGTAAAGACGGTTTCCAGAGCCACCACGAGGAGCACGCAGCGCAGCAGAGGCAGGACCCGGGCAGCAGGCTCAGCCAAAGCGGTAAGAGGGTTTTGGTGTATTTGGATGTGTGGGCTGTGTGTAGGGACCCTCTGTCACCCGTGCTCGCCATTACGCACGGCTCTCATCAGATGCTCCTACAATTTCAGGGCGATCTAGCGGCACAGCTGAGACTCAAGCACAGCGGGTTAAACCGAGTGTTGGTTTTGTTTCGCAGAGTTGATCACAGACTGCAGCAGAGCGGCGGACTCGGTCGTCGTCGGCCGCGGAGAGCCGAAGAAGGCGGCGGAGGCGCGCTTCGAGAGCGGGGACAGCGACGACAGCGGCTCCACCACCGCGGCCAAAGGAGGCAGCCCGGCCAAGAAGAACAAAATGATCACGAAAAAGAAAACGCGCACGATTTTTTCCAAGAGACAGATTTTCCAGTTGGAGTCTACCTTCGACATGAAACGCTATCTGAGCAGCGCGGAGCGCGCCTGCCTCGCCAGTTCCCTTCAGCTCACGGAGACCCAGGTGAAAATATGGTTTCAGAACCGCAGGAATAAATTGAAACGGCAAATCTCGACCGAAATCGACGGACCTGTTACCGATTTCCCCGAGACTGGAAAGCCCGTGGTGGTGGGGCAGCTCCCGGCCTTGTACAAAGAGAGCAACCTGCTGGGGAGATGCCTGCTGCCCATGCCTCTGCCCGTTGTGTACCCGGGCAGCAGCACGCCTTACCTCTGCTTCTCTAACGCCAGCAAGTACTTCAGCCTGTATGACGGGGACGTATGATGCTTTCATTCGTTCAACACGTGAAAGAGACACTTTTTGGTGGTCTGTTGCCAAGTTTTCAAGCATTTAAAAAGGTGTTTAGATGGTGGGCCGGACCTGCGGCCTTACTGTTCTGCAAGTACAACGACAGAGGAGTAGTTACATATCACTTAAAAATAAGCTGATTGGGTGTTATTTATTTTTAGGTCGAAGCTATGGGTTTTGTTTGGGCCCGACACTAAACCGGCTGGAGTCACACCTCGCCGTTAACAGCAGGCTGAGCTAATGATAGCCTGAGGGAGGCCTAAAACACTATCAATCCCAACATTTTATTGTTTACATGACATGACATTTTTATTATGATTAATTATTATTATTACTATTATTATCGTTACGATTACTATCAACAACATTTCAAGCAGCTTAAGCCACCAAAGAAATTACTATAGCCTAGCTATGTGCATGCATTTCCTGTATCATAATGAATTTTTCAATTACTGAAATTATCTATGTATTTAAATGAATGTAATTAACATTTTATTCTATGTTTCACGCATGTCTTTTTTTTCTGAGTACTATTCTTACTTTATTCCATGCTTGCCTATAGGCTCATTACACCATTTACTGAAACTGTAATTAAAACATCTTCATTCAAGAATTTTTTTTTTACAGAATTGATTCAGTATTTTCAATTAAACTTTTTGTGTTTCAGAAAGGTTTATTATTACACTAAATAGCAGATGAGGATATAATGTATGTTCAGTCAGTTTATTAATCCAAACAGTAGTTTTTACCTTTGTAATTTCAGCATAAAGTGCCACATGGATTTCATAGGTAAAATAATATAAGACAAATTGAACAAATCTTAAATCAAAGCGCAAACGTAAACATTTTAAACATTCCCCTTCATGTAATTCTTAAATGACAGAATACTTGCTAATTCAACAGGCCCAAATTGCTTGTAGTCACACACTATTTTGTTTTCTGCAAAAACTTAACATGTTTTAACCGAAGCTTGTAATGTATTTTACGCTGGGAGCAAAGCTGTTTGTGTAAATGGTATAAAATATGCTATACATTCAGCATCTGTTATAAAATCCATTACTAACAGCTAGATATTATAAAAAGAAGGAGCAAGACCATTTAAACTGAAAAAAAAAGACAAAATGGTCAAAATCTAAATTTATCTGCAACTCTTCATACCACCCATATAGTACACATTATGGTATACCAGACTGGCAATAAGATATCAGTCTAACTTTGCTCATGGTTGAGAGACTTAAACACTTTGGAAAAACAGTGATCCATGCAGGAAGTGGTGGGCAGATGCAGACAGAAGGTGAGACTTGTCCCTTCCTAAGTTTTTGTGTGAGAAAGCGTGAATGTAGGCCTCTCTGCTGTCCTGCTAAAGCCACAGACCAATATACCAACAGCCTCAGCAAAATGTAAAGTGTGCACAATGGTAAGTTGTGCTCCCACTCCTGTGAAGCTGAGCCAAGGCTCATTCCTTATGGACTAGCTTCAAGTCAGGCGTATAACCAAAGATTTGGGTTTGCACTTTGGAAATACACCTTAGACTCCACAGTGAGTTAATGCACCACACTAATATCTAAATAGAAAAAGGGTTATTGGCTCATTGGATTTCCTGTTTCTTAGTTAACACGTCTTAGTTGTCACATCATCTGTTTTGTGGAATGTGTAACTCTATAATATTGTCAAGAGACCAGTCCAGGAATAAAAGAGGAAAAGTCAGTAACCAGGAATGACAGTCCATTTCAACTGTAATAATACTGAAAGTCAAAGAAAATGTACAAAGCAATCCATCTAATTACATTTCTGTAACTGATTATATAACCTGCATATTCTGGATGTAACAATGCACTATGGTATACCAAATAGGCAACATGATATGAGTTAGGAAAAGCAAAAACATGTTTAAAAAAAATACTGGAGGTGGCAAAATACAACCTTCTACACCAGATATTTCATTTTGGAGTTGGTTTTTTAAGTAAACTCCTCACAGTTATTTTGACTGTTTAAAGAAACTCATACTTCTATAATATCTCAAATGATTGTGACAGTCTGAAAAGCTTCACAGTGTAAAGTTGTGATGTTTGGAACCTCACAACTTTCCAAGGACCAAACATAATAATTTGATATTTCATTGATCCCTGCAGGGGATGTTAGTGGCGCAGACAAAAAACTGGGTCAAACCTGCAGTTTGACCAAAATCAATCCTAAAATGATCCTATGTGAATTGTCGAAGTATTAAAATAAGACTCCTGCCAGTTTGTCCAATACTGAAAATCCACTTCCTGCATTGACTGAGTTGAAAGTCAGTTGAAAGCCATTTGACCTTATCAGTGCTGCCCTTTGACCCCCAGTGTACTTTGCCACAACACTTACCCTTCACATTCTTATAAAGGTTGACCCCAAATCATACTGAATAGAAAATTAAAACTTTAGCAGGCTTGGGTACATATATCACATGTAAACAGGATTTTCCATCAAAAACCAAGAAGCTATTTGTTCATTATCGATCCACTGCACCAGATAATAAAGAAATCTCTAAGGCATTTGCATGCACCATTATGTGTGTGATTCAGAGACACGGACTCTGTGTGTGTGTGTCTGTTTGTGTGTGTCCATTCACAGAATAAGACAGGCCTGTTATGTCCGGCAGGCTGTCTCGTGTTTCAGAGCTGCTAGAAAGAGTCACACTACTGCTCAGTACCCACAATCCCTGACGGCTACCCGCTCAGACATGACGGCAGACAAGATGGGAGGTGTGGCCAAGTGGTATATTATTAACATTTATGTCGTATTTAATGAAACAAGAACTGAAGATCATACTATCTTAAAAAGCACTCAGGCTTGGTCTTTGGACTGCAGAGAATAAGGTAAAATATTTTTTATTATAAAGTTTTATTTATTATTATGAATTAGGGGTGTGTCATATCGTAATATTCACGATTAAACCAGTATTATTTAAAAAAATGTTTTAATGGCGATATCCTGGCTTGTTGACGTAATGACGTCATACCGTTACGCACAGCAACAACAAGCATGGCTAAAGGGAAATTGCCAGCAAAAGTTATCATACTTTCCTAAAACTTCCGGTCATTTTCTTACTTACGCCTTAATTCCACAGCACAGCTCTATAGCTTCTATCCTCCGCACGGCTTCATTCTACCTACCAGGAGCATTTCAAATTGATTGTAATTTTTCCTTGGTTTTTGTGCTTCTACTATGGATAGTAGGCTAAGTAGTTAAATGGTTTCTTTTCTGCACAGGGATTTTTATTTTGAAAAATCGATCTGTGGCCTCCATCATAAAAAATAGACGTGGCGTATTTTAATTTCAAGCCCCGTCTAGAACGGCCGCGTTGCAGCTGGAACGTGATGTGGCCGGGCCCCCTGGGCGCAGTTGGAACACAGCATTCGAGTAAGGATGTGGACGTCGATTACCATGGCAATGGTAGAAGCTTTGAATATATATTATTTATATATAAATAAGAGATCATTTTTGTTTCAGGCAAACTGTTACATTTATGCTGACATAAAAACACTTACTTTGTTGCAATTGTATGTTCTTGATATTGATAATATATTTTTCACTATTCATCAAGAATATCGTTATCACAGAAATACCCTGAAATATCGTGATTTTATTTATTTATATACCCTATTTTGAATGACCTTACTGAGTACACATGAGAATTAAATGCACTAATTCACCTCAATGCTCGTTATAAGAAGTGCTAATTGTTTCTACCACTGTGCTCTTTTCATGTTGTCACTTCCTCCTGCTCACCCATTGTTACTGTGCTTGCGTCCCGCCTCTTGCATTGTCATAGCCCATCACAGTAATCTGTGCACTGAAGCCAGACTGTGTGCGATTATGACTGAATGAGAAAGACTGGGGGTGGGTTGGGGGTTGATCGGCCAGAGCCAGTTGATGAGTGTGTGTTTGTGTTGGAAAAACTACGATCACGTTTGTATTTCTGCATGGGTCTGCGCCTCTCTATAGCCGAGGTCTGGCTAGTCAGGAGCAAGGAAGTGCTGTTCCTGTTGGTTGGAGGGTGACTCTGTGTGAGTGTGAATGTGCGTACACATTATGCCTGTGTAAAACTCTCTGGCAGCTCCTTTCTGCATGACTAGATGGGGGCCCCTCTCTCAGCTCACTTGTTACTTCAACCTCTGCTGACCTCTCCCAGTCATCTGACAAAGGTCATCGCCCAAGACGATGGGAGAGACGTCCCCGAACATGTTTCTGCAACATTAAAGCGCAGAAAAAACTGTCACCAAAAGGTTTCACATGGAGGACTTCACATAGATTCTTTGTTTTAGGCTCTATAGGCCAACGATGAGTGTATCTGTCAGATATATTAGCCTATAGGGTGAAAAAACTAAAACAAAAATATTATCAAACATGTTGGTCATCCGAAAAAAAACAAGACTCTTTCAAAAACAATATGTATAAGCAGTATCAACCCTGTCTAAGGATTCTCCTGGGGTGTCCCGATGCACTGGAGGGCAACCTGAGACCAAAGCTACATGACACAGCACATTGTAAAGTAAACAACAAGGCTATTAGTTAGAGGGGGAAACCTGAGACAGGAGGTCCGTGTATGTGTCACACTTAAAGACCGTTTGATGGCCTATTGATCTGCTAATTTAGTCAACCCCCGCCCCCCACCCTCCTTCTCCATGATGCAAATTGCTGGAGGAAATTGAAAGATGGCAGAGGGGATGAAATCAGATAAAAGCAAGTGATACAGAGACAGAGATAAGAGGGGAGAGAGTGCTGGGATGAGAGGGGATGAGACCTGATTGGACCGTGGCCAGAAATAAATAGCAAAGTAAGCTAAGTGAGAGAGTAAAAATAAATACATTTATAGATAGTTTTATTAGCAGGTATAAGTATTGAAAAAATAAATGTTTGACTTGATGATGGCATTAGATGAAAATTAAAGGCATCACAAAGTTATTACAATTCATGTTGAGCGGTGCGTTCATCTGTGGACCAAATTTTATAGCAATTCTTCCAAAAGTTGAGACATTTCACTCGAATGTCAACCTCATGGTGGCGCTAGAGTTAAAGTCAGTAGGACTGATCCTCTGGGGACCATGAATGTTTGAACTAAATGCCATTGCAAACCATTTAATAGTTGTTGAGATATTTCGAACAAAGAGGAACCGACTGATCAACAAACACTGTCATCCATGGAGCCATGCTGTTAGCCTGGCTAAATGTGTGTGTTACACGCTTGAGATGCAGTATTTGATTAATTTAAGTTGTAGAAAAACTGTCAAATAAGTAGTCATAAACCAGAAATATCACCATGTCGTCATGTAAAAACGAAGAAAGAAATTCTATCACCAAAACTTATAACCATTTAAAATCCTACTTCATTATCTCACTTTTTGGATATACAAGCTTTTCATCTACAGCTACAATAATGTGAAGAAATTAATTATTATTTAGAATAAAGCATTTTCATTTGGCTTTGGTCAAAACTACAGAGCAAATCCAACAATTGACCAAACAAAACAGTTGCAACAAATCTATGTAAAATAATGTAAATATAATTCTTTTTTCATTACATCTCTTTCTCAGACACACACACACACTCACAAACCATGTAGAGCATCGTCTCTCACGCCCTCCCTCACGTCCTGTCCCCTCAGACACCCATGTCAGGATAATGTGCCATTAATCTACCACTGAAAACACATTATTGGCCAATCAATAGGTAAGATGGAGGGATAAAGGAAGAGGAAAGAGGAGAAGGAAGGAGGAGAAGGACAGGAGGCAGGGGATGGGTGCTCTAAGTCTGGGGGGAGGTGTTTGAGCGAGGAAGAGGGGGGTTAACACTTATCCATAACACCAGAGAATGAGCTCCACTATTCGCAGACATGAAATACTCACTGTGGTTTCAAGCGGACAGTCAATATAGGTCCATTAACAACAGATACAGTTGTCAGAGTGTCCTAACTTTTTCAAACCCCCCACGCCCTCCGGCATCCTTTAAACCAGCACTATATTTCTCTCTTTCTCTTACTCACATTATCATGAGACCCAAATCTCTGTTTTATAACTAGGAGTGAATTAAAGGTTGTGGTGTCACTGTAAGTTTCCGGTTTGTTGGTCCCGAGACACTTAACTGTAGCTCCACAACATCACATCCCTTTAAAAATAGTGACATTCACAGAGAAATGTCTGTTTTTTGTTGGGGTAACAGCAATGAATGCAATGTTGTTGGTGGCGTATCAGTGTGGCACAAACATTTACTGTATATTCAAGCCAAATGTTTTTAAAATTCACATTCTTATCACCACTGGTGTTGAAATCAAAGGTTAAATTGAATTAATCTTCCCACCATTAATAAAAGATTTGCCAACAATGCCAGTCTTTCAGCTGTACACACACTATTGGATTGAAGGATTGGACAGAAGATTGTTTCTGTGGAACTGAACACACGCATAGACACACACGCGTGGCCACATACACCTTCAACTACGAAGGCTCACCCAACCTTCCCACTCACACCTTGATGTACCACAGGATGCGGTCAGCCAGATCTAAGCAGAGCAGAGCATGTACTGTGCGTGTACCAGAGCTGACCTGCATGCCTCCATAGTGACATGACACACAGTAACACCCGGGAGAGCAGACACACACTGGCCTGCTACCATTTACAGCTTCACTGGATGCTGCTGAATAAATAGCTACAGTGAAACCCAGTCCCCAAACCCCCCATGTCCTGCAGGTTTTTGTTCCAATACTGTTTCACGTGGTCAAATTAAAGCCTGCAGAATTCAATACAGTCCCGTCCACCAGGACGATCTCAGTGGGTAAGAGCTTGGACAAAAAACTGAAGGACAAGGGCTATGTGAGGTCTAACTGACATGTGTCCCAAATTTAATTACTTTGAAAAAAAAAAAAAAGCAGCACACTGCCATGGGGGTTGCTATAATAATTAGTTAAAACAGTGGTACTGTTTATCGAAGGGAATTTCCTCATAAATGAGACCAATCTACTAGTGACTTTGCCTTCAAAAAAAGAGGTTACAGGTTTAGCTTTCCAGCAAAGACATGACTGGATCGGAGGTGTTGACTGAGTTTTAGGTTTTACAACTAGAATCCACCATTGTTGCCAAAGTATTCTTAAACTGACGCATTGTATCAGCTCCAACACTGCTTCTGCTACTTTGTACATCTGATTTATAGTGTTGATACTGCACTATTAGGAAAGTAAGTATTGCAGCTGTTGAACAGTAACTGTAATATGTAGTGAATGAAATGATATGTAAAAGTGATTGAGCGAGGCGCTTGTTTTTAGTGAGAAGGAAGAATGAGTTACAGAGCAGCCGTTGCCTGAGCTCTACTGTGTTCTCAGTTAGATGGACAGCTCTTCCAGCAGAACAAGCCAAGACATTCAGCTAGCGGCATTGTTGTGGTTCAGTGGGATTCCGACTGTGAAGCCTGGAGGATTGGACTCTGAAGCTCTGGCTACTGGTGTTGCTGACCAGCCGGCTAGAGGGTGTGGAGAGTTCAAAGATAAATTAAAGAAAACAACCGATGCCAGCGACAGGCAGTAGAAAATGGCTGGTGGCTAAATATGGACAAATACTAGTGGTAGGTAGACAGAAGAGTTAATACAGGAATATTCACTTTGGTCACTGTTCACTGATCCTTCTTGACTGCAAAAGAAGTAACCATTGTTGATGAAGCATTGTGTTTGCATCTGTCAATCAAGCTTAAACACTAACAAACAAAAGTTGGCATGCTAAAATGTTAGGCCTAAAGTCATAGAAAATTGGAGAACCCACTGTACAGCACCCAATCCCAAATTTGTTTTAGAATGGGGGGGCTCTGGATTGGCTATAACAGAGAGCCTGCTGTAGGGTTTTTAAAATGTATTGATCATTACTTCTACCATTACAGACATGGATATGAGGCTGAAAATATTATTCCTGTCCAGAGGACATTAGGGTGAATCTGAAAGCGCAGTTGGTGCAAGACAGCACCCGTGTCGTCCAAACAAGACTGTGTATGTCCTCCATGCATGTGTGTATCTAGATAAGATTAAATAAGTTGTGTGGTTAAAGGTTTATGAAGCTTTGGTCTCAAAGGACTTTAAAAATGTCTAAAAATGGGATTCATGGCATGTCACACTGAGGCAGAATGACATGTGACAAGGTGAAGAACAGGGTATATAACTTTGACTATAAAAAGAAACTTAAACATCGCCAGGGAACTCTTGAGCTCACACAGCTACATTAGAGTGTACATTCAATGTGCATGAAAAATGATTTATTTAAAACGACAAGAAAATGCCTGTAATAAGAATGCGACAAAAATCCTGGAAGAAACTGCAACACAACTTATTTACACGATTTTACAGTTTTTGTCTTTCAGGGCCAGATATTTTGTGTTTGCTATCGCTCATCTCGTGATAACTCTGTTACTTCCTGACAAAAACACACACAACAAACACACCTCTTAGCCCTGAAGCAAGTGAATCTCTTGAGGATTGTGCTCCCCTCTGGCCAGTTCAGGGGAGGCTCTAAGTGCTCTGTAATAGCCAGCAATCAGCACAGATGGATAGAAACCAACGTCTCGCCCTCAGGAAAGAAATATAAATAAATAAGATGAATAAATAAAAGCCCTGTGTCCTCACAACCACATACTGCATTGGGCATGTGTTTTATAATGAATATAGATTGAGAGGTTGAAATATTTATGGTCCAGGGGTGGTGTGAGGGAGGGCTGGTAGAGGGCGGGGGTGGGGTCTAATGGTGTGAAATCGCATCCCATGTGGAGGCAAATGAAAAATGAAAATTCTTCTCCCAATTCTTAGTTTGGAAGCTTCCAAGCAAGCGTTTGGGTTTGAGTAAAGGCGCTTTTGCAAAATACCATTGTGATGATTTTTGTTTGCTTTTTCTGGGGTCACAAAGGAAATCTTGAAGCATTGTAGATCCATAATCTATCCTTGTGCTAAACAAAAACTGCCTTTGTAATGACTACCTCATAATCTCTGTGTGATCACAAAACAGCCTTGCTCCGATCAGAGTTTAAAAAAAAAAAAAAAACACTTGGTGTCCGCTGCTCTATACAACCACATTGCCTAATTTGATCGTACGAAGTCCACACCTTACAGCCATAAACAGTTAAAGCCCTCCATTGGTCAGTGGAGAGGTGTCTGGGGACACGGGCTGACTAAGAAACAGCCCAGGGGGCAGATGAAGAATAACTGAGTAGACTGCTGCGGAGAGAGAACATATTGTCCCTGACAAGAACAAACATTAGACTGATAAACAAGTGGCTCGGGGTGAGCGAGCGTTTTAGGGAAGCATGAGAGAGAGAGAGAGAGAGAGAGAGAGAGAGAGAGAGAGAGAGAGAGAGAGAGAGAGGAAACTGTAAGCGGTAAGAGAGAGTCAGAGGAGATGAGGCGAGATGAGCACCGATTCCAAAAATAGTCACACCGAGGCCTCGGTTTCCCCGTGTCTCTTTTACATCGTTACCTGGGATCAGCCTCAAGATGTTTTGTGTCGGTGTGTTTGTATACAGAGAGGTGTGTGTGTGTTGTCTGTCTGAAAGGATATTTGTGATGTTTTGTATATGTGTAGATATGCTTATATGGGACATGTAACCAGGGATAAGTGTACATTTGCAGATTTAATTCAGCCTCAATTGAACTGTGAAACACTAGAAAGCATTGAGCTAACCCTGGTTAACCCCTGGCTCGCCAAGGCAACTGAAATGCAAGGTTCATTACTACGTTGCACACCAATTAAGCAGACAGAATAGAGATGAACATGAAAACTAAGTTGACATTTTTCGCCCTGGAGCACTGAGATTGTCTATCAATAATAATGTGCATGTCTCATAAAAGCGTCTCCCGGCTCTTCTGGCGATGATAAAGGAACACGTCATCTGTGATCTCTCTTTTCAGAGCTGCACTACTCCCAGCACTTTCGCTACTTAAGAGGCATAAAGCCTGCTTGTTGTCAGATAGAAAATATTCCTGTCTTGAAGTAAATATTTTGTCCTGCATTTGAGGGGCAGTTTCAAACTTAAGTGTTTTAAAGCGTCGTTTGGGGTTAGGGGCTTAGATGAGCGTTGGAGAATATTTGGAAGAGGCAACTTCTGGCAGCAGGCGGAATGAAAAGTTGATAGTCTGTTGGGAGGGTTTAATAATGAAACGAGAACATGTGGACCTGCTAGAGTTAAGTACATTTAGGAGTGCACTCAGAAGTGTTGTGGAAGGGATACCAGATGACAAGTTGGGACGAAGAGGTGCCATAAAGATGTTTAACAAACTGCAGCTTTGAATCCAGGCTGATGGTTAAGAAAACAGTTTTCCCTTTGTGGTAATTGAAAAGATTAAAATAATCGTACAATTCCCGCAGACCCAATTAACAGACTGTGTTATAAAGCAAAGCGCTGTAAAATTTCTTCATTCAAACCGAGACGCAGTTAATGTGAATGTATTCCATTCATAAGCAAGAATTACTAAGTGCTGGTGTCTGGATGCAATGATGCTGCAGATTGAACAATAAGTGTAAGTGCATTCCACTCGTGTGTATAAACATAAGAATGTGTGTGTGTGTGTGTGTGTGTGTGTGTGTGTGTGTGTGTGTGTGTGTGTGTGTGTGTAGCCTCTCTCTGCCATCCGGAGGTTTTAATAGAGTAGTATATTCCTTTGCATTTTACATGACTCTAGGGCACGCTGCTCTCGCCTGTCTGCTCTGCTCAGATCAGACGCTCAAATTGGAGCGCAGAATGGACTGCAGGTCTTCATACTACCACGCTCTGTAATCTGTGTGTGCCTTTACTGTATGTGTGTTTACAGGCATATGCATGTGTGCATACTTTACATATAACCCCAATGTGTATTCCCAGTGTTCTATAACATTGTTAGGGTTATACTTAATCTTCACCATTCTGCATTATTGTGCTGCAACACTGTACATGCTGACCTGAACTGTGGTGTGTCAAGCCAGAATTCAAATAAAAAAGTGAGTTTTAACTACTTTTTTTTTTCTGCAGCATGCCATGGGTTGCCATGGAGTTTTGTACACACATTCATGGTCACCAGAGGATGATCCCTACTGACTTTTCATCTAGTGCCACCATGAGGTTGACATTTGTGGTTTTGAGTGAAAAATCTTTTCCGCTTCAGATAAAATAATGCTACCCAAGTCCGGGTTTCTGTTTCTTTCCTTCTCTCCCTGGCAGTGACATCTCTAACCATCCAGTCTGATGTGTTTCTTTGTTTTCACAACACAGTAACAGGTCTCTGAGGCCCTTTCTCACACTTCCCCTCTCCCACGCCCCCGTCAGCTTCTGTATTATATACAGTGTTAAGTCTCTGAACTATTCATGATGTTTCCTTTAGAAAAGCCAGATTAATCATTTATCACTATATACTTTAACAAATAATACAAATGTATTTTTAATCCAGGTTCACATCTTCAGGGTGTAATATTCACCTTTGCTTGGCATTGAAACAAACACAGCTAGAAAACAACAGCAAAAGGGGAAAACATTACAGTGGGATCACAGAAAATAACAGCAACACTTCCACTTTGTTCCCAGAGAAGTAACTTAACGAGTAGAGCAGGCCTGACTGAATATCGGCCATAGCAAACTATGCTGCAAATCAATATGTCGAAACCATAAACAGACATGCTTGATAACAGTTGACCTCAGACCCCTTATCCTCATTAATCAAGATCTAATATTTATCAAAGCTATCATGAACAATGAATATTATACTTAACACTGTGCACAATGAAACTGGCTTTAACTACTGTAGCATGCGGGCTTGTTGAGCATTGAGAGAGCCAGAAGAGAGACTGACTCTCACGTTTCCACACGAGAGAGCAGTGAACTGGACTGTATGACCAGAGAGAGTGGGGGAGAGGGAGGGAGAGAGAGAGAGAGCGAGAGAGAGAGAGAGGAGAGAAAGGGTGAGGGGGGTTAACAGCAGATGTAAAAGAGACCAGATGGAGGAAAACCAAGAGACAGGGACGGGAAAAATTGACAATATTAATAAGAGAGACAAGTCCAATGCACTCGTCAGTCTTGTAAAGCACATTAGGAAGAAGCAAGTTATATTAGAGCTTTCTGCGTTTTATAGTAATGCCAATAGTGATTATAGATGCTGTATTGTGTTTGTGGGATATTCTGAATGCAGACACAAATACACCATGTGAGCCCTGTAAAATTATACATGTGCTGCAATGTGTTTCTGTGTGTGAAAGCATGCATGTGTGCGCGTCTTTAAACTTAATGCAAATTTAATGAGACTTGTCCTGCTCGCCTGAAGAAAAGTGCAGCCAAATCCTCTCATCCCCACTGACAGGGCGAGGAGTGAGTGAGGAACTATTAAAGATGAATTGCCGGACAGGACAGACTTGTCAGACAAAGGTGCAATGAAGACTGAGGAAATAACATCGTAAAGGGAAAGATGAAAATAGGAGGAGGGGAGATAGACAGCATGACAGAACGCTTGTCAAATTATAATTAAGTGCGTTCAGAGTTATTTTTTACATCACAGTATGGATGTGAGTTGAGTTAAAGGTCGGGGCTGGCAACAGAGTTGAATGACTGGTTTTATATCAAAATCACGATTTGAAACAGTGCACTTTTGAAACCACAATTTCAATTAAAACTTGCACAACTGACAAGCTGCACAAGTGAAGCAGGTGGCTGTTTCTCCTGCTCTAATGACAACTGTCACCGGTGAATTTACTCAGCTGCATTAAAATCTGTGAGTTGGTCAAACAACAACAAAATGATTGTCTGCTGCCTACCTAAAAATCTCTCTGCAAGTCAGTGTGTGTACATTAACAGCCCAAACACTGGTGATGGTTTTGTGAAAGAAGAAACACCACTCCGTATCATTTTTAAATGTTTGAAAAAATAGTGGGCGGTGTGTTTTTGCTCTTCATTTTCTACTTAAACAATCTAGGTAAATGCAAATTCAAGTGAAGTTAACTTAGTTCAATCTTGTTTAATGTAGACCACAAATAAAGTGCTGAAGTGAATATATAATAGACAACAAAAACGCAACTTAATATTTTCCTCAATTTGTTCAGCCCTCGCTGGCGATTATTCTAAATATTTCTTACTGTCAACGAATTTGCATGAAAAGATCAAAACCAACGATAACATGATTCTTCTAACAAGTATTGCCTGTTTTGCCTATTGCCACGTCTTACTCCTCCATAGACCTCCATTGTCAAAATTTAAACAAGCCACATTAAATATGAGCACTAAAGTATATTTCTAATCAATCTGAAATTGAGCACAGTACCAAATGTACATTGATCCAGGGTGAAAAACTCAAGGCTCAAAATGGAGGCTCAACAAATGCACCATTTCTTAGTGTTTGAGTAATGTTAGCTAAAAAAATGCAGCACCCAGCTGTTTTAGTTTTGAAAAAAAAAACAACAACAAAAAAAAAAAACATATATTTGTGACCTGTTTTCAAATATTTACATCTTCAATGGGTTTAAAAGGGCTTGGAGCTAAATCCTACCAAGTAGGGAAGTTGGAAAGTATTGAGAGATGGAATAACACATTGTTGGTTTTGGTCATTTCATGGAATTTGTTGACAATAAAAAAAAAATAAAGAAAAAACACCAGCCTTACCTTTTCAGTTTGTTTTGTAAATATATTTCTTTCTTACAAACCTGACATCAAACAGAAGAAACTAAATCTCTGGTTGTCTCTCCATTTTGCACTGAGCACACTGAACAAGTCTGACCACCTAAAAATATCATCTGTATGCAGCACTCTCCCCTCTCGCCATCTTCACACTAAATTGAGTGGCTGAACACAACTCAATTCACAGAGTCTAGGTAGAGTTCTAGTAATAAATATTAGATGGGATACTTTTATTGCACGAAGCTTGTCGTGTTTGTTGTTTCAGAAGTGTTCTGCCTGTACTTACACAGCAAACCAGAGGGCGAAGAAGTAAACCTTCACACAAAGAAGTGAACCAACAGAAACAGTACACAGGCTACACTAGAAGGAAAAGGGAGAAGAATAATGAATGTTGCTCCATCTTAGATACTTTGTGGATTTCACCTGAAGCGATCAAAGAGGTGTTTCTTCCTCTTTGGATCTCTAAAAAGCTTTTTAGAAACTGTTGCGGCATCTTCTTGATTCAATCAATATTGCAAGGTTGTTGTGGGGATAAATAAATAAGTGGAAAAAAAAACCTTTTCCAGTCTGAAATGCTCTTATTGCTGCAGAGTTTCCATGTATGCCCTCTGGCCATGCAGCACAGGAACATGTGTCCCGTTACAGAGTGGGAATGTATGGATGAGACAAACCTATCAGAATAAAAATGAAAAAACATACAGTAGATGTTAGACTGTTGTGGGACTTTGTTTTAATTACAACATACTCAAGTCACATTTTCTCAGCATCTTTCTGTCATTCAGCTTTTTTCTCTTTACACTTTTTCACTTTGATTCTCTTTGTCTCTAATCGTCTATCAGGTTACAGAGACAGCCTGAGAGTGACTTCATCTGCATCTCCCTATCCTGTGAAACCTCTCCACCAGATTTATTGTTATGATTTCATAAGATCCATGTGTGTATGGGTGACAGGGTGTGTATGTGTGTGGAAGAGAGAGAATAGCAGTTAGAGAAAATGAGTGTCTTTGTGTTGATTTATGACGCTGTATTGGTAATCAATATGGTTCTTTTAAGTCATTTGGATGCAGTGATTGATACTTGGAGCGGTCGGCATATGGGCTGGGAACTCGAGCTGTAAGTCTGACTGTTCCCATATGGGTAACACTATCTGCGCTGGAACCAGTGCATCTATTGTTTGTGCTCAAGTGAATTAGCTGGAAATAAAACGGAAAAATTAAAAACCACTTGTCAAGAACTGAAGCTTCTCTATGAGGGAATTAAAGGACCTTCTGAAATATCTCTAACTTGCAGTAAAACATCTGAAACCTCACATTTAAAAAGGTGGTTGTCCTATTCTTCGGGATTATTTAGTTCCTGGAATATGAAAGACCGCGCTGTTTAGTTTAGGGGGTGTGTTTGTTTCTCTTTCATGTGCAGGTTGATTTGACAGGAGGGTTAGATGAAGATAAGAACATACAGAGCCCTCTCTTTAGTCGTCTGTCAGCAGACAGAGACAAGACGCCCTCCGACAGACATATTTTACCTCCGGCCAGGTACAAGAAGAAAGGCAGCTATTTTGATTGAGCTTTGATTAAATGCTGTTAACAATGCAGAGAACTCGTTTGGCCTTTTCCTAACTTGGCCGGTACATGGGCCAAGGGGCCACGGACAAAGACTACAAAGAATTCCCGCTTGTGCTTATAGAAACATAAGACAACTAAACTCTCAGAGAAGCTGTTGGTGAATTAAACTGTCTTGTCTTTCAACCTTGTGGTACTTATTACATTGTTTTTTGGGAAGAGATCAAGGACTAGTAACACACAAGATACAAAGAGCATGTTGGCATCTTTTTAACAAAAAATAAATAAATCAGCTGAAGATAATCATTTTCTAACTGTAGAAATAAAGGAAATAAATAGAATTTATAATTACTGCAGCCATAAATATAAAAAAATATTTTTTTCAAGATTATCTTTGCAAACTGATTTTTTTCAGTTTAGATTTTTGTTTGTAAAAGTGCATATTGTCTGGCTCCACATGCTATTATTTAGGCTTTTTCGGTTAGTGGACACAGAGGAAACATTGCTCCGAGTGTCTTCGTCTAACCTGTGTTAACAGCCTGTGAGGCTGATCCAAACTATTAGAAAGGAATGTTTCATCCAGGGCGATGAAAGACAACAACTACACTCATCTTATCAGCTCCTGGTGATCAGGACGGATACTCAAAACCCCTGCATGGGGGATCAGAGCCTCACAGACAAGGATCACACACACACACACACACACACACACACACACACACACACACACACACACACACACACAAATAAAGCCATACATATCTGCAAAAGCCACATTCACACACACAACACACATATGTGTGTGTGTGTGTGTGTGTGTGTGTGTGTGTGTGTGTGTGTGTGTGTGTGTATGTATATATATATATTGCTATAATCTCAATAATGAGCAAACAACTACTTACAGAAGTTGATGACAGCCAAAATAGCCACGCTGAGAAATAATCCACCCAACAATGGCTCTCTTATTCTAACTTTGAAACCTCTCGATTTTTGCCATGGTTATTTAATGACATTCCAAATAAGACACTACATAATATTTTACTTTTTTATTTCTATTTACAATTTTGGAAGATTTGTAAAGAAATGTGATCTTAAACCATTAAAAAAAAATAAAATAAATGTGCCTATACCCCATCCCCCATACAATACATAATGCTGTATCTGGTGTGAAGATAGAGAAGATAGATACATGTAGTTTACCTGCTTAATATGGTTGTGGTACAATCCACTATAGAGTACAAAAATGGACGTAAAATGCTAAAACTACTAAAAATTCCCAAAGTTACCAAACTGCCAAATAATTGCAACAAGTTTAAGTACGTTTAAGATAGTGCAGATATACTGTACATTCAGTTTTCACTTCAAATAAAAAACAGTCCTGCAATAAATCCTCCCCTCATGAAGGTTCAGCTTTTGTTGAAACTGTTTTAGAGAGGTATTTACTCAACTGTATTATTTTTCGTGGCTGCAGTTTGTGGTGCTGTTGATTTTTATTGTGTTATACTGAAGTGTTAGTAATATTATATCTACTCCATTTATATCAACGAGGGTAGGATTTATTGCAGGGCTGATGTATTAGATTGCATTAGTTCTAGCTAGGCTCATAAACTGGTAATTGAGTGCATACGTATAAGTCATTGTTCTCTCCACGGAGTGACTGTGTCTCTCTCTCCTGGGCTATTTAAACTAATCCTATTTCTTATAAAACAGTAGTTCTTATTCTCGTAGCAAAATATTGAATTAAAAGGGCAGCGTAGCATCTTCAACAAACACAACAAGAGGGAGCGCGCACAGATGTGAAAAATGCAACATCCAACATGTTTCACAACCACTCTACCAGGTGTCTCATTGATTATTTTGGACTGTAACTGTAACAAAAAGCCATCTGAACACAAACAGGCGTGCTCACACACGTATCGGATCTCACAGGCCTGTATTTCATGTCCAGTGCTGCGCTGATTGCAATAGATTTCAGATGAGGATCAACACTTTGAAACTGAGTCTATGACCTGAGGGTGGGGAAGAAAGGAGGAAAAGAGAGAGAGAGAAAAGAGAGAAAAAGAGGGGGAGAGAGATGGATGGCGAGGGAGTGAGAAAGAGAAACTGGATTAAAAAAAACAAAGACAAGAACAGTCCAGAGAGACAAAAAACAAAAATGGAAATACAGGTAAACTACCTAAAGAAGTGAGGACGTTCAGTGGATTTAAATCTGGGTGCTGGTGTGCATGTTATGTCTACGCTGTAATAGGATTCATAATAAAAAGCCTCGGCACATTCACGACTGCTTGTGTTTTCCTGCGTGTGCAATCTAAGAAAGATGTATTCATAACCAGCCGTTCATAATCCAATCTGTGACTGATTTAGCTGTCTGCTGCCCAGGAGCCAGGCAGGCGCTACGGGATACCCCATCCAACACTCTGCTTTCCCACACCGGGACAGCGGGACACTGGGATACCCCCACGGGGCCGAAGCTGGGTCGGAGCCGGCCAATCACCTTAGTCTAAACTGACGTGTCTGCTTAACACACACACGCACACACACTCCAGGTAGTGTGCGTGAAAAATGCTTGGAGGCGATACGGCATCAGTAAGGATATGTGCTTTGGCCTGTGGTGTAGAATATCGTCCCTAAAGGGGCTCGGAAGGTGTATGTGTGTGTGTGTTTGATCTGCTGTGTGTATTTCTAAGTTTCTGTGACAATGCGAGATTGAGCGTTGCATGTTTTGGCATGTTCGCCAGCATGTAACAGAGACGAAAAGGCTCGTACAGATATATTTTACTGCATAGTAATGGTACATTTGAGCAGCCTGGAAGACATTCACCATCACACAAAGCACAGTGAGGAAATACTCACTGGCATTAATCCTCAGGCAATGAATTGAAATTGCCTTTCCCTCGATGTCTGGATTATAATCATCACCATGATTTTCACCACCGTCTTTCAAATGTTCTTGGCCGTTGCCTTTGGATCTTTTTTGTTTTTTAAAATACCAAACCTCCCTCTAATATTGGTTTCATACAGGGATCAAAGTCTGAAAAAACACCGCAGTGATGAATATTTTGAGTAATCGCTCCTCCCAAACCCCATTTGGCCTCTCCGTGAGCGCAAGAGGAACTTACCCAACATAACCCAAAACTGTGCCCTGTATATACTGAATCCTCTTTCAAGGCCTTAGGAGTTAACGACCAAAAACCAACAGAAAAACATCCTGGGTCCAGGGGTCATGGTAACTAGGGGGTATTGTTGTTCCCTGGATCTCTCGCCTCTCACCCTCCGTAATGAATATGAGAGGCCTAATAGACCCTCAGTCTGACCTGCAATAAGTGCTCCACGCTTGGAAACATGAATTGCGGTCTTCAAAGTGCTGCCACTTCCTGAATGTTGCCCTTTCATTTAACGTGTGAAGTGTGTGTGTGCAAGTGTTTGCGTGTCTGTGAACATGCACACACACTTGAAGCCAATGCAGCAGAGGTGACGGCCCCCTCGAGCAGTGAGGAGAACCAGGGGATTCCAGACTCGCACAAATTTCAATGGTCACAATTATTCATAATTGCAGAGAAAACCTAGTGTGTGTGTGTGTGTGTGTGTGTGTGGGGGGGGGGGGGGGGGTGAGAGACCCACAAACTGACAAACTCAATAAAAGGCTAAAAAGAGTTTTGCAAACTAGCAGGAAAAAGGGGGTGAAACTGTTTACTTTTTGGGCAAGATTTGGCACAGATAAAAGCATAGACACTGACTCCAAGTCAGAGAGCAGAGTGAATAGGTGGCAAGAGGCCGTGTTTCCTGAAGAAACCAAAATGAAGACAACGTATAATAATCTGTCAGCAATCTTTGAAGAAGTCCTTAATAAACTATTTCCAATCTGACACAAATCTACGGAGCAGAAACAACTGTGCTTAAAATGCTTTGAATTCACCTCGTAACCAAAGGCCCAAAAAGAGAGAAAAAAAAAAGTCCTATCTAGTAACTGATGTATCTTATAAATTATTTCAGTTAAATGTGTACTTTCACAGGCTTCCTCACACAGGACACAATCAACTGCAATTAATCTGATCAATGGAATGTTAAACGGCGTACAGGATATGCTGCGGCAAGACTAAGTGCCCTCGAGCCCCATCGAGGATATTCGACGTGATGGAGAAAAACCATGTCCCCATCTCCTCGGGGGGCTAAATCTCTCCCATGTTAGATAAATTAGTCTGGGTTAGTACCTGGACTTCCTATAGTCAACTCGCAACCTTTTGATCTCTAACTACGGCAAAATGGATCCAAGCTGATGAATTTGTACGCCCCGGTTATGATTGATTATGTGGGCGCTTAGGATGGAAGGGCCTGCCAAAGTTTATTTTGAGTTTTTTTTGGCGCTGGAAATATTGAAGGATTTTAAAAGGGAAACGGGAACAGCAGTAGAGAACACACGGAAAATAGAGAAATACAACATAAAGGCACACAAATACACACAGGATCAAAGGCATTAGGGCCATTAAGTATGAGCTTGTGCGGGGCGGCTGTTGTGCGTGTCAATGTGTGTGCGCGAGTGTGAGACAACAGAGGTCTTGGGAGTGGCCTTGAGCTGGACAGAGGGCAGATCTCAAGTTAAATGATGACTCTAATGAATGAGGCTGTAATGATCTTCGTCTGCAGTGGCTGGTTCTCATACAGACACAGAGAGACTTAGAGTCAAGCAGCAGGCTATCACATATGCATGCACGGTCGCGCGAGTGCATATGGGATAAAATAGAAACACATGGTGAGTGTGTACATGTATGTCTGTGTGTGCTGCGGCATATAGGAAACACAAGGGAGCATAAAATTACTTCACACCCACCACTCACTCTTCTCTTGCTTTCTCCTTTCTGGCCTTTACACACTAAGCAGCAGGAAGTTGCCTCTTCTTTTTACTTCAATGGCGGTTTGACGGGAGCTTTTGCTTTCAAGCCAGGCTGCTGCGGCACGTTTTGTCCAACCACATCTACACACATGATGTGGGGACAGAATATTTGAAAAAAATCCAAACATAAGGCAATCCAAAACACATCACAATAACTATGGCCTAAAATTGGCATAGAGGTGAACCCCTCTCAGTGACACAGACACAAACAAACTGAACATCACAAGGAAAGGATTTACTGCAGGGTTGTTGTTCTTGATTGAACTGCACTGTATAGGTAACTCTCTGTGTGTACATCATTGCTTTGCTGGGTTTTTACCGTAGATGTATCTGTTTTTTTAACCACACAAACTGAACAGGATATCATATGAACTGTTGCAAAATGTTACATATGGTACAACCCCCCAAAAATGCTAAACATTTTCACATTGAATGCACCTCAGATACCAAGTAGGCTGAGACAACAAGCTATGAAGTCAACAACACTCTGACCCTGATGACCGCAGAGGTTGACCTGCAACTGGTGTAGACATGAAATAAGAATAAAAATGAATGAGCATGGTCATTTGCTGAAAGGTCAGGTTGGAGGATGGCCACACAAAACATCTGAATGGGACACTGTACACCCATCTTCACATCTACTCTGGTTTCTTTTAATGAAACAGTCTGACATTTTGGAAAAGATGAGAAGCTTGATGCCACTCTCAATACTGTCCAGTAAATATAAAGTCACGGTTTTTGAATGGTCAAGGTCAAACAACCCATTTTGTCATTTAGATATGACAATTTGTACAGAAATGTACATAGAGTCCCCTAAAATGTTTTTGGACGACTTGTAAATGGTTTCTAAATGTATATTCTATATAAAAAAATGTAATTGCTTCCATGAGGTTTGTCCTCCAAACCCAAAATCACAGCTTCCAAATTAACACAAATTGAGCCTTTACATAATTTACAGCATCCTGGTTTGGAAAGTGCTGTCCATTGGCTCATGGCCTACTGAAAAATTGATCCCTGATTTTAATAAATATGTGATGCCTCACATCATGAACCACTGTCCTCATACATCCTACATTATGCCTGCTCAGGCATTAGTAAAGCCATGTATGTGACGAGGTGATGAGTGAAGTGTCTCAGCCACATAAATACTGCATTCGAATCAATGTCCCACATGGGACACTGGATGCACTCATGACTCACTTTCTACACTCATGAAACATCATAATTACAAAGTTTTACTGGAAAAGTTGCTCAAGATTTTAACTCTGCTCAGGGCTGTATGTGTCTCTCTGTCTGTCTGTCAGCATAACATCTAAAAAGTTACAAATTAATTTCTATTAAATGTGGTAAAGTGGCAGCTGTTTCAAAGAACAAAAGTCATTTTTCACTGTGATTGTTTGACGTGTCACAGTAGGAAAAGCACAGATTTAAATAATAAAATCAATAATGGCTGAACTCTAGCTTTTAGCTGCTTCCGTTTAATGGTCCTGGTATTGTGCATGCTTGCCCACTGCCGCACTGTCACACTGTGACAGAAGTCTCATGCTTCAAGTACTTTTTTTCTGTAACAAATTAAACAGGATGTCAGTGAACATTTTACGTTGAGTATCAACATTTTTGCGACTTGCCAGATACGTTAAATTAACATTTCCTCATTATATTAATAGAAAACGTAATCCAGTCAGCATTACGTTTCCTTCAAAACATATTTGCAAATTAGTTTGATATAAAAGTAATTTCTAAGAGACAGGGCTGTTGCCTAACCTTCCTGTGTACCAATTACACGCTCATTAATATACTGTAACAGACTTGTCTATTTGAACACCCAGCTCCATGCAGCTGATTGTTACTGCTGCTGCTAACTGCTATCCACTGGCCAGCAGCCAGAGCTGCAACTGGAGCTAAACGCGCTCAAAATCAAATGCTATTTGATTTAAGCTGACTAACGGATTACAGCCTTACTGCTATTTATGATTCAGCATTTGAATATGAACAATTATCTTCAATAATTCAATTATCTCATGTATTTTCATACTGTATCAGTACACCAGTGTTATTCCTGCTCTGCTCAGTCTATTCCCACTGGACGGTTTTGTTTTATTACATTGTCTGAAATCAGATTGCTTTCTGATTGGGCAGGAAGGAAACCCTGAGGGGAGTCATTAAGCTAAATGTAATTGTATTTTCCACACAGTGAACTGACTAAACTAGCTTAAAGCCTGAAATTAACACCCAAATTCTCTCTTTGGTGTTCTCCTTCTCTTTGCTTTTTTTCTCTTTTGCCACTGTACATCACTCTCTGCTCTGCCGAGTCATACATATCCTGTGGATGTGCAGTGTAATGCACACATGGAAATAAACATTCTGACAGCACATTCCTCTTTTATGAATACCAATTTCTGTGTGGAGAGAAGTTTCAAAATTTTTGCGTGCATGTATGATTTATACCTTTTTGGAGAAGCTGCCTGAATGACATCAAACCATCCTTCTACGCATCAAATCATTAATCTAACCACAAAATGCTATTGTGCTTCTATTTAAACATTGCACACATTATTTTCTTTCATATTCTCCAAACAATACAACAATATAATGCTGAAATTATTAGACAATTAATGGATTAAGAGATAGATGGTTAATTAATTGTCAACTATCTTAACAATTGATTGTTTATCAAGCAAAAAATATCAAACATTCTCTAGTTCCAGCTTCTCAAATGTGATGTTGGATTTTTTTGTTTTATACAACTGTAAATGTATCAATGTGGTTTTTAAGCTGTTTTTTGGACAAAACATGTCATTTCAAGATGTCATTTTGGACAACGAGAACTTGTGATGGACATTTTTCTACCATACAAATGTTATTGTCCGACGTATACAGTAAAATACAGATAAATGGGTGATGTGACACAAGGGCATTAAATGCACATATAGAAGAAAAACGGTCACTGTGTGTGTGTGTGTGTGTGTGTGTATGTTAGACTAGGTGTTGCAGAATTAGAGGGGGACTTGAGGTGTCAGGGTATCAAAAGCCAGTGGTCTCCACAGACACTGTTTGCCATTTCACTTTAAAGCCCTTTTGACTCAGAATTGTGAGGGCAAAAGTTAATGGATAATTCCGCGTGTGTATCTGTGGGTGTGTGAGCCCTTGTATTGCTTCCACTTACCGCAATGCATGCATGAGTCTTAATATACAAAAAAGCAGACAAGTGAATGTAGGCAGGAAAATAACTTCATAGACTAACTCTTTTCAAAATATTTCCATCCCCAGAACCTTTTAAAACTTTGTATACCAAGATAATGATAAAACATTTACATAGAGAACAATCTTCAGGTAAATGTGAATCTGTATGCAGGCAGTGGAGAGTGGAAAAGTGTGTGTGTTCCTATTGTGTGTGTGTGTGTGTGTGTGTGTGTGTGTGTGTGTGTGTGTGTGTGTGTGTTCTGGTCCTCAGCTCTTCACATAATAAGAGTGCTGGTATGACTTACTCCCTGAATAAACTCACTAAATAAAAAATAAATACAATCTGATCTACTTTCAATGACTACACCTTTTCATCCTTCTATCTTCGAGCCCCTCCCTTCCCCCACTGGTGTTACCGTGGAGATGACCAAATGCATATCATATGCATGCATGAGTTTGTGTGGCTTATGTGCTCAGGGCTGGGAGAGCGGGGAGCGACACAGAAATGTGTTCTACTTAAAATGCTAATTTTACATATTTAATGCCACGGAGCAATTTCTATTGGGAGATGAGTGTAGAAGCAGTGAAGCGAAAGGGGAAGGGGGAGAGCACTTATAGCACACACTCGACTGTCCGACAGTGAGGGGGCGGGGGGGCGATGAAAGCACAAATTCCCTTCTCCCCACTTAACTCATTTATTCATCTGTTTGTACCCTCTCTCCCCCCCCTCTCTCTCCTATCCTAGTCTCTCTTCCTGTGTCTCAGTGTCCCGAGCCTCCTTATATAATTGTCCTGAGTGTGATAAGACAGAGATTCGCTGACAGTGGTGCAAACTGTTTCACTTCAGACAGACAATATCAACTAGAGATTTCTTGACCTGTTGCCGAAAACACTAGCACACTTGTAATTAGTAAAATGACACAGAACCTCGCAGGGAATAGAACAGAGAATAGGCAGGCCATTTGTATAGTTACAATATATCCATTACAAGCAGAATGAAATCATGTATTCACGTAACAAATTTTGCATATGTATGTTTGTGATAAGTAAATTGTTTAAGAGAGAAATAGATCATAAAAAGCAAAATGCAGCTCACTCTAAACTCTAAGACAGAATCTAAAGCTTTTGTGGTGATCCATACTGCGTATCAGCATGGCAGAACATGCATCTATCCACAGCACATCCACATGATTTTTGACTATTAGTTCAATGTCCTAGTGTTCTCTTGAGGTCTCTTCCTGTTGTGCTCCCTGACCCGAGCTAGCATGCAGCCATCAGTGGTTTCATGGTTGATTACAGCTGTTCCTGGATTACTGCCGTGTTGTTTTTGGGGCTAAAGGTAAAACCAGATTAACTCGACTTTGGATCTGTGAACTCAGCTGGAAGGCCAGAGGGCCGGTTCTCATGGAGAGAGGATGGACACACACATCCACGGGGCAAGAGCGTACGTACACACACACACACACACCAATCCACACACACACACACACACACACACACACACTTAAGATATTAAACTAGATAGCAAATGAACCCATGTTACTCTTATCTTTTTTACTGCTTGATAGAAAAATTAAATATAGCAAATTTTACTTTTCAATTTTTTTTTAACTTACTAAGGATAAACTGTCTATTTCATCTGATATTAGAATAATTTAGACAGATTTGGCAAAATTTTGTTTAATGGATTCACATGCACCCTCTGCCCTCACAGCAAATAACCAGACACAGTAACTCCAATGGAGGAGAGTTCATAAAGACAACAAAAGAAACCGTCAAAACTGTTGCTACATCCACTGAGCAAAAACTGCTACTCTCTTTATTTACAACTGTAGCTGCTAAAGTTAAACACAGTACATTTCTAGTAAAATTTAACTTTTTTTTTTTTACATATTGCCACATTATTTCTTTAAAAACTAAAACTGAATAGTTGACGATTTCTTGCTTATTCTTGTGCAATGCTTTTTATTCTAACAATAAACCTAACAGGTTATTAACAATTAAAGTTGCCTGGTGGCTTCCTCTCTGTGCTGGCTGATGTCAGGTGCTGTTTAAATATTTGTTGAATCATCAGCAAATGTACCACATTTAACTTTTATGGACATCAGCAGGTCATTTTGAGATCAAACTAAAAATGGCTATGATGGTATCAACCCATCGCCCCTCTATGTTAAACTTCCATTCCACTGGCCTGTCTCAACTGTAGCATTCAGTGTAGAGACCATCTCTTGTCCACTTATGTCTTGTCTTTAGGACTCTTGGCTTCACCCTCTCTGCATACCAGCCCAGAGGCCATCAGCAAAGCTCTCTCAATACAGTACGTTTCATAAAGAGTCTGCACTCCCGAACCCTGAGGCCTTCTGCATCACGCTGACAGGTTGCCTCTGCTGTGGAGCTGAGTGGAGCCAGTGAGTCCTGGGTCTCTGGCTGACGATGCCCATGGCTGGCTGGAGCTATTGACAGTCCCCGACACTGACAGCAAAGCAATCTGCCTCCAGAGTGCCTGGGCTCACTGTCTGTGTTTGTGTGTGTGCGTGCGCATTTAACTCAAGTCAAGTGACTTCCAGTTTTCAAAGCTTTCTGTGTGAAGATGTGGAGTTATTTTAACCCCAAAGGCCCCCCCCGTCTTGGATCTAGGCTCTCGGAAAGGGGTGGTCTGCCTGGGCTATAGACCTGCTTTGATTATCATTCTAGGAACCCATAATGGGTCCAGGGAAAAGGCAGGCAACATAAATCCCCAGTGATTTATTTTTTTTTCATTGATACAGTTCAAGTGCTATTACAAATTAATTTAATTGGTACATTTTTTCCCTCTGTTGCTGCTGGAGGTTAGCATAACCCTGCCTCCGGTGACATCCTATCTGGCCTTCTAGCAGCACTGTCATTATTTCTGTGTACAAGATGGCCTTTTGGTCAGGGTAGACCTGAGTGAGTGTGCCATCTTGCCAGTCACAGATGTCCTTAACCACTATTTTAGTCTAAGGAAAGACAAATAACATAAGATAAAACTGACAGGTTAACCTTTTCAATTATCTCATAGCCACGAGGAAAAACAACGCACACTGTTAATGCAATGTGGCACGGAGACAATTGAAATATCATTGCTCTCGTATCCTGGGGCCTGCACACACTGTATCTCCATGAGATACAGCACAAAAATGCCCAAACAAAACAGCTGGAATTCTATTCCTGTGCATGTTTGCAAAGTTCAACTCGCCGGTGTCAGTACTGTCTCTCTGTGTCGTAAGCCTCAATAAAACAATCAGCCGTAAAGAACACACCCACACACACACACACACACACACACACACACACACACACACACACACATCTCAGTGAGTGGCCTGCTAGACACACACAGTTTCCCCAATCCTCCCACAGGCACCAGTCCAGCCCATGAGGTCATCGCCTGCCGAGACCCAGGATTATAACTCCAAAGGGACCCTTGGAAGCATGTGGTTATACGTCCTGACAGCCCTGCAGCCTGATTAAGCCCCCTGTTTGCTAACTCTAATGCTAAGCTAATATTAGCTTTGTTGTCAGCCAGAAGGTGCCATTTTCAATAGGCGGAGCTGTGGTAGGCTAAGTTAAAGCTCTGCTAATTTCCCCCAGTGTACCTCTTTATTTCCTATCAAAATGACTTAACTCAGTGTGAGAGACTCATCATCATGTAATAAGCTCAATGCACTGAGCTAACAGAGGATCACTTTGGTCCAGTACAAGATTAAGGAGGGTCATATGCAGAGGATTTGGGTTTAACTAGTTTGGAGGCTGAAGGGAACAAGACTGAAAAGGGTGTAGGGACACAAGCCTAACGTTGCTGCTTGCCTTCAGGATAAAAAAAACTTACTTAATCGACTCAATGAGCTGAATTGTAACTATTTCTTGAGCTGCACCTCAAGGTTTGCACCAAACACACTATGAGGCATTTTTGTGATTTTTCATGAATTGCTAAAATGATAAAGAAATCTGTGTATTGTGCATCACTACATGCACAGTATTTTAATAAAAGGTCTAGATCCATGTGCAGAATAAACGTTTTTATATATTTTGTAGTCCTAAAAAAGATTGGAAAAATGTTTCATATGTTGTTTTTATTCCTGGTGAGCTCTCATCGACAATAAGCAATTTTTTCCTCAGTAGAGGTCTAGCATTTTTCGTATCTACTAAAAGTGGCATACCACTTCACTGAGTTGGGTTTATCATACTGTAAGACTGTAACTGGCAGTGTAATGACAAATGTGAGCAAATTTTGTGAAAAAGCATACTATCCCAAGAGGATCACCTTTTCCATAAAGTACACACATTGTGCTCTACATACGGCAAGTCAGAATTGTATTTTCATGTTTGAAAAATTTCAATATTACATTTTTGGGTTGCCTTGGTTTAGAATGATCCTGTAGTGCAGATACGATTTCTGTCACTCTCTCCTTCAATACACATTACCCATCAGCGTTCTGAGTACTTGGTGGTTTTAACATCAATTAAAATCCCAGCGCCACTTGCTGAGCTGCACTGTGCACTGTCACATCGTGTTGTGTGATCGTGCGGTGTGATGAGCTGTGACGAAAAGCTCCATAGTGTTTCTGTGCAACACACACATTCACAGAAACACAGGAAAAAAACACTCTCTTGCTGTATGTCAACATGCAAACATGTGCCTCTAACACACAGCCATTATAATAAATGTTCTTGTTTACAAACAGATAAAAAAAAAAAAAGACAGAGAGAGAGAGAGATTCATGCATGCCTGCACAAACAAACACAATTACCACATAATAAGCTTTGGCTAAAAAATCCAATACAGTAATAAAGTGTCATTAAATATGATGAGAGAAGAGAGAGAGACTTGTATGAGAGAAATCAACCATCATCATCTCCATCCGTACGAGCTCTCCGCTTCATTCTCCCTGTCCTAACACATTGCCCAGTAAACAGACTGAGGCCAACGGCTCAACTCAACGCCACCACGTGTTATCCCAGAGTGTCTGCTTACGCCTCCCTGGGTCTAATCAGCTCTGACAAACCAAATATCTCTGGAGAGTTTACGCCACTTGGTTTGACTTGTCGGTTGACTTCTAACTACACAGCAGATTGCGTGGCTTAGAGGTCAGTTGCTTTTCCAGCAGTCACGTGATAACAACGTGAATTATAAACCTGTTTAATTTACTCCTCATAGTCAAAGCAAATTAGGAGTAAAAAATAAAAATAAAAAATTGGTTTGAGAAATATCCATCAGGCCATCCACATATACACTTTGCTGCTTCGCTGGTTAACAGCGAAAGAAGAAAATTTAAAAGGTTAAAGCTGATGATTTAAACAAAACCCCAGAATACTGTAAATAAATGAGGGTTCCAATCCATCAGTTTTATGGGTTTAAATTAAGCCAAATTACATGTTGTGTTTTTGTTTTTGCTATGGTTTAAATGGTTGTTTCATACTGATAGGATAAAAACTAGATGACTGAACTAAATGTTCAATCATCTGGTCAAAACATAAGAAGTAGCTCAGCAGCATCACCATGACTATCGGTGTGTGCTCAGTGAAGCTGACTGTGTGCGTTGCACATACTCTTGCATGATAGCTAAAGTAGCTCTGTCTATGGGGACTGATGTTCCCTGCCATTTGCCTTCAGGGCTTTTCCTCATTCTGTCTCTTCCTTGCTGACTTTTAAAGTGTTCTTCTGTTTCCTTTTGTTTCTCCTTGAGGAAACATGACCAACAAAGCTTGGCTTTAGAGAGAGCAAAGCCACTGATCTTAGTGTCTGTTTTGTGAATTATCATGGCCCTGCCAAAGTCTTTCACTGGTGTACACATCATTCAGTAAAATACACGGTGGGGGAGGTTGGTGTTTAAATGTTGATTCTACATTTTATAAAATTATGAAATGTGAGACTGCAGATTGGACATTCAATAAACACAGGACTCCAGGACTGGAGTATTTAAAAGTCCCACTTCCATGTTAGTATAGCTCATTGTTTAAGGCTTAATGACTTAATCCCCAATTAACATACACTGAAAACTCTTATTCCACAGTGGCAAAGAGCTGTGATTGACAACATTAGCTGCTACTAAAGGAAACCTCATGATGTACTTCCATAGTAAGCATTTTCTTGCACGTTTAACCCAGTTCAAGACTAGTAAAGTGATTAAGTAAATTGGCTTTGACATTGATGGTATTCAACTAAGATGAATGAGCTGTTGTTCTTAATAATTTAATGAAATTGTTCTTTAATTTACAGAACAACTTAACTACATATTGGTGCTTTTTTTTCTAAATGTTTCTTCTTCCCCACTGAGCCCACTTGGCTCTATTGTTCTGTACATGTAGACATGTGTAATAATAACAATATTGCATGGTCTACTTCTCGATATTGCATAAGGACTAGAGGGGGAGACGAACTCGAGCTGCAGCAGGAAGAGAAGGAACATTAAAGGCCTCGGGGCAACAACCACCTAATTGAATTGCATTTTACTTCACTACTTTCCACAAAAACTAAAAGGAGTAGAGGTTGAGGAAAAGATGGGAGAGATAAAAAAAATGAATAAAAACAGTTTTACCTAAATGGTGCAAAGGCCATTTCAGGGCACGCTCTGTAAGGACAGATACAAAAGATATCTCTGAGTTATGTGCACTGCATGGTCTATTATGCCTCTTGAACTCAAACTGACAAAGTCAAAAAATATTTACTGCAAGTCCTGACATTTATTTTGAAGGACATTTCAACTCCAGCATTTGACTTCATCACCCCAATTTAACATCAGTCAGACAGTGAATCAGACATTTTTAAAAATATCCTTTAGGTGAATCTTCTGACTGCCCACCCGTGAGGAACTTTCAGATGCTTGTTGGGATTCTAAAATACAATAATCTCATTAGCTGAGTAAACAACAAAATAATTTTACCTCTATGCTAATTCCAAATGCACCTAAAGTTTGATCTCAATTTGGTTTGCAATGACTTTTTGTCTTCTCTTCATTAACTTTGCTCACTTCACCCCTTAATCATAATGACTTATACTAAAAATACAGCTGTCCATAAGTTTGCTTCCTCTGCGTTTATATTTGTTTCAGTGACCACATGGCTTTAGGGAAATATGACTCTGAGAGAAAGACCGGGAACAAATTTGGATAACGTCATGTATTTCTGTGTCAGTGTACATTTGCATTCATGTGTTGTGTGTCTGTGTTTCTTTAAACCACCATCCTAAGAGTTACTCGCCAGACTGTCAGCTATGGGTGTAATGGTACGTGTACTTGTCCAGTACGCTGGATTCGATACATGACTTGGTTAAGTATGGCCTATGACTTTTTGTCTAAAAACAATGGATCTGATGACTTCTTGTAGTGTGAAAGCCATCAATCTTAGGATTCAGCTAACTGTTTTAGTTGTACGGCCAGCAGAATCTGCTTAGGCACAAAAAAAGCTGTGATAAACCAACTGTGTGATACCTCCTAGACCCATACACCAGACTAACACAATTAGCAATGAATGGTGAACATAGTGGCGCATTTAGTGGGCTAAAAAGATATTTTTCTCTGGAGTTGGTGAAAATCAAAGCAAAGCCAAAGAAAGACTGAATATTCAACTTGAAATTTAGTCAGGCGCCTTGAAACATGACTAATAAGATGATAACGTTTCTCCGTGTGTACTGGATGTGTAAATAGGAAACTGTCTGGGGACATGTTTACATTCAACTTTATAAAGCAATAAGTGTGGTTACATCTTGGAATAAATGATGTGGACCACTGATGTAAGAGCTCCACCTAGAAAGCTTTGGCAGTGTATCAGTTGTTGACTGTTAGCTAAACCATCCTTGTCAGATCGCAGCTCATTCAGTTAACACTGTTGTGGCAAACACAAAAAGGAAGACAGAACTCTATTCCTGTATCTTTTAGATCCCCTGTTTAGGGGTAAATTAAAGGGACAATGGATAAAGATTAAAGCAGCATTGCAGATTACTGTGTATATGTTGATTATGTCAGGACTCATTTGCAATGGTGGTTGCGCCAGTGTTCAAACAATCATTAGAAGAATGACCAACATGGTAGGAGTTCTGTATGCAACTCAGTCTGACTCTGAGTGTTATTTAAACATAATATGCTATTAATGTTTGAGCCAGAGCATGTTCATTCCTCTTCACATAGTTATGTATTCAAATTGGACCAATACAGACATACTGTCCTTGTTTTCTTTTAGATTACTGACTGACCATATCCAGATGTTTGAGTGTCTTTGTTTTAACAACACGAATAGCCCATGAGACACTGTTTAGTGTTGATATTTTTCAAAGCTAAGAAACTGAATATTTTGTTTTCCCCGCTGTACCGACAACATACTGAAGGGTGATCTCATAACTCCATATCAACTAATTATACTATACTATACTATACTATACTATACTATACCATTACAGACTTACAAACCTTTGCAAGCCTACTAGTGTTGTTCAATATTATACTCTACTATATCTGCAATATTGGCTTCATAAACAGTGAAAAAAAAATTCCCACTCATGCAGTATAAAGTCTGAAACCAGCTCACTCGCCCTTCTTCCCTTCATAGATTCCCACGTTATGCATGCTATCTGTCTGTGAGAAGGTGTCGACAGAAGTGCCCTAGGAAATCGACATAATCACACCCAAATGGTGCATAGCTGTGTCCAATTTCACACGCATTGCTGCTGCTTACGGCTACTCTGCAGTGACCTCTGACCCCTTGAGCAACCTGACACTGGTTGTTGTAGTACAATGCTATGGTAACAACACTCCAAACACAACCAAATCAAAAGCAGATACTGTCTTTTAACAAATCATGAGCAATGAAATTCAAATTTGTGAGAAAGACAAGTGCTATTTACCAGGAAAACACGGTTGTAAATTTAAGAACTGATTACCCAATACTGGTATGGTGACAGTCATGGATCTAGATTGTTCTCTCGTAAATTTAATGGATTCAAACTATTTAACTAAAAAAAAAAACACTAATGCTTAAGGCTGAATCTCAAACTCCCCAAAAGCAAGCCAGAGAGGATATGAAGGTGTGCGAAAGCAGACAAAAGAAGAAGCCCTAAAACCTTTTTTATTCTCTCTTTCTTCCCATTCACACTTCTTTGCACAAAAAAAAAGAGAAAGAGAATCAAAACAAATAAAGGGAAAGCAGAACGAGGGGTAAACAAACTGAGTACTGGTGAAACTGCCACTTGTTAAAACAGCCTAAGCTGGCAAATTAGTTTTGGGGTCAGACCCTGACTCTGTTCTATTGTCTGCCATGAGACCAGTTCGTCATGCCTCTGCAGAGAAAATCAAATAAAACAATAGCAGCGTAACAGGAAAGATCAGTCGATGTTTTAGTAAATCCTCGTGATGGCCATTGTAGCAGTCATGGATGGGTAGCCATGAGAGTGTTTAGTAAAGGAAGTGACTCAGAGAGATGTCCAACTGTGTGCTGCTCACACAAGGTCTTACTTATCACACTTAGTTGGACAGTAAAAAAAAAAAAAAAAAAAACACTAAATAAAAAAAGAGGTTTCAACTTCAAGGAGAAAATGGATACATTAATAGATTCTAAGGACTTAAACATTTCAGTTCATACTGGTACAACATTTTCCATCATCTATCATTACTAGAAATGGATTTGTCTTGCAATCTTATTTTTAATGTCATCTCAGGATACAGCAACCAAGGGAATGGACTGGAAAAAACATGGGGAAAATGACAGTGACAACACCAAGAAGCATATTTATGCAGTACGGGTAGATTTAGCAAATGACAACTAATCATTTACATTTAGTTGATGACAACCTATAATTTACTGATCACCACCTCAACTAGTCATTGGTAGAACTACAACTAGAGTTGCCAGCTGCAGATTAAATTCTAAACTGTTTCAAACTGTGAATTGATGTTCACAGTACTGTTGTGGCTGCCCAGCTCAGTAGGAATGTCTATTTACAAGTCTGCATTTGCCCTTTCCAGTGTCCACACACACACACACACACACACACACACACACACACACACACACACACACTCTACTGTTCCTCTGCCCTTACTGTGTGCACGTCCAGTGGCAGGCCTGAGTCTGTAATTGCTGCCTCTGTGGCATGGACAGACAGGAGGACTGGGGATTGGAGATGACACGCACCCATTATTAGTGGACCAAGTGCTGTTTTTGCAATTACCGAGGGTTTGGCTGAGCACACTGAATCAGACTCTGGGATTCTCTATTCAGGAGCCATTTCAACTCCAACTGGCTGCACAGCTTCTGTTGGCCCCAGCCTAAACAGCACTGGGCTGGGCCTCTCTGTGAGCCTGAAAATGGTTTCTGGTGGGGTTTGGAAAGTACATCAGATCTTCTCTTTTTTAAATGTCTGAATCACGAGTCATACAATCCAATGTTTTTTTTAAATTCTTTTTCTTTTTGCATAGGCAGCACCCAGGTGGCCGAGGCAGGCAGGACAAACAAAGTAGTGAAAAAAGCTGCCTGGCTGTTGCAGGGCTGAATGTGGACAACCTAGAGCATCAACATCACTGAACATCACATCTCTTTAAGTTGTTATACATCATCAATATAAAGTGCTTTAACACCCACTACACTAAGACAGTGCTGCAGCAGGGTGTCTCCTCCATCTGTGCAATTATTCTGAACTACTTTTCATGTTAATATGTGCTGGACTAACCTCAGATAATAGCTTGCTTTTTAATATAAAATCATAACTTGTGAATTGTACAGTAGGCTATATTTGGCAATGTTAATAAAAGGGCATATAACACAGTCAACCCAATTGTGGTGTTGTAGGCTAGAGATTTACTGAAGTTGTCTGGGCTTTTCAGTAAGTGCAATAGTAAATGCTGTTTTTGTGAGGGATTTTCATGTGGCAACGGGGGAAACAGCTAACCTGGCTCTGTCCAAAGGTGAAAAAAAACTCTGCCTATGACGACTCTAAAGCTCACTAAGTTCACTTTAGCTCGAAAACTAAAGTGTAAAACAACAATTTGTGGTTTCACAGGGTTATGTGCCGGACGATTGCAAGGATTAACTCTAAATACACTTGAAATTATAAGAATCTCTTCGAGGCGTGACACAAAGTATTCAAGCCACAGTACAGGACAGAATCTATCAGTAAAAAAAGTAGCTGAACAATCAGAACACATACTGTGCAGCTGTGTATTCTCAGGTAGAGGAGTTCCCAGGAAGTCTAGACATACATATTAGTTCTGCCCAGCAGGTCAGTAAGAGAGGGGAGCTGACTCTGAGCCAGCCAGCCGCTCAGGCATAAGAAGGGTTTGAACCTAGCTGAGTCTATACGGCCCGGTGCTGGAGCGGAGGTTTGTGGTTGTTGTGCCGGCAGCCAGTGGCTGCTGCGTACCTGCAATCTCCCTGATGATAATGCAACATGGCAGCCCCAAGGGCAGAGCCCATACAACTTTCTCAGCCCTCTCTGAGTAATTGGTGACCCCTGAACCTGCCCTTCGAATAAAGGGAGGGAGGGGAGGGGAAAGGGGAGACAAGGGGAGGAGGGGGAGACAGGACAAGGGATAGTCAACAGAGACACAAGAAAAGGGGAGACAGGGTCATAAAGAGGAAAGGAAGACGGAAGGCAGGAGAAAGAAAAATCAAGGAGACGCGAGCTGGGAGGAAAAGGTTAATCTCTTTTACTGTGGATTGTTTGAAAGTTCAACAGAGACAGAAAAAGTCTGCAGCCCAGTTGTGTCCATCACACATTAGGGGCAAATGGGGAGACCCTTCACCTTCAGTCTGTCCTCTAACTACATATTCTGTCAGCCCATTTCAAACTATGTTTATAAGGAATTGGCGTCCTGCGTCTCTCATGCGCTTAGATTTAGGCTCCCTTAAGTAATAACCAGAAAAAAAAGTAAACACGTCTGCTCCTGTGCTTCAAGTCAACATTGAACTTCTGAGTATTTAACCAAGAACACAAACTTTCCCTAACCCTGACCAGCTGCTTCGAGTCACCTAATGCTGCAATCGTCTCTTATTGGAGTTATCATAATTACCAGTTTCACTCTTGTAAACAGTGTTTACATCAGCTTCAAAGTCTTAATTATGAATGAGAAATTCAAATTTTTCTATGAAAAAGTAGGTGTATGGAAAACAAAGGCCAATGCTCACCTAGATCTTATGAATAGACAGTAGCAGCATTGCATTTCTGAAATCAACAATTAACACACCACCACAAACTTCAGTATGCAGCGCAGCCATAAGGTCATCTTTAGAGCTTATATAAAGCTATCTATTCTTTACCCAAGGTGCTGCATGTTCCCCATCTCTATCTTTATCTTTGGGCAGTACATATTAGTCTGTTCCACTGCATTCATTGCTCCGGCCCTGTCTGTGTGGGTTTTTCTATGCAGTATGAATCCATTTGTCTCCACTGACGGAAAATAATTGCAAAGCAAACAAATCATCTCTGCCACATTGAGCAGGCCTCTACTCCTGGGGCATAGCAGCTAGATAGCTACAGGAATGAAAGACAGACCGACACAGAGAGGAACAGAGAGAGAAAGGAGAGAGAGAGGAAAAGAGAAAGATGAAGTACTGAGCAAAGTGGTTTGGCATTTGCATTATATGTGCAGAGTGTTAAAATGGGTTATGTTAGAGAAACTGATGCAGTCAGATTGAAAGTGACTACACAGAGCATTGGGGAGGCGAGAGAGAGAGAGCGAGAGAGAGAGAGAGAGCAAGAGAGAGAGACCTCAGTAGAAGTCTGCCAGATGGAAACTCACTCCAGGAACATAAGGAGGAGACATCTGGGAACACACTGCCTTGGAAAGAAGATAATTATAGCATGATTCAAAAATGGCCTTTTCAAAAAGAAAATCTACAAATGCATCAGAACTGTTCATTTTCTTTTGACTTTAATATTTGCATCAGGGTTCATTGATGAGGCAAGAAGAATGCATTGGAAATACAGATGTTGCTGAAGTTTTATGAGAAAATCTATCAAGGCTTCTTCAACATGAAGTTACATTTTATTTATTTGGGAAGTCTCATTGAGATCAGTGATGCATACAGAGATCCTAGAGAGAGTTCACAACCCCACCACCAATGTTGACCACTGTTCAACATTTTTCACTTGTTTGCTGAGATAAAGTTTTAAATATGGAGGATGTATAAGGGTAACAACCTTGTGATTCTTTTTAAAAAGAAAAGAAAACACAACAGTCAATATAACTGATAGACGGAACTACTCGGATTGGACATTATATGATTGACTACAGGTAGACCTTGCCACAGAGACCATTTTTAAGACCCTGATTTCAAATTTTAAGTGTTCTCTGTGTCATTAAATATGTATGATTAAACACGGAACAATCAACTTTTTTAAAGTTATATTTGAGCCACTCCGATTTGATTGACAGTGGCCTGGCAACATCAGCAAAAACCCACCAACTGTCATCAGGTCTTGATTCAAATGTTGCTGGATCCTGATTGGTGCATGGGAGTACGTGACATTACATTATCCTACTTAGCCCCGCCTACTTCAAACCAGTAAGAAAAGCTCAGAGAAAAACACAAATACAGAAACCTCTCAAGTGAAAAACTAAAACTGTTCAAACGTGAGCAGAACATTGGATGTTCATGTAGGATCCCATCGCTCATAGGGAGAAGCTGATGAGAAAATAGGTTTTCATGGCCTTTAAAATAATGTCACCCAGTGTACTCGAGAAAAAAAACATTTATACAGTAATAAATATTTTGATAAACAGACCATGTGTGTTCTGATAACCACTGTGTTGTGTGTATGTGATATGTTGTTCTGGAGTTGAGAAAGTAAACGGGTAGTAACGCATCAAATCCATAACTGCACGTTCAGACTTCCACTCCCTATAACAAAGGGATAAAAAGTGAAAGAAAATCTGTGCGAGTGAAATATCAGAAGATAAGGTTTTGCAACTCTAAACTCTAAATACTTCCAGCATGGCTTTTCAAAGCATAAAGGTTCAAAAGTCAAAGACTTTGACAGCTTTGCTTTCATAGTATGTTAACACATAGAGGCACTCATGCTGCTGCTACAGACCCAAACTTAATGTAGGCTTTCAAAGGGGATATTACCATGGCTTAGGTATTACATTCAGCTTTGTGGGATGTATTAGGAAAATTATGACCTCCAAAGTGAGACTTTTATTAACACTAATGAAATGTCATACAGCTATTGGTACAGCCCATATTATTTGTGTTGGATTCAGTTTAGTGCACTGATACATGGTCTCATAATGAGGATGTTTCTCCACCTAGCACACTTGCATTAAGCTCATCATCATCATAAAAACGGCTCTCAGCATATGTATATGACCAGTCTGCAAGGTCAATAACTACTTTAGCTTCTTTGTTAACAGCAGAATTGCATAATATAAACTATGCAGGCCTCCACTTAGTGCAGCTAATTATGGGATAGATTATGGATATGAATCGTGCCCTGGTTAATACGCTGACGTACATTAGTTCATGCACAGGTCAATCTGCTTTAGAACAGATATCAGATGGACTATGAGGTTAGGAGGGGTTGCACGCGATCCAGTCCAGAGCAGATATTTTCAATAGACTGCTGTACATCCTTTGCTCCAGCTGTGACAATTGGGTAAGCTGTAGGATGCAGGTGGTGAAGATGGATTATGCCGGACAGACCTAAATAAACAGACGCTACAGACTATAGAGTACCATGGATTAGTTTTATGTCTGTCATTATCATTAGGCTATTTGTAGTCATGGTGCACGTAAATTATTGCTAGTAACAAGGATTAAAGGGTCAGTTCACCCAAAATACAATAACACATTTTCAAAAAAAGAAAACATGAAAAAAAAAAAAACTCTTTCCAGAAACAGTATCCTGGTTTCTCTGGATAATCCACAGAAGACAATGTTGCCAAAGAAAGAAAAAGAAAATACTACTTCAGAAAACAGTAATTCCTATGAAACAGTTTCACAGTTTTGGAATTTGTATTTACCTTTTCTTGCTGAAAAAAACAATTTAAAAAGTTAATTCTTATATGGCAGAGACCTGTTTAGCTCATGTGACCATTGCTAATCTGATGGCAGGAAACATGGGGGTTGAGTTCCTCCTGTTTGGTCAACTCTGTAATGATTTACAGCATATATTTGTCTGCACAGACACATGGGTGTGAATGTACTGGAGTAGCACTGCTGCACAAACTTCAAATGTGACGCCTCAAAATGAGCATTAAGTTCAGTGTGTATCATTGGTGCCTGTTTAGCCTGAACGCATGTAAGATTTCTACTTACTTTTTCAAAAGTAAATATAGCACTTTTCATTTGTTACATACAGAAAGTCACCCTGGACTCAACCAGAGCAGTTTTTGCGAAAGTGAGCGTAACCAGTGCCCGAAGTGGTCCGGTACTCACCGATACACAGCATCGACACTTCTACATTTTACTCTTTGGTGTACTGCGACTTTTTCTTGCACGCCAGCACTTCTCACAAGCTGCCGGTACTCTTCTCTGCCCTCTCCATATCAGGTTCTCACACGAGGGTCATAATGGCCCTAAATAAACTGCAGTACCCAGGGGGCATTACATGATGCTCACCTGTTCCCGCGCTCGCCTGCTTTTCTCTGTTTGGGGCTTATCTAAGTAACGTTACATTTACCAGACAATAATGTTGGCCTGGCTGCAACAGGGCCCAAAGAGAACACAAACAGAGTCCGACAATGGCATAACAGAGCTTCGAGAGTCAAATCCTACTCAACCAGTACTAAATGCTGCGTGTACCGAAGCTAGTGTAGACAGCCTGAGAGACAACTGGACAAAGAGCATGGTGATGCAGAGGTGCTTCGTTCATGCGACACGCTGAAAGTAGAGAGAAGAGAAAGTGTCCAGGGATTTCACTGGGAATACAACTAAGGGCATCCCTGATTTCATGGCACCACACACTAAAGATAGTGTAGTCAATTATTTCTTACTCTAATAATTGAATTGGTCGTCCCATTGGTTAAATAGATTTGTGTTCTGAACATCAGCAATATATTCTAGTATCTTTTATTCGCTGTAAAAATTCTAAATGTAATACAGATAATGATAATGATTTGCTGATACCAGCAGATACACAACGCCAACATGTGAATACAGGGAGTACTTGTACAGGTTTTTTTTCCACTTCAAGCACTGAGAGAAACCATCTCAAAAACCCAGCACACACACACACACACACACACACACACACACACACACACGTTTGTACAGCTATACTTGTGAGGACATTCATTGACATTATTCCCTGACCCTTGAACCTAACCTGAACCTTAAAACCCAGCCTTAACCCTTCACAAAGATAGTTGTGCAAACACACACACACACACACACACACACACACACACAGGTCCAACTAATAACACAAATGGCTTTAATCCATTCAGCTGTGTAAGTTACACAGCCCAGGTATCAGGTAGGAACTGAGCCCCACTTCATGTTATTAGTCACACCTGAGCTTTCACCGCTGTGGCCAGGCAAAATGTCTGCTGTGACAAATAAGTTGACTAGCAGGAACATACAGCGGGAGGCTGTTCACCGGGCCCAAATGTTGCAGCTGCTGCTGGACGCGTGTGCACAGAAACGCTGCAGCGCACGGTCGCAATGAGCCCTGCAGGGTGACGCTGTTGCGCTTCTGCGGTCTGCGGGAGACCCCGAGGCCTGCCGGACCTCAGAGCGGCCAGGGAGGCTGCAGTGTTCGGGCGGTGTGTTTGCACACCGAGTGGCAGGTGAACACGTTAACTGGCAGGAGGGAGAATTAATAATAAAACAGGTCTACTGAGCGGCCTACCTCGGAGCTGACTGCCGGGGGAAAGGCATGAGTCAGTCGCGTCTGTCAAGCAGAGAGCTGAGCGTGACGCTGGAGGTGGGGGTGGGGGGGGGCTTCTCTCTCTCTCAGGACCCGGGTTCAGTCTCCTCAGTCTGTCTGCTCCCGTTAGAAAGGCCCGGGGAAGTGCGCCGGCCAGAGTTAACACTTATCTCACTTCATTTCGGTGAAACTTGGAGCGTGTCAGACAGACGCACCTGTCCGCTCCGAGGGCGCAGGGATACAGCACGCGCCGAGCCAAGCAGCCCTATATGTATGTGTGTAGGTAAATGAAAAAGAAAGTGTTCCTCCGCAAGCAGCTGTGAGAATAAAAACGAGGCTGGCGGGCAGCAGCTAGACCCTGACGTGTCATCTTCACCGATGAACTCCTGAAGACTACTGCGACCTTCACTTGGGAGCTGAAGTTCCGCACACACCGTAAAATAAATCAATTCAACCGATTCTCACTATTATCGTGTGTGTAAAACAAGACTTGCGTTTGTCAAGAAATGAATTCATGAATGCGTGGAGAGGACAAACGCCCTGTACCATCTACTTCTGATTAAGACTCATCATCTCTGACTTTAATAAAGTCGGCATACGGTCTTTTCATTGCATGTTCTCTGGCGCCCTCTGGTGATCACAGGCTACAACAGCCTCTCAGGAAAGGTTGGAGCTGAAAGGTGTAGAACAAGTAGGGCCTGTTTAAAACTCTAAAAACATATTAGTTAAGCCTAGTTAATCATATTTGAATTTAAAAATGGAAAAAGATATGCCACAAATATTTCATATTTATTTTTCATGCTTGTGAAAAACAAACAAAGCAAGTATTTCCTCTGTTAACAATTGGCACAGTATTGCTGCTAATCCAAGTTTAAATGTGGTGTATGAGATGCTGTGGAATGTAATAATGAAAATCTTCATGACGTTTACCAAACTCATTTTTTGCACAGAGCAATTGTGCACAAAGACATTTTATGCAGCTGCCGTCACATGGGAAATTGTAACCTGTAATCACAACATTAAAATAAGTGCATACCATTATTTTTGTCTGTGATTATGTTTAAAAGGAGGACCATTGGGGCATCCATAACTCATTTACTCTCCAGTGGTTCAATGTTTACTTAAAACAAGTTAAATGCGGCTGCAAAGCAATATTGGCCAAAACTCCACTTACAGGCCATAATTTAATTTGTTGCCTGGTGGAAAAAAAGCCTATTCACATCCTTCCAGGAAGCACTGAAACCTATTTAGGTACTGCTGATTTCAGTGTCACAGCTCCTGCAACGTAGATGCCTCTGAGAGCACCAGTGGGACTGGATGTGGGACCGTCCATCACCAGTCTCCCAGTGGTATGCTGGGATCTTTTTTTCCTTTAATGCATCTAGACATTTCGCAGCAGCCAGTGTGGAGGTGAGATGCCAGACTGGGAGAAGTAGTTCCACCACCATGGTTTCTCCTGCCGCTCTATCCCCCCCTCACCTACGTCTGGCTCACTGTAGCGCTCAAACTGGTTGTAGGGGTCGAATCGATCCCATGTGTCCACTGTGGGGAAGAGGTGGTCATCGATATCAGGCTCCACGGGAACCTGGATGCAGGACAAGGGAAAGGGTGAACATGGAGCACAGGGATAATGAATGACCACCCCTAAAAGAGGCACAATCTGCGTTTTAATTTAAGGCCATTATGGAATGGATCCAACCTTCTCCAACACAAAGTCGACGCGTCCAGCCTTGTTCAGGTGGTGAGGCAGATGAACCCTCTTACTGACCCTAGAGTAACCCTTGGCTGTGGCTGTCAGGATGTGAGTACCGGGGTTCAGCAGCCGCCAGTAGTCTCCATCTTCAGCTGGAAGGAGGGGAAGAGAGGGAAGAGTAGGAAGAGAACAGGGTAATACAACATCAACAAGTCAACAATTCAGAGAGGGGGTCAAGGGTGGTGGTGGACCGGCCGACTGACCTTACCATCCCAGGAACTCCCTAAAAATGTTTAATATCCAAGGATAATTTTGTAAAATATGCCTACACCACAACACCAAGTTCCTGAAGGCTGCAATAAACAGCAATGAAAAATTAACATCAAAGTTATACCAAGTGGAAAATATGTAACCATGTAGGATTGTGTTTACCTGTGGTGACATCTTTCCTGATCCCCCTGACAGAGATAGTTGCACCTTTTATTCCATTTCCATCAAGATCCTTAACTACTCCCTTTATCCCACGGTGGACCTGCGCAGGGACAGGGAGCACAACAGAAAGCCGTATTATTTCCATGTCTGCCTGGTACTTTTGTTCTGGTTGTGCTTATGTTGCCTACATGTCTGTATAGTTCCTATGCCCATAGGCACATACTCATTAGTAATATTGTTTTTATCCTTTCTGTCCTTTCCTTTCTTTAAAACCTGCTGGCTACAAGTGGTTTAGTTGACTTGACAAGTGACTATTACTTCATAAATGTATTGTCCATTATTCTTCCTTCAAATATCAGTTTAAATAAATAATGCACTGTAAAAATAAGTAGATTTTAGCTCAAACTGGTCATTCTTTTCCTCAGGTTATGAAGCTTTTCTAACACTTACAGACTCCAGAAAACTGAGCAGGGCTTCCTTATTCCTCCTCCATTCAGGGTAGAGCTCAGCCTCTGAGGGGAATTTGTCACAGCCGAGCTCCACAGTGATCTCCAGACAATTAGTGTGCAGGTAGTTGAAGTCTGACATACCTACAAGGGAGACATGTACATAACAAGTCCCTCGCAAGCAATGTGAGGGGTAGGCAAAATACTGTATGAATGGTTCTCTCTGTAGATTGAAAAGTGTTGTATCTCACCACCAGCAAAACTGTACCACAATGCCCCATTGATGATGCCCCTAGTTCGGTAAAAGGAGGCTCCACACCTATCTGTGTCATTGTTTGACATGGTTTCATGGGCGTCTGCGTAGGTACGAGCCAGCTGCTTTAAAACCTGAACGTGAACATGAACAGCTGCACTGTTAAACCAAACTTTTTCAGCAACCATTAATATGTGTATCCATTAACTCGGACATCCATTCTCCCTCCTTACCTGCTCATCTGGTGTGGGTGAGAACATCCTGTCCTCCTGAGGGTGTCTAGAGAAGTCGAAGGGGTAGGAGACCACCAGCTCCCCTCCATGGAGGCTGGCAGACTGAACGAAGGGCAGTGACCTGATCCACTTCATCACTGCATAGGTCTCTGGTGCCACCTACAGGCCAAAGGTAGGATTGGATCGTACTGGGATCCAGGTTGAAATGCTGGATCCAATGAGGATAATTCTACTTACCTTGCCAAACCAGTAAGCGTCAGGGATTGGGATGTGGTCAATGCGGTAAAACCTGCTGCGGCGGTTCCGGTAGAAAACAGAGGTGAGGTCCGGAAAATTGCGGTTGAGGTCTATATTCTGAGCGTTGGTCCGTCCATTGGTCCAACCATTCAGCAAGTGACCCTGAAACATTTAGGTTCCAGCAACTAAGAGTGTTAAAAATTGTCCGAGTGTGTGACATTATTTATACTCACGATAACAATGATGATGAGGAAGATGATGGTGTGTAGACATTAGTAGGAGCTTTGATTATGTGAAAAAAATATTGAGCAAAGTATTTGAATATTAGTCACACACACATACAAGAAGGAACACGTTGGACTATCTTTGTTAATTCTGTTGTTAACATGTAGACAAGACCACATATCCGTCATGAGAACACGTAGCGAATCAATGACGAGAGAAAACCATTATTCACTAACAATAGAGGTGAGCAGAATACTCACAAAGGGATTTGTGGATCATGCAAACTGTTGCATATTATTACATAAACATACATGCGGCCATATACAGTACAAATATGGGAACAGTTTGAGGTGCCAAATTACTCTTTGATACACTAACTAACTGAAAATGCCAAAAATACATGCGATATGCAGACTATGACTACATTCAAAATAGTTTGGCCTACATAATAAATTTGAATGGTATTATTAAGTCATATTCATAAAAGGTACAACATGCTGCACACTTTGAATAATGTTTCAACCATATAACTATTGTGAATTGCTAACAACGGTACAATCAAACGCAAACCCATGCATATGAAATGCCTCTCTTGGAGTATAGCTGTGTGTAGTATTATGCCTACCATGAAGACGACATACACATGATCAGTCAACAGCATATATCCATGCAGAGCTTGTTAGTGCAGTGACACGGCCTGAGACATTAACAAATTAACACACAACATTTTGACCCAAGATTGTGTCAGTATTGTTATACAGAGAATTAAAAGGCTCAAGAGGTGCTGATGTAGAAGTCCCACTTTCTCAGGCTTGTCATGCTGTCCACAGAATTGTTCTCAGTTGTTTGGACAATCCTACCACATAATGATGTACAGTAGAATAGGCAGAGCTGAGGGACTACTACAATTAAACAAACTAGTGAAGTGATGATTAGTGTTGAATTCTCTGGTTAGTAGAAAAGAGAGTGATGGGTAGAAGGTGGAAGGCTTGAGTACTCTAATTTCTTACATTCAATTTAGCAACTGAACCAGGATTGAGATATAAGAGTAGTTAAAACTGCCATCTGCTTCCCAGAATCACTGGTTTACTACTGGTTGTTTTCTTGAGTAAATTACTTTATATCCATCTTAATACCAAAACACCACAATCATGAGTACCAACAGTCTTAATCAGTAACTAATGATGTGAAGTACAGTCTTAGAGCAAAGGCTGTTCTTTAGCCTTCAGCATACTGAGGTAAAAGCAAAATGTGTTCTTTTTCTGGATATGTATAAATTCACAGCCTCAGCTCCAACACTGTGATAATGTTGCTCCATGGTGTCCCATTTCACAACCGACAAACAACGTTGTACAAACCCTCTGCAAAGCTCAAACTCCCTGAGCAGAGTTCCTCATTCTTCCACCTGCACACCTCAAGCTGAAGAGACTGAACAGACAGTGGAGTGAGAACGGATAATGGCGGTTTGTCTTTTTTCTGTTAACAATATTTACTTCCTGGTTGCTGAGCTCCGGGTCATTTCTATCCTCTACCTCTGAGGCGGCCAGTTCATAGCCATCTGGATTCATGGAGGCCAGAATATGGATGCGGGTGGTGTTGATGATGGTCTGAATTCGTTGGTTCCCCAGAATGTACTCTGAGCACAGGTACTGGGTCAGGTAGATGAGCAGCTGGCGGCCCAGCACCTCGTTGCCATGCATGTTGCCCACAAGCTTGATCTCTGGCTCCACTACGGTTTACAGACAGAAGCACAAATGGTTAAAGCTGCATTAATTTATTTATTTAGCCCCTTTGGGGCAGAGACACAAGCTGTAACCACAATATTGACATATTATCCCTTTAGAAAGTTGTTGTGGCAAACAATTGCCTATTTGCACATACAGTGGAGTAACACTGGCATTCATTTGGAGTTGTGTTTGTGTCCATCAGGTGAAGTACAATATTCATTCTCCTTTTAGCTCTGTTTTAGTCTCCACCTACTCCTGAGGGAAATATCTGGCTCTTTGGTAGCTAAATACTCCATTATGTTCGCCAGCTAGTCGTTAACTTTGTCTGTGATTTGGTTTTGGGCAGCTGCTATACAGCACATTTATCAGAGCTTTTAACAAAAAAAAAAACAGTAACGTTGCGGGCCATAAAACCAAAAGTTTAGTGATAACTCTCTGAAGGCTCATTATTTTCAGCACTTGGTGCACTCACATGACTGCAACACAAAGTCATTTCATTGTTTGTTAATATAAAAATATTGATTAGTGCAGCTTTAAAACACCATATGAATGACCCATCATAATGAGACTGAGACAACATTTAGCCTCTAACTCACACCAGTGGCATCGTTAGTGCTTTTGTTTTCCCTACACAACTACTGTTGAGTAATGGTACCTTTCTCTGTGTTGCATTATTGTTGTATTGTACGTAAGAAGTCTCTGTACTATATGTTACCATGTTCCCAACATCTGGAACTTTTTCTTTTACTGTTATATCCTATGTGATAACAGCCCAAACCTGTACAAAATCATTTTAACAATGGAAGTGGACTGATAGTTGCAGCCCAAGAATTTTTGAGGACCAAACGGGACATTTCTGCCCCTTTAATGTTGTTATAAGTGATAGAGAGTGGTGTTAAAAATGTGGTACTGAAAGGGATTAGAAAAGCATCATGTCTTACCCCAGTCAGAGATGATGAAAAGTATATGTATGTCATAGGGTAGAGATTTGGAGTTTAAAGGGAAGAGAACAGCAGAGATAGGAAAAGTTAAAACAGCTCTAATCAATAGTTTTGTATAAACTATGCATCAACTACTATGTGTAATGTCAAATGTTTTGCCAGTAGTGATAAACACAGAGAATTATCACCTGCCGCTGCAGTTCCTCTCAGCTCTACAGAGGTTTATAGCATCTTTCAGCTCATTGTTTTGGTTTCACTGCCCCGCAACTTAACTATTTTTGTTCACTCTGACCACTCTCATTATCATTGTTACCAGCACTGAGCTATTTTAAGCAAAAACATACACTGATACTACACCAGCCTACCAAAGGTAGCGACTAGTTAATGAACATAGCTGGAGCATTAGTTAAAGAGACCAGAAAAGAGCTCAAAGGTGAGTAAATATTGGACTTCCATCCGCCAGGTCTCCATAAACACAACCCCAACAAATTCTAATGTTGCTTTCTAATGTTGATCAGTGTCTGCTGGATGTGTAAATAGGCAACTGCTAACTACTGTAGTTCACCACATCAACATTATATGGTGATAATATTTCAATGATGTGACATTATTTACACAGGAAATTAGATACAACACAGGAAGAACTGAATGGAAAGTGATAATAATAATATAATCACAAGGCTACTCATACCACAATACTAATGTTATCACACAATTAATTTACACTGCTCTTCCTTACTCACATAGCTCGTGCTGTCCTGGGTTGCTGGTGAATTCTATGACCAATAGATCCCTGCCTTCTGTGCTGCGCCCGATGCTGTAGACATTAGAGATATGGGAGCACTTGGCTGCCGTTCTCTTCAGTAAGCTGTACATCTGGGTGTTGGAGGTGTAGGTGAACTGGATGATGGTGCTGGGCTCTTCAGGAGAGAGGCTGGACATGGCTATCTCCTGTCTGGCTGGAGGAGGGATACCAGGATTTAGGGAGGGAGAGAGAGCACTGCCGTGTTGGTTTAACAGAGCACTAGGCATGTTTGGGCCAAACAGTACAGAACAACAGGGTGACCTTTACCTTTCAGCCCTACCAGCGGGTCATAGCAGCCCTCCTGGTCGCTGGCAAAGAAGCGGTCACAATCTAGGAAGTAGGGCCAGGCCATTTCGATGGCTTCAAAGGCATGGATGCAGTCCTTCCTCAGCGCCTCGCATGTGCTGCGGCAGGGTTTGATCATCTTGTCATTCTGGCATGGCGAGGCGAGCACCGAGCAGCCTACGAGACGTATCTCAGGGGAGCACTCCCCGTTGAGCAGGCCGTGGATGACGCTCAGGAGGAGGTACTCTGCCCCCGACTCTGCCTCCAAGCGACTCCGGTGGCCAAGGATGTTGGGGAACATGGTTCTGGAGATTCAGCAATTTTAACAGAAGTTGTTCAACTTAATGGCCACATTCAGCTGTGAAGAACTGAAGAATGTACGGTTAAAGTTTTAAGCTGGCACTGATTGCCTCGCCCACATTAGTACCAACCTCTATGACCTACCTAGAGTATTCCATATCATTACAGTAGCCCAAGTTCAGCTCTGTACAGGTAGCTGTGGGAGAGAGAAGGCAGAGAAAACTGTGTGTGTTTGCTTAATTTATAGTTTAGTAAGTAAAACAAAGCTTTTCTTTGGTTGTTTGAGGTTCACTGCTGGATCTAGAAAATGTTGACCCAAGTTGCGCAATCTTTTTATGACTTGTGCTGAACAGTCTGTATCTGTCACGTCTTTAAGAAGCCCCATAAATCCTCCCCTGCCAATTGAGCTGGGGACTGGAGAGCAGGCCTGTTGCATCTTGCGCTTGGTATTTCAAATAGTTTGGATTTTCCAGCTCATCCACCTTCCAAGAGGACAGGCCCTGTCATTTCACACAGCTCTGATCACTTTCTGTACCTGGGATGTAGAATCTGATCTTTAAAGCCCATCATAGCTATGATTTAATGTAGAGCCCTAAAATTGTGCAAGGTGAAATGAATTAGCCACCTACGTTTTTCTTCAAACACGTTGTTGCTGCATCCTCCTGCGAGAGAACAAAAGCCACAAAAAAAAAAGAAAGAAAAAAAAGCACCAGAACATTAGTGAGTCACAAGTAAAACGCTAGGAGGCGACATCTTCAAAAGCAGGACAGGAGCCACTCTGTTTTCCTGCTGTTAATGACGAGTCTGATGTGCTTCACAAACACTGCAGGTGACAATGTGTCAACGACATGAAGTCATGGTGAGCCCTGTAAAGGCCTACAACACAACTGAACCGCGAGCAAGGTGCGAGAGACCAGAGAGCAAAGACTTTAAGAAAACAAAAGTAAAGCATCAATATGAATATTTTAATACGGGTGCGGGTCTGCATCTCGTTATTTGTCGATTAGGAGCCCCGTCAGTATACACACTTAGTCTTAAATCGTCCATATTGCTCATTCAAACAGGCCTTTAGGTCCTGTTCCCCGCGCACTACGCGTCAGCCCCCGCGCACTGCTTGGCTTCACATTGCACACGTGTGTGGTCCGCGGCTCTGAAGCTGAGGCGACCTCACCTGAAAACTCGTCCCCGGGCGGACAGCTCTGCTGCGGGGCGCACCAGCAGCTTTTCGCCAGGGAAAGAAAGAGCACCGACAGTCCCAGACGCATGTTGGAGCCCGACGGCGGCGGCGTGTGATGTGGCAGCGAGAGCAACTTTTTTCCCCCCCCCCGTCCTCCAGAGGCTGGATGATAATTACCAGCCACAGCACGGAGACCTCCTTCCTTTGTTCGCGCCGAGCATCCCTGACCCGAGAGAAGTGCGCAGCGCCGGGAGTATGGCTCGCTGCTGTGCGCTACGATCATATTTCACTGCACGGGGCTGCGTGTGTGTGTGTGTGTGTGTCTGTGTGTGTGTGTGTGTGGGAACGTGAGGAAGAAACGTGGCTTGTGGGGGTGGGAGTGAGGGAAGTTCATGGCTGTTGTGTTTGGCTGCTGAGCCTGTCCCCGAGTTGAACACAGGAACAGATCTGCGCACCATTAGTCCGCGAAACCTCGTCAACCTCTTGGCTGTTTCATTCCTGTAATTATTATGTAGTGTTAGACTGCTACAGGAATGTGTGATGTGTGGGCCTGTATAGCAGCGGTTCCAAACATAGGGGTCGGGAGCCCACCAGAGGGTCCCGAGATAAAGATGAGGGGTCACAAGATGATTGGAGGAGGAGTGTGGCCGAAACTGATCGCATGATTCTATTTTCTGTCTTTATTTCTTGTGAAATACTTTCACTTCTTCATCTGAAAAGTAAAAAAAAAAAAAAAAAAAATCACTTTTTTTTTCTTTTTTTTGCTCAAAGCTGATGTTAGGGGTCACAAGTCAAAACAGTTACTGCTACAACAGGACTATAGCCTACTATAAAATACCTACAGTATCACAATATTACCGGAATCCAAAGATTTTTCACTCCTATGTACTCACAGGAATGGACTCAGTGTGTCTGTGGAGTTTATTCTTTAATCTGTGTTTTTGCTGTGATATAACATCTTCGCACATCCTATTTTTACACTCTTTGTGTTAAAATGGCTCTAATTAACACAAACTTTAATATCAGCTTCAACAGTCATCAGCATTAAAATGTTTCCATTTTTTTTCGCTGAAACATGAAGACCACATACTAACAAATTCAAGGTTACTTCAACCATAAAGTACATTTACATTAATGATAGAAATAAACATAGTGTTGTGGGCTTCGGGTGGTGTGTCCTTGGTAATGCCTCAACAGGCAAAATGACGAGCCCTGTGGAAACAGCAGCCTGTAGAGTCTGAAATAGGCCTTTGGCTCGCATCAGACGCTCATTGAGCATATATTGTTTTCTGTCCCCCGCCGTTCTCCCAGTGGACAACACTGTGGCTTAAAGAGTCCCGTGTTAAAGTGTCCTTGAGCAAGGCACTGACGCCCGTCCATCTGCAGGGCTGCTGCTCATCAGAGACCCTGACCTCTGACCTTTCGGCAGATGGGATGCAGGTGTTGGATCCTTTAAACATCTGCACATCAAGCTCAAGTGATTCTCGCGATACAGTTGTCGTCTGTGGTGTCCAGCGTGCTGCTCGTGCTGTGGACGGACAGCGAGTACTGATCTTTTCTCAGAACCCGGCTGATGATGCTCACCAGGACCCTCCTGTACTGCTGCCGCAGCAGACAGTAGACGAACGGGTCGCTGGAGGTCTTGGCGTAGGACAGACACTTAGCGGTGATGCCCCAGTACCGGGGGATGTGCACAGAAGGCAACAACTCCACCAACCTGCAGGAGGAATACAAGCAGAAGAAGTCAATTGTGTTCGCACTGATGGAAGAACATTTCTGTCATGCACAAAATCAACAAAAACACCACTTTACTATCTCATAATTATGAGATACTAACTCATAATTAGGTGATAGTGTTTCATAATTATGATTCTTTTTCTCACGATGATAAAGAAACACTTAGGAACTTAGTGGGTGGCAGAATGTTTTTTTTTTTTATCTTCTTTGCAATTCACTGCAATATTTTGCAATATAATTTTGAGACCATAGTTTCATTCCTTTGTACTGTGAGATAACAAAATATTAGGAATACTTTACAGCATTACAACTTCTCAAGTCTTAGTTTGAGACACATATTCAACTAAAGGAATGTTAGAAACTTCACCAAGGCCAAATTTCAGGGCTTTTGTATTTACACAGTGGTTTGTTCAGGATATTGTGTCTAGTCTCTGTGTGTCAGATCTTATACCCCAGCAAAACTGTACTCTACTGATGAACATAAAGGACACAATCAATATAAACTCACGATTGTATCATCAGACACACAGGAAATGTTACATAGTTTGATTTTTCGTTAGGGTCATTATTGTAAAAGCATCTATAGACAGACAAGTCACATGGAAGGTCATTCCACTTCTTAAAGCCTGTGATAAAAGTATATTAAAAAAGTTACCTTGTTATAACATAGGGTGAAAAGCAGAGGATGAAGGAGCCGATGAAGATGCAAATTTTCTTAGAAGCCCGCTGCCTCCTCTTCTTCTGTTCAGCTAGACACCTCTCCTTCACACTGACACACAGACACAGGGAGAGCGTACCAACACATTAATAATCCAAACAATCAGCACTACAAAACAGGTTTTGCACGGGATTCCAAAATAGGTCAAGACTTTCCTCCATCCAAACAGGTCAAAGTGCAAAGTGCAAGTGTCTTCTGTCTCCACGGTACTTTACCTGGGGTGCATGTCCACCAGCAGGAGCAGAGTCTGCACCGTGATGACATCTATCCTCTTGCAGTGGGACCGGGCCACTCTCAAAACCTTCAGGTAGGCCACGCACAGGACGAGGAGGCAGAGCGCGAAGCTGCCGCCGTGGAACAGCGCCGTGAAGGTGGCGTAGGCGGCGCGCTGCGCCCGCCCGCCGCCGGCCAGGTGAACGGTGCAGGACGCGTACGTGCGGCTGTAGCCTCCCCAGCCCATCAGCAGCTGCGTGAGCGCGAAGGTGAGCGAGTGCAGCCACGAGTAGGCCACCATCAGGAGGGCGTCCCTGTGGCGCATCTTGCTGGAGTAACTGAGGGGAAACACCACCGCGACCCAGCGGTCCATGCTGAGCGCCGCCATGCTCAGCATGGCGTTGGCGGTGAGGAAGGTCTCCGCAAAGCCCACCGCCCGGCAGCACGGGTCCCCGAGGGGCTGCGCGCCGCCGGCCACCCCGAGGAAGGTGGCGGGCATGTTGACGACGGCGAGGAGGACGTTGGAGAAGGAGAGGTTCAGGATGAAGATGCCCGGCGCGTGGGCTCTGAGGTCGGCGCTGTGGGTGAAACACAGCAGCACCGACAGGTTCGTCAGCAGCGACACGACGGCCACCACCACGATGGACATCTCCAGCAGGAAGCCCGGGACGCTCATGTCTCAGTGCTCGGCGTCAGCAGCCGCTGTGGAGTGTGTGTGGGTGTGTGTGTGTGTGGGGGGGGATGATGCCGTGGAGGGTCCGCCATGCTCTCTGCTCGTGCCCCCCCCAACCGGGTCATTTCCCCGGCGCACGTGCCAGAGGCGCGCGGGAGAGAGCTGTCCAGTGCTGAAATGCGCAAACAGGCCTTCCCGTCTGTGACACCAGCTACTTTTTAAAGCCACCACGTGTTGCTCCAACCGTCCAGAGGTTAAATCGGGGTTGATGTTGTCTCTGTTCCCCCGGCAATCGGCCGTGGGTCGGCCCAGAAGTGAAAAGAACTGCCGTGGCACCGATGGCTCCAGGTTGCCAAGTGCGCCGTTTACTCTCGATCATGCGCACTAACCAGCGCCTCCCCTCACGCTGGCGATGCCGTGCGCCCCGCACGTGCAGTCGGTGGCTGGCTCATGTGACGCTTGAACAATATTCATGCGTGCAGGAGTTGATGTCAGAGATGGGGGTGTGGTGGTGTTGGCACAAAAAAAATACACTCCCCCCCCCCCACACACACACACAAAAGATGACTTTGTGTTTTTGCATAAAAGGCCCTGAGTGGTGGTGGAACTATGGCTGTGTTGGGGGAGCTCACAGTTTGAGAAATATTATTAATTCGTGGTGTGTGTGTGTGTGTCTTTGTATGTCTTTTTGACATTCAGTATATTCTCTTTAAACATCTTCCAGTGAGCACATAAAAGCATACATCCACAGTTGAGCTGTGACCATTATGACAGATTTAGTCCACCCCCCCCCCCCCCAAAAAAAAACAGGTGAAGCACACACAGACACACACACACACACACACACACCAACACACACACGGACACACAGCAAGAGAATCACTCATCTCCATAGCAACACTAAATCTCTGGTGGCTCCATAACTCTTTGAACTTCATCTTCGTCAGCGCTGATTTGTGTTGATCTCCCCTCAAATGCCTGGAAGAAATCATTTGCCACAGCGTGTTCACTCAAATACACTTCTTGAAAATATCAGACATCATGTGAGGCTTAATTTAAATTACAAATGCAGGCTTAAAAGAGGAAAGAGTAAGGGACGTACAAGAGGAAGGGGGGAAAAGAAAAAAGATTAAGAGAGAGGAGGGATAAGTGCAGGACAGATAGGTAAAAAAAGTGGTTGATGCCTGCACTTGCCTTTCCAGTATCTTACAGGCAGCTGTAGTCTGTGTCAGGTGTTAAATTATTTCCATACGCATACTAAACTCAAATGTTAGTGGGTTTTAATAATAATAATATAAACACCTAAATGTATCACTTTAACAAGCTTGTGGTTTTCTGTGCAAGATCTAAAATGCCTCCATAAAAACCAATCAAAGAAATACAGTGAAAAACAAAACACATTGTTGTCTCATCTATATGTATTTCCTTTTTATGTATGCATGTACTCTGTCATAATTCAATGAAAAACATATGTTAAAAGGACAATTATTTGGCTCCTGTCATAATTACTCCAGCTATTTCAGACAGTTTCATATAAATGTACATTGTGTGTGACTTTACTTCTTTGCTTGATTTGTTTTTATTGAGGCATTTTAGATCTTCCATAGTTTTCACCTCTGCGAGCGTGCAAGCACAAGTGAGCTGGTGTGTGCGAATGCGTGGGCAGCTTTTTCCTCAGTATGTACACATTATAAAGCCTATGATTGTGTATGAGCATTAAGGTGAAGCTGTGCTGCTTTTTTTCCCCAGCAGCTCCCCAGATGTTCATCCATGCTGTCATCCAGTGGCTCCATTTACTCTATATTCAATCATTAACAGGTTCTGAGAGGATCACATTTACAGTATGCAGTAATACTTTATTTTTCTTCAGTGGAAATGCTGTTAACTTCAATGGCTTTTTTGGTGTGAAGGAAAATCCCCTTTGTGGCTAAGAAGGCGAATGAGAGAGAGAAAAAGAGGGCGAAAAAGAGAAAGGGGGGAATGAGAAATCACCCCTCGGCCAAAAGGAACCCTCTTAATGGTCACGTGTTTCCTCTGGGTTCCCAGTGCTGGAGAGGCTGTTATGCAAGCAACATATTGCTGATGGCAGAAGCACTTAAGAAGTCCCGTTAGCAGATGAGGGGTCCATCCGACTTCCCCCGGAGCCACTGCCCCTGGCTCCGTGAGTCTGCGTATGTGCTGGGAGTGTGTGTGCCATTACATAACATCCCAATTCCCGTGGTCCCACAATATGGAGCTCTCTCATCACCTTAACTTCGCCTCTATTCCTTTCCCTTTGAGCTGGAAAAGGATTTTCTCTGTCCACCAGTCCATGCATCCGTCTGTCCTTTAATCCAGCCATGCCGAGGCTTGGATGCCTGCAGGTCAATTTTGTGAAGAACGTGTCTATTTTAAACCAAAATTCACATTTGAATGCATCTTGAACCATCTACATTTCTCGTTCTCTGCTCTTTAGGTCTGCTAAAGACTCTTAGTGACTGACAGAAGAGAATCACACCTTTTTGGCAGCAGTGGCCCTGATCTGTCGGCTCTATTCAATTCAGTTCTTACACTTGAAAGACCTGAGAGCAAGGCATTTTGTCGAGGTGATGGGAGCATGCCCCTGCAGTGTAACACCTCTCAAGGGATGATGGTGATGAGAGAAGAATAACTGATGTGATAAAAGATGAGGGATGCGAAAAAAGAAAAAGAATGGAATAAAATGTCATGGGTTTCTGGAACGTGGGAGTCTGGGAGTATAAATAGGTCTTAGCCCTGTGAGCTACAGAGCAAACGCTCCGCACACAAACCCTAACTCACACAGACACTCACATGTCCAGACGCACACATAGACTCACTTTCAACCCCCGCCACCCCACTCTCTCTCGCTTTATCTCACACTCAGTCACGTGCTGACAGTGTGGGAGCCTGAGTGTATGTAAGTGAATGATGCTGCAAAGGTGAAGGATTTCTGATGATAACGTGAGTAGTATCTGTTTCACTTGAGTGACGTTCTGACAGCTTTAAGGAGGAAACATGGCTGATGATCTACACGCAAGACTGCTATAGAGAATTTTTCACTTTTAGATGCACACCAACAACATAAAAAGGCCATAAATTAATTTTCTGTGCTGGGGCTCAGTGTGAGTGTTTATCTCCGGGTTCAGTTTATGTCTATGATAACTGGTGTTCAATCTGGCTTGTTTTTGTGCAACTTTGTATCATTTGCATTTTGCATATTGTTTGGCAAAGTGTTTGTATGTGTGCTGCTGCTTTAAGGGGAGCTTATCACGAGATCACAAGTTTTGGCGATAAAAGAATTCTGACCTGATGCCTCTAGATGAAAGAACATCACCGAAGGCATTGCTAATCATGTTCTGGGGATCATGCTCATACTAAATTTCTAGGCAATTTGGCATTAGCAGATTGAGATTTAGTGAAAATACAGATGTCATTATGAAAAAAGATCAGCAGCGTCTCTTATACCTATGTAAACTAAAGTCCTTTGATCAAAGATAATGTTTTATTTCTCTATTAGTAAGTATTTTAACCTTTTCATTTATTTAATGGTTTACATCCCTTTGTCAAAATTGCAAGGTGTTGTAGACTTCAGCTCTAAAATGACCAGTTAAACACAGAGATCACTTGCACAACTTATCAATAACCCCACACATGTCCTCTATGACTGCTTTAACCTAATGCCATCAGGAATGTGTTTTAGATCGCCTGTATGTAAAACAAGTAGAAGGATGTTTGGTTTAATCCCAGGACACCTGTAAACAGCACAGTACAAGAAACGGCCAGTTTACCTTGTGTATATATTGATTGAAATTGCCCTTTGACATAATGTGTCTTAGTGCCGTTGGATATTGTCATCTTAGATCATTTGTATGTATTTTAACATAATGTAATGTCATTAGGACAGAAACTGCATTTTCTTTTTTGGTTTCTGCTAATTGAAATCATCACACTCATTCACTCACTCATTTGGATTTTCAGAGTCAAAGTTCTTAGCCCATGTTCTTTTAACATACTGTTTTTGCAATCCAGTGTGGAGATTTAGATATGACGATTCTGTTTCCGCTCAGGCCATTAGAGAACACGTGCTTCTCTACTTGTTGAACGACAGCCATCCAAGATTGCAGTTTCTGCTTTCCTTGGCCAGCTGGTTGTTTATTTTCACAAATGTGTGCTCCAGACGTTGCCTTTTCTGCTTTTAAAATGTGAAAAAAGAGACTTCTCGATGCTGTAAAAAAAGAAGCTGCATTATTTTGCTATTCTAGCAGACCAGATATATGACCCGCTTGGCACTGCATGCCACCACCACCTGTGATGTCATTGGAACTACAGCAAAGACTGTCGGGGAAGACAAACTAATATTCCTATTCTGTCACTAAGACATAACCAACAAAAAGCTCAATATTGAAGATAAGAGAAACCTTTAACAACTACAGGAAAATACTACTTTCCATGTGTGCACCAACTTTACCCACATAATACTGGGCCTCTGGCTTGGACACAGCATGCATTATTCTCATTAAGAGACTTGGCTATAACCAACACATACACTTGCAATAATATTTCCTATGTGAGCGCACGCACACACACACACACACCCACACACACACACACACTCACACTTACACACCCCCGCAGAGGTCACAAGATGAGGAAATGCAGCTGAATTATTCCAAATCCAAAGAAAGGTCTGAGTAAGAAAGAAAAAGGAGCTGAGGGAAAAGGTTGCAGACAAGATTTATAAAGAAAAAGAGACATTAAGACAGACAAACGGAGAGAGAGAGAGAGAGAAGTAGAACTCATGAGTCAGCAGTCTGCCAGAAAGAGGGAGTTGAGAGACAGACGAAGGGCTCACAGGATTTAGCTATCACTGGAGCCCTGACTGTCTGAAGAATTTCTGGGCTCACTTTACTGTGTGACTTTGTGTGTTTGTGTGTGTGTGTGTGTGTGTGTGTTTGTGTGTCTGTGTGCGTGTGTAATTTCCTCGTCAGGGTGTACGTGAGGCCATCCTCTTCTGAGGCATTTGTGGAAAACCACAGCAAAGCACTGGCTCCCATCTCTGTTTTGAAAGAGTTTTGCTCAACAGTTTTGCTCAGAGCATGACAGAAATACTTTAATCTCAAAGCAATAGTTCAACATTTTGGGAAATACACTTATTCGCTTTCTTGCCAAGAGCTAGATGAAAGGATTGATATGACTCTCATGTGTCCTGAATATTGAGCTACAGCCAGGGAAACACACACACACACACACACACCTGACACCTGCTACCCTGACTCTCAAAAATCTACCAAACACCTCTCAAACTCACTATGTAACATGTCAATCTGCACACAAACACAAATCTAACAATAATCACTTGTGGATTGAGCCTACATTATTATAATTACATGACTCAAGGAAGTCACTTCTCCATGGCCACTGGAGAGTAGTACGGTGCGCGACTTCCTGTAAAACAACACCTTGTCAACATCTCTGTTTGTACTCTAATTAAACAAATGAGATTAATCATATTCATTAGTCAGCTTTAGACGATGAAGAGAGCCACGCCTGCTGTTTCCCCTGGCTTCAGTCCTTGTGCTAAGCTAAGCTAAACATCTTCTGGCTCTAGCTGCATTGTTGATGCACAGATGTGAGAGTGGTGTCGATCTTCTCATCCGTCTCTCAGCAAGAGAGCGAATAAGTGGATATTATAAGTGTATAATATTTAGGGATACTCAGTAGACGATTCGAGGGGGGGGGGTGCCATCCCCCTTGTTAGCAAAATGACCAAAATGCATCCCCCTAGTTCACCTTAAACATTATCACTGGTTATACTGCAATATTAAACAACTCCCTTACCAGGCAATTTAATGTCAACCATATTCACACCCAGAAACATGAAGTGAGAAGTCTTTGATGAAAAAGGGTACAGCGACCTCCACTCAGTCTGCCTGCACTGATTTTATGTTGTACCTTTATGGCTTGAGGGCCACAGACACTGGAGACTTCATTTTGAGGAGAAAGGAGCAGAATGAGAGGTGCAAACGAGAAATAGACAAGGCGTGGAAGTAAGAAACAGTAAAAAAAAAAGTAAGAGAAGGAAAGATGAGACAGACAGGGAGAGGGGCTGGAAAAGGGTGGAATTTGTCTCAGTTGGCACATGTGTGTATGTGCTGTATGTATGAGGAAAAGACAGTAAAAGTCAAACACTTTTGTTTACTTTTTACTTCCCTCTTTTGTTCCCCCCTTTTTTGCGAAATCACCCCTTTCTCTCTGTCTGGACAGAAAGCTGTTTGGATGGACTGAAGGGACAAAGCGAGAGAGACAGAGAAAACAAGGGAGGATTCATCCACTGTCTCACTTCAGCTCAACAACAACTGTGACATGGCTGTGGATAGAGAGTGTTTCCAGAGAGAAACTCAGTAAAAACAGATCCTACTCTGCCAGGAATGCCTGGAATTCCAGCCCTCATCAAATCTTCAAAAACTATGTGACCTTTGGAAAATGAAATATTCTGTGTCCCATCTATCATAAGGACATAGACTACCCTTGCATGTTGCACTTAATTTGAGATTTTGGGCGGAATACTCAACACAACAACACATGGATCTACTTAGCTTCTTGCAAGACTAATTGTCCAGTTGTGGAGCCTCATCGTGTGAGAGATGTAGCCTTCAGCTGTATTATGTTGTGTTATAAGGTTGCGTGGGCATCTGTATGTGTGGTGGGTTTAAATACACTCCTATTTTCTTTCCAAATGTCTGTTCAAAGGTTCTCTTCTCTTCTCTTCTCTTCTTTTCTCTACTCTTTTCGTAGTTTTGGTCAGCTAGGCGGTGAGTCATACAGTGAGAGTTGGATTCCAGACAGATGGAAGTAGTTAGGGCCTGTACTACTGTAATGCCACAGTTTTTTTAATTGAGTCCAATCTGTCTTTAGCTGTGCTGACATGCCAGCTGCCCTAGTCTGGAGTCTGTGCCTCCAAAGTTCCTCCAACTCACAACTTAACTGTGAACGCAGTCTCTTGAGATTCTACTGAAGCCACATACTGTGAATCTACCGTTAAGCAATTCTTTTTTTGGAACATTTCCCAGACTTATGTTACTCAATCCCATGACCATATGAGAACCCCCAGACACACATATCCAAAATCCAGTAATGGAAGAAGTGTTCCGATCTTTCACTAGAGTAAAAGTTGCAATACCACATTGCAGAAATACAAGTAGAAGTCATGCATTCAAATTTTTAATTCAAGTACAAAAGTACCATCATCAAAAAATACTACCCAAAGAGAAAGTACTCATTATGCAGAGGGGACAATTTCATTATATTATTGGATTATTTAAGCATTAATCTGTGCATCCCTTTAAAGATGCAGCTAGTAAATGTGGGGCTAAATTCAATGTATACTGGTAAGTAATCTATAAAAATACATCATATCTTTGTTGATAATAGTATTAATAATCTGAATCTGAAAAGTGACTCGAAATTTTAGCTGTCAAATAAATGTTGTGGAGTAAAAAGTGCAATAATTGGGGTGAAGTATAAAGTAGCATAACATGGTACCTCAGAATGAATGACAGTACTTGAGCTCAATATTTGTAGCCCCCTAATTGCAGAAGCTTCCATCTCAGGTTAATTTGAGTGACACATAAAATGCAAGTGTGCATGTGTGTTTGTTTGCAATCTGCAGAGCGATGACGCTGATTAGCATCCATAAAGTGCCGCTTATCGCACTCAGAATGTCATCAGGCGCTGAGGTCGCGGATGACTCACAGTTTGACATTAAATGGGGCATTATGATTGTGCCCTTCTATAAATGTCTCTCTATCTCTTTCTCTCTCTGAATGATAAACAAAGCATCATGAGAACACGTGACTGAGCTGAAGGTCTATTATTCCCTATGGATGCCTTTCCTGGAGGTCTTAGGTCCCTGCTGGACCCTACCCAGCCTTTTCCCAGTCATAGAGCAGGGCTGAAAGCGTGGGTGGTTCCCTGCAGTATTACTGGAACAGATATGAGAAACAGTGATGCATAAAGGCCAGATGAAAAAAAAAAAAACTGCTTTCAGTACATGTGTTCTCAAAGCCCCTGTAAACATGGTTTAAAATCTCTTTAACATTGAATAGCCATGACTAAATGCACAGCAATCAAAGTTTTGGGTTTTGAAGAAAAACTGTCTGTAGTTCAGTCAGAGACAAGAAAAGAAACAAAAAGAAAGAAGAATCTGAGCAGCGGTGAGGATTGTGATGAGAGAGCTAATACCCTTAATAAACACATGCATGAACATCAAATCAGCAACAATCAACAATATGACCAGAGAAGGTTTGGGTGGTGGGGGGAGCTGAGGGTGATCAGCAGAGTAAAAAGTGATTGTGTCAGGTTATAATAGCTGCACTATACACCAGCACGAACATGATTGGACGTTACTTGCCACACAGCTGTGAATGAGCCAATCATTGTAAAGCATATTGAAAACAGCAGTGCCCTGCCTGAAGTATATGCTGTGCTTCATTTTGTATTTATTAAGAGCTTAACACTCCAAAACTAATAAAGCTAAGCTAATCTGCTTTAACAGAAACTGTGTGGGTGTGATTTGATCAGATTTGATTGACAGTGCTGACAACATGTGCAGCAATCCCGCAGCTGCCATGAGAGTTTAATTCAAATGTTATGTATCAATGCTATGTGAAATCTAGAATAGAATTTAAAATCCTCCTCCTCACTTACAAAGCTCTTATTGGTCAGGCACCATCATATCTTAAAGAGCTGATAGTACCGTATTACCCCACTAGAGCACTACGCTCACAGAATGCAGGGTTACTTGTGGTACCTAAAGTCTCTAAAAGTAGAAAGGAAGCCAGAGCCTTTAGTTATCAAGCTCCTCTTCTGTGGAATCAGCTCCCAATTTGGGTTCGGGAGGCAGACACCCTCTCTTCGTTTAAGAGTATGCTAAAAACGTTCCTTTTTGATAAAGCTTATAGTTAGGACTGGCTCAGGTGAGTCCTGAACCATCCCTTAGTTATGCTGTTATAGACTTAGACTGCCGGGGGACTTCCTATAACGCACTGAGCTTCTCTCTCCTCCTCTCCTTCTCTATCTGTACGCATTCCTATCCCACTAATACATGTTACTAACTCCATTTCTTCCTGGTAGTTTTTGTGCTTTTTCGCCTTCTCACTTTCTGCAGGTATTTCCGCCCCTGGAGCTGTAGATTCTGGATCTGTGATTGCGGCCGTCTACTGCCCCCATGTTCCTGCTCCACACTCACTGCTGCAGTAATTATTATTATTAGTCTGATTTGTTGTCTCTCCTCCTGTTCTGTCTCCCCTCTCCCCCTCTCTCCTCCCCTTTCAACCCAGCTGGGTCGATGCAGATGGCCGCCCACCCAGAGCCTGCTTCTGCTCGAGGTTTCTACCTGTTAAAAGGGAGTTTTTCTTCTCCACTGTCGCCAAGTGCTGCTCATGGTGGGAACTGTTGGGTCTCTGTAAATAATATTTTAAAGAGTATGGTCTAGACCTACTCTATGTGAAAGCGTCTTGAGATAACTTTTATTATGATTTGGTGCTATACAAATAAAATTGACTTGACTTGACTTGCTAAACCCTGATTGGATCCTGACTTCAAAACTGTGAGTGGAGCGCAGAGAAAAAATACAAATAAAGAACTCTCTCAAGTGAAATAACCACAACTGTTCCTGTTGGACTCCAGCACTGATAGTAAGAAGCTGATTGAGAAAAATAGGTTTTCAGGGCCTTTAATGCTCTGCTATAGAACAAAGCAGACCAGATGTCCCTCCTGGTTAAAAATAGTTATGAGAAAAGAACAAAAAGCTGAAAAATGCAACTCCAAAACGGGACAGTCTACAGATAAAGGGCTACAATTTAAAGGAGTACTCCAGTGATTTAGTGCAATTCTGTCAAATACTAATGATCGTTGCTGAATATGGTCATTACTAGTCTTCACTGCAGCACTGAATGTGTCATTCTGTGGTATTCTTAAGTGTGTTATTGGTTATGCACATCAGGTTCTAACAGTAAGTAAGTAAGCAGCACTTCTTAGCGGTACCGAAAAACTTTCACAACTTTCATCAAATTGACAACATGTTCAGTCTGTTTGTAGTGACAGAGACAGGGCCAATAAAAGCAAGATTTTGTGTAGGAAAATTATAGCAGCAGTACCGCTCTGTGGAGACACACTGCTTGTGAATCTAACATCAATAATAGTCCTTCATGCGGTTTCAGATGTTTAACGGTGTTCTCTACTTTAAGCTTCAACATTAGAAACCAGAGCTATATGTGGACTGCTCCAGCAGCCGTATTTCACATACACAGTAGTCTTATGATCTGGACATCGGTTGCCACGTCAGGAGCAAATTGCCATACCCAACACGCCATCCAGTGGTCTATCTGGGAATCATAGTTTGTGTTTCATTGGAACCAGACTTGACTCTGTGTGGCCTGTAGATGGTGACACATTCATGGCTCCATAGCTTGAACAGGGGCTAAACTTAATCCACAGTGTAAACATTAAGGCCTTATGGGAAATGTACTGTATATATTGCATTGTTCGATTAATTTATTTGGTGCAGGCATACCAGTATTCTTTCAGGAAGTACGTGTGATGTGAGATGTTTTGATTCGAAGAGAGCTCGGTGACACGGTTTTAAAGGAGTTTTGTCTCTATAAGGACAAACATCTGTGTCTTCTGTCAGCCACACTGCAGCAGTCTGGTGCTCTGCTATGACAATATGTCTTAAACAACTGGATCAGCGACACACACACAAAGGAGCACATGTTAAAGGAAGACTCCTGCTGGCTGATATAGTAGTAATTTGTCCAATGTGGCAGTCTCTTATTATTCTATCAGCCCATTTTCCCCTTTTTCTTAATCTCTATCCCATTCCCTTTTCTGTTTTCCATGTTACTTGTCAGTCACACTGTGTCACAGACAATAGTAACATGGCATGGTCTTTATTCAAATAAGCAGAAAGGATTGTCAGTCTGGCTCCAGTTTATGAACTGTGTACACATCACACATCACACATCACGAGGGCTCATTTTAGGTAATAACATCATCTGTACAAATCAAGGCTAAAGCTGCCCTAAGAAAGTGTCCTGTCAAGCCACCAAGAAGACAGTTTGTTAAGGTAAACTATACATAATTGCATACAGTTTTGTCATAAGTTTCTATAAAACCAACAAAGTAGCCCCACAAGTTTTTTTTGTCTTTAACTTCAAGGTTCAGAAAATGTTATGCATGAGGATTTCCATGACCAAAACAGGAGAGGATAAAATAACTTTAGTCCAGTAACAGGTCTTTGCTCACTGTGTGTGTGTGTGTGTGTGTGTGTGTGTGTGTGTGTGTGTGTGTGGGTGTGCGTGCGTGTGTGTGTGTGTGTCGGCTTAGGTTTGTTTAATTTAGGAGAATGTTCTTCCAAGGCAGATGGGAGTGAGGAGGGATGAGAAGACATAAACAAAGGAGTCGAACCTGCCATCTGTGCAGATGGACGACAGCCGCTGAACAGACTGGACAGAAAAATACATACCAGTGTACAGCACCTTCGGTGAAAGCTTTTATTCTGAAATTCTTTGAGTTTCATACAATATACAGAGGAATATAAATTACCTCTGCAGTATGTTGAGTATTGTAACAAACTACTATATTTATCAAACAGAGTATGTATGATAAAACACACCCAAAGATTCTGCTATGCGGATCAAAAGCCATCAAACAAAATATACATCAGCAGACTGGCAGACGTTGTACCAGAAATCTGAACTAAAACCACTTCAGATTAGTTCCATATTTCCATATATGGCTTGTTCATAATTCCTTGCAGTATGTTGCCCACGGCCAATGGAATTTTAATGCCACTGTACTGAATCTCGGCCAACATGTGCTCCCGCTAACCGACCCGTTCTTCAGTGTACTGTAACTTGAGGGTAGACGTTGAACAGCAAGCCTTCGTTGCCTCGGCGAATCTCAAGCAGGAGGGGCTGGTCGTGTTGCATCACCTTGTGAATGTCTTCAGTGGTCTGAACTGGTTGTCCATTTAGTTTGACTATAACGTCACCTTCTTTAATCCCACCACTTAAACACATGGAAAGAAACTGTAGTCAGTGATTTGATGCCTGAAGAGGGACAAGCTGTATTGTAAAATGTGTACATGCTCATAACACATGACTGACCATAGACTGTGTCATCATTTATGTACAAGAAATCATTTTTTGATAATCTTCCCAACAGTCCACAAATAATAAATCACATCATGGAATGACTTGTTGGGCCGCGCACTACTTTGATGAATCGCAGTCTCATTCCGAGCGAGGTGTGTATGTGTTTGGCTTTTTGCACGTGTGTGTGAACGTACTTGTGTGCTGGAGTGTCAGGTATGACCTGTTGCACCAAAACTCCACTTCTGACATCAGAAAAGTCTGGATTCTGACGTTTTAACTCTGCTACTAGACTGAGACACACAAAAACACAACAATACTAATGCTAATGTTAAAGTTAACACAAATAACAATATTAATACTAATACTAATAACATTTCCTTCTTTATTTGGATTTTACAAAAACTAGTTTGGCTGGAGGAAAATGTAACAAGTCCATCATCATTTAACTAAATGCAAAATTAAATTAGCGCTGAAAATGCTCAGGGTTTGTATAAAAAGTTACAATCCAATATATGTGTGTGTGTGTGTGTGTGTGTGTGTTACAACTCACTCTTTGGTGACAGTAAGCATCCTGATGCCTAAAAAACGTCTTTTCACTTCTGACACTGAAAACAACACAAAAGTATAAACTTAATCTTGGAGAAAGCTGGCACATTTTTTATCAACATAAAGTTTAAGTGCAGTTGGTTGTTCTTCTTTTAGAGAAAATTTACTGTCTAGTCCGTTTAATACTACCGCTGTAGCCGGCCGGGGAACGCTCCGTATCGGCAGCGCCAATCTTGGATATTTACAAAGATGCTTCAACGGCGCTCCTCTCTGTCAGTCATCATATTAAACCCGCCTCATACTAGATAAACGTTTGTGATTGGCTCGCCTGATACCAGTACCAATGAAATCAGTTTGAATGGGAGAGGGGCCAGACGTATCTGCCAGAGCAAATAAAACATGTGTCTGGTTCCCAGGCTAGCACAGCTCCTCAAACATGGAAACAGTCATGGAAACTCAGTTTCTAGCTCTCACCTGCATCAGACTGCGGCTCCTCTGAAAGTCTTCTTTGCTGTCTCGTCTTTTCTGTCACAGCAACAGCGACTGGGGTGAGAAATCCTCACTTCATACAAAGTATTTCTACATGTGTTGGGATCTCACACAGAAACGGAATCTATTTGCTATTTCTCTCTGTTCAAACTCTGACCCCTGACCTTTGCTGTGTTTGGCCTGTGACTCCGTGAGGAAGCGGCTGATTCGGTCTGAGGGTATGGCGAAGGAGATCCCTGCTGTCACTTTCAGGGTGTTGATGCCTATCACCTCGCCATCCTGAAAGAAACACACACAGACACACACAAACGTACACAAAACAACAAAATATGGCACTTTATCCTGTCAACTGAATAGCTCAATAAATTGTAGATGTGGGCAGAAATTCATAGGTCTGACCCGAGCTATATAACTCAGCCACTTGAATCAGAATACAGAGTTGCACTCTCAGTCAGTATGACACCCAGCTCTTCTTACTCATTATTGTGATTTTTTTTTCAGATTTATATTCACTCCAGTTTGATGCCATGAATGATTTATTTTTGCCTTTTTTTCATTCAACACTTTGTAATTGTTGTTTGTAGTACCAATAAGTCAAATCAAGTTTTTATTTATATAGTCCATAATCATAAATTATCACAGTAATAATAAAGAGGATGAGTAGTGTGAAGGAATTTTCCTTCTTGTATGTTTAACTTAAAGTTAAGTTAAGACAGGGCTTCACAGGACAGGTCATCTGCCTGTCTCTGTTCACCAGTCTCCCTCCGTGTGCCTGACACCTGGTAGACCAGCTTCTTGTCTCGAGTGAACCAGCTCTAAGATTTTCTTCACAAGTAGTAATAGGATTCGTTGTAGCAGCTATTGCAGATATTTCTAAGACTGATTTATTTAGATTTGTTGTATTTGTTTGATTTAACGTTATATTTGAAATATTTCCCCATAATATATGTTTATCGGCGTGTCCTTGGTGAATTAAATCATACATGATGCTCCAAAGTCACGCATCCACTTGACAAAATTCTAATTAACTGAGTCAAGAGAAACTGGAGGCCTGAAAACTGTGTCACAGGACACGTTGCAGACATTACAACAATGTGTCCCATCCAATAATCCTCCACAATCATATAAGTCACACAACACACACAACACTACTCACCAAGTTAACAAGAGGTCCTCCAGAATTTCCGTACTTCTCACAGATGAGATGAAATATGAGACAGAGACAATCACATCAAGGCTTTTGACACATATGCAAACATACAAAACAAAATCTCTTTGTGCAACTCTCCTGAACAAAAGAAATAATCAGGCCACACCGTGTTTGTGTGTGTGTGTGTGTGTGTGTGTGTGTGTGTGTGTGGGTGAGCTCACATTAATAATAGCGTCAGTCTGGATGTAGTCCATGTCTGAGTCCTTGATGCCCAGCTCCTTGCCGTCTCTCTGAGCGGTGCTGACGATGCCGGTGGTGACGGTGTTCTGCAGGGCGAAGGGGCTGCCAATAGCAACCACAAACTCCCCTGGTCTCAGATCGGCTGAACGGCCTAGAGACAGCACAGGGAGCTTCTTCTGTTCTCGCGCGGACACACGCATGCACACAGAGAGACGTGTTGGACAGAGACGCAGCGGGCAGGTCGGACAAGAGAGGAAAAACACAAAGGGTGAAAGGTAAAAGGCATTTGGAAAAGAGACACAGAGAGAGAAAAAAGGAAGAAGAGTTGAATGCTTACGAAACTGTCCAAGCATTTGAGATATGGGTGTGAGAATACACACACCAGCGCTGTGTCTCTGAGTCACAGAGCTGCAGTTGATGAAACTATTCCCACTAGCCTTATGAACGTCCAGAAGAAAACTGTCAGAACTTGGCACATAGACGTATTAGGTTGTGGGCTCTCGTGCAATAGTGCAGATTGTTTTTGTACAAGGGTCAAGGGAGTAGAGAATGTTTTAAACATTACTTCAACTTCAAAAATTCAAATAGAGGAAAGGGTGGGGAGAGCTATTACGGTTACGATCCCAATGTCAGTGAGGCTGTGTTCAGCGCGGACGCTCTCACCTGCGGATTGACCTTGATTGTGGCGATGTCGGCCTTCCTGTCCACATCCCTGACCACGGCCTCGTACGCGTCGCCGTCGTGGAGCTGCACGCGCAGCTGGGGCCTCGCGGCAGCTGTGGTGACCACGTGCGCGTTGGTCACAATCACACCTGAGTGGGTCACAATGAAACCAGAGCCACTGGAGAGGCGCGTGTGGCGGCCGAACAGAGGATGTCTGGAGACCGAGAGGAGACGAAGAGGCTTTGATTGGAAGACTTTCATGTCAGAGAACACCACAGCTCGTGATTTCTTAAAAGCTCAAGTTCACAATGCATGTATGTACACAAACAATGACACGAGAATAATTTTAATCTACAGTGAGTTTACAGTTTAAAGGGAGAGGGGACCGACACAGTTTGACTAGTGTGTCTTTTACACAACAATCCCTCCTCCAAGTGGAGCTTTTTCATCTCTCTACACACACACACATACACACACACACACACACACACACGCCACACCTTACAAACAGTTCAATGTGGACAACGGCAGGGGCTATTTTCTCCACCACGTCAGCGATGAAGTTGAACTTGTAGCGAGGGCTGCCGGGACGGACCAGGGAACGACCTATACTGACATGAAGATAGCACTGCATTAACATAAATACACGTGCACGCAGACACACACACACACACACACAAAGTAACCCCTCCACCACATCACACCACAAAAATATCTATTTATCTGAGGAGGAGGAGGAGGTGGATCATACACTAAGAAAGATAAATACCGGATAATCATTATTCTTTTTATATTTTCATTTTCCAAAACACAATGCTGATATTAAATGATTTAATTTAATTACTATCCCATGTAGGTTTAAAAAAAACAAAAACAATTTGAGATTAGAGCTCCAACTAAGGAATATTTTCAATATCGATTAAATCTACAGATTAATTAATCAGTTTAAATCACTGTTTCCCAGAGTCCCAAGTGACCTCTTCAAACTGCTTCTTTTTTGTCAGACCAACAGTCCAAAACCCCAAAAATGCTCAGTTGACAATAACATACAACTCAGAAAGTCACCACATATTGATAGTGAAGCAGCTGAAAATGCCTCAAACGATTAATCGATTATTAAAACAGTTGCCAATTCATTTGAACAGACTCTCTGCTATTGATGAATGGACTAATTGCATCAGGTGGATAATAGAATACAGTACAATACAAATATCGTGTCAGGCTGCAGGATCCTCAAACTAGTTTGGCTTTGGTGCACTTTTATGCGCAAACTAAGCACCAAACTGCAGTGTAAGCACATAAAACCCAACCCGGCCCTACCTGCGCCTGAGGGGGAACAGGGTCCCTTGTGCGCCTGGCTGACCGCGGCTCTCCCCCTCTGCTGGGCTTTCCGGCTGGCCGCCCTCATCTCGCACACACTGCCGTACGTCTCGCCGTCGCTTCCGCACACCCGGTGCTGCGTCTTGCAGCGGCAGACCCCCCTGGAGCCCCGCCGGCGCCCCGCAGCGAGCGGCCGGCACTCCAGGCCGTCCCCGCAGGGCAGGTCGTTCCCGCGGCCGCACGGGTCGCCCTGGCGCGGGGAGCACACCAGGCAGCAGTTGCACCGGTCCGGGACGTACCCGCCGGGGCAGCCGGGGCTCGGGCACGAGCTCACGTCGCACCGGGGGGCGCACCCGTCGGAGCGCAGGGCCCCGGTGAGGTCGTGCGCGAAGAGGAGCGCCGCCGCAAGTAAAAGTAGCTGCATTGTGATGACTCGCGGCCGCAGGGATGGAGCTGTGGAGTGAGTCCTCACACCGTCATATCAAATGTTTCCCTGCAAGCGTCCGAACCCGCAGAGGATCTGCGGTGCGCCGGTGAAGTGACCGGGCCTATGAGCGCCCTGCAGGTTGCCCCCCCTGCGAGTCATCCGTGCCTGCGTACTTTGACAGCCCGGTGACCGCACATCACTGAGTTCTGTGAACGACCGATCCCAGAGCAGGAGTGGAACCGCTCGTGGAGTGACACGGACGGTGTGCGCCCCCTGGTGGGGACCGAACATAACCGGCCCAGAAGCAGCCGTCTGCTGTGAGGACGCCCGGCCCCTGCCTGCGGCTGCACTGCTGCTGTCTCCTGCTTCAGCCTCGTCAGGTCAGTAAGCCCTTACATCCTCCAGGGTTTAAAGTGTCCAATCTCAAACCTTCAAACATCATGTGTCTATTTTCATATTAAAAAAAAAAAGGCCATGCTGAAACAAATTGTCCTTTTCTTCACAGCACTTGTGAAACTGCCACTCTTATGTCATCATTTTTTTTTGAAGGATATTCAAAATATGAGCCAGTTTCACTCAGAATATCACTACAAGCTGTGTGCAACATCACAGAAAAGAACTTCTGTTAGGCTGTTGTATAATATTGTATATTAGTCATTGTTTTAGAAGACGTGTCAGTCAGTTTGAGCGGGACAACTCCAAATACTGCACTTTGAATTTCAAAAGATGGTGCCTCTAAGTTTTCCACATGGTGGCAGCGTTAAGCTATGTGTCCCCCTACGCTGCTGCCACACACACTGAGCATACTGCAGCAGGTTTTCATATTTGACTTCCTCCCCAGATGTGCGCTGCCCCTCACTCAGCACACGTCAGGGTGCCACCTTTGTCTAAACAGATGAGTGAGTGTGTGTGTGTGTGTGTGTGTGTGTGTGGTGACTCTTTTCAACTAACACACTTCTACCACTGTCACGGCTGCAGAGGAGCATGCTGCAGAGGAAGTATGTGGGTGCGTGCTGGTGCCACAGTCTATGGTTGATGCACGTGTTTCATTTGCACATGCATGCAGAGGTGTTTAATGAGGGTGGGTAAAATATGCACGCGATTGTGTCCACATGGCAACATATGCCCATTCGCGCCTCCATTAAAACCATGTGGATCTTTCTATTGCGAGTAAGACACAGCTGTGATGTTGTCCGTTCAAGGTTTTAGTGCCACTATTACTACTATTCTACCAGGTTTACTGATTACCAGAGTGTTTCCATAACCTTGGTGGTGAACAATGCTAAATGGTGTCGGCATTGCCCCCTAAATCGACACGTTCGTACCTATAGGATGCAACACAATCAACTCTTTTGATTATCAATAATTGTTGAATAGTTGGAGCATCTCAAACTAAATGACTACCCGATGAATCAAAGAAATGACAGACCAGGTCAATCATTACTAAAAACAATTGTTGGTTGCAGCCCAGGGAAATTAGGCCAGACCTACTGGGCTGAAAGACACTGATCCCCAGGGTACAACAATCACAAAACACCCATAGTGCACTGCAGTATTTGCAGTAATCATCAAATAGGATGGCTGAGCTCAATATCAAACAGAACTACAGCAAGTGCTGGTCCCTGTTTTTATATGATCTGTTGTTTTACCATGACAATGTTTAAAGTTAATTATAATCAGCCCATGTGAAGTGTGTTTTCTCTTCTTTCAGTTTTGTGCATATAAACTGTTTATTCAAATGTCATACAAATTAGCTTAGTACATAATTCAAATGGTGTTTTTTTTGTACAACACAGATGGTAGAGGCTGGTTAGTCTGTTATTAATAGCTCACTTTGGTTAGATCTACTGGATTAATGGCCCTGTCACAGGCCCTGTATGGAAACTGTCACAGCCACGCCACATTAGCTCAGCTGAACACACCTCAACAGTGTTTGAGTACAGTAAATAAACACAGTTGTCATACTCGTGTTGTTTCCCCCAGCAGTTAGTAAAAACGCTCGTTTTGCTGCAGATTCAAATTTCCCAAATTTTATTTTTCATCTGTTAAATATGCAACTTTTCTCATACAATCATTGAGTTGGAATAAAAATTTCAAGATGCATACATAAGAAAACACAACAGCATCAAGCAAGTGTGAAATATTGTCCACTGTTTTGTTTTTCCTCCTCATAGAATGTGTTAGAAAGGGGAGGGACGAGGTGCGGTCCCCCATGCCACGAGGTTCGAGAGAAAGCTGCTAAGTACATGTCAAACAACAAATACATTCATTGTTACGAGAAAAGTCAATTTTTGACAGCATTCACTCGTATTGAAATGTTCAGGAGCAAGAATCTGTATAGAAACCGTAAACAGATTACATTCAAGCAATGCGTTTATTACTAGTCCTCCTCCTCCAAATCTCATATTCAAGTTTCAACAATATTCTTTTCTTGAGGCTTTTAAATATTCCTTTCCTTTCACAAACAGATTTTGGCAGTAGTGAGAGTTAAAGACACTGGGTTTGTGTTTGCTCAACAGATGTGGTTTTGAGAGCTCACACTGGGTAAAGAGCAGTTTGACCCAGTTGTGTAGCACTAGTCAAACACCTCCAGCAGTGCAAGTGCACATCTATATTTCAACGAGTAATCCTACAAGGCAAAGCAAATATTTTTAGACTTTATCCCAGACCGGGAACAACGCTGTCCCGGATTAAAAAATAAAATAAAATAATTCATGTTCTGGAGCGATCAGTGAAACAAGTCCTTTAGATTCCCAAACACTACTTTGTTGTTTGTAAGTGCATGTTCTTTGGCCACTAGCCCCACTAAGAGTCCTTGCAAGAGACTTCGGTAGGTACTCTGGGTGGGTAAAAAAAAAAAACCCTTTCTGCCTCCTATAACAATAAACAAAGCTCACCTCTGTAGAAAAGCCGATTATCCAATCAAGTCACCATGGTAACCACAAACAGCCCCAAGGTCTCTGGGAGACACTGGTATGCCAATCTCTCCAGCTCCCATGCTTCTCCGCACTCTCTAATGAGGAATGGGCTTAAACCCAATTTCTTCTTTCTTACTTCCTATCATCCATGTCTTCCTCTTCATTTCTCTTGGAAGGAAGGAAATATGAGCGGTCTCTAGTGCGATATTCACATATTTTTCCCTCGCTTCCCTACTTCAGGAGAAAAAAATAGATGTAACAGAAGTCTCTCTTCGGCTCCCCTCCTCACCCATGGACTACCAAGAGGAGAAAAAGGGCCGCTTGCAGTGGAAGGTTTGTGTGAAGGCGTTGCCAAGTGTGACCACACGTCCCTGGCCGCCCGAGCGGCTGCGCTCCACTACCACGCGGGGCATCTGCACTAACTGGATGGGGCTCTTCCCGTCCTTCAGCGCCTGGGTCAGGTTCAACACCTGGTGACAAACAGGGTTTATTAATTAATAAAATACAGAAACCATGCATTGTAAAATAGACGTGAGATAAAGCATGGCTGCTTTTTCATTCTGAGTACTGGTGCATTGGTTGCATTTGAGTGTCTGTGAGGTTAAGCACCGATGCAATCTGAAGCACCGTTGATTTTGAAAGTATAATTTAATCTGTTCAAAAATAACTTCAATAATGAATCAATCAAAATATAAAATTAATCATTTCAGCTCTAATGGTGATAGCAGACAGCGTTACATAGCCTCGACAGAACAACATGGCACAGTAAAGCATGAGACAGAGACAAATCCAGGGGGATGAAGTACGCCCTAGAGAAAGTGCCCACTGAGGGACGATGCTTCCACAGAGAGGGAGCGGCAAGTCTAATGTCACCAACTTTTAATTGTTTTCTCGTCTCCCTTTGACCACGGTAATCATTCAGTATAACACGCTCGATGGCCATTAATCCAAAGAGGTAAAAGAACAGCAGGGGTAAAAAAAAAAAATAAAAAAAACAGGAAATGTGAAACAGGGCAGTAGACAGGGGTGGAGTGTGAGAAATTAGGTTAAGATGGGTGGTGAGGAACAATGGATGTGACTGAAAGTGGGGCACGGGAGAGAGTGGAAGGATATAAAAGGAAAGAACAGGAAAGAACAAAATAGAGGACACAAAGGAGAAAGAGAAAAGGCAGAGAGACAGATAGGAACAACAGAGTCAAAAATACTCACCTGTCCCCTCATAACAGACATCTGTCTTTCAAACATAGTTTTGTCAAAGCCTTTATCCGTCTGAAGAGAAAAACAGTAACTCCTGTTAGCAGAGGTCCTGTGTCGCTACATTCAAAAATTAACGTTGCTGCCAGGAAGCTGTTTGTTTACATGATTATTAAAGAATCTTAAACTGAATCTGTACAAACAGAGTTACGGGGAGGCTTTTACCTTGAACATCTCATAGAGGTCCTCACAGAGGTCCTGGACAAAGTTCATGTCAGAGAGACGGGACAGGACCAGGTCTCTGGTCTCCTGGGAGAAGGCCACCTTAGCCTGGGGGAGCCATGCCCAGTGGAACGGGTCTGATGGAAGGAGGCAACACCACTGTACTGTTTGTCATAAGCTCATTTCATTAACCGACTCTTCCCTGCCACCAGTCACAGCATTTTTCTCCATACAGTCTAGTTATATGATGTGTTTTTATTTGTTTTTCTTGTAAACTGTCCTTTAATTTTGCCAGCACACTAGAAACACTAGAATCTAGTGAGACTATTTGGGGGGGGGGAATTATAAATAAAAATAAATCATATTTAATGACAGAAATTAAAAGAATAGTTGCTTTCTTGTCGAGAGCTCAGATAAGAAGAGCGATATCACTCCCATGTCTGAAGGGTAAATATGGAGCTAAGCAGTAGCTTAGCACGAACACTGGAAACATGTAAACAGCCAGTCTGGATCTGTCCAAAGGTAACAGAATCCACCTACCAGCACCTCCAGCCAGGCTAGCTGTGTCCTCCTGTTTCCAGTTTTAATAGAGTAAGAAAGTGAATACGTTCATATCCCCAAATGTGACTGATAATTTCATAGGCCTGATTGAGAACAGCTTTAAAATCTAAAAAAAAAAAAAAAGTTTTTGTGTTTCACAGTTTTTTATAGACTAAATGACAAAAAAAGAATTAATCCAGGTTGAAAGTCAATAGCTGCTGTTTACACCATTATTAGTAAGGACAAGGTGCTGACAGAGACAGCGAGTAATAAAGACAGAACATGAATGAAGAGAGGTGAGGGAGGAAACACATACAGGCTCTCCATTCGTCCGGGTGTTTAAAGGGGAAGGCCAGGCCATTGTCGATCGCTGCAATCCTGGTGCAGGAGTCAGAACTATTCTCCGGCCACTCGGCATCCTACGACGAGGGGGAGAGAGGATGAGAGAAGTAATCACCAACAGCTGAATGATTAATGATGGCCACACTTGTTATTGATCACTGTCCAAAGGCCTGATTAATTGGACAGATAGATGACAACCTTTGCTCATTTATCAAAACATGGCAAATAACGATTGATGATAGGGAGTCAGATTGTTCTGCCAGCAAAGGCACTGGTTTGTTCCAGACCTGCAATATCCAAGCTATTGTCTGTCCATGTGGGCCCCTGTGTGTGAATGAGTGACGGAGCATGTACACTGCACAAGTGTGTGTGTGCGTGTTTATAATTAGCTGTGTCCTGCAATGAAAATGAGTCAACATCAGGCAGTTTAACCACGGTTCAAATTGTTCTGTAATGAGTCTGAACACAACTTCAGTATGTGTTGTGTAACCTCACCTTTTGTCCTTCTCCTGGCTTCTCATACTTGATCAACCAGTTGTCATTCCCTCGATCTGAGGAGGAAGACAAAGGAAAAATGGAAATAAAGAAGCGCAGAGTACGTTTTCATACGATAGAATAAGCTCAGACAGCTATCAAACTTACTGGCCATGATGACAAATACAAATGAAATGTAACACGCTAATGAGCTCACAAATAGGCCAACAGTGTCTACGAGCAACTATGGAGTGCAAACAGACACTGGTGACATTGGCTGTAAATGTCTCACATGCAAAAGTCAATTTACTTTAGTAAAAGATAATGATTGGCAGTTTTATCACTACCAAAATCCGTCAGTCAATACAAGTGCCAACAGTGCAGGAACAGGAACTCAACAAAGTTTGACTGATGGGCTGTTTGAGTGCTAAAATGTCAACACAGACACACCCGCACCTGTGTTTCTGATGACGTAGTCCAACACGACCAGCCGCTCAAACTGTGACTGCAGCTGCTTCCTGATGTTTTCCGGCAGAGGCTCTGCCTCAAAGCGCCGCAGCCAGTGGTCCGCTTCACGATAACCCTCCACAAACAGCTGAAATGAGCCCACCTGGAAAACAAATACACACAACATGCAACACATCCCATGTACATACAAAACACTGAACTGCAGAGTTCACTGTTAGTGATAGTTATGGTAGGCAGTTTGTTTATATGGTAATGACAGGGTGTGGTGCAATGACGTAGTATGTGAAATTGTGACATCAACAGGCCAAAATGTCAGCAATGCATGACAATTGAAATATGAAGCCAACTTCCTCATACTACTTCCTGAAAAAAAAAAAAAAAAGCCACCTTTTCACAACATTTAATATCTGCACAGCGACAGATCATCAAGAAGGCTGACAAACAGGAAGACGCATGACACTACATTTTTACATGTTTTTGATGAAATGCTAAAACTGTAGCTGGATGTGAGTACAGAACACTATAAGAGTAATAAGAATACCCAATCACTGTTTGGAAGACTGACACAATTTATAGCGGATACAACATTTATGCTTCCTCTGACCTATTTATTTGAATAAACCTGTCTTTTCATGGAAAAAAAAGACAGACAGTGTGGCGCAATTCCTTTTAATGTCCTCTGCCAGGGCTGCATCAGCTATTCTGAGCCCTCAGCTCACTGAGACAACAACTCTTCATTACATAACGATGAGATAGCAGACCACGTACATGTAAAATAAAAACATTTGACATTTAAAGAAACTGTTCAAATATGTTGGAAACAAAAAGATGTTCATATTATGTCAATAACTTATAAAAATGGAAATGGAAAACTGAAGGGATGTACCACACAGGAATGAACAAGAGAAGAGTTTAAAGCCTATGCTTCCTATTGGTTAATCTTACAAAACAGCTCAAGTTGGTGACATTAGACTTGCCGCTCTCGGTTACCTTGGGTGGCAGGCCCACTCTGTGGAAGCGTCGTCCCACTTTTGGGACTTTCTCTAAGGCGTACTTCTTCCCCCTGGATTTGGCTCTGTCTATGGCGCTGTAGTGGAACGTATCACTAGCCAGAAACACAACCTGATAAAAAAGGAAGATGCTCAGTTAACACTCATTTAGTTGTGCAGGAGTTGAGAAATTAGTCTGATTTCACTGTGATGGCATGCTGAACATGTATGTACTCAGAGAACCCACCTTCGTTTTCGGCACCACTCCCAGGCCGAGTTTGGTATCAACCAGTGAGGCAGCAGCCTCTGAGAGGTAGCCCTGGTTAGGCAACAAGCAGCCTCGACCGAAACAACACGGACAGCACAGCTGTGGGACAGAGAAACCAGAAACCCTTGAGAAAGCAGTTTTTTTAAACAACCTGGTGTAGAGCTATAGCTTGTAATCCTTCAGATTGTTTACACACAATAATAAAACATGTGTCACAGTGTACCTTGTGAAAATATTTGGTCCACTTTGGGTTAAGGTGACCGTAAGGTTCCTCTGACTTTGGTTTGAAAACACCAATGATTTTCTGTTGCAGGAAAAGAGTCATAAAGAGAAACATTCAGACAATGGGAACATAAAGCACACACAGGAACATGCCTACGATGGAACTACCCCTTTTCTGATTTCATGGGACCTTTAAAAGAACAAGATTACAGAACCACACGTTAAATTATAAGCATCAAATGTAAAGCGACAGAGATGCGGCTAACAAGTTAGAGATCAATATCCTTTTCCTGAAGCGTACATTAAAACTTGTTAATGCAATGCTTATCATGCATGCTGGCTATCTGTCATCGATGCGAGCATCGCTGGCTGCGTTATTCTCCTCACCTCCTGTTCACTTCTTTCAGCTCTTGGCTCTGCTTAAGAGCAGTGGCGAACCACCTTATAGGCTTACAGTGATCTGAATGTCAAAAATCTATCACATTTCATCACCAGCTAGAATAGCTGGATACATCTGAAAAAGGAAAGTGAATAAATCTAATAACTAATGTAAAAACAAACTAATAACTAAACTAAACTAGTTAACAAAAAACCTTTTGTTAGCATGTTTTAAAGCTGTTAGTCGATGCTCCTTGGTCCTTCCTCTCCTCCCCTTCTCATTTATCAATGGCATTGCTCTATCCCCTCCTCACCCCTTTTGGGTCCTTGACAAAGTAGCTCCCACTGGAACCCTGGGAAATCCTCTCTGGAAATACGCCATTCTCGATAGCTTGTTCCGCCCTTTGGATAATATCTGCAAACTCGGGATCGTCAGGGAAATGGTTGAAGTCGCCACTGTTGGTACCTAGAATGGGAAAAAAGTTCAGAATAATATTCATATTTACATTGTGGGGAAGCAGAATAAAAAAAATAGCGATTGCTTTTCTGAAAGAATGGAACCTTGATACTACATCAACATGCCATCTCCAAAGTATGACGTTTAATGTTGAAGAGCACTTAAAATACACTGGTAACAGAGTTTTGAGCACCTCAAAGCATCATCAGCAAAGACTCTTCATGTTCCAAAATCATCAGCATCACAGCCAAACAATTATGGGAACAGTCATAACTGACACACATTGGTAATATTCCTGGTACCTTATCTACATATGCATGCTGAAACATAAATGGTAACATGATTATGAAAGGTATAAAGAAAAATAAGCTCAAACAGGGATAAGTACCAATAGGTGAAAGTAGGAGAAACATTTGAAAGCCTCAATCAGAGATAATTGTAGCTTGTCCCATCAACCCAACCATGTCATCATGGTTCACTTCTGAAAACAACCCGTGTCATAGTGTATAAGAAGAAGCAGAATGTCATTAAAGACAAAAAATGACATTTTTTTTAATTTGTGTATGAATAATGAATTGTATTTAAAAGCAATCATAGGGTCATCTTTGCAAACCTATTCAAAAGGTAAAAAGATATGATACAGTGAATACAGTTTTTTCGTGAGATCAATTTATATGTATGTACAAAATTAACTGAAAATGATAACAATTTTCTCCTAATAATTTGTATGCTTGTACACCTATCTACAGGTCAGTCTTTCCCATCTACTGTTTCTCCTCAACTGTGTCATATCATGCACTCGGTTTGTTTGAAAGAGGCAAATGGATCCATCCACTCATCCTCTGAACTGTGTATCCTGTTCAGGATCAGGGGAGGCTGGAACTGTTCCCGGTACACACTTGGTGAGAGGCGGCTGGTCTATCACACACACACGTTCACACCTACGGGCAATTTAGAATCACTGTTCCACCAAACCTGCATGTCTTTCGACTGTGGGATGAAACCCCCGACAGGCACACAGACAACAGGCAAACTCCACATAAAAAGGGTCCAGTTGGTCAGTGGATTTAAACCCAGAAGCTTCTTGCTGTGAGGCGACACAGCAAAATAAGTGTCTCTGCCGCCTGTCAGAAAATGGCATCTTCTATTGCCTTGTAGACTGAATGTAAATCTCAGGATGTGACTGCTCGCTGATTGATATGGGGTGCCAATTATTCCTTTGATGGAGGCCCAATCACATGACATGACACGTTCTACCTTCTCCCCCTCACACTGGGCAGAACAGTCAGCTGACAGAAAGGCTCCATATGCTCTGTATCAGTCACACTAAAGTCACAGTGGGATGCAGGGAGGGATGAAGGGACAGCCACAGGGAGGAGGGGGGGGAATGGACAAAGGGACGGGAGGACAGTTAACACGCCATTTGTCACAGAGAGATAAGAAGAAACAAAGATAGCTTTTGAAGCTAATTCACTTAAAGGGGGGCAGAGAGGGGAAGATAATTAAAAAGAAGGAAGGAGAGAACAGTAGGATGGAGATGTGCAAAGAAATTACATCAGGGACCTGGATTATTAAAAAAAGTAGATTCATGTCAGGGGTTTGCTCGCCATGTGGCCCACCTAGAGCTGTCCTATCATGTGTCTTTTTATCATGTGACTTCTACCCACACTGTTTCCATCCACCTGAAAACCACCAGCTTCAGTATTGTCACTGACGTCTTCCCTTCAACGCCACATACTAATGCATTTTTCATGTTTTCAAGGTCTGTGAATGAGATGCGCCTCAAAGTGGAGCTAGGGGCTGCCAAAATGACATTTTACGCTGCGCTGTGCTGTGTGCTCCATTTAATTACTCCAAATTATTTAAATCATGCCTCAAGAGGAAGCCTGAAAGTAGAGCACCGGAGGATTTTAAGACCAGCTCTAACTTTGACCAATTTCACCAGCAGGTGTATTGCACTGCTCTAATTGGCAAGTGCTTCATATTAGAAAAACATGTTACATGTGACCACCTACTTTTGTGTGCACCACGCCATCTTTGCCCAAATACCAAGTATGAGCCGGGTCATTTCTCTGAGTTAGGCGACTATCCAGTCCACAGCAACCATTTAATTTCCACCAGTAGATTAGGTGTGTTTATTCAGCTGTCTTGCCTGATGAAGGACTTATGCTTGCACTGGAATGAACTGTTGATGGAAGTCTATGAAAGCGTCACTGTGTCACGTGACTGCAGGAGGCAGGAACGTCCCTCTCCACGCTCTGTCTCTTTCTTATTATTCTCACCCCACAGAAAGCTGGAGTGAAAGTAAATAAACTACTACACGTGCATGCTTTCTCCGTCTCAAATTACCTGTTCATCATCATCATCATCATGCACTGTGCTGGACTCCGGCGTGTTTGCATGTCTGTCTGTGTGTTTGCTTGCACAAAGGCCTTATGCATATTTAATGTCGGTCTCTCAGAGCCCTTGGTCCGTTAATGGGCCCAACAGTGCCCTTTCACAGCTGGAGAGCAGCTCACTCAGCGCTCTAGAGACCCGCTGACGTGCAGTGCACACTGTGTGTGTGAGATGTCGCAACACTGAACTCTGACAGGGGTTCCAGCTAAGATGTGTGGCCACACTGAACTTTATAGACAAGTTTATATTCAAGTCATTGCAAACCCACATTGATTCCACTTGATTCATTAGTGCTTTACTGAACTTTACAAACTTTGGCCTCTGCTTTGACAGTGACATGATTAAATATTTCAATTAATGCAAATGTATCAATAGAGATGAAATGTATTTTGAGTAACTTTAAATTAGATCATTTTACATTGCTTGCTGCACACTGGTAACAGCACTCATAGTCAGCAGGAACAGGTGAACCAAAAGCTGAATACAGTTTGGCAGATTATATTTATGTAATTTTTTGTTGTAAGGCATGGTTTAGGGTTGATGTTCCGTGATATATGCATTATAGGATTTAACTGCTAGAATTTGCAATGGATATTCGCTTGACATTTTATATCATACAAAGTAACACAGTACAACAGCTCTGCACTGAATAAAACTGTGTTGTAATTCTAGACCTGGACACTATTATTCTAAAAGGCCACAGGAAATGGGACACTAACACCTGCGATTTCGGGCTCAGCGTGTCTGGCCGGCCTAGATTTCTGGCCCCGATAGAACTTGGTCGAACAATATACCTCATGTAGAGAGACAGAGAAAGGCCAATAGAAGTGAATATAAAAAGGGAACAAATAATCCAAAATGATATTGCAAGGGAAAAAAAAAAAAAAGGTGGGCGGTATGAGGGGGAGAGGTGTTAAATCCAATTAGCAGTTATGTCAGAATATGTGCCGCTTCCATGGTGACTAGATCACCTTTTCTTTGTTTTCCCCTATACCATCTTTTTTTCTTTTTATATTCCAAACAAAGCTAGTTCTGTGAATATGTAAGACAGACATTCAGTAATGTGAGTGTGATTTAAGGGTGTTTACGGTGAGGGCACTTTACAATTGATTCCTATTAAATGTACTCGTGGCTGCACTTGGACCATGTAGTGTTCAAGTGTTCGGGTCATTAGGTGAAAGTGCCAGCTCATCTCATCCACATGGCTGATAACATAAAGCTATTACATCAGCTGACTTGAACACACACACACACAGGGCACATAGACAGAAAGGCCTGATGTCTTCAGTGTATCAGTGAGTGTATGGATGGGTTTCATAACATTCACGGAGTAGTTTGTTTGCTCAGAAACCTGGTAGCCTACTTTACTAGTGCGCTGAGGCAACAAGTTATAGCTTTTTATCCCACAAATATCCAGTGTTTTGCTTCCCCAGATCAGGCCCCAAGACCCTCAAGGGGCCCTCCAGGGCCCCGGGACGTGGTTAACACTCCTGTAATAAAAACTCAGAGATCTGTTACTACATACAACGTTTTGACTACGGTGCATTCACTGTTATCTACGCACCGGACAGCACCAGTGAACCATATGCTACAGAGACATCTGCTCCTCAGGACCTGTCCTGGGTTCCCTGACCTACTTGTTTATCCGCCCGGACTTATTTTAATCAGAGCTCGAAGGCACCGATCCAAACGAGTTACCTGGGGAGGCCAAGGTGTCCTTATCCGACGACGAGCTGTGCCTGCTCCGTCTGCTCCGCTTCTCCCGCACACCGCGCGGAGACGACGGGCTTCCTGCTAAGCACGGCAACAGCAGCGCCTCCTCGCCGGAGCCGTCCGTCTCCAGCTCGGTCAGGACGCTTTCACAAGAGTCCGAGATGCGCACGGCGGCTCCGGGGTTCGCCGCAAGCCCCAGACCTATCCTGCTCCTGTCAAATAAAACCTTTGGAGGGTCCGGGGAGTGAAAGTGAGACTCCAGAGCGGGCACCGCCGCTGCTCCGGTGTCCAGCCCGGGCTCGCTGGTCTCTGTCTCTGTCGGGTCGCATTCTGACATCATTGTCGCTCAGCTGTCAACACGTTCAATTAAGTGTACGTCGAATAACACTGAATTTCCTTCGAGCTGTCAGCCTTCCATTTTAAAGGGGACCCCTTCCTTTCCACGGGTACAGAAAATAAATTAATTTGAAAGCAGCTGCTTTCGCTCACCGATACGTCCACATAAGCTCGTCCGCTCCGCTTCCTGGGTAGCTCACTGCGCATGCGCGGCACAGAGGACCGCCGTTGGCTGAAGTGGCCTTCAGGTGCTCCGTGTGAAGTCCGACCTTTCGGATTTTAAAGAAGCAGTGAGCGGATTCTCGGTCAAACATGCTCTTCACACACCTGGCAAAAATCAGGTTTTACAACAGAAAACTTTACATGGTTAGACTATAGTTAATTCAGAGTACAGACCAAATATTACAGTCAATAACAACATACTTTCAACGTCAACAAAAGATAATATAGCTAATTAATAATAATAATAATAATAATAATAATAATACATTTTATTTATATAGCGCTTTTCAAGGTACTCAAAGTCGCTGTACAGACAATAAAATCATCATAAAAGTTACACATTAAAACATTATTGTGGGTTAAAACTATTTTTTATAGCTTTTTGAGTCAGTCAGTTTCAATCACCTGTCAGCCTGCTTTGAAACCAGCTTTCTCTCTGCTGCTGTCACCTTTTTTTTAAGGAAACTTGAAACGAACTATTTTCTCAAATCTTAACAAAAAAAAATAAATATTTAAGGCCGTGGGCAGACTTTTTTTTTCTACTTGTTGTGGTTTACACTTTAATAATGAAAAAGTAACGCTCTGTTACACAAACAGAACAGTTTTTTGATGTTTTATTCATTGTCACACTTCAAAATGTTAGACACTTTGCAAACAGATATAGGCCTACTGACCATAGACTACTGATGCCTTCACTGTCCATTCATTCATGTCACTGCTTGCTTACTTTCCATTGAAATGTTGCAGTAACTTGTCTGGCCACTAGATGTCGACAGTCATACATAAATGAAGACTAGTGCAAAGAGTTGAGTCTCAACTTTTCCTCAGAAGCATACTTTATTCATTCTTTTTTTTCTTTGATGTAAAATACTGGTGCTCCTTATAGACCAATTATAATTTGTTTGTTCCTCATCAAGTGTCATCATTCTTATTGTTTGACCAGCATAGGAGTAAATACTGGCCTGCCAGCAAGCTGTCTCTGACTTCAATGTTGGATCCACAAATGGGCCTTTTTGCTGGTGCAGCCAACACATAGTAAGATATTGGTACGTTTTACTCAGCTCCATTCTCCGGTGTTATGGTGGCTTAATGCAGGGTAAATAACCCCTTTAACTTTGCCAGGCTTGATAGAGTCATTTTCTTTTCCTCTATTTTACTTTTCCCTCTCTCTTCCTGTCTGCCCTATACGTTTGTGATTTCTCTCTCTTTTCTTTCAGTTCTCACAGTGCCCCTCAATCATCCAGCGCTTTCCACAGCACCTCGCTCTCCCTAAACCCTCAGCGCCTCTCCACCTTTATCTCGGCCCCTCCACCACCACACATCTCCCTAATAAGGGAGCCTAGTTGAAACACATGCAAATGAGCAGTCAGCCAGCTGGTATCACAGCAGTCATGTGATCTATCAAGGTAGGGGGTTAGGGGGTGAAGGAGACATGGATAGGAGAGGGAGGGAGGGGATAGAAAGAGTGCAGGGACAGAAGAGGAGGGAGGATGAAGGAAGGATCTGGGGGGGATGAGAAGGAGACGGACAGGTTCAAAGACATGCTGTAGAGAGACACAGGCAACTATCTCCCTGCTAGCGCTTTGCTGGATGATAAAATAATCCCATCAGCCCTTGCTCCCTTTGTCCATCACCTTTCTCCATGCTGTGTCTCACTCTACCTCCTTTATCCTTCATTCCCTTTATTTCTGTGCCCCTCCATATTTCAAGGACAAATACCTGAAATGTCAGTCGTGCGACACGTGACACATCAACACACCTCTCTCTCTTTCTCTATGTGTGTGTGTATGTGTGTGTCAAACCTACAGTATGTATTTCATCCCACCGCTGGGTGACAGGCCCCTGCAGCAGTCAAGTCACACTGCTACAGGGGCATCAGGGGCAGCAGTGTGCATGAATGCATGTGTGTGTGTGTGTGTGTGTGTGTGTCTGTGAGATCTGTCTTTGCTTCACTGTAGCACCCATTCCAGCAGATTCTGTTGGCATAAGATGTGGCTTACTCTGCCAACAGCAACCACCCTCATCCATTCCTCCTTCCTTCCTTCTCCTTTCCGCTGGCTGCTTGATGAGGGAGAAAGGGAGAACCCTATAGCTCAACTCATTTTTTATGCGCATGTGTGTTGTCTCTGATTAGAGTATTTGTTCATTTGTGGGCAAATACATCCACCCTCCATTACCAAATATGAGCATGTGGGCTCCTGATTGCAAAGTCCACCACAGAGACCGAGACATCCACCAGGGTTTGACATTGGAATGCATTTATTCATATAAATATATATAAAAGTGAACAATCACATACACATGGCATCAATTGGTTATCACACATTTATAAATATTTAATTTCATGGAGGTGTTAATGTTTGTCAACTAAAGTGGATGGACTGCTAGATCATTCTTATTTATTTATTAATTTTTGCATTTTCTGCCCAATAATCGGGCCCGGCATTTCTGTTGTATCTCCATTTTGGCTCAGTCTGGTGTCTGTGAAGGAGTTGCACTGTGCCATGGGGACACCAGTCACCTGTTACCTGTCAAGAAAGATTCACACAGAGAAAAGATATTCAGAAATTGCATGTGGGTGCCAGTGTACGTGTGTGTGTGTGCGTCTGTGTGCGTGTGTGTGTGCTTTCATAGTGGGAAGGCAGTACCTCTTGGACCAAACATCTTCAGGTAGCAGTGTGAACAGTATGGCTTCTCATCATACTGAAACACAATCAGCAGGACATATTTACTACTCATTCAATCACTTTTTTACTATTCTCCTCATATATTTCCCCATTCATTGTCCTCATGTACCTCAGCATGTTGTCCTGCTGTGAGCTGTCTGTTGCACTTTTGACACTTCAGGCACAGAGGGTGGTAGTCCCTCCCTAAGGACCTCTTCTTCTCACCTGTACGAAAGAGAATAAGGAAGGGTGGCGTATGTATTTCTAGATATTTAAACAAAAAGCCAGAGGAAATTTGCATTTGCACACCTACAATCAGAAATTCTCTGAAATGTGAGACGATCACTTCAATTAAATAATAATATTTTTAATTTCATTTACAGGAAATAGTGTGATGCAAGTGTCTGGTTCAGAATAGAGACTGTTACTCTCATCAGTACAAATAGACCAGAGAGTGTGGTGCTGGAGGAAAAGAGGTAAGTAGGCCAGGTCACATCAGACAATTTGGACTTAGCTGGCACATGAATAGGAAAGTAAAACTACCACTAAAGAAAAACAACAACAAAATAGACATAAAATAGTTGGTTTAAGTGCCGCTGTACATCTAATAATGAGGTCTGAGTGTGGGAGAGGACACAACTAAAAGAGACAGAAGGTAAGGGGGAAATCCAGAGAGCAGCGTACAAGCTTGTTTGGCTAGACCCACATCCTGTTGTTATCATGGATACGTGTGCGTGCGTTTGTATGTGTGTGTTTGTGTGTGTGTGTGTGTCTGTGTCTGTGTGTGTGTGTGTGTGTGTGTGTGCTTGAAAGAGAAGGAGACAGCCAGAGAGAAAGAAAGAGTGAAAAGCCTTCTGATTGTCCTCCAAACAAAGAATAGAGCGAGATATATCAGCAAATAGACCTCCAAAATCTTTTATAGCACACAGCTATCAAAATGTATATCAAAGCCCCTCTTTCAAAGCAGATATTTTGACTATGTCATAGCAAGAAAAGCTCAGGAGTAACTCATGATGTTGGAACCATGTCTCAGTTCCATTTAGGTGTGTCTGTGAGTCAGTATGCACAGTAACAGTGCCTTAATACTGGTACATTTAACTGGAATGCAGCCATATTTAACCTTATTAGTTGCTCCTTTGTTTGGCAGGTTATAATGGCTGTATAATGTGGTAATGCCAAAATATTAATTAAAAACACTCTTTTCATATTAATGATAAAGACATTGACAGAGGGAGAGCAAAAACATCTGAAAGAAATAGAGAACAGGGCAGAGAGAAAATGCCAGGCAGACAGAGGAAGACAGACACATTGAGTAAAAAATGAAAGAGGTCAGACTCACCAAAGTAAACAGGCTTCCCACAGATTGGACAGTAGCCTACCATGATGTTATATAATTATTTATCGGTGTGGGTGCGTGCACTTTAGCTGGCGTGGTGTGAAAATATATCCTACGAGAGCATACGAGCGCACAAGTGTGTGAACTGAAAATTGACAGGAAAACCGTTAAACTGCATATATGTCGGTGTCTTGTGAAGTCAAAACCAGGATGTGGTGAAGGAGACGTCACAGGAAGAGAGAAAATGTGATTTGAGAATTAAATGCTATCATCAGTGGAAAAAAGTGACAGCAAATCACAAATCACATCTTCTATATATGATAAATATATATAAGCTTTGTAAATAGGCATAATTTTATAATCAGTTTTATATACAAATGCTCTGACTAACCAGCCATGACCCTGAAAAGAGAGAAAGAAAGAGGGAGAGAGAGAGAATGAAAGAAAGAGGGGTGAGTAAAGAAGGGACAAAAACAGCTGTCAGCAGCTCAAATTCCCAGCTATCTTCTCTCCTTTCCTGCTGTTTTCACCCTCTTTTCTAGATTAAAAACAAGGAGTTGATCCTTTCAATTGAAAAGGGAAACCTGACACTGGTGCCTTTCTTTCCTTCTCTCTCTCTCTCTCTCTCTTTCCCTGTCACATACTCACACACATGCACACCCCCGCTCACTGACTCCACACACACACCCACACCCACACACGCACACACACACACACACACACACACACACACACACACACACACACACACACACACAACCCAAAAAAGCTGTACTTCTCCTCAATGACATCACATAAAGAGGCTGCAGCCAAAGAGCAGAGGGAGAGGCTGGGTGAGGTCGGGTTGACGGACAGCCGGGGTGGGGGAGGTTGTGGGGGTATGTGTGCGTGTTTGTGTGTGGAGGCAGCTATCCCCTCGGGATAGGTGATGGAAGTAGACCTGGGGAGGGACCAGGGTGAGGAGAGATGAGCGAGACAAGGATGGAGACAGTGGCTGGCCTCAGTTCAGCAGGGACAAAGAAGATGAACTCTGATGAACTTCGGAGAGCAGAACGAGGCAGCTGAAGTCACTGTGGAAGACAGGCAAACGTCTGTGTGGTTCCATGCATATCACTGTCAATGGGACTTTCTTGCTTATGAATGACAGAAAGACACGTACAACTGCATGATAGCTGTAGTGGAAGAAGTATTCAGATCTTTACTTTAGTAAAAGTAGCAATACCTCAAGGTTAAATTACTCCATTACAAATAAAACTCTGGCATACAGACATTTCATGTTGAAGCTGAAATGATTATATGATTGATAAAATGATTACATTAAAGAGGAACTCCACTGATTTTACACATCAAAGTGCGTTTCCAGGTCCTGGGAAGTACCACTGCTTTTGTACAAAAAAGTTGTATAAAGCCTTTTGTGTGAAGTCGGATAAATTGTTATATGAGTTTAATGCTAAATCGAAGTACTCATTTAAACCTTATTTTATTTGCAGATTATACAATTGTATATTTTTGTGGTAAGAATTTGACATATAAGATTGGAATAAACTTTTGAACACTGTGAAAAAAACTTCTAAAGAGTTGGTTTCAGTTTAACAAATCTCTGGATTTAAGCAAGACCAAATTCATCATCTTTTGTAACTGTGCAACTAATTTATAAACCAAATTTATGATAAGTGAAGTTGAAATTTAAAGAGTGATTAATTTTTGGGAGTGATTATACTTAATAAATTATGGTGGAAAGTAGATTTCAATGATGTCAAAGTCTGTAAATACTGTATAAAATTAAGGACTTCTTAAATCAAGCTTCTTGTTCACTTATACTTTCATACATAATTTACGGTGTGAAAGTGTGGGGAAAATCCAATTTTATACTTAAAGAATTGTAAACAAACCTACTTGTCAAGAAGCCACTGTTTATTAGATGTAAGGCTCTAAAATGAGACTAGGTAAAACAGCACAAATCCAGACAAAAACAAAAATTACATAAAAGTATTCAAAGTTGTCTAAATAAGTGAAAGCCAATATGATTTGGAAGCAGTATTAATGTTTAAGAAAGAATTCATGAATCACTGTATTTCTGTTAAAGAAAAAGGTTTTATTGTACAATTCCTACGACTTTATAACTGTTGGGTAGTTTAATCTGTGAAAATACATGATATTTTATAAACTGTGATCTTCAAATAAACTTGTAACTACAGCTGTCAGATAAAGTTAGTGAAATACTCAATAAAAGTACATTAAAAGTACATTAAAATTGAACTCAAAACAGTGTTTGAGTAAATGTACTTACTTACTATATGTATGTATATATATATATGTATATATAGAAGTGGTGTTGTCTTTCCAGCCTTCACACATCACAAATACATCTGTGTATCATTTCTGTTCCTGATGAACTTCTGAAGGCCATGAAATATATGAAGTATTTCATAATTTGCATATTTGCCAACATCCCTCTCCTGTGTGTCATGCTTTGTAGAGCGATGGAATACCAAGTAGCTATTTCATCTGACCAGCTTTCCCTAGAGGATAACCTATCATGTCTCTCCATCAGCATTCATTGTGTGTGGACAGTGCTGGGAGAGTAACATCCTGAATCTATATCATTGCGCAGGTTACAATGTTTTGTTTTTTTTTATGCAAATGATGATGTCATGATTTTAATAGAGAACAGATAGTGCATATGCACCAATAAAAAAAAAATTAAAAAAAAGAAGCAGAGATTGGAGTCATTAGAGCAAGAAGGAATAGCTAGAAGGGGAAGCAGAGAGGATTTCCATAGGCTAAATAAAAGGAAAACGTATATGAAATTAAAAAGAAAGAGGGAGCAGAGCATGGAGAAACAGAGGCGATGTAATTGTGAAATGGAGAGAGAAAGGAAACAAGAGGAGAGAAGAGAGGGGGCGTTAAAACCACATTTCCCAGTGGATCTTTTGGTAAGGCTGCGTAGAGAAAACTGCCAAAACTCTTAACACACACATTCCCGCACTGGCACGCACAAATGCGTGGTTCACTTCTGCCAAGTCATATGAGATACACCAACACACACTGGATGGAGAATTGTGGGAATATTTGTGTGTGTGTGTGTGTGTGTGTGTGTGAACAGGATTTATAGTAACATTCACTGAGTGGTGGAAAGAGACAGAACTCGGAGGAGGGAGAGAGGGAGAGAAACACTGGCTCCTCTCCTCCGTCTCCTCTGGTGGGTTGGATCTTGCCGAGGCCAAACCCTCCGACGCCGGCTTTGAGAGTTGTGTGTGTGTGTGAGTGTGTGGTGGGGGGGATGGAGTGGGGTGGGGGGGACACAGGAAGAGGCTCAGGAAAGAAAAAGGCTGGAAGGATTCCTTCTTCCCACACATAAATACACTCTTGATCACATGTGTGTACACATGGAAGTACACTCACACACACACACACACACACACACACACACACGGAGCAAAAGAGAGCCTTTGGAAGGCTTCCTTTTCCCCGCTCACTCTCACACACCCACTCGTCATCACGTTTCAGTTCTTGGCATCCTCCTTTCTCCTCCAAGCCCAGAATATGACATGGCTTTGGGGTTGCATCTCAGCTGCGTACACACAATCAGCCTCGCAGTACAAGACATATGGCAAACAAAATCAAGCAGCATTTCAAACATTTGACAGATGAAGATAACCAAGGGACCACAATGGTGGTTACTTTGTGGTACCTGTTTGAGGTACAGAGAAGAAACTTTTTTGCTTTCCCCTGATATTTTCATTTGTGGATGTGGATATATCAGTTTCAGAATTAGTTTTCCTTGCTTCTTTTGAATCGTCACACTGTCAACGTCAGGGAAAAAGGCTTAAGCTTTTCTAACCAAGCCAAAGAAATCTGTCACATTTGGCACATATGGATATTTTGGTGTGCTGTGCACCACGGTGTGGTGAGCCATTTTCTGGGGTGTGTTTTCCACAAATATCCCCCTTTGTGACGGCCTTTCTGGAGTCAGACAATCTAAAGGCTAATCCTCTACTTAGGGTATCAGCGGATGGAAAAGTCAGGAAAATAAGTCCTTGTTTTTCACTATTAATCTGGCAAATCCTGTAAGTCCCCTCATGCGTCTATGTAGTGATATGATTATGGCATGGGGACTATTACTACATGGTTAGTAGCTGGGTCAGTCAGATTGCATTATGGGATCTTCTGTTGTTTTGTTTTTTTCTGTGCAGAAACCAATGGCAAAATGTTTTTTGTTTATGTGTGTGTGTGTGTGTGTGTGCGTGTGTGGATGGGTGAGTGCCAATAGCATAAATGACACAGGTGTTGATGCCGCTCTGGCTTTTAGTTCCCTATAGGGCTGATATGCAATGCCAATCCTTCAAATGGCTAACATGGCACTTGAAATACACACACACACACACACACACACACACACACACACACACACACCAGATAGTAACACAAGCAGTGCCATATACTGTATACCAAGAACTAAACTTCTGGCATCCATGTGTTGTTGCGATGCCATTAACTTCAAGGGCTGCTTAAGAAAAGAGGGTAAACACAGTAAAGGCCAAAAGAGATTTTTAATACATTCTAGCCCAGCTTGTAGCAAGTCGGTCAGTCCACCATTTTGGTCCAGACTGAAATATCTCAACAACTAGGCATTTTGGATGGATGGCCATGAAATGGTGGATGAACTCTACCAGCTCCCCTGACCTTTCCTCGAGTGCCACCATAACTTTTAGTGAAATGTCTTGATAACTACTGGATAAATTGCCATCTGGTACTTTTCATCTAGCGCCACCAGCAGGTCATAATTTTGATGAATTCAGTGAAATATCTCAACATCTACCAGATGGATTGGCACTCATTTTGGTACAACCATTCATGTCCCAATAAAGATGAAATTTCATTTTGCTCCATCATCCGGTCAAGTGTCTAATGTGTGCAATACTTTGGTTTATAAATACCTGCAAAACAAACATGATGCACTTTCTGTTAAGTGCTTATCACTATATGTTACATGCTAAACTAAGATGGTGATCATGGTCAACACTATACCTGCTGCTAAACACCAGCATGTTAGAGTTCCTGCTGTGAGCGTGTTTGCATGCTTATGTTAGCACTTAGCTCAAAGCATTGCAGTGCCTTAGTACAGCCTCACAGAGCTGCTAGCGTGGCTGTAGACTCACTTTGTTTTAGTGTAATACACTAGAGGATTTATTTATTTTTTTTTTGTAACACGGTGGGCCAGTCATTATAAACTCAGGCCATGCAGCATTGATAAAATACACAGAACTTTATATTAAATTCTAATGAAGACTGCTAAGTAGTCAAAGACACTGACTAGACCAGACTGATTTTGGTAAAAATGTGTATAAAATGATGCACAAGACATTTAAAATATTTCCATTTGATTGAATGATGCATTGAAAAACTTGTCTTTCTTGGGTTTAAATATTTGCCTCAGTGTTATCATCATATAGCTTCAATGAAGAGTGGAACAAGCTAATAGAGAATAAACTGTATATAATACAGTCAGACTGCGTGGAATAAGATGATTTTAACAACTTTCAAGCTACTTAAGAGGGAACAAAACAAGGAAACTGTGTATTAAGAGGATGATATGCTCTTTATACACAGTTTCAAACTTCCAGAGTCGACCTCAGTCCCTCAGCAGGGTTCTGAGTGTACAGCCTTCGGTTCTCGTGGCTGGTCCCACCTATTGTTTAGATCTGCTTGGGGAAACAGAAAGGCAGGCAGAAGGAAAGAACCTAATGTGTTGCTTCTTGCCTGTGCATTCTTGGCATAGCTCTTTGCCCTTTTCATTTTTTGACTGTGATTTTTTTTTTTTCTCTCCTCCTTTAATAGTGAAGCCAAGGGTCCACAGCCAGCCAAGTCCCACCGCTCCAGTCTGGCTAAGCCACATAAAGCTTGGCTTCCTCTACTCACTCTCTCTCTCATTCTCCATGTATGACTACAGTATGCGTCCCTCTCTCTGTCTCTTTGTATGTTTCTCTATGTCGCTATGTCTCCCCTATTTGTCTCCTTCCTTTCTGTTTTATATTTTGTGTATGTCTGCTTTGGTCAATCTGCTTCTTTGTCTCAATTTCGCTTCTCTTGTTCTCTTCTAACAAACACACGCACGCACACACACACACACACACACACACCACCCTCTCTATTTCGCTGCCTGTCAGTCTGTCGCAGCCAGCGGACTGGTTTAGCAGGCGGGGTTCAGCTGGGCTCCACAAACACATGGCTCTCAATCTGCCTTCTTGTGTGTGCTGGAATGGTATTTCTTTTTCTGTCCTGTTCATGCTCTCTATTTAATCGTCTTTCAATTTTATGGACACGTTTAAAGAAAGTAAAATATTTTTTCACATATTCATATGGAAGGGAGATACATCATACTGTATAGTGCCATATGTCTTTACACCAACAAATTCCTACCACTTTGATCATCTAAAATGTCTTAATTGTCACATATAACCCTAAAAGCATATTGCATAATGATTAGGTAACGCTGGAGGTATTAAAGCTATGATGTGTCATCTAAAATTCAGCTGCTCCTCGGAAGACACTCAGTCTTTTTCTACACTATACGAATAAATGTGAGTTTGAAAATATCCATAGGAGACAGCGATGGCAATTTGCTCCTCTCTGTCTCTCAAGTGAAATTGAATTATAGATCAAGAACCCCTTGTGTGCACTAAAAACAGAATTCTCCGACTCAAACAAAGCCTGCTCCCTCTTCTACGACGCCCATTTCTATCTGATCAGCACCATTCATTCCGCCACTTAGACAGGAATCTAATTAGACCAGAATATCAACATTAAAACACATATCACCCCCCTACCTCCCCCCTCTCTCTCTCTTTGTTTCTTTGCTCTTCCCTACAGCTGGTGAGAGTATGGTTTGTGGCTGCCCCTCCCCCAGCGTTTGAACAAGCCAATAAGAGAGCACGTCAGCAAAATAACCCCCCCTCCACACACACCCCTCGTTTTCCCTTACCACCCCATCCATTCCCAACCCCATCCCCCAGAGCCCTCTCTACACCACATCCCCCTTTCCTACCACCCCTAACCCACTTACTCATCCTGCCTCCACCCTCCCACACACCCACGAGACTTCCCACCCTCTCTACTTTCTCACCCGTGCTCACCCTCCCTAGTAACTGCTCCCTAGTCTTCTTCCCCTTTCCTCTCGCTCTGCTTCCCACTCACCCTTTTTCCTGGACGCCCTTTCTTCAAACTCCCTCCCCTTCATTACACCCACTCGCCATTTTCCTTATCCCCATCTCTGCTGCTCCCCTTCCTTCCCCCACCTTTCCCTCTCCCCCTTCCCTGTCTCTTCTGTGGCCTTATCTTATGAATATCGGTAGCACACTGGGTGAAAAATTGATCCTCCCCGCCTGTCTGTGGACGCTGCCACAGCGCATTAGCCTGTGTGTGATGTGTGTGTGTGTGTGTAGGCTTGCTGCTTGCGGGAGAGAGTGAGGAGAGGAGGAGGGGTGGGGTGGTGGGGGGGAGGAATATTTGCATATCATCAAAGTAGGGAAAGGGAGTGTAATGAGGAGAGAATGTGTGTGTGTTGGGTGTGTGTGTGTGTGTATTAGGAGTGGTGTTGATGGGTTGGGGTTGAGTGTGTGTGAAATGAGAGAACAAGACCAAGCAAATAGGGTATGGGAGGTGAGATGGACTGGGTTTAAGTGCGTGTGTGTGTGAAGGTGTGTGAAAGAAAGAGGACAGACAGATCACATCCCCTCCCATGCCATCTATCACCCCCCCCCCCCCCCCACACACACACACACACACAACACCACACTATTTATACCTATTTATGTCAGAAATGTTTCATATACAGGCCATATCCTTGACCTTTGACACAACAGCAGTGCTATGAGCTCGCTTCACTAATGGCTGGAAGAATATGAGCAATTGCCATATTCCAACCCATTTCACTATTGTGAAAACACAAGGACCTCATTTGGCTTGTGCAGGGGCGAAGATGCATGCACAAACCTGTTCTGTCACTGAGAAATTTGGCGGAGATCACACAAGCAGACTCGCCCCCCCTTAGCCTTGATGATCAAACTCGAATTAGGCTCATTTGTTTCAGACGGGGGCTAAATAAACCTAGTTTTTTCTATCCTTGTCAATCTTTATTTTCTTTCTATCTCCCCGTCTTGTTTGGAAGCCCCTGAAAACCGGTATTGAACTTCAGCAAACACAGCGAATACTTATTTTTAAAGCGAACGCACGGCTCCCGAGGAAACAGCTGCAATGGGAAGGCTCGGTATTTGTAAATAAATAATTTAAAGCCCCCTTTCGCCTGCCTCTCTGCTATCCACAGCTTCTGATTTAACAGGGGAAATAATCGAGCACCGATCCTCAACGCGTTCATGTTGCCGGTAAACTCGCGGCTCTAAAGCGACGCGAATGAAAAGAACCCCTGCTGAACAAATCTACATACTGTTTCGTGTTTTTTTTTTTTTTTTTTTGCCCTCGGTGAACGCCTCGAAGAGGTGTATGCCAAAAACGACTACAAACGTTTTCTGTTTTCCGGTATCGACTGGGCGGGCCTGGTGAGATCCGACTTGAGCGTTGACGGTCTGTCACATTTCACGCTGACACCAAGCGAACACTGGGCACACACACACACACACACACACACACCATATTATCATCGACAGATCCGAGGCAGGAGTACAGTCGAGGAGAGCACATTGAAGGTAAGTTGCTGTGAAAAATGAAAAACTGCTCAGGGCAGGGGAATGAGAGCGGCTTTCAGCGGCGGACAGAGAGGCGGGGTCATTCCTTAAGATCGTGTTAATTCCAGCCGTGGTTCTTTCTTTGTAATTTTTAGGTTGACCACTTTTTTCCCCCCTGTATCTTCCTCTGAGCGCTTCGCTGTGTGACCCCCTTCCAGTTGGGGAGACGTTGCCGGCTCGCCGGAACTCGGTGAATTCAGCCCGAATAAGTTTTATTTTCTAAAGCCTTTTTTCTTTTACATTTTCGTTACTATTGACCAAGCCGTTTAAAGGGCTCGGAGGCGGGGGCGGCCGCGGGGTTTGTCTCGCTGTCGGTCGGCGGAGGAAGAAGAGGAGGAGGAGGAGGAGGAGGAGGGGTTGGTGCGGCTCGCCAAGCTAGCGAGCGGCGTTACGCAGACTGGCTGAACAAGTTTAAATGCCCGTCAAAGTGGACAAAGTTGCCTTAAACTCGGCGGGCGGGTAGGTACGGCCACGAGGCGGCGGCCGGATACGCCAGCGCGGCTGTGGCACGACGGGAGAAAGACGCGTTTACCACGGTACGCTCCGCGCACGGGCGTTAGCATGCCCCCCCGCTCCCAACGTTAGCCTCCCGTGAGCTAACGAGTCGCGGCCGTGATCGGTGCTCGGCTGCTCGGCTGCTGTGAACCAAACGTCGCCGGTGAACCGTGAGATTTAACGTTACGGTCCCGCGGAAGGAGCCTCGTCAGCGCCGAGCCCTGGGCACGGTGGTGTGTGTGTGTGTGTGTGTGTGTGTGTGTGTGTGTGGCGGAAAAACACGAGTTATCGACGGCATCTGGGGACGTTGGTTAGTTGTCGGACCAGTTTGGGGGATTCACGCCGCTATTCAGGAGCGAAACTTGGGAGGGGGGGCGGTCACCTCGAAGTTACAACAAACAAACAAACAAACACACGCACGTCTGAGTAAGCGGCGGCGCGCCGACACTGAGCGTTGATGCGAACAGTCCTGAACCGAGAGGGCACCGCAGCCGGGGCGATCTGTTCACCGCTCTCCAACTTTGTGTTTTTCAACAGTGACTCAAAGCTTCTCCTGCGAGAGGAAACGAGAGGAAAAACGCAGGGAAAAAAAAAAAAAAAAAAAAGAAACAGAGGAAATCCCCCGAAAGGAAATGCCAATCGCAGCCGCTGGACAGCCAACGACTCAGGAGCCCAGAGTTTGCCCCCGGCTGCCCTCCACCCCGGAGCCTGTCCCCAAAGGGGCTGATTTATTCGACGAGGCGGGGGCGGCGGAGTCGGCCGAGCGAACAGAGTACGGGGGCGCGGAGGGGGGCAGAGGACTCGGGGGCTATAGTTACAGCCACAGCGGCGCTAGGGGCTTTGTACAGCCCGGGTCCATCAACGGCTCTCCGCCGCAGTCCCCAGCCGCGTCCTCTTCTTTCCTCTTCCACCCCCTTCACCCCCACCAAATGGCCATGGAGCCCCCAAGGACTCGATCGCGTTCCCGGTCTGGATATTACCAGCAGTACGGTGGTGGGAATGGCAACGGATTTACCGGCAGCGGAGTCATGGGATCGAACCATCCCCACCACCACCATCACCACCACCCGCAGCAGCAGCAGCAGCAGCAGCAGCAGCAGCTGCATCCACAGCAGCAGCACGGTGCCGGTTGCGCACCACTCGGAGCTCACGGCAACCACTCAGAGAACCAGCCGAGAGCCCCGGGAAGTAACGCCTCTCCCGGCATTCAGAGGCTGTCCTCGGTTCCCGGAGCGCACCGCATCCCGGCGGCAGGTAAATGTCCCCACTTGTCATTGTCACTGACTGTGTATGTGTTCGAGCACGAGAGGTTGAGGGATCACACGTTTCAGTAGACTTTACATAGGCACCAAGTTGGAGTGATAGAAAGTCGAGGTGTTTAATCCACTGGGGGGGTTTTTTAGAGGCAAATTGAGAGAGGGAGGGGGCTGTCCTGGGGTTGGCACGACAAAAGTGTGTGTGCCTGTGAACACATTTGTTGTATTCTAATTAGACAGGGTGTTTTATGTGCTGGCCACAGAGCTGCAGTGTGGATGTGGTGCACAGTTAGCACATACACTAGGTAAATGAACAACAGCAGTCTGTGCTGTGGACTGGGGGTAGCCTCAAGCTTATTGAACTGCTGCGCATAGTGAGTTACCCAGACTGTGTTTTCTTAGGGCGCTATGGCATGTCTACTTTTAGTCAACTACACACATATTGATGTAGCTAGGTAACAAGCCTTACAGGGTGTACAGGCTAATCTTTGTCTAAACTACACACAATATAGTCTTCAAAGGCTCTCACGGGTACATTGAGTAGATAACCCAGGGCTTTGGTTTTGTAGGCTGCAAATTTTAAAGTTGTGAACAAGAAGTAAGAAACAAAACAGGCACCCCTCATCATATATTTCTCCAGTGACCCTCCTGTTCATTTGAAGTATGGTCTTAGCTCAGTGGGTAAATTGCGCTGGTAACAATGCAGGTTTTCACATCCAAAGCCACTAAAAACATAGTACTGTAAATCCTCACCTGGTGTAGTACTTTTGACCAGAAAATCAGCTAAATGACAAAATAGGATATGTTATATGGAAGAGGATGGCCATGGCCTGTATAATAACAGACACACAGTCTCCTAATAACTGGGTGGGAATATTCTATTTCAGATAGGGGGGTTCTCTATTAGTAACTATCTGGGTAGGCCATGCTTTGATATTTGTGCCACACTGTAAAGCAAAATTTAGCGCGAGTGCACGGGTGCTGGGTGTAGAGTACATGTGAGGGCACTCTCACACAGCGAATGCAGTGCAGTGAACATAACAACATAGAAACAGCCCAGCTAGAGTTTCACATTCAGCAAGGCTTTGGGAAAGCTTTTCTTTCAGCACGCCTAACAAGCTTCTCAGGTTAGGAAAATGCTTGGTTGGTGAGTGGTTCCTGCGACGCTTTGGGGAATTTTGTTAGCGGTAATTTCTTAATGAAACAAAAATTTAAAAGCCAAAAGAAAGAATTGATTTTCTTTGTTTACTAATGTACAAACCATTAGACAGATTTTAGTATAAATTAGAATTATTGACTATCAAAGTGTAAGGGCTAAAGGAAAGGAGGGGTTTAAAAGGAATTTCTTATAGTTGCTTCCAGTGAATGGTTTGATCTTCCCTGAGCAAACTGACTACTGATTTGACATGTTGGGATTATTTTGCACTCTACTAACAACCCAGTCATTCCTCTGGTACCAACAAATCTTTTCCTGGGATAGCTTAGTCACTGCATGTGTTTTTTTTCCTTTTGGGCACACAAATAAACTACACAGTGAAATGAATCTAATCTGTACATAAAAGCACAAGACAATAGTCTGCCAGTCCATATCTAACACTTGCAGCACCTTAAGTCTGTCTTTCCTAGAACCTTTTATGCATATGTGTGTTCATGAGAGAGAAAGCAACTGTGTACGGAGACTGGAATTACCTGTCTGGGAGAGTGAGAGTTAGAAAAGAACAGCTGAACACACATAAACAAACAAAGGCCCCTTCTGGACACCCAACCTAAAGGTTGTCTAACTGTGTGTGTGTGTGTGTGTGTGTGTGTGTGTGTTATATGTCTAGCATTGTATACGCTTTCTGGGCTAGAGGGAAATCAAGCTTCATGTTTATAGGTTTTAGGGATGAAACGGTTACTGGTTTAATGATGAACCATGGTAAAATTCCCAACGGTTAGTATTGCTATTTAAAATTTTAATGATCATTTAAACTGTGTTTGATCACTTAGGTTTGAAACTCATAGTAAATACTGTCCAGCATCAACCAAAGTTAGCAACGGTCTCCCAGACGCATGCAACATGGGTTTGTTTTGTGTCAATGAAAACATGGTGGAAGGCACAGCGCTCCAGAGAAGGTTTATCTTATGGCTGCATTCAGACCAGATCAGATGTTGCAGTGATAAGCGCAGGGTTGTGCGGCGATGTTGGAGTGGCACTACTTGACTACAGTCTCTCTTCAGCAAGACACACTTTATGTGCTCTGCTCCTCCGCCAGAGAACCAGAGGGAGGGTGGGAGGTCAGCGCGGTCTGTGCCCACGGACGACTGCCCTCTGTCAGCTTTCCTCCAGTGTCCACACACCCCTGGATGTGGAGCTGTGGACGATGAGTTTCGATTTCGTGCCCCTTCTCTCTAACTTGTTACGTTTTATATATTTATATACACACACATACTATGTGTATATATGTATATATGAAAATATGTGTATGTATACAGTGAACTTTAACTCTCTACACAATATAATATTAAATAATTACATGTAGCTTGTCAACTGAAGCTTTCAGTGTTACCTACTCTTGAAAAACACTACACGGTGCTCCACTGCTGTATGCTTCATGTGTCTGCAGACTCTATTCGCCCAATGCACACAACAGGATACTAGTGTAGTCACCAAACCAATATATATTTTGTTCATTTAGAATCTGGCAGTTGTCAAAATTGGTTGTAAAAGTGTTCCAACAGGAGAAACTATAGACTGCTCTGTATTTATGTCAATCATTGGGCTCATTGCATTTACTATCAGAGTGTTCTTAAAACTCATTAATATTCATGTCAATTATGAATGGGGTCATTGCTTATACTTTTATTATTTATAACATCTTTAATGTTAATGTGCACTTGATATGGTTTTGTGATCATACTAATACCGCGATAATACCGATAACCTTGATCTTTTTGGTCGCTATCATCGTGATATGACATTTTCATACCGTTACATCTTTTAAGTTGTGTTATAAAGAGAGAGAGAGGGAAGAACGGGGACAAAAGATTAAAAATGAATAAAAATACAGACCACCGTGCCAAGTCAGGCTGCATCACCACAGAAGGTAAACTAGTAATTGTCAGAGCTTATCAGTCTGCTGTGACCTACGACCCACACTCTGTCATAGCAGCTTGGCTATGACATGTAGGATAGCACAAATCAATGGATAGAATGACTGTATTGTATTTCCATCCAAATGGATTTCGATCTAGAGGGGGAGGCACCAGCTAGAAATTCTATAGACACTCATTCATTATCTGGATTAATTTCAATTAGACCTAAGATGCACAGCACACAAAAGAACTGTATTTCAGAAAGAAAACACGTGTGTGTATGTGCTTACATATTTGTATTTGTACTCGTGTAGCAGAAATAATGAAGTCTGGCTGTAGCAAAAGTGCAAAACCAAAAAAGGTTATGCATTATTTAGTAGCTTTGAAGCGCTTCTAAAGCAAAGCGGTTGCTTTATATTCGAATAAAAACATTCAGCATTTTTTTATTTTTATTTTTGAGTGCTATTTACATTGTTAACTTAGCCAAAGGCAGCCGTATGGCTAATTTATAGTTGAATATTCTCTTACGCGAGTGAAGCAGCTGGCTAGCTGGACCTTTCCCCAACACTGCACAGCTTTTATTAGACCCTCTTTCCATTCCCAGAATGGGTCCTGCTTGTTGGGAGAGAGTGAGCGAGAAAGAGAGATACTTAGTCCATTCTTCCCGTGCTAGTCACCTGCGTTGGGCATGAAAGCTAATGATATCTTGTACTCTTCAACCCCCCCCCCCCCTTCTCCTTGTAGTCTTTTCTAAATCTTTTGGCCCCCGTTTCCTCTTTGTGCCTTGTTCTTTCATTCTTGTTTAATACAATATGTAGCCTAGTGCTCACATTTTTTATTTCTTCTTTTTGACATTCTATCTATGTACTGTTCACATGACTTTGCTTGTTAGAAATTGAAGTTTGTTATGAGGTAAAAAAAAGACCCAATGTCTGCAAAAATAGACTCAAGGTGCAAAGGAGAAGCACAGAAAATGCAGAAGTACTTAAGCAAAAGTGCCCACTAACTGCTTAAAACTGCTGCCAAATTGGTCCAAGTGGATAAAAACATCCTCTGTAGCAGTTGATACCCTATCCCGATTCTGACCCACCTCTGTCACAGCAGTCACATTCATTTCTTCCTTCGCTTTGGATCAGTCAACCCTTTCTGTACCCCTCCGGTCCATTTTCTCTGGCCTCCTCCCCCACATTTGTCTAATGGAGAGATCATTTTAATGGACTGCCCAAAGCAGCAGAGAGGGGCAGACACTCCTGCCACTCTACCTTTACCCCTCCACTCCACTCCTATCCTCTCCATCCTTCTGTCTGCAACAGAAGTGGAAACATGCACTCTGTTTTTTTTACATTCCTTTGTCTTGTCGCCCAGGCAACCCCCTCAGGTTTAAGGAGAAACTCTTTCACTTGGATTGACCAAGTAGCAGGGGTTCCTTGCTACTCTGTCACTCCAAATAAACAACAAAGCAGTCACTTTGGTCAGCAAGAGAAGATCCTGGGGGTAGAGGACAGTGACTTTAAAATTAGCTTTAAATCCAAGGGATGGGCTTGGATCTGGTTTGAAAAAAGATGCACTTCTATTGCATCTTGCATCTCTCTGGGAGAGAGAATGCTAAAGGTCACTTAAAAGCCTTAAGTGAGGTCTATGTATGGAGAATAGGAGAGAAAGATATGAGAAAAGTGGGTTGGATTAGGCAGTTACAGGAGTTGATGTAGGGAGGAAGTGCAGTGCATGAGTTTTAGGAAGGTCAGGTGCAGCGAGGATGAGGTAGGAAAGGGAGAGATGATTAGAGTGAAGCACACACGAAATAGCATAAGGAGGATGTGAACAAATTTCATGGAATAGGGCTGACTGTGAGATACAGGACGTCGTGAGTATTATTGTAAGCAACGCACAGAGAGGAGGCATGCTCTGCAGGCAGCCGTTGAGTGTGCAACCTGGGGGGAGGTGTGGATACTGTGGAAAGATGAAGCTGAAAATGATTGGCCCGGGGCAGATTGAGGCACGGTAGAGGGCAGGGGAGATGGTTGAAGCCGAGACCAGAGGCAGTAAGTTTGTGAGTGTAGGTAAAGGTATGTGTGCGAAAGGCATGAATGACTGTTGAGGGAGTTAAGGAGAAGGAAGGGAGGGAGGGGTTGTTTACTCCTGCTGTTTGCATGTTAGCCTCCTATCCCTGTTGATATAACTAGGAATGTCCAGCGGATGTGGCTTGGTTGTGTCATGGGTGCAAATCAGTGGTTCCAAAGTCCACTGGACGTAGTTTAGAAGGAGTATGTCTTCAGGCAGCAGTTGCCTTTGTAGCAGTTCTTTGTCTCAACAGTTTGCTAACATCTTCAGCTTTTGCTTGTCATTTCAACATAGCCCCTGCCCTGTGTCCTTCCTTATTTCCACCTCTTGTGGTCCTAGTTCTCCTACTGTTGTAACTGTTATGCAAAGTGAGTTAGCACTGCACATATAAATGGACTGAGCACCCCATTGCAAGTCTGAATGGATGTTGATTGAGGAAGTAAATACCTATTTTTTTTTTTTGGTTTGTTTTGTAGACTTGTAGTTGTTAATAAACATCCCTTTTTGTTGTTGTATTTTGGCACATCAAATATGATGGGGGCATATTGACAAAAGACCGTCAGCACAGAGGTAGAACATGCTGCAGGAATGCTTTAAAAAGTTTCAATACAATATTTGATTGAATAATAAGTTTCATTGGTTGTTTTGATACATTTTTCTATTTTGCAAACTTGTCAAATTGTAACAGCCACTTTTCAAGCCTATACTGAAATTTTGGGTGGAGTTGTGTTCTTGTTTAAATGGGACATTCACAGAATGTAAAGAGACTTATTTTTTTAGCCACTTGTTGGAGGTCTGTAGAGACCTGGAGACTAACACCTCTCAGTTTCAAATTATCATACCCATTGTTATTATTATTATTACCATCAAACAGTTATATAGTGCAGTATCTATTGTTTTTTTGATTCAAAATACTTGCAGAAAGAATGATCTCAAATTCAGAATAAATGAATGAATTTCTGTTAAAAAATTGCCAAGTTTCTACAGATGCACGGCCGTTGATCCGAATCCTCTAAATTGCGTATTAATTGCCCCAAAGACACCGTACAAGTACATTTCTTACAAGCTATTCCCATTCAGAGCCTCAGAATGTAGTTTCATTGAGTTGATGGCTCAGTTTGTGGTGATAGTGTCGAGATTTATGATGGAAGAGAAGAAGTAAAACTGTCATCTGTCTCTGCCTCTATGTCCATTACTTTCACTCGTCTCACACTCCCTTGCTCAGCTGGTTTCTGTCTTTCATTGGGGGATAAGGAGGAGAGAGAGTGTGTGAGAACAGAAGGAGGAGTGGGAAAGAGTAAGGAGTGTGAAGGAGTGGTGTGCGTGTGCGTGTGTGTGTGTGTGTGTTCATTTACTTCTGCTGACTGTGTGTATGTATGTGCACACACCTTGTTTAGTTGCTGCCTGGGTGGGCTGGGAGGAGGATATGCATACAGAATGACGTCACTGTAGGAACTTTTTTTCTTTCACTGCACTAAGAATAAGTTGACAGAAGTGAAAGCAAGACAGCAAAGGTAGATTGCATATGAACTAATGTGTTTAGTAGGGACATGCCACTGAAATATCAACCAGTAGGAATATTCTAATCGACAAATAGACTATACTATGGAGCTGTGATTGGCAGTGAAACTGTATGTGAATCACAATGCAGTCAGACAGGTATTGTCTTTGAGCTACTAGTGAGTATCGAGCACTGGAGGCCTCGATAGCATGCCCTAAGATACTTAAGCTAAAAAAGATGCTCACGATTTTGTATGCTCACAATATAAACCAGCGTGTTAAGATTAGCAACTGTCTCTTGCTGCACAACTTCTCAGTTTTGCGGCCAAAAATATAACAACCAGATAACAAGATCTACTGAGTTAATTTTAGGAGTCGCCAAAGACAGCCCTGATACTACCACTGTGAGTCTGAACACATGTTTTTTTTTAAAGTGAGTAATATGTTAAAGAGCCCATAAATCAGAATACGCAAGTATTTGTTTATTTCATTGTTTAACATTTTTCCAAACTAGTTGTGATGTCACATAATCATTCTTGTATGCACACGTTTTAAACTTAGATCTTTATATGAGCAGAGGAACTTTCCCCTTCAACAGATGAATGTGAAAACCGTCTTCTAGTGTCAAACTATGCACATGCATTCCCATGCTTTGGAAGAAACATGGTCACAAGACAAACCAATGTCTTTTTCCAGGGTATCTTACGTGGGAGCTTTCTGTAAAAAAGAAAAGAAAACCATCAAGTCAGTGATTTTTGGCCAAAGCATGCTCCTGTACACACGATAACTTCATGATCAAGTATGTTGAGTTCAAACACCTATGTATGTTCTGTGGGATCAAGCAGTTTTCAGACTTGAAGGAGTGCAGGGTGGAGGAGCAGCCTCAAGGACTGCAGCAGTAAGAGAACAGAAAGGAAGATAATGAGAAAGATAATGAAGAAGGAGAGAACAATAAATAGATGGAGGAGTGGGAGAGATGTAGACTCATTCCCATTTCTATATGTGTACACACACACACACACACACACACACACACACACACACACACACACACACACACACACTTGCCATCAGGCCTATGTGAAGCAGTGTTAGGCAGGTAATGGCTGGGCCAACGTTACATGCCCGCCTATTTTAAGCCTGTATGCCAGCTTGTTACTCGCTCTGCTTCGCGCGAGGGTGTGAAGTGTGCTGTGACATGTGTTCAGGAGGCGGGGTGATGTGAGAGGTTCAGGTGCGTATACGTGTGTGTGTGTTCGTGTTACACATATGCTTGGCTGAAATTGTCTTACTTTCTGTATACGTTATGTAAATTGGTACATGTTCTGCAGCAGTAAACAAGGTTTCTGTCCATTTTCCCATTTGTTACCGTTTATGGTTTGTTAAGTATGCCAGTCACTTATCCATCATCTTATCTATCCAACCACCCTTTCTACTCTCCCACTTTTTCCCGTGATTTTCTGTTTTGACATGAGAAAGGAAGAGGTAGTTTAATAGAGAAAGACTGCGAGAGAGAGGGTGAAGGAGATCATGGACAGAAATGGTGCGATAGGGAAAGCAAGGAAATGTGGATGCTGTGAGATAAAGCAGCAGGACTATATGGGAGAGAGACAGGCCGGCAGATAGGGAAATAGATCGGTGGCAGGGAGGGATGGTGATGAAGTGATGGAGAGTGTGAGGAGGAGGAGGATGTGCGAGGAGGGTGTCTGAGCTGGTGTGAGGGGGAGGGGGTTGGGGTGGGGTGGTAAGAGAGGGAGGAGAAAGGGAGGGAGAGGTGGAGGAAATGGATAGAAATAGCTGATGCACTCTGAGGCTTACAGAAAATCAATAGCAGTCAAGAGGGGAAGCCACAACCCCCACCCAGCTCCCTCTGTCTCCCTCCAATCGTCTTCCTTATGTTTTTTCCTCCACTCTTTATCTTCTCCCATCTCCCTTTCCTCCTCAGTGCTCTCACCCTTTAATGTGCATTTCCAACCCTGCCCTCTTCTTCTGTACCGCCACTTCGCCTTCTTCTTGTCCCCCACATTCTCTTCCCAGGTCTTTTTCTCTCCTTCACGCTCCCTCCTTATCCTCACCTCCAATCGCTGTTGTGCTTGCCTTGTCTTTCTCCCTCTTTCTAAGACATGCTCTCTTCTTCTACACCTGAAGTCAATGGCAATTTTCTGCAGCCATTGGGAAGGTGTGGTGGGTGTGAAAATAGGAATAGTTAATGTGGTCTGCAAACTCCGTTCATTCTTTACACTGTTACTTCTGGTAACTGATTGTTGATTACTTTTCATTTTTCTACATTTGTATTATCCACCATTTTAGGTAGGACTCTATTCAGTTTTTCTGACTCACCGTGCACATATTTATTAGGTCAAATTGTGCGGTGACATTACTGTATACCACCCATACCTTTGACCATTCAGGACAGGATTAAACTTTCAAAGTTGACGTGGCAAATTGTGGTGTGCTATTTTTGTGTGGAGTGTGAAGTTGTGTTTTTAGTACTCCAAGTCAAATTATTCCATGTTGTCTCTTCAATACAGTAGAAAATAGGATATAAATTTATTTAATAATTATCTCCACCATGATGCAGTCTGTTGACCTTCATTATTCTAGCAGTGATTATTGTATGGCACCGTGTAATCATACAAACTTACTTTCTTGCCAACCATAATAGTAATTTTTGTTATTGTGATTGTCAAAATAAATGTCATATTACTAGCACAGTCTCATCTGTCATTCCTTATGACTGCTTCCTGCTCACAATCACCCCTCTCTATGACGGACACCATCTCATCTCAACTTTACATTTAGATGGTTCCAAAAATTACAGTTGGCTATCTGTTGTGGTCAGAGTAGTTTGCTTCAGGCATTCACACACCTTCTAAGCTTGTTTTCTTCTCCAGAAGTGATCAAATCCTATTAATTTCATTAGAAGTGAAAATGTTTCTCAAATTATATATGGTCCAATTTAGTGTTACAAGATAAAGGTTGAAAATCTTGAGATAGTTACTATAAAGTAAACCTATCCATAACGAACATGTTGTTAAGGCTTATGGTGGTTTAAGTTTGTACATGTCCATTTTGAATGTGCTTATTCTTTACCTAAAAGTGCAGGTTTTTCTTTGTTAAAACTAGTTGTTTTAATTGACTTTTATTAATGATTTATTGAATTACAGCCCCGATTTCTCTTTTCCACCCATCCTCTTTGATTCTTTTCACTTTTTCCCACCAACATTTGCAACATTGACATCGTCTCTGTTTACAGTATGTCTGTCATGTGCGTGCATAAGTCTACTGTGTGTGTGTGTGTGTGTTGCGATGATGATGATGATGATGATGATGATGACAATAATAATAATAATAATAATAATAATAATAATAATAATAATAATAATAATAATACATTTAAATCTCTACATTTACCCTCATCATACTCATACACTGTATATATTGTAAAAAAAAAAAAGAACACCTTGTGCTGTGCAAAATATTATATTTTTAAGTTTATATTATTGATTAAATCACCCATATTAGCATTTTCTAAAATGTCCTAGATGTAGGCGAAGAAATTACTGTGTGCATACAAATTTTAAATTTATACTGCAATCCTACTATTCAACTTTCCTTGAGGCCAAAGTGTACAAACTGAATAGTGTGCACTGTTCTGAGTGCAGTCTGTTAGTCCAACAGTGGACATGATGTCATCGATACATTTTAGACCTGTTCTGTAGCTTCTGTATTGTGCTCTATAGAGTGACTCCAGCTGAATGACTCGGCTCTGACTCAATTTACCGGACTCTGACAATGTGCAAGTGAGACCATATTCAGGGAAGGAGCTGGATTTTTGCCTATTGTGATCTGTGAATGAGTGTCGTACAGAGGAGTGCTATGCAGCCAACGAGTCCCAAATCATCTCTGGGAAAATAGACTTTTAGCCAGTTTTCACCACACTAATGTAAGCTTTACTTACTTAAACCTTTTCAGTACATTTATTTTTTTGCCTACTCTAGGGATTGGAGTATGAGAGGAAATGCTTTTTTAAGGATTGATGAATTCTTCTGTGTTGTCAATCACAGCTCTTTTTCAGAGACGGGAGGGTGTGAGCAGGAAAAATCCCACAAACAAATAGCAGAGAGGTGAAAAATGCCCTTTTTAAAAGATTTTTTTTTTTGCATTTATTCCCTTCTAGTTTAGCTTTTTTCATCTCTATCGTAAAGGTAGCCTTGTCTAGAGTGCCCTTGGGAGTGCTTACCCTTGGTGTGTATACCACTGCCGCCATCTGGGGTGAGGACGTCCCCAGCCAAAGATGTGCCCATGAAAAAAAGGGAAAAACAAAAAGCCAGAATAAATAGAAAAGACAATAAAAAGATGAAAGGATTGTGGAAAAACAAAAGAGTAAAAGTCTTAGCTGTGATGCAAGCGGCGGTATCATCAGAAAGCTTCTCTAATCCAGGATTACTGAGTTTATTTTGTGTGTGTGTGTGTGCATTTGCCTGTGTGTGTGTGTGTGTGTGTGTGTGTGTGTGTGTGTGTGTGTGCGCGTGCACCTATATTCGCCGCCTCTGATCTGAGACAAGAGTATACCATATGGGTTTCAGTCACTTTTTTTGCTGTACACACGGTCAGCGCCCCTTCTCACAAACATGTTGTCATTGTTTTTTGCTGCTGTGTATTAAATCCAAGTTGCATGAGAACAATAACAACAGGATTAAATGTACTGTATGTAGATAAACAGGGGTCTCCCCACAATGCCTGGGTACAATGGTGCTATCAATATCAACAAAAGGTATTACCAAATGTTTTGTACATTGTATTAAATAAGATAATACAAAATACAGAAGTTATTAACACAGTAGCACATTCACACGTTACATTTGTCGTGAGTAAGGATCCGTACGACTGTTCTCACCTGTGAATATGGAAAAGTGTAGAAAAATGACGTAATGATTTGGCTGACAGTATACTTCTGTTACAGCTATGAAATATCCCTGAGCCAGTATGAAATTGTATATGAATGTTTTGTGTATGTAATAAGCACCCAGCTTTACAGATTTAGGCATATGTTGTCTCACTGTGTGTGATATTTTGCTGTTACCTTTTCTTTGTAGGAGCCTCTGGCGGGTCCTACCACTGCCACCCAGATCATGCATATGGAGAGGAGAGTGATAAGGTAAGCCACACACCTTTTAATATACCTATGTTCATACCAGCACAAGAAATATAGGGATGTTTTTTTAAGTTGCACACTATTGTGCAGCATGAGTGAGATCATGCTGGGCTATGACTCAATATTGGATGATATCTTCTCTCAGATGACACTGGGTGAAGGACTGAGATGCGTACACACAGAACCAGACCAGTTCCCAATAACGCATGCGTGTGTACAAGACTTATATACAGAGTGAAATGTGTGAGCTTCATGGTCCCCATAGTTGTCTAAAAGAATAGGAGGCTGTGTTGTAGGCAGTAAATATGACTGGATTTATTTTTGTTATTTTTTTTGCTGCGGTGGTCATGAACTTGAGTAACCCATTACTTTGACTGATTGTGATGTGGAATACCCACCGTCCAGAAATAACATTTTTAAATGTCTGCTCCAGATTCACAAATATGAAACACTGCAGGTCAATACTGCTTTCCAATTAGTTATAAAGCCGTTTTCTTAGACAACTTCAAAGTAAAAGTGAACATTTTTATTATTTTAATTAAATGTATTCACATGAATCTATTTCGAATAAACTCATTTTCTCAAAACAAAGACATTTTTCAATAAAAAAAATGTGAAAAATAACATTCTGTCTTTTTCAGTGATGGAACTGATTCCTGGATGATACATACATGCACCCCTCATATCTAGAATGTCTGCACTAAGCATAGTTTTTCCCATTGAGGGTGCTTATTCTTTATGAGAAACTATAAATCCATGAAATAATATTATGAAAATTGTATATTTTCAACATAGTATTACTAATAATTTCAGCAACACTGCCATGTCAAAGATGGTAGTATTGCAAAAACAAACTCACGCAGTTCATATAAGCTTCATTTAAAACCCACCGGAGTATACAAGTGTACTTCAGAAAATGATAGTCATCACAAGCAAAGGCCTGTGTAAAAAGCAAGCAGATGAAGCGAAAAACAGTGAAGAAGGAGAAAAGGGGAGGCAGGATGCTGTGGAAGGTGTTGCAGAAAGATTGGAGGGAGAGACGGAAAGGGAGGGGAGGCCAAAAACAGGGAGGGGGTATTGCTAATGATTTCACCTCCAGCTGTGGGACTTGGTTGGAGTGAGGGAAGGGAAAGGAGGGGAAAGAGCGAGGGAGGGGGAGGAAGGGAGGAACAGTGGCAGAGGAAACAAAATGGGCTTTGAAATCTTGTTGATGGAAAGAAAATAAGTGGGGGAGGGAGAAGTGTTTGAATGTTAGTGGAAGCATGTCTGCAAATATTAATGAATCTGTTAAAGTAAATGACCATATTTGCTCAGCGTGCACATTGATGCACAATTTCTAGGGCATGAATGCTGGAAAAGAGGAACCTGGGCTCAGTTGTATTTCTCAAGTGTGTGTGTTTGCATGCTCTCTGTGGGCCTCTCTTTATTTTGGTTCTCAGCAATGACAGCGAAAGCCATAACAGCTGCCGGCCACAGTTACTGTGTGTGTGCGAGTGGATGGATGCGTATACCAAATGTGGACATAGTGAAATAGAACATGTTAGGGTGTGTCTGTACTCGTACTTCAGGATATCTGCCCAGCCTGGTGTGTGCACACACGCTGAATGTGGACACAGTGAAAGGAATGGAGGGTGTGTGTGTGGTCCTTATGCTGTGAGCACTGCAGAAGGTACTTTAATATTGGCCATAATGCAGTTCACAGTGTCTCTGGGCCATGCTGGGAGTCACTGTGTGTCTGTTTGTTTGTCTGTGTTTTGAGCCTCTGAAAGTCGGCATGTTTTTTGTTTCTGTATTTTTCTAGCTTTAGTGGAAAACATGTTTGGACCAGATGTGTGTTTGTGTGTGTGTGTATATGTGCATAACATACACTCTACTAGAACATAAGGCCACGTTTAGGCATATTGCTTGAGAACACACACACACACACACACACACTCCTTTGTCTGACACCGCTCCCCTACCACTAACGTGGGTAGACAGGCCCATCAAACTTTCATACTAATGGGCCAATAGTCTGCATGTGTTAAGACAGATTGTGTGTGTGTGTGTGTGTGTGTGTGTGTGTGTGTGTGTCCCCTGTCTAAGAACTTCTTGTCTTGTCCACTCCGATTCCAGGCCGGGGTCTTGGACAGGATGGACAGACAGACGAAAAAGGGGGAGGGAGGAAGAGGGGACTGTAGAGGGGTTCAGCTTATCTGATGGAAGGGAAGGGGGGGATGGGAGGAGGTTGTTGAGGAGGGTGGGGAGTGTGTGACGACGGAATATGTCAGGCTTGGGATGGAGGAGGCTGGCTTAGATATGAAAATGGGCACAGTAGATGTCCCTAGGGTGTTGGTGTTGAAGCAAGGCTGGTAGAGAGGTTTTGGGGTGTCTGGTCGGAAGAGAGGGGGTTGTTATTGAGAGGAGCAGAAAGGTTTGGGGCTGGGGATGGATCGCTGGTGCCCTCCATCCTGTGTAGAAATGGACATAGCGTGCCTTCCATATCTCTTTTGATAAAAATAACCCATAGAAAAGGTTCAGTTTCTTTAAAATAAGGTAACACTTTCACATCACAGTGTTACTTGACTATGAACTTGACTACATTACTGTTTTGTTTAATTTACCAAAAGGAATATGTTCTTTAAATTTGTCTTTATATGAAAAGGTCTTCTGAAATTTAAGAGGACCTTACTGTGTTGGGACATTACAGACTTGAATCAGACAAAGTACTTTTGTCACTGATGTTAGTTACGTAGCCCTTGAGAGCTCTTAACTTTGGCTCTCAGTATAAAAACTACCCCAAAAATATTATTTCTTCCTATTTTGAAGAAATTCTCTTTCTAAAAGTAATTGAAAGGAGTCCGTACAATCTTAAATATTAGAATTGATCAACATTTAGTGACTGTGACTTCTGGGAATTAACTGGAAACAAATACTGCATGTGTTTAAGCACTTGCAGTATGAATAAGAAATTCCCATAAAACCAAATAGCCTTGTCTGTTATTTGAAAATGTTTTGGGTCGTTCCAACCCCCTTGCCCACGCATAATTCAAAAGCTGGCTGTCAAAGAAATGATACCATTACTTCCAGAAAGAATCACAGAACAAAAATGTATTTTGATTTATGGAAAGGGCAGGTACAGATGCGTTTAGATATAATACAGCTTTGAAGGGGTTGGAGCAGATGCACCAGTCACCTTAACACAAATGCCCAGGCATGGTAATTTACATGGCTTATGAAATATACAGGAAGACATACACCATCAAAATCTTGGTGTGTAACCCATGAACGACCTAAATCTATTCTGTCATTTAGGGTCTGGTGCGCCCCGAGGCTCCACCAAGCTTCACCTCTCCTTCATTTTTGCCTGTCTTATGCACTCATTGTATCACTAAATGAAGTCATTGTTATTGTTTGTCTTTCCCATAAGCTGGTCAAGCTCAGGTCACACGTACTAGTGAGCGATAGAGCCATGAGTATACAGTGTGTTTTGGCCCTACAGTCAAAATATATTTTGTTCAGGTTTGTTAGGACAGTGTCTGGCTCTAAAGAGCTTCAGAAGGTATTGTTCTTTATAGGCTGTAGAACTCAAACAGTGGCAGCTGCCCATGTGTGAATGTGAATTTGCGCATGTCTGCAGGCGTTTCCATAACTGTGTGTGTGTGTTTCTGCAGCCTGCTCTCCAGCTGTTTCCTGTTAGCTATCACACTGCTCTCAAGGTTGCTGAGCTGTATGTGTGTGTCTGTGAGTGTGTGTGTCTGTGAGTGTGTGTGTTAAAAAGTCACAGCCGCTGAGTCATTTTTATCACACTTTAACAACGTGTCTCTCCCACGAAGAGGAGCAGTGGAGGCAGGGATCAAGTAAATAGGGGCGGAGGTGGGGGGGTGTTGCGATGGTTAGTATGAGGAAATATGTATGTGGTGTCTCTTAAAGAAATGGTGTGTTCTTTAAAGCACAGTTAAGGTCTGCGTAAGGGAGAGTGACTAAGAACTGACACACGAGTGTGTGTTCGGCATCACCATGTGTGAGAGTGACTGCTTTACTGTAAGTGAAGTGACTCACAGATGAGCTGATAGGATTGAAATGGTCCTTAGTCAGTGTAAACCTTGATGAGTACACTTACAACTATGACACCGTTTTTGTGTGTATCACTGACTTTTTTGACTCAACGAAAAGTTTTCGTCAAGCCATCCAGTTAAGGGTGTGTATGTATGACTCGTACATGGGCCTGTGAGTGCTTGTCTTGCGTTTGCATTTCCTCACTCCAAGAGGAAGTGACTTTGAACCCTCAGGGCCTCAGAGAGCTGGTGGTGTAATATGCTCTTTCACACACACACACACACACACACACACACACACACACACACACACACACACACACACACCCTGGATCATACAGGAAATGCCATGAGTCACAAAGGAACTTAGTGTCTATGCAGTAGTATGGATTGTAGGCCAGAGGGACTGTAAAGCATAGTGAAATTGATTTGATCCGAGTGCTATGGGTCACTAACCACAATCCCCATCCTCTCTCCCACTCTCCTTTTCTTTCCTCTTTTTCTCCTCCGTCTTCCACCCCTCCCTCTGCAGAGTGAGGAAAGCCCCAGTCCAAAGCGCCAGAGGCTGTCCAGTCAGTCTGTGCTGGAACAGCTGACCTCGTCCGCCCCCCCACCATCCACCCCATCTCCACCCATCCGCCCCTGGGAGTCAGGACCCCCAAGTCGGAGACAGCCTCACCCCCACACACACTACCACCAGGAGAGATGCCTCACTCCTGCTCGGCACAGACGCAGGTAAAGTGCATTCTTGATGTCTTAGCTCCACTGTGGCAACTTAACTGAGAGTCCCAAATGTAAAACTTTCCCCCTCTTCCCAACTGTAGCCCGCCAGCAAGGCGTCAGCGCGGCCGTCTCTCCAGACCTACCCGTCACTTGCCTCCCCATCACCACCCCTCAACCCAAGGCCCCCCACCTCGTCTGTCGCCATCCGAGCTCCAGGATGAAAACTACCACCGCAACCCCCACCCCTCCACACACCAGACGTACCCAACACACACACCCAGCGCCTATGGTCAGCCTCCCACAGCTGGAGGCGGGGCCGCAGGTTTGGAGGAACCCCGCGCTTTCCACCCCCCAACCTTGTCGCCGCGACTACTGCACCCGGGTGCTCACCCTCACCATCACCATCACCATCTTCATCAGCAACAGCATCATGCGACGCAACAACAGCAAGGAGCAATGGTCATGGACTTGCATGAACAAGTTAGTCTGCAAATACTTATTTACATGTAACCTGGATTTACATGCCAGGATACTGTGTGTGTGTGTGGCTGCATATTAACTGTGGTGTGTTTTCTCCCCAGCTGCAGCAGGGCAGTGTACCAGTCTCCTACACAGTGACACCAGTCCCTCCACACGGCCTCGCAGCACCTTTGTGTAGTGGCCAGCACCTTCCCCCTACCTGTTCCTCACAACAAGTCCCCGCCTGCAGCGTGGTCTTCAGCACTGGACAACACTACCACCCGGTGAGAAAAACACAACAGTGTGCAGTCTGTAGGAGTGTGTGGGTTTGTTTGTAAATAAATAAAATCTATATCAATATACACTTTGTGCTGTGCAGCCTTTACTACAGCTCAACCAAAGAAAAAGAAAAGTGCTCAAAAGTAAAGTGGGTAAAAGGTAGAAAAGCTCTGCAGATATTCCTGTTTGAAGGGGCTTGTTAATCTTCCAGGTCTTGGCTGCCATCTTGTGGCAAGACGTGGCACATCACAATCACCACTCTGAGAAAAAAACATGCATTTACAACTTTTTCTTGTCTTTCTCTTTTCTTATTCACCCCTTTCCAGATGCTACAGGCATGTTCAATGCAACATTTGCCGGTGCCCTATGCCTTTCCCTCGCTGCTGTCAAGTGACCCTCAGTTCCTGCTTCCCCATCCACCCCACCTCTCTCACCACCCGCCCCACCTCCCCACACCTGGACAGTTCCTCCCTTTTCAGACGCAACAGCCACGATCGGTACGTGAATGATTTATGATTTTATAGTTTATCTGGTATTCATCTATATTAATATGTATCATTCTGCTAAAAAAAATAATGGCAACACAAACTTAAGTGTCCTACAAAACTACTTGGAAACTTTGGCCCAGTTATTGTCCCACCAAAACACCTGTTCTGCATTTGTCATGTTCGATAACAGTGTGTGTTTCCTTCCAGCCCTTACAGAGGATCGAAAATGAGGTTGAGCTTCTGGGAGAGCAGCTTTCAGTAGGTGGAGGCTTCAGCTATGCCCACCATCACCACCACCACCATCACCACCAGCCTCCCTCCACCCTGCCGCCCTCCACACCACTCCAGTTCCTCTCGCACCATGACCCCCTATCGCAGGACCTCTTTACAGTGGTGAGTACATTCATTACATGACATCACCATCATTTGTTTGGATTGAAATATACGATTATGGTAAATGACTGCGTGACCCTATGTGGAATAAATTGATTTTCTTTTCTTTGTCCCATTTTCCACAGCCCTATCCCCACTTCATGCCTCGCCGATTTACAAGCCGGCGTTACCGTTCTCAGCAGGCTGTACCCCCATCACCCTACCACCCCAGCTTCCTGCCTTATTTCCTGTAAGTGTTTCCACTTCCTCAAGTGAAATTTCAATAGATTAGAGAATGGCACAGAGACGTAACACATGCAGTCTACTAAACTGTGTACCTTGTCTTCAACCACCTACAGGTCCATGCTTCCTGTGCCCCCAAATGTGGCCCCCACTATCAGTCTAGAGCTGGATGTGGACGACGGAGAGGTGGAGAACTATGAGGTAGGACAAATTGCTGCCACAACGTTCAGCCAAGAATAATGTTATCACGTGATACACATTTATTTAAAAAATGTATTTAGATATAATACTGCCATTTTTCTCATTATGTGTTTCCATTGTGAACTTTGTCCTCTAAACTTTGCCTTTCTCTGTGAAACCTTCAGGCCCTGTTGAACCTTGCAGAACGTCTAGGAGAGGCCAAGCCCCGCGGTCTAACTAAGGCAGATATAGAACAGCTTCCATCATACAGGTTCAACCCCAACAACCATCAATCCGAGCAAACACTGTGAGTACCTTTCTGCCTTTAAAAATCTTGTGAGTGGCTGTAGGTTCGAGGCAGAATGATTTTTTTTTACAAGATGCTGATTTAAGTGTACCAACGTTGCTTTGTCTTACAGGTGTGTGGTATGTATGTGCGACTTTGAGTCTCGCCAACTCCTGAGAGTCTTACCCTGTAATCACGAATTCCACGCCAAATGCGTAGATAAGTGGCTTAAGGTGAGTAAAGACATTCAGCTATTTGTATAAATGTAAATTCATCAACTGTTTTCCATTGCGCACATAAAGCCCAGTCACACCAGGAAGAGGCACAGTGAAATTCATCCACACGTCTTTGCGAAATATTTGGTCATGGAATCTTGGTGACCTAGAGACGACTCACACATACTAGCCAGATGGGAACTTATGAGCACTGGTCCTTCACAATAGCTCTCTGAGCTTGTTATTGTCTCTGGGCCATTAATTACCTCGGATATTTTGTTTTCAGGATTGTACATCTTTTCATTCAATAATTAAAGGGAGGACAAGACATGTTATATATCGGGTTAGATAAAAGTGGATGGAGTGACCCAGCTAATAAGCTGTGATAGGTTCCACTGTTTTGGACTTCATAGGTCAGCAGTGCCCAGATTGATTTTGGATTGGTATTGGTATAGCTATATGTAAGCTTGCTATTGGTCAAAGACATGAATTGGGGTGTGAAAGCTCACAAAAGGTGAAGTTGAAATTTGTTTTAATTTACTTTGCACCTGCAAGCAAATTCTGATTGCTGCGATTTCAGCGCAATAAATAAATTTGGCTGTTTTAAGTGCTGGTGTGCCTTTTAATCTGCTGACTTGTAAAGGGCTTCAGCATGTGCAGTGTTTATATCTATTATGTATTGATCTTTTAGGTATATTTTTTTTTACCCGTTTAACCCTCATCCCCTTATTTTTTATTTATTTTTTTGTTCCTTCCAGGCTAATCGAACCTGTCCTATCTGTCGAGCCGACGCCTCTGAGGTGCAGCGGGACTCTGAGTGACCTCATATCAACACCCAACACAATCCCTGACTCCATTTTTGATGCACCAACCCAATCAGCGAACTTCTCTCCTTCTATCATACACCTCCGCTCACACATTCTGCCACATAACTGGGACCAGTGCCCCTTATTCCTTCACTCTTATCCCCCAGGACACTGAACAGTTATTCTCATCTCCTGGGATCAGCAACTTTCTACTGACTCATGCTCACTTTATTGCTGGACTTCCTAGGCCTTCTGTTTTGGACTATTACACCCATACTTCTCTGCCTTCTGCTCATGGCTATTCTTTATTCTGAATGGCCTTTTGAAACACATGCACACAGTGTCATGTGCAGGTGAACATATATGTATTTTTTTAAACTCATTATGAGCCCCCTCAAACTGATGCGACCTGTTCAGTCTTCTAGGTGATGGGCAGAGAAAAAGCCTTCTTTGAAAAACTTCTGTATAGTTGTACTAACAAACATTTAGGGAGAATTGGCAGCCCAAAGACAAGGATTATGTCATTTTTGTTGTTTTGGTTATAATTAAGCGTTCACATCTTGGCTTGCAGAGACTAGCCTCATTATAATTGCAGTTGAAAAGTATCAGTCCACTTTAATTTCTGGATGTGTATTATTTCATTCCTCTGCGTGAGACTGAGTCTGTATTGAGTGAAACAAAGATACTGTATACTGTGTGTCAAAGAGTGAGCTACTTTGAAACAGTGAGAAATATACTTTATTTTCTCTACACGTGTGTCTGTGCAAGTGTGTGTGTTTTACTACTCCGTGGTATTTATACAGTTCATGTGGTACAATGCATTGACTTCCTTACTCCCCTTTTCACTCCACTTCAGATAGATTTAGACTCACTGGAAGTTGAGGGTACCTCCAGCCCTTTTAGAGCTAAGACCTCAAAAATCAATGTTTAAAATCAAAGAGTAGGACCAGGGACACCTCCAGGGAAGTTAACAATGCTTTTGTGTCATGTCGTTAACACGCTGTACAACTTTGACTCCATCACTCCATGTCTGCCCATCTGCATTGTTCTCATCTCAAACTAGTAAAGGCTGAAAGACATTTTTTGTGATATATTTTTAGGTGATAACCTAAAGGAAACAGATCATATATCATCATATATATGATCTTTTTCTTGACATATCCACTAAGCTCTCCTCCAAGGCACATTATGTGAATACAGGTGGATCTCACAGAGCTGACAAGGTGGATGCAAAACATTCATTAAAAATGTCACCAAAACATTCATACATGCTCAGTTTACTAACTTTCTTATGGGAATGAGGCCTTTGAAAACATGCGTCTGTATCTGTAATGGTACCCAAGCAGCTTTCTGTAAGTGTTGGTAGATACGGACACATGGTTTCTCCATCATGGACAAGAAACACATTTAAACATACTTACAAGGTCACAGCTAGTTTCACCAGATGGGGGATTTGACACTTCTGCACTTTAATACGTAGATTTAAGACCTATACGCTCTCTTCATTCTAAACAAACCACTGTCTGTTTTCCACAGCCCATGTGTCTATGAGAACAAACATTTGAATGCATTAAAAACACATCTCCACATAAACCTCCAGTACCTACAGTACCCCAATATGTAAATTCCTTTATATTATTCTCACTGCACATCTGTTTTATTTCCAGATATTTGGGGCTGGGTTTTCATAATAATATTTATCTCTGTAAGGCCTATGTCAGAATGTGATGATGTAATTCAAGAGATGTTCACCTCATGCACAGAGCAGGCTTTCTAATGAAATGTATCACTATTTATCACAATTGGTGTTTTGTGTCAAGATAACAACCTAACATAGGCCTTATAGAGATTGCCCCGACAAAAGTTTGGTTTGGAAAGTTCAGCCAGGCACCTGCAGTGTCTTACCTCTGAGATGCCTTTTGTAAAGCTTAATTCTCTCCAGGTACAGCTTGTATCTATCCAGTGTCACCACATCAGACCAACTCATTTTATAAAACCCTTCTTCAGTGTTGTCAGTGTATAAAGTCATGTAATATCCATGGGAATGGAGGGAAGGTATATTTTCTGTCATCTTTACTCTTTGGGGTCAAAGGTCGTTTCTGACTGTGTGCATCCATTTTGTGTTTTAGGATTGGTTTATGTTGGACATTTATTTTAATTTTTTTTTTGGTTGCTTGGTACACTAGCAATTACCTCAGTCCCACTATTTATGTCTTTTAAGAAAATGGCGCAACCAGTATGATTAGTGCTTATCAATTCATTTTGCTAATCTTTTCCATGCAAGTTGTTTGAATATTTTTCCTTTAAACTCTATGAAACTCGGTCATTAAAATTGTGTCATAGTAGTTTCATTATGTATTATATCTGTAACCAAAATCATTTGAAGGCCTGTTATGATGATAATGAAATTTTTAACAAACATTTGTACATTTTGTATGAGAGTTATTACTAGTAATACTTTATTAAGTAGTGCAATGATTTTTTTAATCCCTTACCCCGTCTTTTGGATTTCAAAAGCTGGTTCAATAATAAATGTATAACATCCTCTTCTAAAGCATTGTGTTTTCCAGTTATTGCTTCCTCAACCCGTTCTTTCTCCTCTCTTCTTTTAAAAATTGAATTTTCTTGTCACAGAGGCGCTGAAGACAAAACAGTGATGTGTTTTTGGGACAATCCACATGGTGGCAGTGCAGTTCTGTTCTCCAACATGCTCCTGGAGTAGCACCACCTTACTTGACCTGTGACCCCAGTGACATCCACTCATTTAAAATCAAGAGCCGACAATATTTGCCTCTATTTGGCAATATGCATTTTTGTTTGACTTTAATACAACTCAAGTGACTTAAATACTTAATTGAGAGGAAGGCCGAGGGCCTCACATCTGGATTGTGGTCATCTACTAAGCACACTTCACTCCAACAGAAAGACAAGGGAAGGCTGTTCTCAAACTATCAAGCTGTGGAAAGACATTCATTTATTGATGAGAAACGTTGTACAAAGCCTTGTGTCAGTCGCCAGATCTGTTTAATCAAGGGAATATCAATGTTTTTCAAACTTTGTGGACAAAAAAAATAAATAAAAATAATTCTCCCCAAACCACCCATATGTTTGTTTAGGAGAAAAAAGTCAAAGGAACCATTACTATCACTGTCTGTGCTGCAGACTTTACATGGGAAACGGAGCGCAATGTTTCACTGACAAAATAGCTGTTTACCAACCCACACCTTGAAGGAGTCCCACACTGACTTTTATTTATTTTTATTGGTGATATTCAGTTTGCTTTCGTCAGTCACGAGACGTAATTCCATCAGCAACAATCGCTGATGTAGTTTGAACCAAAACAGGAAAACAGAGAGCTCAACTCACCCAAACACCAGGTTATACACCAGATCTGACCGACCTCCCGGACCTCTTCACCTGCCTCTGTGAGTACTGACTCAAAACGCTCCGCTCGGCCTCATTCACCTCCTCTCTGTGCGGAGTCTTACAACGCCACGTTTCATTTAGAAACCTCAGTTAGAAAAGTCCTTGTGTTCATGGCAGTTTTTTTTTTTTTTTTTTTTTTTCAGACAGCCTAAAGATGGAGGAAAACTCTGGAGGCGGCTGCCGCAGATGCTTGTCCTACTTGACCCCGACCAGGAACATGTTGACCGTTTCCAGCCTGATCGGCGTCGCCATCGGTTAAGTAAACTTTCACAAACGTGATGTGAGGCTGACGGTGGCGGCTGCGTCATCTAACCCACAGCCGGCGGTCAGCCCTGACGCTGGGCCATTTTATCTCAGTACTGTTGGCCACTCAAGTAAAACTTAGTGTTAAATCTTTAAATAGTATTAAAACATGTCAACATGCGCGTCTGAGGCCGGAGAGAAAACACCTCGCCCTGTTGGCAGGGGCAACCGCCGCAGGTGCTTCCCTCTCGTCCCGTTGCTCCAACATGGCGGCGCCCGACCACCGGGGGCAGCGGCCCGTCGTCTAACCGCAGCGGCCCGGACAGCGCCACCCAGTGGGCCGATTAAACCACTGCATTTGCTCTGTCAGAGCCGACCGCGTTGATCGATTCCGATCGCCGGCGTTGATCGATGTGATTGTCGGTGACAGCAGGTCAGGGAAGATCATGTGCGCGCCTGAGCGAGACTTTGAACATACTGTGCATGTGAAGATTTAGAAAGGTGGGGATGTGACCGCTGGACAAAGTGAATTTCACATGCGCTCAGCTGATGTGAAGGAAATATAGTAAATTATATGTAAGCATGTTAGGATAAAGAGTACACACATTTATTACAAAATAGGCCAATAATATATATCTGCATGTATGTATGTGTATATATACATATGTAATTATGACAACAGAAAAACAGATGAATTATGATTTATTATTGTATTTGCATTGTATTGTAATTCACTTTGACATTTAGTTTAGTTATGATATATTGTTTGATTATACTTTTTTTATGCAAATATAAGGGCATTCAACTTTTTTCTTTTTGGTTAGTTTTGCTTCTGTTACATCAGTTTAAACCCTTTGCCTGTGTTGAAGTTATAATATTTACTGTCTCGCAGGCGTTGGGTTGGGTATGGTTCTGAGGGTCTACGTCCCCATGACTGATCTCGAGAAAGAGTACATCGGCTTTCCAGGAGAAATACTCATGCGGCTGCTTCAGTTGGTTACTGTTCCTCTCATTGTGTCAAGTGTGATAACAGGTAACTAGCAAGCTGTTACATTAGGTTATACAACATACCATTTAAAAATCAATAACAATGTAAATAGCTGGCACCAATCTCATAAATGTAGTTTAAGAAATTATCCTCAGAGAAATTTCATTGTATTGAGATGTGCAGTAACCACCGTGTTGCTCTAACTTTCCATGACATTACATTGATGTCACACACATAAGTGATTTTCCTGATGCTCTAACCTTCAGTCCGTTTTTTATTTTTAACAGGAGTTTCTAGTCTGAGTGTCGGCACCTCCAGAAAAATCACCATACGTGCAGCAGTATACTTTATCTCCACCACTCTTCTGTCTGTTACTGTAGGTAAGAGGAACACCGTGTGACAAATATCCATTCAGTTGCAGGTTTAATAGGTGCACCTAGCTAAGCCTAACGCAGTCTAATGCCACAGTCCTGCAGGAAACCCTCACGAAGATTATGATGACCCGGTTTTGCTGAAACTGTTTTAGAGAGGTGTCGATTCAACTGTGCGATTATTTTGGAAGAGGTTTCCGGTGCTGTTGAACTGGGGTGGACACAATACCTGCCAGTATAACGCAGTACAATTCAACAGCACAGGAAACACAGTAACAGGAGAATGAATAGGTCAAGGTCAGCCATCTTATAGATGAAATTATTCCAAATGCGACCTCTTGTGAGCCATAAAATCCAGTTTTAGTGGAGCAATTCCCCACACAGTATGATATTTTCATCTAGTATTCAGTCCATATGGAACAGATTTAAAACACATATTTTAACTTCCTGTGTTCAACCTTTGATTATGCCTTGTAGGATTAGTGTTGGTAATGTTGGTCAAGCCTGGGAAAGGGGCAAGAGATGATGACTATGACGATGACGATGACGACGCCTTCTCCACGGTCGATGCCTTGTTGGATCTAATAAGGTGAGAAGAAAGTGAATACTCTGACAGCCCATCCTGACTCGTACCACTACTGATTTCTCTATGTGTTTGGGTGTCAGTTTGCAGTTCAGCAAGGTTTTTAGGTCAGACGGTTAAAATTTCAGAAAATGTTGGCTCATTTTATCTGAGAATTCAAATCACTTGTATTACTTTAGAATTGCATCCATCAGTGTTTTCTTAAGCAGAAAAAAATGTATGTTAGGTGCTGATTAGGCTGCCTTTATTTTCAGATTCGTCAACATTTAAAAGCGGACTAATATTTCAACATCAGTTTCATGATGGTCGATGTGTTTGATTTTTCTTCACTCTTCATAGGAACATGGTGCCACAAAATCTGGTTCAGGCTAGCTTTCAACAGGTATGTTTTACTACTCAGGTATGCAACGTACGGCTCATGAAGGAGACAATGTAATATTCAAGATGTGATTTTTTTTCCTACTCTTCAGTACAAGACTAAGAAGGTGGAGGTTGAAATTGAAGCAGACGATCACAATTCTAGCGTGGAGATGGTAAACCTTTTTCCCTCCGTCAGCATGAAGATTCCTTTGTGGAATTCACATGGTGATAATTGTTTATACACAAAGTTGCTATCAGACCCTCGTTCTCACTGAGTTCCTCATCTTGTTTCAGAAAAGCATGGAAGTGGGTCTGGTGGGTGAACATATAGATGGACTCAACTCCTTGGGTCTGATTCTCTGGTCTATTATTTTTGGACTGGCTCTCAGGAGGATGGGAGAAAAAGCGAAAGTCTTTGTAGAGCTTCTTATCGCCCTCAACGAGGCCACCAAACATGTGGTTAGATTGATAATAGGGTAAGGTGAAACAGCACGTAGGTTCTGGAAGAAAATCCCAAGCTCTGCGTACTCAATAAAATATTTCAAAATGAAATAAATGATCTACTGAAAGACAGTAAACATCCTACAGTATACACTTGAAGTAACTATTAAAGTACTTTAATGTCTTCCATCTCTGACACTGTCAAACATAACTGATTTCTTTTTGACTCATGTTGTAATAGTAACTGTTTCATCTGTGTTAACATTTTAAAGAGTTTATGTTAAGTTTGTTGTTTTCCATTTCCAACAAAGTTAATGGAAAACAATTTTGCATTCTGTTTCCTCTCCAGCTTCTTGCCAGTGGGAGTGTTGTTCATGACTGCCAGCTATGTTGTTGAGGTTGGGGACAACTTGGAGACGGTCTTCAAACTGGGAAAGTTCACGGGAGTTGTTGTTGGCGGGTATGTTCTCTTTTGCACTTAGAGTACTATCGCAGTAGCATTGTAAATGCAAACTCCCTTTTGCTGTAATTTTGTTTGTTATAGTCAGTATCCATTGTCCAGAGTCTTTTCTCTTTTTCAGGCTCATCATCCATGCAGCGGTAGCTCTACCACTCATCTATCTGCTGTGTGTGAGACGAAACCCCTTTCCTGTCATGAAGGGGGTTTCTCCTGCCTTACTGAGGGCGCTGCTCATCTCGCGCAGGTACGATAATCACATTTCTATCTTTGTCTCCTCAACAGTCCAGTATCACAGAGAGGGTTTAGATTGATATAAAGAACATATAGATATTTAAGAACAAACAAGGGATACACTGTGTCTTCAAGCTATGCGACCGAGCTGGTTTTCCACTGTTGTGAGGAAGTAAACATGGTTGACAAAAGAATCACTCGCTTCATGCTGCCGATTGGGATCAACGTCAACATGGACGGAACAGCCCTTTATGAAGTGGCGGCGGCAGTTTTCATCGCCCAGCTCAACCGCATCAATCTGAACTGGAGCCAGTTAATAACCCTTGGGTAAGTCACGACAGTATTATGTTCTCACTCACTCCGTTCTGTTACATGTTATCAAGCACTGGGGGGTAAATTACTGTTTTGTGTTAAAGTTGGATATATGCCGTGCCTTCCGCCCTGCCTCCAATGCTATCTGTTCCATGGTGCCACATGTTGCATATTGGTGAACGGGCGTATTTTGCCCCTGTCAAAACCAAACATCTGGGGAAGAGAGATACTGGAAAATAACCCAGCAAACATTGATGAAGATAACACAGGACAACACATGAACCTATTGTTGTACTGTACTATATACAATATGAGATCTTTAAGAGCAGATTAATATATTCAATATCATATTTTTATGTCTTCAACAGTACTACTCTCGTGATCATGTCTGTGTTTCCTCTGCAGTGCGACAGTAGCAGTGTCCAGCGTAGGAGAAGCAGGGATCCCGGCTACAGGAACAGTCACCACTCTCTTCATTTTGACAGTCATTGGGATTCCTGCGAGGGACGCGTCCCTTTTGTTGGTTATAGAATGGCTGCTGTAAGTGTTGGCATGGATTACTGTCTGCACCTGATATCATAACAACACAGTGTGAAGAAGCAAGTATCCTCTGCTTTGTGGTTTTTATGTCTGTCAGAGATCGTGCCAACACTGCTGTCAACGTCCTGGGAGACTGCATTGGCGTGGCGCTTGTTGACCAACTGTCAAGAAAAGAACTGGAAGAAATGGACGAGCCAGGAGAGGACATTACAGGGTGAGTTCAGTTTGTAGTAAGCAGCAGTAAGTTCCTGCTCCCTGCTCACGGCTGCCTACAATAATTGACGATGGAAAATTATAATGCTCTGATTTGCATCTATATGTCCTTCACACTTGGGCCAGCAGAGCTCCAGATCCATACGCGCAGCCGAGTCCCTGGACACAACAAAGGCCGAGCAAGTAAACCCTCAGCTCAGAAAAACCAGGGTCTGAGCACCAGCAGCACGAACAGGGCTGACTTTAAAAATAATTCTTAAATGTACTTTCTCTTTCAATTGTTGTCATTTATTTGATTTTACATTTATAAAATGTTTTAAATGTTGATTTTGTCAGCATAATTTTAAATATTGGCCTATTGGCAATTATTTGTTAATTTGATTTATTTCTTATTTATATCCTATATTGTAGTTTATGTAGCTCTAATTCTAGTGAGCTACATGTCCAACAGGACAACTCAGAAAGTCATTCCCTGAAGGACAGCAGCTTAAGTACGTGTAGCCTCCCTTCAGCATCAACAGGGTCTGAGCATCAGCAGCATAAACATGGCTGACTTTGAAGGCATTTCTAGAGCTTTTCTCTAGTTTTGTACAATATCTGCAATTTCTGATTTTAGAAATGTACTTTTATTTAAGCCAGTTGGCAGTGTTTTGTTTTGTTTATGTTTACTTGGAATCACATTTGCCTCATTCATATTTCATTAGTGCATTAGCAGCATAAACAGGGTGAACTTTAAATCTCTTTGCTCCTTAAATTAATTTATTTACAGTTACATTTTGATTTTGTCACTGTACTTTTTTATTCTCCTATTGGCAATTATTTGTTAATTGTTTTTTTTAAAGTTGGCTTTATTAATTCATTGACTTGCAATTATTTTATTTATTTGGAATCAATTCCATTTTGTATTTTATATTTGTGCATTTGCAGCATGAAAAGAGTTGCCTTGGAAAAGTGCCAAAATTACCATTATTCATTTATTTGCTGTTATATATTTGCACTTTTATTTAGAAAATGTTCCTTTGAATAAGCTTATTGGTAGTGCTTTTTTAATTTTGATTGATTTAGAATCAACTTTTTCTTATTTAGTGTGTTGCCGATATACTCGTAGTAGCCTGGATGTACAACAGTTTTTGAAATGACTTTGTTTTTCAATAAATATTAGAAAAAAGCAAACTGGTTGACTGTCCTGCATGTATCCATTGGTTGGCATTAAGTTGGATGTGATTTGTTGTATTATGTTGTGACACAATCATCAGAGATTCTTCTATTTCTATTGTCAATTTTTCCTAATGGGCACACATTTATTTACACTGGGATTAAGAAAAAAAGATTGGCCAAAAGATTTGTATACTGCACTTTAGCTGAACACAGCTGTACTCGTATTTTACATAAAATCACTCACAGATTACTTCACAAATCATGTAACACAGTACAGTGACAGAGGTAAGATTACATATTTGAAGCTGTTATGTGTCAGACAAGCAAGGAATAATGCTAAGGGATAGTTCCCATCAGACGTGTCTTCCCCTGCTGAAAAACCAAGCATGTGGTTTTGCTGGTGACCAGTTTAGACTGCTCTTAACCAGCAAGATCTTACTGGTAGACCAGCTGCATCAGCATAGCTATGCTGGGTCACCAGCTAAACCAGTTTTTTTCAGCAGGGTCGGCCTCCCCCCTCGTAAAGAATTACGACCATTTTTTTATATTTTCATGCGTTTTGCAATCATTGCCAGCCCATAAGGTTTTTATGCAATGGAAACGTTGTTCACTACTCCAGTAAACAGGACGAAGCTTGGATAGAAGGTATTTCTATCAGCTACGAGACAGAGAGCCAACATTATGCCAGCAAGACTCAAAGTCAGTAACATTGCATATGGTTGGGATCACCATAACTGATTTCGTGTCACTGTCCCAGATCTATACCAAGATTTCCACGAACAAATGAGAGGCCACGTGTCATGTCTGCTGCAGCCTGAAGCAGCCAGGTGGATAGCGGATGGGATGTGAGATGTTCGCTTGGGTGATACAGAGGGGCAGTGTTCAGACACTGAAGGAACGCTCAGGGTCAAGTGTTCGGTGTCAAGAAGATAGGCTGATATGATACCATGTAGCCAGAGCTTTCTGAGCACCTCTAGGAGCCTCATATATGCATCATGTTTTCCAGTAAAAAAAAAAAAAAACAGACAAGTTCTGTGTATTTCTAAGTTACTTCACAGTAATTTCTAATGTACTTTGTCTAATCTCCACACAGCATGAACACTTTTTTGAATTTAGCCAACGGTTTAATTGTCAAATAACAATGAAAAGTTTGAGAAAAGACAGTACTAGTATAATAAAGGATGACTGATCGTGTAGACCAGGCGTTTGGCAGATTCGTCACATTTTGTTGTCACTGTCGGACCAGGAGGAGAAAGCTTTTCTTGATGTTCATAAAGAACCTGTTGAGACAGCCTGCCCTCCGGCCGCTGGTCTCCACTATGACCTCTGAAAAACCAAAGAAGAAGGCTGTTGGTTTTCTATTAAACCCATAAACATAAGGAGACTGCGAGGGATTCAGACATGTAACTAACCAGGCTGGATGTGCGCTGCTTCATCCTCCTCATCCTCCATCTGTGCAGACTCATTTTCTGGATGAGTAAGAACAATTTCCTCACGAGGAGTCGTGGCCGTGGATGCAAAACTGTAAAGTTCCAAACTGTCGACACTCCTCCTCTGTGAGGAAGGCTGCGGACTGAAGTGTGGCTCAGGCGTCAGGTTTGTAAAGTTCATGTTGTGGCTGCTGTCGGTGTGAGGCTCCACAGTGAAGAATGGATGCTCCAGCACTTTGAGGGGGATTATTCGCCCGTTTTTGTCCACCAGCAGCATATTTTTTAAGAGATCCAAAAAGTTTTGCAGCTCCTTCTTCTCCGCATCGTTTCTAAAACACATTATCTGGAACAAAGGAAACAATAAAGTCAAAATCAGTCTAATAACCATATAACTTAACATTAATGACTGACAGTTCAAAATAGACCACCTACGTCCTCCAAGGCATCCAGAGAGCTGAGGTGCAAATATCTGGTGTCTCTGAAACGACGCCCACTCCGTCTAGCAAACTCCTCAGGAGACTAGATGGAGAGAGTGATTAAGTTAGATCATTTATCTAGATCATTTATCTAGATAGATAGATAGATAGATAGATAGATAGATACATAGATAGATACTTTAAGTTTCCAGGTTTGCTGCTTATGGCTGCCCTCAACGTGAAAGAACCGGGCGCTTCTCCGCCCACACTTCAGCAGATAGTCTGGTGGCTGACCCAGGGTGTCCACAATGAATTTCATCTGGAGAAATTCCACACACACACACACACACACACACACACACACACACACACGTCAAGTTTGTTTGCTTGAAGATATTTTCATTTTATTCAGGAGCAGATGTTTCACTCTTAGAAACACTCTTTTAAGGATTAAATCCAGGATTTAGAGCCTTTTTTTGTTTTTGTCTTTTCGTCTTTTTTTCTGTAAAGAAAATACTTACCATGTCATAATCTTGTTCGGCGGGAAACAGCGGGTAGCCCAGAGCAAGTTCTGCAGCAACCAGACCCAGGGACCACATGTCGATTGGTTCCATGCAGACCAGACCCAGCATGACCTCCGGCGCCCTGAGCAAAGAGGAAAAGAAAAATAATAAACTTCATGCATGATAAGTAAAATCTCCCCTCTGTCATACTGTCAGTTCTAAACGAGTATTTCTCCAGGGAAACATCTTTTTTTGGGACCTCATGGGACTTTTCTTCCCTCCAGTTTCTGTACTTACCTGTACCAAAGAGTCTGCATGCATGACCCTTGAACAGCATCGGACACGTGGCGAGCCAGACCAAAGTCGATGAGCTTGACTTGCAGAGGCTGCCGCAAGCGGTCCACAACCATTATATTCTCAGGCTTTAAATCGGCATGCATGATTTCCAGGGCCTCCAGGTGGAGCAGTGCTATGGTCAGCTGAAAAAAAAAAAAAACAACTCACATTTATTAGGTCACAACAATGTACACTATGAAGTATTGATTTTCCACTAAATTGTAAGTATGCAGTAAAATGGTACTTCTACATTGGATACTTCTGAAAAGAGTACAGAACAACATACCTGATGTATAACTGGCCGGATCTCTCCCATGGACAGAGGCTGGTAACATCTCTGCTGCATGTAATCATGCAGAGTAAGGTCCAGGAGCTCGAACTCCAGACAAATAAACCTTTCATGGAAAAACGAGCCGTTCCATCTCACCATATTACATTTATCTGGATCCAGAGTCTGCAGCTGTTTGAGAATTTTAATCTGTGGAACATATGCAGGTTTTTACTGTTAACTGTCACCTTTGAGACGAACTAGAGAGAAAAGGTTTTTGTTATGTGATAGATGTAATTGCACAACATCTTAAGATGCATACTCCAGCTTCAGTTTTGATAAATGAACAGTTTGTGGTCTACCTCTTCCAGTGCTTGTTTGGTGAAAATGGGCTCATCTTTGGTTATCTTAATGGCCACCTCTGTGTCGGTTACAATGTTTGCACACTTGGTGACCTTTCCAAAGCTCCCCTCCCCAAGGAAGGCCTGAACCTCGTAGCAGGAGGCCAGCAGGGTTCCTTTATATATCGGGAAGTTGTCTGTTCAAAGACGAAGAGAGCAGAGAGGAGGAGACGGACATGACATGAATTCGCATGTTGTCGATTCCAGCGTGACACAGACAACAAAACACATAACAGCACATCTACGTATGTAACACAGGGAAGGTACTCAATTCACTGGTGCAGTTATATCAGAACATGGTTCAACAAACTGGACTAGGGAGCATCATATCAAGATAGATCAATCCCATCTACACCTGCATAGAAATAGAAACTGATATTTTTCCAACCACATTGTTTTATGAACATAGTACAGTGACACCAAACATTAACATGGAGAGCATGAGAGATTTACTCTATTCCAAGATTTAAGGTCCAAAAGCAACGTTTCTAACTATGATCTATTTACTTTGTAGGGAAATTACTGGCTAATATTAATTAAAAAACACACAATAGTTAACTGTATGCTATTACAATTAATTTCTTTTAGAAAGAAAGAAAATGCAGATTATCCATTAGTAAAAGGTCCAATCCTTATTTTATAACCACATATTTGAGGTATGTTCACAAGCACAACTGAGTAGTGTTTTGTGCTTCTCGGTAGTCAACAGTTCAGTATCTCAGCCTACCTGACATGTAACTCAATGCCATGGATACTTTTGAAGCAAACTCGATGCAAATGTTGAAAAACCTCCGAAAAGAAGGACAGAAAAGTGTGTGTGTGTGTGTGTAGTTTCCAGCTGATGTGAGTTGAAGGACCGATCTGTTCTGCCAGGAATCCTTCTGTCATTCTATAATTCTTTGTGACTTCGTTCTGTTCTGTCACATTCTTCTGTCACATTCTCATTTACATGTATAATATAATGTATGTGTCACACAATGTTTGTATAATGTATGTATAATATAATGTTTAGAACAATTAAAGTCATATATGTGAAACTTTTTCTTCATTTAGCGGGGACCAACCCATCATTTGGCTGGACTGTAAAGTAAAAACGTGAGATTAGCTTTTGACTGTTTTAACTCATACTCATACATATGAATGAATACAAACAAATCCATGCACTCACAAGTCAAAATTAAGTCACCTTTTGGTCATTTTGACCTTATGTTAAAAGTGCTGCTTGAGTGTCTGTGGATGAACTTCAACCCATTGACAGCATTTGTGGGTGCACTGAGTCCCTTGTAGCCCTCTGACACAGACACAGCTGCAAACCTGGGTCCAGGTCCATACCACCAGCAGCCGGCTCTCTGTGGACACATCGGTCCCCCAAAGCATTTGTCACAAGTAGACACCTTCATCAATGAGCGCGTCACACGTTGCTTTATAACTGTTTATGTCAAAATGGTCAAATTGTATCTCATGGGGAGCCCCAGTAGCTCAGTGACTCTGCTCACAAAATGCCTGTTTGATATACTGTAGATGTAACGATGCAGGATGCACTGCAGACATTGTCGCCGCAGTGCTGTTCACATTATGTTCTCCACCACATGGGATGGGCTGTTTTTTGTCTGCTGTCCCGCCGTCATCTCATTTATGCTCCATTATGTCCCCATTCTCAAGGCTCAGGTGAAGGAAAAGAACAGGCGATGATGGTTTTAGAGTCAGCCTTCATCTCTTGGTCCTTTAAGAAGACGGAGTGTCACTTATTTTTAAGTAGCAAACATTTTGGACTTGAACTACTTGCCCCTTTGATGCAATGAAGACTCTGCTTGAAGGATGCAGCCAGTAGGCTTCAAATCATAAAGATTTGTGAGAGCTCCTTTACATTTACATTTTCTAATGTGCTTCAGTATGTTGCTGATTTTGGTCACAGACACGGTAAAAGGATTATTGCGCAGTTAATTGTGAGGATTTCCAGTCTTTGCACAACTTCCACATGACTGGATTACTAACCGAGCAAAGCAACTGCCCCAGGGCCCCAGGAACCATGTTGCACCACACACATTAGTTCTTTATTTATTATAATATTTACACCCAGTAACTGCAACTTTTAATTGTTGTGTAGCTAACTGAACCAACTGACAAAGATAACGTGCCGATATATGACCCGCTTATCTGTCACTTTTTCATAATGATGCAAATTGGGAAGATTGACATTAACATTGACATTTCACAAAAATAACACAACATACCTCGAATGAAAAATCATGCCAATAATCTTTGGCTAAATAACCAAATGACATCAGCTCGGTTAATGATAGCATAAATTGCATGAATTCCATTAACCCTGAAACGCACATATTTCTACATGCATGCCTAATAAAGTCATACCTACATTGGAGGTTAAGTTTAATATATCATTTGCCCCTGTAAAACTGTATTTTTCTGAAATTATGCTTCAGCTTGTGATGCTACAGTAACTTCCTGTTTACATTGTTGGTTGATTTTGATTGGACAGGGATACACTACTATGGGTTACCCGGTGTCAAATTATTATTATTAATTAATTTGCTTCTGTGCTTACATGGGGTATATGTTTAATTGTGTTGGTTTAATTACTACACAGTGACTCCCAGGGATATGTAATAGAGTGACAGGAAGGGTAGGTTATTAGGGGCCCTAATATTAATAGGACCCACGATCATTACGTTACTATTGCCATCTAGTGGTAAACATGATAAAGTACATGCATGGCAACATAATATCCATCAACCAATTTCTATACTTTTTTCTTTTTTTCAGGATTGAATTGGCCTTAATGGGCTTTAATTCTTAGGGAGCTATATTTCAAACATACAAAAGGCAATGAAAGAAGAAATATTTACTGTCAATTTTACAATCTATGGGACAATGTGGGTAACCTGCACACCTGCACTGTGCCATAGACGTTCATACAGGTATGTGTATCAACCATCAGATACAGAGCTGTAGTGACAGGTTACACTGAGTCATTAGCTGATGTTTGACTGAGATGATTTTGAAAGAAATGTTTGACTGATTGTTTGAAACAGTTCCAGGCTGCTGTCATGATTTAAAGTGGTAGGTGCTGTTTGCATCGAGAGTCAGCTAATCCGCCTAAACTGAGTGAAACACTTCCAAAACACTGGGAAATGTGATCAGTTACACTGAGTAAATCGTGCCAGTAGAGAAAATAAATGAATAATCTCATCAGGTTCAAATTTACATTTTGTTGCATCATTAAATCAAGTTAAAAGAAAGTACATCTCCTGAAAGATGTAATAATAAAAAGGATCAATGTTGAGTGAACTGGAAAAGGTTCTTAATACAAATAAGATGTAAACAATATAATTATTGGTTGATTAACATATTGCCTTATGTAGGATTTTTATAATTTTATGTGTACAAGGGTTAATATTTCATAAAGCAAATTATTTTCCAGCCATGAAACTATAGTAAGCACTTATATATATATATATATATATATACTTATATATATATGTGTGTTTATAACACTTCCATAAAAGGCCACACACACATGCACATGTGTTACATAAGAAGCCACATTTGCATACACATGACCTCACACAAAAACCTATGTTAATGTGATGATGTTTGAGCACAGGAGGAGGGGTGACTGTGACATATTACACCTGTTACCCTTCTACGTATGTGTGTGTGTGAATGTGTGTGCCACTTAGGTCCAAGTATTTGTCATATTTGATCAAACACCAGGGATGTGAATAATTGGAAATACAGAAAATTGGAGATACATGATAAAAAACCAGTGGTTTGAACATAGATGTTTTGTTCAAACCACCTACATTTGTAACTGAACCCTGCACCTATACAATACAAATACTTTCCAGATTGGCAAGATTTGGTGTTGACAAACAACATACAGTAAGATGCAGGGTCTAGTACACTGACGCCCTTGGGGCTGCTGTTTTGTGGTTGATCTTTACGACAACACTTATCAGGTATGCGGAGGAGAGCACTGGATTTCTGCAGGTTTCAGTCCTAGACTCTATCTGCTTCTCACTCCACTTTATTTTACCTTATCACAATAAACCACCCCTGCCATTGCTATGCCAGTGAGAAACAAATCCACTCTTCTTTCCCAGCTTCAAGCCCTCAGGCTGATGTGTACCTATATCTTGTACACCTCCAGCTCTGATTCGCTCTCAAGAAGATGGAGTGACAGTCTGACACTCAGTCAGTCACTGAACAGCCTGCCCTGCACACAACCTTTACATTGGCACTCATGAACCCATAGTGACTTATTTTCCGACTCTTGGTGTGATTTGAGGAAACCATCGTCCAGCACATAGCTGTTGCTTCTGGTTTACACTCAAAACATTCCCCCCATATGACACTCATGACTCTTTTGTGACTCATTGTTATATGTCATGCTTTTATGTGCACCCTGCCTCCTTTCTGTCCGCTCCATTTCTAACTTCATGCATCAGATTCAGATTCCCCCTCAGCCTCAAACGCTCCTCTCATTCGACTGCGTATCTATCTGCTGCCCATTCCCTGCCCGCCACATCTTAGGTTAGCTCTTTATTTTTTTTTACAGATTTTGAGGAGCATCTACTGATTTTACGCATTAAGGCGACTACTCAGTTGCATCATTGGAAATGTTCCTTTTTGGAACTTTGCCCACACTAGGGACTAAAATTCAGGATGTCTTGGCCTCTGCTGCTTCAATTTTGACCATTCTTTTAATAATCTGTTTCTGGCCTGTCCCCTAATTTTAAGAAAATGCATTACGAAATTGTTGAAGTGCCCTTTTAAGAGACAGACTGACATTAGTTTTTAATTAAGTTGACTCATGTTCAGTTTAATATACTAGGTTAGAGATGAGTTTCTCGCCGTGGGTTTAGTTGAGAGAGAGAGAGTTGTCGAGTTGAGAGTCAATAGATTTTATTTTTTAGTCTAGATTTCTGCATTAGAAACACTTTTAGGATGCTTGTCTGACAGTTGACATTTACATATAAGACTTCTACATACGGTTTATTTCCTGCAGTATACCCATTTACTAACCTGCATGTCTGTGTTCTGCAGTTTTTATTTTTTCATTTCTATTTCTCCATCTTGGCCATTTTTGAGTCTTTCTGTGTATTTCTGTATATGTGGTGGGTTTGGACTGGGTGTGAGGTTCATGTACTTGTATCTATCTGCGGATGTGTCTTCCACGTGAACCTATGCATTAAAAAAAAAAAAAAAAATTATGTAAATAAAAATCTGTGACAAGGCTGCTGCTAGTCCAGCTGGGCTCTCCATTTTTCTGATAGAATCCTCCACTGGAGCTGTTCATTGGCCAACACAAGCGCCCTCACCCAGGTGTGAGTGAGTGTGTGTGTGTGTGTTTGTGTGTTTCTGAATGGAAGGGAGGTTGTTTGCTGCAGGCTCAGCAATCTTTCCAACACGCACACTCAGCAGACCTTATCTGGATAAATAAAGATTAAAAGCCAACAAGTATAGAGCTCTAGCAGTGTAACTCGTCCTCTGTGTAATATGTTGATATATTGGTCCCACCAAACACAGTGTGTCCTTACTATAAACATATAAATATGTCAGGTGTCATCTGGGCACTTTTATTTATAAGCCTGAACCTGCTTGTATGAGAGAGAAAGGTAGAGATGGAGCAGTTGAGTTAGAGAGGGAGGGTGTTGTGGATTGCCGTGAGCTGTGCGGCTGTCATGCCAGTTAACTTGACTGAAGCAGACACACTCGGCCATTATGGCAGATTGAAATCTCCACTGGGCCGTGTAAGGGAGTAATATGTTAGCTATATGGCCTGGACTGTGAGGGATTTATGCACATGCTAAGCCCATCAATCATGGCACAGGATTAAAACGCTCATCTGTTTTTGTTTTGACATTGGTTATTTCTGTTTTAGGAGATTGTCTTTTGTTTGTGTGTGGGACCCAGTTCTTCTGGAGGAAGAAGGAATCCATGCTTGCGACTGCTGGCCACTGAATCTGCAATGGTTTATTCATGAGCGACAAGCAGAAAAGTCTAAAAGAGGTACGGTCCTTTCATGCCTTTTCCTCTTTATTGCTTTCACGCCCAAGCCTTTCTCTCTTTTCACTGAGACTTCTGCAGCAGAGTGGCCTGCGACATGCATCTCCTCTTAGTGTGATGGCAAATCATAGCCACATGCAGCCGTTCTGGTATGAGTATAAAAGCAACCCCCCCCCCCCCCCCCCCCCGCCCCCCTCCCCCACACACACACACAAACGCGCATGCACGCACACACACACACACACACACACACACACACACACACACACACACACACACACTCATATGCAACATGACTGAAAAAATAAAAACTGCAGGACACAGACATACAGGATAGTAAATGGGTATACTGCAGGAAATAAACCATATGTAGAAGTCTTATATGTAAAAGTCAACTGTCAGACAAGCATCCTAAAAATGTTTCTAATGCAGAAATCTAGACTAATAAAATCTATTGACTCTCAACTCGACAACTCTGACTAAACCCACGGCGAGAAACTCATCTCTAACCTAGTATATTAAACTGAACATGAGTCAACTTCATTAAAAACTAATGTCAGTCTGTCTCTTAAAAGGGCACTTCAACAATTTCGTAATGTATTTTCTTAAAATTAGGGGACAGGCCAGAAACAGATTAAAAAAAGAATGGTCTAAATTGAAGCAGCAGAGGCCATAGTAGAATAATAGAAAAAATGAATGAGTAGTGTGCTACTCTCTCAACGAAAGAAGATTAACATTATTTATTAATCTTCAGACATTACAGATACAGGAAGCCTGCTGATGGGGAACAAAAAGAGAAATCTGTGGTTTCTGCAGTTTCCACTTTCACATTTTGTTGTGATTTTAAAGGGCCCCTCTGCTCCAAAATGTGTTTTGCTTACAGTCCCTTCACTGTGATGTTTGACCTTCACTGTGCAGAATGATATATGTGCAGAGAGTTTGACACTAGAAGGCTGTTTTCACATTCATCTGCTGAAGGAGGAAAGTGAATTTGTGCTCACCTTAAATTTCCCAGGATTTTGTGACATCACAAGTAGTTTGGAATCCAGTCATGATCCAGTACGCAACTTACACAAGCGAGATGAAACCTGAAAACCTACGTTACACATACACTGAGAATGGACTTTTCATTGAATTAGGAGACATCTCGTGTCTCACACTTTTGAATTGATCAATGCATATTTGTAGATTCTTTTGTGGAAAAAAACAACAACTTTCTTTTAAAGATAAAGTTTCTTATTTTCCCGGATGCAATCCACACAGAAGTCAGACTGCAGAAAGCGGAGCAGTGCATGAGTGGAACGTCAGGGCATGATGCTGTTATGGGGGGATCAACCAGATTTGTTTATTGTTTATTTATTAAGTAAGTGAAAGTAATATCACATACATACACACATCCAGAATGCAATTACTTACATATAAAACAATAGACAAATAGTTTGTAATACCACCAGTACCAGTTTGTAATAGAATGAGCAGCACACACACTGCCATCAACTGTCGTTTAAATAGGACTACAGTTGTTCTGTTCAAAGAAAACTGAAAAGCTCTACATGGTGTTCTTGTCTTGTTTTTATCACATGTTGTATTTTGTGGTTCTTTTTCATTCCATTTTCAGTGAGATTTTTTTTCAGGCGCAATTGAAAGAAATCCTCTCCCCTCCTCCACTCATTATGACAACATCTGCTCACAGCTGGCACTCTGTGGCTGTCTGCTTATGCCATTTCAAATCATATGATCATAAGGCTCATCTTCAAGCTAAGCTCACTTTGAGTAAACTTATGTCCAAACAATCATCTTAAAATAACTTCTGCCTCTTGTAATGGCTCTTATTGGAAAGTGTAAGCACAGATTCTGTCAGACGGGTTCCCTCAGTGCCATGGAAAGTGTGGTGTGAAAGCACCAGGGGCAGGACAGAGGACAGCTACAGCAGACTGGCAGCCCAACATTTCAAACCGTGACGTGATTCTTTTCCCACTCTGGTCCGAAGCTGAGGGAGCGCACACACACACACACACACACACACACACACACACACACACACACACACACACACACACACACGCCCCCCCCCCCCTCCTGTTTTCACCTCCGGACCAACACGGACCTTCATGGGAGATCGATCCTCGAGCCTCTGAGTGGACTTCAGTTTCCCGGAGGACCTGACGCACAGCGCGCCTGTCTGCGCTCGACTGCGCCAGTTTCTCGGCGCTCCACAACTTCTCGTCTGCGCTTCATCGGAGGAGGAGGAGCGAACTTGATGCAGTTCAGCGCTGCTGCTCCGAGTAGCTAAATGCGGATTTGAAAAAAAAAAAAAACATTTTCTTTTCTCCGGACGACAGCAGCGACCTTCCCCTCGCTCGGCTGGATCTGGATCGAGAGGGGCACTCTGTCTGGAGGCTGGTCCGGCGCACGGTGGGCAGCCCGGCCCCTCCGCTGGCAGGCTGTAAGACCGGGGACCGACATGATGCCTCTGGCGAATAAACGTTTTCCACAGGTGACCTCTTTATCATAGTCCATCCATCTTTTTGCGCGGCTCAGTTTTCCTGCAGCCGGAGGAGCAGGTGCGCAGAGGGGAGGCGGGAGATGCGCAGACAGAGGGCTCACTGTGCCACGACGGGCTCCGGGTACTGCGCACTGCCGCTGTGCACCTTCAAGGAACTTCTTCTTTTGGAGGGCAACGCAAGAAAGTAGCTACTTTGTCCAGGGGACGCGGAGAGGAGATGACTGCCAACGCTGTCCTCCTGCTCTCCATTCTCTCTCTCACAAGTGAGTTCTCCGGTGTCCTTCACCTTTCACAAAGTCTGGGTGTGTGTCCGTGGTGCTGATATACACGCAACTTTGTCACCATGCAAAAATCTTTAAGAAAGACGAAGAAATGAATGGACTCTCTCTCTCTCTCTCTCTCTCTCTCTCTCTCTCTCTCTCTCACACACACACACACACACACACTGGAGAAAGTGCAGAAGAAATAACTGAGCTGAGGGTGAATGAATGTAGATCATGCAGATGTCCAGCAGATAGTCATGTACAGAGGAACATTAACGGTGGCACTGGACAATTTAATAATGCCTTTGAGTCAAACACTGAGTTATATTCCAAATGCCTCTTCGCTGTTAGTGGTCTGCTGTAACTTATGTTACTCAGAACAAACAGGGAGGGTTCAGTGTAGTCTACTGTACGTTTAAAAATGTTTCATTACTTGTAACATTCCTTTATATTCTGTAACTAGCAGATGGATACATGAAAGGAAATCTGAAGAATCCTGAAGACCTAAACCAATCCAGTGTTAACTTCATGTTCTCTGTGCCTTACTTTAGCTCCAATAAAGTGACATCTTGTCTTTTTATTGTCTACCAGTGTATCCAGGGCTGTGGTCTGGATACACTGAAGTCATGAGCTGAAGTTCTCTCGGGGAAAACAACCTCTCAGAAATGTTTGACTATAGCATTTATTTATAAAATGTAATTATTTATTTTACATTTTTTTGAAAAGTCTCCCCATGATGGTTAAATGCTCTTTAAACCCTTATCTACATGGACTATGGACTATGATTGTGATCATAGAAAACCACTAAAATCCCTCTGTTTTATTGAAACATGTTATTTACTTGATTTCTCACATTTTGACATATTGAGTGCAAAAGGATATCACAATCAGCATTAAATGACCCAGCATGTGTAATTTGTTTGTTTTTGTAGAGTGTAAACAAACTCCTCAGACTGCTAAAATCTCAAATTTCTATAGAGAGAATATCATGGCCATTCTTTGTACTTATTGTTTTTTCTCATATTTTTTCTTTAAATAGCCCAACAACTTAAACAATTTTCCAACGTGTGTGTGTTTAGTCATGGTGCCTAGAAAAGCACTGTGGAAATTATCTTACACAACATGTCTTACATATGTTAATATTCTGTGACATCTGATTTACATTGTTGGTGTATAATTAATGACACATCGGAGCCCTTTATGACTAAAGAAAGAGACACAAACTCAGACGACCCCTGTGTATTTCAAAAGGGGAGGAAGTGGCATGTCTTTCTTGTGTCTTTGAGTTTTTTAAATAAAAGCAGCCACAACCCTCCTTGCAACAACTTCAGAGACAGAGACCTCGGAGACAGAAACTGTGTGTAGTGTTCATAATCTTAAAATACTTGTAAGTAAAAGCAGATGGGCTCTTTGAATAATTTACAGAGGGTTATTTTATACCTACTGCCAAGAAACACCGTCTCCTGTCTTGTAGGCAGAACACTTGAATGTCTCCACCACTGTCCTAAAAGAAGAGCTTTCTTTTATTAACCTGACCTTGATTCAGGTTTTGAGTCTTGAGTTTGAATCCCTTACCCATGAAATTGAATTAGCTTTGTGACTAGGCTTTAACTTTAGTACCTAGACTAGACTTATCAATAGGACAAAAATTAACAAGATGAAAAAAAAGATCTGAGCCCTCAATGTTCATATCTGCTCTAGAAAAACAACTGGACTCTGACAAAGATCAGGTATGACAGGCAAATAGACAAGCCCTACTCTGTAACATCCATCAAGGCAAAGATACCCTGAAATCTAGATTTAAATTATTAAAATGATGTAATACACTAAGAAGGCACTCAGCACTTCACTGTGTCTTCCACCATGTTGTTGTGAGTGTTTGCATTTCCCTGAAGGCCTGAAGACTTGACCAGATCTTGTACTATGTAATGTTTTTACCGAAGCTGTCGTAAAACATAAAGGTTTAAACAGTTCCAAGATGATAAACAATAATCTTAATGGTTTTAAACATTCAATGTCGATTTTTTACATCAGAAATACAGCCCGCAAATGATTATTTGGGGGTGCCATTATATGGGGTGCCAGTATAATACTAACTGGAAGCTACACTGTACTTAAGATGTTATAGAGTTGAACAAGGCACTGCTATATAACAGTGAATTTTCAGTTTTACACCTATGGATTAAGCAAACAAAACATAACGTGTTTGTTACCTTCAGACAAAGCCAGGGTGTTTCCTTTATGCTAAGCTAAGCTTATCAGCTGCTGGCTTCTGCTACATATTCACCATAAACACATGACAGTGGTTTGGATCTTCTCATCTACGTCTCGGCAATAAAGAAAACAAGCGTTTTTCCTAAAATGTTTAACTCTTCCTTTAACAATGTAATTTCCCAATGTACATTTTTTCATATTTTGTCATAATTTAAAAATAAATCATGCCATAATTTTACTGCACTATCAACACCATTTGACATTTTTTTCCTGCTTTGTTACCCAGTAATAATATTACTGTGCCTTATAATTATTGTATAGGTACATAGTAATTTCTTCTTTCCACATACATGCATATTTTCTCAGTATTGATACCGTGTATGTACTAAATAAATACAAAGTAATGTGCAGGGTGTGATCTATAGTGTTACCACACATGTTCATACAGTAAATACAGGCCATACTGCTGCATTAAAGCCACTTCAGATACAAATATAAATGGGATTAAGGCTTTTAACTAGTAGGTTTATCTTCAATTTAACTAACATCGTTCTCTTACTAGACCATTGAGGTTCTTATTTGATGGCAAATAATTTACCTCTGAAGTTAGAATAAGCAGTAGACTGAAGTTCTAATAGATTCCACTGCCCATCTTGCTTCAAATAGCTGAAAACATTGGCGTTGACTGTGAAATGAAAACTTGAAACTGCAGGGTAATGTCAAAAAAGGAACATCCATGCTCACTCAGTCCCTGCATGTAATCTTACAAAAACAGACAATTCATGTTGCACAGAGGGGGTGAAGCATGCCAGATATTATATGTTCTCTGTGCTGTTGTCACTTTGTTTGACAATGTTGACATAATGGCTGCGGAAGCCAGAAGAGTGGGTCCAAAGCATTTTGCTTCTGACTTATTCATACGATCACTTTTACATAACCAATAATTTAGGGCTGAGGAAACACAAAGCTTTAGGGATCGTCTCACAGGGATGGATGCATGACTGGAGTTTTGTTTGTTCTTTTGCTCTAAAACCCTGCAGTAAAGCGTGACACTGCAAGACGCACACCCGCACACACACACACATTTGAAAGAGAACACGTGATTCAGCCTTGATGCCCTTTGGTAAATTTACTTCATTTACAGCCAACTTGTTTATTGTTCATCATTCATGATGACACTGAACTGAAAACATGCTGTGAGAATGGCACGCTTGGAACTGCAACCCCCCCCAACACACATTGTATTCAATGTTACAATGAAAGGGAGACACACTACCCCTACTAACAGAGTTTATTGCTTGCTAATAGACAAATAATGTTATTAATAAAATGTTATATAATAATAAATGTTATTTTCAAGCAGAGAAGTAAAGGTACATGTAAGTGTATCTGTCTTGTAAATGGAGATGCACTTTCAAAGTGTAAGGATTTCTCGCTGTGTTTTGACTTGCCTGTAGGCAGCAGGGCAGAGAATGCAGAAGAGCGGCTGGTGAACTATCTGCTGGGTCCGGAGCGCTACAACAAACTGATCAGACCTGCTGTCAATAAAAGCCAGCAGATCACCATCTCCATACAGGTGTCTCTGTCTCAGCTCATCAGTGTCGTAAGTATATTTACATACAAAAATACACATTGTGACAAAATGTTAACATGCATTTAACCAACACCTGCAGATTTATCACCATAAACACTTTGTTTAGCTGAATAACTCTAAACGAGCTGGATCCAGTTTTAGTTTCTGCAGCTTGGTCACAATGCATAAATTGTACCTCTACTTGTTTTTGCTTGTTTTGCTTTGTCACCTGGACCTGACAACTTGGATTCATATCTTTTAGAGCTTCAAGCAATTCTTGTGCTCTCTGCTTTTTAAAATGTCTTTTCAGATAAAGAGTCTTTATTTACATGCAGGCAGCCTACGTCACACTTTCCTGGGAACAATAAAATGCACCAAAGCTCTGGACACACTAATATTGAACTTGTTACATGTGGTAACATTTTATACTTGACCATTTGGGTCATGGGTGGTCATTAAGAGATAGAGAGACAGTCAATGGTATATTAGTTTTCATAAAGTTCCCCACCCTCAAACTGATGCAGCTAAATGGAATTCAGCCATTATTCATTTTATTATTTACACCTGTGCCTATTTCAACCTGACGAGAGGTCTAATCAGCCAGAGTTATTGAAAACACCCATGTGGGTGTGCAGGTCTGTAACTGTAACTAAGTTCATAGTCTTGTTTTAAAAAATCTGTAACTAAAGAGTATAACTGTTGTACTATGTGGTATATTTGTAACTGCTTCAGCACTTCAGTTACTTGGCATGATTTTCTATTTAATGCTATACTATATATACAGTATATAAACATATATATATATATATATATATATATATATATATATATATAGACACATTACTTATTACATTACTTTCTGTTACTCAGCCAAGCTCTGTCAAGGAAAGTACTTTCCAACAACTCCAAAGCCAGCAGTGTCATTCTCTGTATTTAAAACTTAGAATTAGAAAAAGGACACAGTGTGGCCAACAGTTTGGAGATATTTACTGACCATCAACAGGTGGCTTGCTGTCCCTACAGCGGGCAGCAGCTCTGTTTTCTCCCGGCCTCGACAGCTTTCTGTGCAGCCCCTCTCAGTTTCCTACTAAATGTGTGTGTAGGGAAGGTGGCAAGTAATGTAATCGGAGCATGCCCGAACAGCTTGTAACACCGGTAACACTGACTACTGTGGCAGGCCTAGTATAGGGTTGCCAACTTCCACTAGTAAAATCCTTACTCGCATAGTATAACTCAGTCTCTCGCGCAGTAACAAAGTCACTCTTGCCCGCTAATGTCACATCATTCTCTCTCGTGCATGTATCACCATTTCATCTTGCCATTTTTGCTCATCTTTTGTCCAGTTTAGTGCCTTGTAGAACTACAGAACGCAGATGGATAGTGGAAGGGTTGTTTGGTTGAAGTACGTTTTGTTTGGTAAAAGTAACTCATATCTGATTGTTTGAGGGACAGATTAAACCTGAATAAACCCAAATTTTCCTCGCTGCTTACGTGCCTGCAGCTACCAACATCTCTGAAACTGCTCATTCTGCAGACAAACACGTCCAAATTTCAGATCAGTCATGCAAGTGCAACGCACAAAAGCACCCAGTTTACAAAACCCTAAAATCACTCGCTCCAAGCCCCATGTGTTGTATTGTTTGACTTTTGACCACACATGTACTCAAGATGGACATTACACACTGAAACTCCTGCACAACAAAATGCAGTTCAGCTCTGTATTAAGTCTACGTTTGTGACATTTGTGAAGGTGTTGGAAGGTATGTTATTTTGCCTCAAAACTATGTTCACGTCCACTCACTAAAGGTGATATTTGGGTTTGACCTTTAGTGTGTCTTTCTAAAGCCACTGCCAGTAGACTGCATTGTAATAGTAATTCAACCATTTATATTGTAAATTAAAGTTTTATGGAAATGACGCAAGTTGACTGTTGTTTCCTTGCAGAATGAGAGGGAACAGATAATGACGACCAACTTGTGGCTCTTTCAGGTACAGTACCCTGGCCAGTGCACACAGTGTTCGATATACAGCATGTATAGTATGTGGGTGTCTTTGTCAGTGAGGGAGTTTAGAAACGCTCTCTCTGCAGGAGTGGAATGACTACAGGCTGAGATGGGACCCAGACAAGTACGAGGGCATCAAGAAACTACGAATACCATCCAAACACATCTGGCTTCCTGATATAGTGCTCTACAACAAGTAAGTATGTGCACGTCATCCCGCCAAAGATAAGACCTGTTTGTCAGTGCTTGATATCGGTGATCTGGTTATATTATGCGGTTATAGGTCAGTGTAGTGAAAAAACACAACTGCATTTAAAGCCTGTGTGTATGTTTATGTGTGTGTGTGGTGGCCTCGTATTAATGGAGTTACAGTATATCATTCTACAGTATTAAGAGGTTTTACAACATTACTATCAAGGCATTACAAGCAGAAAATCTGCTGCTAAAATAAGCACATTTTTCAATGGGGATTTTATAATGAAAGTGTTCTGCATTCTCTATCTTCCAAGCTTGTTTTTCTGAGGGGGGATTAGTAAGTGCCTAATCAATGTCTGGTTTTAATATCAATTCAGCCAGTGATGAGGGAGAGTTTGGATTTGTCTGATTATTATCATTGCAATGAAGGGAAAAAGGTCAAGAGCTAGCTGACTTCAAATATGTCTAATTTAAGTGTTTTTTTAGACTCCTTACTCTCTCTGATCTTACATCTCACCCACAACCTCTCACAGTGCTGATGGCGTGTACGAGGTTTCCTTCTATTGCAATGCTGTGGTCTCCAACACAGGAGACATCTTCTGGCTTCCCCCGGCCATTTACAAGTCGGCCTGCGCCATCGAGGTGCAGAACTTCCCCTTCGACCAGCAGAACTGCACTCTCAAGTTCCGCTCCTGGACCTACGACCACACAGAGGTGGATCTCATCCTAACGAGCGACTTTGCCAGCCGTGATGACTTCACACCAAGTGGAGAGTGGGACATCGTCTCGCTGCCGGCCCGCAAAAACGAGGACCCCAATGACATCACCTACCTGGATATCACTTATGATTTTGTGATCCAGAGGAAGCCGCTGTTTTACACCATTAACCTGATCATCCCGTGTGTGCTGATCACGTCGCTGGCTATCCTGGTGTTCTACCTGCCATCGGATTGCGGGGAGAAGATGACGCTGTGCATCTCAGTGCTGCTGGCGCTCACTGTGTTCCTGCTGCTGATATCAAAGATAGTGCCACCCACCTCTCTCGCTGTGCCACTCATAGGTCAGTCATATTCATGTGTCTCGATGTGCAACTGTGTGTAGACTTGAGAGGATGTGAACCGTTACCGACAGATAAGTCATGCCTTATTAGGAATAAATAATAAATTGGAAAAACCCCAACCCAAATCTCTGTCTGGCCACAGTCTAATTTGTCTCGGCAAACTCTACCCGGGGGATTCAACTTTGCGGGTGAGGGACGACTGCTTGGTGTGGGACTTCTTCCCATCTCCTCCGTGGCAGTGTACTGCGACCGCCTCTAGGCCTAGGCCTATAGCGATTACACTTTGCAATCACCATTTACTTCATAATGATGAATTAAAAGCAAAAAAGTTGTGCACTTAAGCAGCTCAGACTAAACACTTTGTGCACATGTTTCATATTAGCCTCAAGAGCCATAATCCCTTGTTTTCCAGCTAGGCTTTTAATGTGAAATATGGGCAGGAAGTGCCGACTATTATTGACAGCAACTTCACAGAAGAGCAGCAAAGAAGGAAGTGCTCAGGGAATGAAAACAGTATTTTTGTTCAAACTGGAAGCTCAGACCAGCAAGTTGGTGAGTATGACATAATTCAGTGGTTGTACTGATGGAATCAGTGATGTGGAAATGTACATCCACGTTGGACATGCTGAAAGCTATTATTTGAGACTCAACCATTATTTGAATACAGAGTAACAACTGAAAACAGTGTGACTAAAGACGGCAGCAATATTCATTTGTTCATGGTGGCATCTTGTCTTTTCTTTCTCCGTCTGTCACTCTCTCTTAGGTAAATACTTGATGTTCACCATGGTGCTGGTCACTTTCTCCACTGTGTGCACCGTCTGCGTCCTCAATGTGCACCACCGCTCCCCATCCACCCACCACATGCCCGACTGGGTCAAACGCCTCTTTTTAGTCCGCCTGCCCACTTTCCTCCTTATGAGGCGTCCAGGGTCTTCCAATGTCCACAGTAAACTCCGCCAGAAGTACGCCAACCGGAGTACTGTTGGGAAAAGCAATTCCCAGAGTGGCACGGAGAAGAAGCAGTACTCCAACATCAGACTCGGTGGGATCCGAACAGACACTGACTCTTTCTACGTGAACGAGGACTTGGCACACAAGTTTTGCTGGAAGGTGGGCGACATCCCAGAAGGGGGTGGTGGGTTTTCAGACTCCCGGAGGCGTTTAGCTGTTCAGTGGGATGCAGATCTTGAGGAGGCAGTGGATGGAGTGAGATACATCGCAGAACACATGAAGACAGAAGACGATGATGAAGGGGTAAGGAAATTAAGCCTTGGTTTAAAAGATAGATAAGTGATGATGGGCAGGAAGAGATTGGCTCAAAGGATGAAACATGAAGACAGAATATATTATTGTACGGACTGAATGAGGGAATAAATGACCTATAAAAGCAGATTATAGAGATGGGTGATGACAAAGATGCAACAGGGGGAATGAGGAGATTTGCACAAGAAATGAAGGTTATCGGGGCCAGATGAGAAATGGAACATGCAATGTCTTTAATCGTTCAATATTTGCTTTTGTCCTTCTGTTACATTGTTCCAACCTGTCAATCATCTATTTCTTTCTGAAAATATCAGATATCCCCAGAAATCCCTGCACACACTCCCATACGAACACACACTGACTGAATGTAGCACTAAACCTAACCCCAGATATGTGTTGTTGGGTTTCTAAACTTATACAAAACTCCCACACTTAACAAATACTACAACAAAGTTTTGCAGTAATTGCTCATGGCAAATTCTTCATCAAGCTGGCTTTCTTCCTCTGGGCACTACTCATATATCCTGATATGCATTTGGTGTCCTAGAAGCTTCATAGTCACAGTAAAAGTTAATAAAACAGAAATGGTCAGATTCTGATCACTGATGTGGTCTTTTTTAATGTAACCTATAACCCCACAAACTAGTGTAGTTAGTTAATGATGTGCTCCCTGATATTGGAAGCAATGCTCGGATTTTATAGATAATTTATACATCATATTACACACATAAATGGACCAAGGTTAACAAATTTAGACAGATTGTGAACCGTGCTTGGTTTTCAGACAGTACTGTACAAACGCTGGGACTGATTACACAGCTCACCTCAACATGGTTATATTTTCTACTTCAGCTGCTTTTGTTTTTTCGCCAGCGGAGAAGCATCACCATCTCCTCTAATAAATGGTTAAACATTGGAGGAGGGGTTTAGCAAACATAATTGCAGGTCAATTGTAAAAAGAAGGATTGTGAGGACACAAACCTTTAGAGACCCCTCACCAAGCTCATGTTCTTCTGGCCCAAAGACTTAAATAATGATGTTTTCATGAGGGTCTGCTCCTACACACACATACTTTACAGTCAGAATTCCATCTGTCTTAACAACCTGTAATTGTCTAAACTTGTTGGTTTGGTTCCAGATCATTGAAGACTGGAAGTACGTAGCCATGGTGATAGACCGTCTGTTCCTGTGGATCTTCATCCTGGTGTGTGTGGTGGGAACTTTGGGGCTCTTCATGCAGCCGCTGTTCCAAAGCTATAACACACCCACTGCTGATGACACAGAGTGAGTCACACAGACACTCCGAAACAAACATTAAGCTTAGCTCGGCAAGACTGTCATTTAAACGTCTAAAAATAAAGGTGACATACTGTTATCTGTACACAGGATAAATTACTTGACGCCATGCTTCTAAAATTTTACAAGACCAAACAAAATGTTTTCCATAAAAGCCTTGCTGGTCAGTGGAAAGCATTAATTGTGGAAAAGTAAGAGAACATTTTTTCTGTATAAACTGGATCGAAACTGCATCAGAGTTCATAAAAGCATTACGTTTCAACCTGTATGATTGTTGTCTGATTCCTGGTTGGTTGAAATACGGTGTGGCAGATCCCATTTATGATAAATAATTGTTAAGAGCAGCCTAAATCTGATGAAAACAAAGGCCATTATTGCTGATTGCTGATTGCTATTCAGTTTCTTTTTCTCGCTCAAACAATTAGCTTACAATCGCAGGAATTGATAAGAACCAGAATCACGATACCAAATCAGAATTGACTTAAAAATGTCAAGTTTTATGTCAGGTGCAGAACACAGTATGACTTCATTATATTTCTATTTACTTTTTTTGTGTTTTTCTTTTGATAGGTATGGAGATTTCTAGGATTTCCGTGACATAAGAAAGAAAGTATAACTGAGAAGCTGCACAGGGTCTGGCGCTGATCTGTCTTTGTTGGTTGGATCTGATACATAACCAGCCGAATCAAAGCAGCCAGCTACGTTGGTTGTGTTTGCTACAGTGGACGTTAAACAAAGACAGATTCATACGGGAACACTTTTTGTTTTACTGCATGGCTTCTATTTTTGACAGATTATGCCTCCATCCACTGCCATCACCACAGGCATGGCAGTCTATATCTTCTAACAAGATGACATTGTTATGGAGCCAAGATAGCTCTCATGCACAGTTTCTGAAACAACATACAAGGCAGTTGCAGACTATTTTCCCCAGCACCAATGTATAAAACAACCACAAACCACAAAGCTGCTGAAAAATACTGGTAATTTGTTGTCTTTGTTTCGTTTTGGACTAGCTGTGCTGCTGATGGAACAGTGGGAGCTTTTTACAGACTCAAGTGCAATGAAGGCACAAAGGTTCATTACACATTACAGCTCCTATAAGACCACGAGGTCTGCTCTCTGCAGCATTGTTGATGAAAAAAACAAACATTGTACCAATAGTTTATGTTGGCACAGTACAATGGGCCATAATTTCTCCTTTCTCTTCACTTCTCTAACCAAGCTTTATTGTAACTATCCACCTTTTCACTTCATAAAATTATTAATGCATCATCTCTCTCGCTCTGTTCTTTTAGTGTTCTGCTTCAGAGCGTCCACCAACGACCTCCCAAGCAGTGCTGTAATCGTTAATGCAGTGTCTCATTTTGAAGGATGTGTATTTCCTCTTGCTTTCCCTTCTGTTTTTCTCTCACTTGCTTGGTTATTCTCTTATTTTCTCTCCTTTGTGTTCATAGTACATCACAATTGTAGCAGCACCAGGTTATATACAGTGTTAAAGGTAATAATGATGCTGTATTCTGTTACATGTTAAATAAAAAACTGTAAATTGTATATGTTTGACCTGTGTTCCCCAGATTTTTTCTCACATGTTGTCTGGGATTTCTTTACTTAGAGGCCATACCTGTGGTTTTTCACAGTCTGCCCAGGAAATCATGTGTGCTTACAACATACATTACTGACAACCATTTCCCAAATGATGCAAGTGGTGCTGTCACTTCTAAAAACCTTATTTTTGTACCTTCCAGAGGCCACTTGGTTTCAGTTAATTTTAGTCCACGCTCAAAACTAACTTACAGAGACTTGAATTTCTCCCAATGCTGCGTTCACGTGCTGAAACAAAGTCTGACGAGAGAGCTTTGCCTCTCAGCTGCCATATAGTATTGCATTTACAAACTATAATGTTTGGGAACTCTGTAAACGCTGTAAATGCTGTAATCACTGTAAACGTGTTTTTCCTCATGCACATTTTGGAAGTGCCTACATGTGTGATAAGCCATCCTGATTTCTTTCTTGTAAGTACACAGTAAAGTTAAAGTTGTTCATCCTTCCTACCTACAATGACAACATTTACATGCACAAAATATTCCAGTTTTTGCCTTTATTCTGAAAAAGACAGTATTCCTACTAAGCTGAAAATGAATATTCCACTCATATTGACATTTACATGCAGCTGTGCATACTCCGACTTACGTAGAACTCCCCCAATTGAGATGAATGTTCTGAATGCGCTGTGTCCATGTCCACAGAATGCCCCTGAAATCAAATAATATCAACATATCCCATGTGTCTTAATTGGAAAATGCTACATGCGGAATAAGGCATAATTCAGAATATCCAAATGGAATACGCTTTTTACATGAGCTGTATCCAATTCGGAATAATAGTGGAATATAAGTGTGCATGTAATATCTTAAGCCTGATATATCTTATCCCTCTGTTACATAGAGCTTTATTGTCGTGGAAAAATATTAAAAACACATTAGTGAGTAATACTGGTGCACTGGTTGAGATATAAACTAATTTTGATTCAGTCCCACATACACTGTCCTGCTGCTGTAAATATTGACTGTTGCACCAAATGTTTATCAAACCATAGCAGAAAATAGTCCTCAACAAATCCATTATTACTTCTTTTTGAAGAATGTGTGCTAAAACCTACAGTGCCCAGCTGTTTCAGAATATTATGCATTTTTTTTTTTTTTAGAAACTGAACTATATACTTGTTTTTATTTACAACTAAAGTAAGAAGATGTGGACATTATAAGCAACTTTATAATAAAAAACATTGAAAAAAGGAATAGAGGTGTCACACTTTTTGTGTCACCACAGACAATAACTGCAAAATAAAATATAGAAATTAAGAAAGACTCCAAATAAATAGACTTTATGTCAAAGGCCACTTCAACTACAGGTCTTTTTTACATGTTTGTACTACAAACTATGAAAATATGTCTGTGCATTATTTTAGAAGCTCAGAATCTTTTAGATCCTGTCTTCATATCATACCCGGAGGTGAGTCTGTGTACTGTATATAACACAGTTCAGATGTCTGGCCACACTTGGCCTTTTCTGAGCTGACAGCAGGAGTTATAGCCTGGCATCGCCAGACTAATTCACAAATGTGTATTAGTCTGGGATCTCTCAGTTCATTTTCGATTTCCAAGGGGCGTTATCGACGGGCGGAGACAAGCAATCAGAGCAACGAAGCGCCGTCCTGTCAGATGTTAAGTTTCAGTTTAATATTGCCACTGTAGCCGGCCGGTAAACACTCCGTATCGGCAGCGCTATCTTGGATATCTACAAAAATGCCTGAATGGTGCTCGTCTCTGTCAGTTGTCGTATTAAACCCGCTTCGTATTAGATAAACGCTTGTGATTGGTTAGCCCAATAAATTGGCAGAAAAATCAGTTTGACTGGGAGAGGGGGCCAGACGTATCTGCCAGAGCAAATATAACATAAGCTTGCAGATTCGTCTGGTTCCCAGGCTACAGGAGTTATGCACTTGACGGTAAATATAGTTAAACCACTCTCTCATTAAGGAAGAAACTATTAGTGGAAGAGAAATCATTTTATTGCTTATGTGGATAACTGACATAATGAAAAGACTCAACTGAGTCCTGACAGTACGGGATAAAAGAAGGGGGCAGACAGGGTCGGCACAAGTATTTTTATACTTTTAAAAAGTTGGTATAATGACAGTAATGTGTCATTTGTGACAGGTGTTTTATCTGGATGACCTTAAATACATTTTGAACTTTGTGATTATCAAACAGCCTCAGAAGACAGCACTCAAACAGTTGAGTGTGTGTTATGTGTGTGTTATGTCTTGTGAATGTATGTGTGGGTGTTACTCTGCCTGAGAAATACACATTCAGACAACATGCATTTGTGCTGTTTAAAATTTTACTATTTTTTATAATCATTGATTATCATGAAATAAAATGAAACACAGTGTCAACTTATGGAGACTTTTTTTTATGAGTGCACACACACACACACGTGCACTTCAATTAAAACCCTTTCAAGCCTTGGCTCTGGTCAGTGGATTTATCTGGAGTGGAAAAAGGTTGAATCCACATGCCCGGGTCACAGCCTGTTAATGGACATTCTGGTTGTTGTGTGTCTATGTGTGTGTACGAGATGGTCTTCCTCAGCCTGACAAAAGAGGAAATGTACTTGACAGCACTAATGCGCTTTTGTTCCACTGGAGGTGTGTGTGTGTGTGTGTGTGTCTCTGTGTGTGTGTTTTGCAAGTGCATGTGCCCAAATTCGCGAATTCCATCTGCCAACAAAAAGGTAATATCAGGTGAAAATAACATCACCTTCCAACTGTCAGGAGCCTCTGAAGACAGAGCACCCCGTTACTTTTTATGTACCACTGCACGCACACACATAATAGACTATGATAAGATTTAACTGGCCCAAATCCTTTATCTCAGCAAAAGTGAAGCCCTGATTCCTGAAGTCAGCACATCAGCAAAAATACTATGAGCCTCTGCTGTGGTGAACAGCTATCGACAAAACGCATATTTACTGTGCCCCATCTGGTTTGTGTGTGTGTGCGTGTGTGATATTTACCAGGTGTCCCACCCTATCAATATGAGGCTGACTGGAGTATAAAGGTGACAGATGTGATGTTGCTGTGTTTGGGGGGAAGGCAGAAGAGGACAGAGCAGGCCAGCTGTCATACTGTAGTATTAGATTGTGTAATGTAATGCTGTTCTGTGCAACTTAGCTGATACATAAAAAACACATTACCAAGGGGCTGTGAATGGAGTGCCTTTACATTTTCATACAGTATTTTACCCATTAATATGACAAAAATGTTAACAAAATATGAATCATATTACACTGCAGGTACATCTGCAGTATAAAGACCTTGAAAACAATAACACGTGTGTAATTCAGTCTAAGTCTGAAAACAGTAAGAATTAATCAATGCCTTTAGAAACAAGGCTTGTAAATGCATCCCTTATAAAATATAAAGAATTATTTAATTTTATATATTTAAAATATAGTGTCACACGTATGTATAATAAATAGTTTAAAAACAATTCAAATGAATAGATTTTGGAATATGACATGTGGTGTTGATGACGGGGACTTGTGGAGGAATGTGTGAAAGGTGTGTGAACCACTGTCATACATATTTATGAGGCATGCGTTGTTAATGGTCATCGAGGATCTAAATTGGCAAAAAGAATATTAACTGAGTTAATGAGGCGTGTGCGTGCGTGTGAGGTGTGATGCCACCCCCTTTGTTAGCAAAATTACCAAAATACATCCCCCTTGTTAACCAGCCCCCCCCCCATACTATGAAGTGCCAAACCCGACAAAACATGAGCAAAAATTGCGAGAGGAAACGGTGATACATGCATGAGAGAGATTGAAATACCGTTTAGTGTGCACGAGAGGCCGCATGCTAAACGGAAATTCAGTCTTTCTCGCAAATGTGTCACATGGAAGTCTGAAGAGAACGTGCATCACCGTTTCCTCTCACAGGGAGTGCAGTCAATGGAGACGCACGGCAAGCAATGCTCTTGTCTTTTTTCCAAGATTGTGTCTCTGCAGACTGGAGACTTTTATACGAAAAATTGATGGATGATTTGCAAGCCTCTGATTGGCCAAAGTTTTGGTTACCCCAACCTCTCAAAGTCTCTGGTCTGCAGAGACACCCTGTTTGCCGCCCCTACTCACAGGCTCCTATCGGGCCGTCCTCCCAGTTAAAAATAAACAAATCGCCCATAATGATCCTACTCACAGTACCTACTTACAGTTTTTATGTGATATAAATTACTTTCGACTTCAACTTTATTAACTACAACATGAGGCTAATTCGAGTCACTGCTATTCTTTCTCTTCCTCCTCTGACTCTGATTTCTGAATGGTGTCACCCCTTGCACACACAGCAGCACTTTTCCAGGACAGTGTTTTTTAACTGATCTCTTTCCATCTCCATCCTCTTCATGCCACCCCTCACCCTCACCCATCCGATCCCTGCTGGCAGAGCTGGCCTCAGCTGACCCAAAGCTGCCTTAATTTAAATGAAGGGCAGCTTTTCAGATCAGCGCACTGAGCCTTTCGTCTGTGTGTTAAATATGAAGCTACAGCTGAGGAGATGTTCAGCTAAACTTAGCACAAGACCGGGGGCAGTGAGGAACATTGAGCCTGGCTCTGTCCCGAGGTACACAACATCCCGTAAAACCAGTAAAACGTGTTGTTTTTACAATTTCGATTTGTGAACAGATTAAACAAACAAGATAAAACAATGTTAATCATTGAGCTAGAGAAGCTGGTAGATGGATTTTGGAGAAACTAGCTGTTTTTCCCCTCTTTTCCAGTCTTTACTAAGCTATCATCTCCTGGCTGTGGCGTCATTTCAACCTTCTCATCTAACTCTAGGCATGAAAGTGAATAATAATAATATCCCGAAATGTCGAACTATCCCCATAATATTCCCATACTATTATTTTAACTTGAACACTAATCTTAAGCAGAGTTGTTATTCTTTCCTAACGTGTCATTACATATATTTATGTAAATTAGGCTTCCAGCTTATGCTATTACGTAAAATAATACCAACAGTTTTTGTGCATATCTTTTCTTTTCTCATTCAGACCACCAAATTTAGCAGTGGAAATAATCTCCAGCACTCACTTTTAACTGTGCCTTCATCTCACGCTTCAAACCACACACCCACCAGCAGATTTATATTCTTATGGCCTGCTTTGTTTGTTTCTTTTATACAGTCTGTGGTTGTTTGCCGGGGTTAACAGAGGTCTGCACCATGGTGGAAAACATGGCTCCCTGGGTTGCCAAAGTTTCCTAAGGTTGCTCTCCAAAATAAGCAGGGTTTGTCAGGCACCCCTGCAGTCATCCAGAGGGCTCGTTCTGCTCCGTCTACCCGCACTAGTGCCTGAGGGCGGAAACACTACTGCTCCTTCACACACACTCCACCAAACCTGGACATGTGCCAGGCTCCATCTCCGTGGCCCATTCCCTCTTTCTCTTTCTGTCTGTTCCTCTTCCCTTTATTAACCTCCATTCCTCTCCTCCCCCTCCTCCTTATCCTCCTCCCCTCTCTATTTCTGCTCTCTTCCACTCCCTTACTCCCCCCGCTCTTTTCCAGTCTTTTGTAAATTGCGTGTGGAGAAATGGGAACTAAAAATACGCTGGTGATAAACCCAATTATCTGTCCTTTTTCACGCTACACGCCCAAATAGCTTAGAACATGGGACAGGCTGTGTGCCAGATACCAGCCTTCTGTGTGGATTCCTGTGTGATTTTGTGCCTCCACCTGAATGCTGAGCTGCTCAGCGAAGTAACTGAACAGCTTCAACCAAGGGCTGTTGGTAAGGAACTACAAATCAGCTGACCACAGCATTCCTACTTAATAAATGTAAATAGTTCTTTTAGACTGGAGAAGTATTGCATAGTCATCGGTCCAGTGAAAACTAGTAGAGAGAGAAAAAGCCAAGATAAAGTTGTGCCAGTGCAGCAATCGGCCACTACCAGCAGTATTATACTCTGAATTTTCACTGTGTCTTTGCGGCTCCTCTGGATATCGCCTGCTAAGCATGATGGTTCAAGTCAGCTTGTCCCACAGGATAACCCACTTTCAGCAGCACACAATATGTGATCGCTCTGTGCGTCAGCATGCATGTGTGCGTGTATTTGTGTGTGTATGTTCGGGCTGCTGGCTGAAGATGACCAGAGAGGACACCAGCACCGAAACACTGCGCTGAGGAATAAATTCAAGACGAAAAACTAATGCTCAACGGTTCTGTCCTGTGAACAAATTTCAGAGCAAACTTTGAATATTTAAAAGACTCATCCTTTCAGATATTCCACAGTCTGAGCAGCACTGATGTGCTTTACTTGGCTGTAAGTTTTAAGTTTGGCTTTTCAATTCATTCTGGATATCCAAACCATGTAAAAACATCCCCAGTGTTGACAGTACACTTGGTCTCTAATTATACTCCCGTTTCCCGATCTGCCTCCTCAGCGATGAATAAAAGATATCCAGCTCTGCAGACGGTAATGAGTGCGATGCTCTTAGACAGCACTTATGATGTACTAACAGAGGTTTGAGCCTGTTCGAGCATCCCTCTCGCCTGTGGCTCGAGTCCATATGAGTCTCAGATACTACTTCCCTCGCTATCACAAGCTGTAACAGTCAAAGTGTTGCCAGACTGGTGAGCTGCCACATTTATTTCAGATTTATACCCATCAGTTTACAATCACTGACTTGCGTTCTCCTCACACTGAGACTTGTGGAGCTCAGTGATTTGCATGAGTGTGTGCATGTGAAGACAATCAGAAGAACCGACAGATTTCAGGACTTTAAAACTAGTAATCTGGGAGTTTTATATATAATTTGGGAAAAAAATAGGTGTCCCCAATTTAACTCATTGCAGTTATAGTCAGCATGAGATAACCCATTTTTGGACTACATGCACCAGACCATATAACATTTACTATCCCAGGGGAAATTAGTTTCGCAAAACCAGCATGTGTATGTTCACTTTTGGCTCCAGTGTAACATATGGTAGCTGCTGCTGACGTAAATCATCCCTATGTAGGTGTACTGCACTCCCAGGTGTGTATAAAGCTGCACAACAGTGCCCTCATAGAGCTACAGTATAGGTCTACGTGGGCAGAGTCAATCAAATGATTGCTTTCCTTAATCAGACAAATCAACAGATGTGTTTGTGTAGGTGTGTGTATGTGCGCTTCCACCTGCATTTATCTTTACGCATTAAGCTGATAATCCTTCGTTCAAGAACAAAACTGCTGCTGTTGGCAGATCTCATATCATTTGTTGAGAGAATTATTTTAAACACTTTACTGGGGTTGCTTGTCTTGGTCTGAATGTAAACTTTGCTTAAGTATTGATTTCTCATATTGTTTTTCTTTTTTTAATTGTTTGAGGAAAAACATGGCACAAAGCTTGCTCTCAGGTAAGGACTTTCAATTCAATGGCTGCTATTAAGCCATCATTGAATCAATAAATGGCTATTTATTAAATTAACATGGTGTTTTATTCCCCATACACAAACACTGGGGGCACTCTGGGGTTCATTGTCTTGCTCCGGGAAAATTCAACACGAAGACAGGAAGAGCCAGGGATTGACCCACTACCTCTACATTTAGAGGTACTTACTTATCCATTTGAGCTACAGCCACCTAGTTCCGTTCTGTTTGTATGAATCTGAATTTAGGGGTGTTTTTTTCCTTTTTTTTTTTTGTTGTATTAACAGTGAGTCAAATAATTGCAACCGAGATCTGTTTTCATGCTTTAAACCATTTAAAACTGCTTAAAGGAGAGTGAACAGTAAAGAGTGAGGCTGCTATTCTTGAGATTAAATTACACTAGAGTACACGCTCTATCGTTTGCCTGTGAGACCCTCATGTGTGCAGGGATGACAGACTCTGCCACTTCCACTAAAAATTACTTTATAGATGTACAGTAATTACTGAATGTAAATACACTGAATGGCTAAACACTAACCATAAACACTATCAAAATGTTTGATTTCATGAAAATCTTCAGGATTATAGTTTAGTAACAGGACATGTCCACCATATTCCATATTACCTCTTATACTTATAATCTACACTCTAAGCAGGTCATATTAAAATAACAAGCTAGTTGGTTTAGTCAGTTGCATTGGACATAAATATTTCGCAAAACTTCTGTCTATGTAAAAACTAGATTTTGTGATGCAACCTGTTATAATTTAGTGTCTTAGTAAGCACTTACATACAATAAGTTTGAATTTAAGAACCTCTGGCTCCAGGTCTGACACAAACGTCAGATGTCACTGAATTGCTAGTTTATTTGGTGCACGTATCTCCATCCGACACAATCCAAATCAACAGTCTTGCCAAAGCACCTTTATGAAACTTATCAAATTCACTTTTTTTTCTTACAAAAGCTCCATTTTTTTAATCACGTCATAATTATGTGACGGATGGAATAACCCTGAACTACTTTTTGTCTTCAGTACCTAAGAAAAAGTATTGGGTGACGCAGCTTTTAGCTCATGAGGCACTTTGCACTAAAGTAGAAGGAATATTTATCTATTATTAATTATTTAGGCAAAACTGTAATCACCTTTCTGCTGATAACCTTATTTGATCAACTGATGTGTAAGAGTATGAATTGAATTACAATGATATATTTGTGGCACAGACATTGTTGTTGAGTCTGATTTATGTGAGTTACTGAATCCCACAGCATGAAACTCTGAAACTGCATTCTGCTCTGTCCGTATTGCAACCCTGACCTCCTTTCTCTACCACCTTTGTTATTTCTTTTCTCGCCATATAGGGAAGATATCCACCTCCTTGCCCCCTGGAAGCTTCCAGAAGCCTCTGATCACCCCTGCTCCATTAAACCCGCATCAGTGAGACAATCATGCAGGGAGAATAAAAAAGGCCATCCAGATTTCATTACTTGGGGTTGAAAATAAAAGCACTTCTCTCGGGGTCAGGAGATGTGGTGCAGATATGTGGATGTGAATAATTCAGCATGGTCTAAAAGTTCTAGCGAGGGAGATAGATATTTTTATATGTTGTGTTTCACTCGAGGCAGAAAGATGGCACCAGTGTGCGTTGTATGAATCTGAGCAGATGCAGGGGGAAAACGGATGTTCGAAGTATGTGAAGTGAAAGGAGAAGGCAGAAAGCATGGAAAGGAAGAAATGTATTAAGTAAGCAAGTAACACGCAGACTGAGAGGAAAACAAAAGTATGAAGGACAGAGAATGATTGATAAAAAAAAAAAAACCTGGTAGGTTGAGTTGTTGGGACGACAACTGAAAGGAGAGGAAGTGCAAATAGAGAGATGACAGTGTGGAGAGAAAACAGGATGACACTAATGGCTTTTGGACTCGTTGCATCCAGCTTTTACGAATACATGAATTAAACATCACCCAGGGCAGAGCAGCAGGACAGGCGATGGTGCGTCACGCTAAACAATCCTGGCAGAAACACTGATTCTCACCTAGTTCCTCCTCTAAACCGCTTCACTAATAAGACTGGCGAAGACAAGCGTGTCATGACGCCACACTGAGCTCAGCACTTGTCAGATGGTGACACCAGCAACAGCAGAAACACATTATCTCCGTTGTGCTTATTCTGTTTTTCTTCATCTGTCCTTTTTATGCGTCGCCTGTCTGCAGGGATTAGACTCGGTAAACTCCGTCCAATAGCTAAATAAGGAAGAGAAGAAGAAATGCGCAAGTTTTTGATGGTTGCACTTGTTGAAATGAGGGGACACTGATTGTTGTGGCAACGCTCAGACATTGTTGTGAAGGTTGATTGTGTTTGTCCTGGGTGATATGACCTGAGGGTGCAGGGGAGGTCTTGTCACGAAGAGTGTGTGTACAAACACAAGCGTACACACACCTATGCTGCACATACTCAGAAGATATTTATATCCTACATGCCACATCTGGTGGAGTTTCACCTGAGGCAAAACACCATCCGTTTAGCTGTTTCACTTAAATATCATAATTGTAACATGGTAATTGTTTCATCCAGTCTCATCTTGAAGTGTTTTCATTATCTTGGTAATTAATTTAAAGGACAATAACAAGTGTTTAATAAGTTAAACATAATCATAATGGGTGTATTAGATGGGGGGCACTGTGGTTCAGTGATTCATTAGTGCTGGTGGATTTTTGATGTCAGGGGATGTAGTACATTAGAAAACACAGCAACTGAACAATATTTGCACAATTCATAGTAGTTTATGAATGATAATAGGTCAGTTCAGTATTTAAACAAACTTTTGACCCAAGCATCAAAAGAGCCCCAAAACCTCCGATTTAAGTGACTTTACACACGGACACACACACACACACACACACACACACACACACACAGGTGCACAAACACTGTCTTCGTGTCCAGTACACTCCCCCGGCGGTGTGTCCCGCTCCTCTTCTCAGCCCTCTCTGAAGCTTTTGTGTCGGCTCGGTTCAGGCGATGGCGTCAAACCGAGCGTGGCAAATCACGGGCTAAAATTAAACCGAATGAGCGCGACCCGCGGGCTGGTGAACAGACACCTGGGGAGAGCAGGCGCAGCGCTTTCCAGCGAGGCGGAAACCATGTTTTCGGAGCAGCTTAACTCCCCTCCTCAGCGCGGCGCAGTGCTGCGGTTTAGCGGCTGGGAAAAGACACCGCACGGTAAACGCTCTGTCCGCAAAGAGTGCGGAGTGGTGCAAAGATTGTTTTTGTCACTCATCTGGAGACACTGACGCGTGTTTCAAAACACGGTACAGTCTCATGAGACGAAACACGGTGTAGAGTGCAATCATAGGCAGAGATGAGCCCTCTGAATGGAGCGAGCGCAGGTCCACGCAGCGGACTTCAGCACCGCGGACAGCTCTCTGTCACCGCCGCTGTCCGCGGTGCTGAACTCCGCGCCGCCCTAGTTTTTGACAGCTCATTCAGCCCCTGCACACTCAAACCAATGAAGGGACGTTTGAATTCTTTTCCCACTGTGAGTTTCTGGTTTTCACACCAGATTTGCTCTGTTCACGTCCAAAACCAAACCCACAGGGAAAGCGCAACACTTGTTTTTTTATTCACTGCCCGCCGGTGACAAGCGCTCCTCCTGAATTAGGGCACAACCTGGTGTTTGTGTGTTCGTCTTTCCTTCCCGTCATCCGCGGAGTCAGTTGCGCCTATTATCCTATCCCCTCCCCGCGTGGAGCCCGTATGGATGCGCCGGAGGGGAGCCGTGCGCTCATAGGGGAGGGACGACCCAAGTCAAGTTCGGATCAGATCAGGAAGGAGCGCACCGGCAGAGCGAGGCGGACGGCACCGGGGGACAGACACACGGTTTCATGCCACTTCTCGTTATTTCTCCCTCTCGTCGACTGAGCCGACAGAGTTCCCCCCCAAAAAAGTGAAGAGGATCCCCAAACGACACGGGGGAGAGATGCGGCCGGCGGCGAGATGGACTTTGCTGCTTGTTCTCGTGGGTTTGATGGCGCAAGGTGAGTGGGATTTGTCCCAGTGAGGCTCGTGCGCAATGGAGATTTGATGCTTTCGGACACGCATAACGGATCTTACATCGTTTTGTTTTAAAGAGGCGAGGATAAGGTGTGTGATTTGCGCGCGTCAGAGCCTGGAGGTTTAGATGTGGTGGAGTTTGTGCGGAGCGCATGAAAGGCACAGAAGTTCCGGAGTCTTCAGAGCTATGGCCCCTCGATAATCAGTCGCATAACTTTTTTTTTTTGAGTTTTATTGTCATTTGAAAATGACAAACTAATCGTAAACACGTCCAACAACTTAGTGCTAAAATGTCCATTTCAACCTCCTGAATTGATTTTAAATGTTTATTCTCTCGACACGATCGCGTGGTAAACCTCATCCATGACTTGGTTTCGCGTGAACTAGGCCAACGAAATGAAATGCACAAGAATCCGGGCAAAAGGAAAATTAATTTTGATGAATGCAAATTTTGTTTTGAGGCGTGAGTCGTGAATTCAGGAAACCAAAACAGATTAGAATTTATTTACAGGATCTGTTTCCCTGTTGACTGCTGGTGTTTGGAGTTGGAGGGTTATTCAGGGCCTGTGCCAACATTGTTGTGTCAGACATTCAGGGCATAGGCGGTTTTCAGTCAGGGGAGATTTACCGTGTGCAGGCATGTGATAAAAACCTTTCTCACTGCAATGTGCGTCTTGGGATAAGCCCGATAACATTATTTCGTTTTACTCCAATTTTGGTATGAATAAAAAGTTTTATTTACTTGTCATTAGTGCTTGCTCCTGTACTTCTTTTTTGAAAATATAGCGAAAGTTTATTTTTAGAGCTTAAGAGTGAGGTGAAGTGGGATCATTTTAATGTTATTTTGATGGATAATCACCTTTCCAAAAGAGATATTTTTGGGTACAAATTTTGTTTAGCTGGGTATAGTTTAGTATTAGAATTGAGTTAAACTCATATGGATTTATTTGTCGTTTAGATTTGGGGTGGGGAGTGTATATATACATATACATATATAAACGAGAAAGAGAGTAGGTTTGTCTGTAGAGGGTGAGCTGAAATTGATTGGAGAAGGAAGGATGAGAGGGAGGGAGAAAGAAAAGATGGACGAATGGAAGGAAGGAAGAAAGGAAAAGAGGGACAAGTGGAGAGAGGAAGGAAGAGAAGGACAGACGGAGAAAGGAAGGATGAGAGGAAGGACGTAGGAGAGTGATGGTGGAAGAAAGAAAAGATTAATGGGAGGAAGGAGGAAAGGCAATGGGAGAAGGGGAAGGAAGGAAGGAAAGAAAGGGAGATTTGTTATTGTTGAAATGCACCCTGAGACTTAATCACTGACCGCAGCTGTGGCAGAGAGCCTGGCTGTGACCTGGAGCCACTCTGTGGAGTAGATGCAGAGATGTAATTATGCGGCGGCATTTCAAAGCTGTAACGTAAACATTTGCTCCAAGGGCATAAATAGCAGCTATCTGATTTATGCGAGGTGGCAGATAGGCTCTTTTATGGCTTATCAGGCTCTACACACATACTTTACTCCATGCATGAACCTCTCGGCTGGGGGGTGTCAGTGTGTATGGTTATATGTGTGTATATGTGTACTCCTGAAGTTACTGGTATTTACAGTGGGGGCCACATACAGTAGCTCACGTTAGACAGCCAGGAGGCAGGTTTACGTTTACAGATTGTTTCAAATAATTATAAATTTAAGTGCTCCAACAAGTCTGATTATTTTACATATTCACAAATCTGAAACCACTTACAATTTGTACAATTGTACAAATATACAATTACTGATGTTTTACATAAGCACAAAGCTAAGTTTAGTACACATCCACAGATAAAACAAACAAATGTAAGACTAACTTATAGAACACTTACAAATCTCAGTATACTTTTTCAGATTGTTTTTCACAATCACAAAATAAGTTTCCTAAAAATTCCTTTCATTTACAACAAATTTGGTTTCTTACAAAACAGATATATTTTGTAAGAAATGTAATGTAACTGTCAACACATTTTAAACTTTTACCTACAATATCCACTGTGGCAACTAAAACATGATTGACACTTTTCTGGTTATATTTAGGGAACCAAAAGGACTTGATTAAGGTTAAAGAAAGATCATAGTTTTGGTTAAATGTTGAAAAACTCAATGCTGTTTTGAAACAGTAGAAGTTTTTTAGCAGCTAAAACCTAAAATGTGGGACATGAACCCAAGTCAATGGTGTCAAAATCTTTATGTTTTGGACACACATACATCCACTTGGACTCCCCTCCCTATGACCTCTGTGTAATATACGGATGTCACATTCCTGATTTACAAGAAACATTGCTAATGAACGTAATCAGGGCAGCAATTGTATTTTACTACATAACATATTTGGCAAAGCAAGCAAGTAGACAGGGTTGAATTAAGGACACTTACAAATTCAAGGACATACAGATTGAACAACTGTAGACACAAATTATCAAATGATTTAAGGTATGATCCCACTTCCACCACACAAACTAGACATTAGCTCTGTCTCCAATTCACTTATGCATGCATTTCCTGTTTCTCTGACCGTGTGGATGTGCACGCCTGAGATTGAAAAGTAAATGTTCTAGTTCTACAGCATCACCTTGTTAAGTGCAACATTACACCACCAGACTTCGAACTGTAGCATCACTCATACAGACTTACAGACAATTTGTGATTACTCTGATCATATATAAATATATACATAACTGTGACATCACATCCTTTTTTAGGGCTGAGGGTGGCTGCAATTTTAGCCTCATGCACACCCCACATGAATATGCTTGTAAAGGTCCCCTGTGCCTTCAAAATACAGGACAAAGCACAGAGGAAACAGCATGTACACATGTATACAGTATATGTTTTGCTTCTGGTGGTTTCAAAATGTGCTACTACTAATGTGTTACCTCAGCCTGTAGGTATATTCTTTATGCTGTCACTTGTATTGAAATAGAGGCTGCTCTCGTAATGCATTCTAAAACATGACTGATGATCCGGTCAGTGTACTGTGGTGATGAGGTGTATGTGTGTATGCGTGCATGTGTGTGTGTGTGTGTTTGTAGCTGTGTGGTAACAAGGCTTATATCACAGTAACATTTATAGAGCAGAACACAGAGCGGGGGGGCGTGGCTAAACACAAACTGAGTCATAGATAAATGTGTTGAGAACACCTCACACTGCATTGCTCGCTTCGCAACGCTGTGATCATTCGCCTGTTTTTCGTGAACACCCAACCTGTGCACTAGATTTCACAGTTTCACCCAAACATGTAAAGTGTGGGAGCATTTTCTTTAATTTCCACAAAAGACATGTTCAGTGTCAATCATCAGCAAAGCAATACTAAGCCAAACACAGGTTTCTCTTCACTTCACACTTTCCCTAATAGCATATTTGGTGAAACATAACACACGCACCACCACTAAGAAGACACATTGCTGACGTCTAATTCTTCTCACTCGGGCTCCTCCAAGGTTAAGATGACATTTCCTGAACCCAAGAGAGAAGAATGGGGCCATTTCAGGGTCTCATTTATGCCTAATCACCGCAAAATGTACATTTTTAAATGAGAAACCACTGTTGAGATATTGAAGTACAAAGATTGAACGACTCTCTTACATGAAACATATTCAAATTCATGTAACCCACTTTTTGGAGAACATGCCTTGAGGGGAAAGACGTGCAATTTCTATTTGATCTGCTCATTTTGAAGGTGAAAAAAATTAATTTTCTTTCTGCGTGGAAATGTGTGAGCGCACAGATACATGTGCAGTCTTCTGTGAATGTCATAAGGCATTTAATAGCACTATATTGGACCTGTAATAGTGCTAATATCTGCTGTAAAAAATATAGAAAGAAAGAGTGAAAAAAAAGAAAGAAGACAAAGTTGTTTGCAGGTTTTGACACAGTGTAGTTGTGATGAGAAAGAGCATTCTGCTGTCATAGGCATCACATCTCTCCCTTCTCCATTTACTGGACACACACACAAACACACACACACACACACACACACCCACACACAGTCCTATCCCTGCTCCACTATCCAATCTTCTCTGGCTGTTAGAAACCTGTCTCTAACACTGTTGTGCTTCCACCACACTCTCTCACTCACAAATCTCTCAGGTTCTGTTGCTGTCATCAGCTGTCCACTTCATCTTACTCGGTTGTAGCTCTATCTTTTCTGCTGTTCACCCCCCCCCCCCCCCCCCCCCCCCCCCCCCCCCGCCCCCCACCCCCACTCTTTTCCTCCCGTTTAATCTCTGTCAGTTGACTTCGGCCCATTTCCACTCAACTTTACAGTTACAAAAGGAAAACAAACAGCATGAACTGAACATTTCAGCCTGTCGCGAAGCAATTACTCCTATATTCAGTATTTAGCGTGTAAGCACTGTACATGATGAAGATGTAAAAGTAAAAACACACTTTCTCTTTCACCCCATCTCTCTCTCTCCTCCTCTCTGTCTCTCTCCCTCTCTCTCTTTCCTTTAAAAGCATTTGCATGCTCAGGGGAGAATGAATGGTAAATGGTTCTCTAACAGTATACTCTCAAACACCCTATAAAAATGGTCTCTCCTTCACCATCACTCATTATCCGTCCTTCACCCCTTATTTCTTCTTCTTCACAGGATCTATATTTGAACTAAGTTGCTTTTTAAGTGGGTTTTGACAGGTTCTCCACATTGAATTAAATAATTGATACTGTACGTTTGAGTACATTAACTGTACATGCTGCTGACTTTACTGTAATGACAAACTCTTTCCCCTGTCATAAGCTGCAGCTGTCTTTTTAATTTTGTTTTAGAAAGGAGTCTGATTGAAAAGATCACCTCAACCAATAATGAAAAACTATATGGCTATACAGTACTGTCAAAAGTGATGTCAAATTGCTGTTTAAATTGTTATTTTGTTAAGACAGAGATAGTCAACAAGCATGTCTACGTCTAGGCACTGGTCAGGAAAGAAATGCTAAAAGGATGCTTGGTGTGACAGTACAGAAATAGTACAAAAAAGTTGCTAAAATTAAAGCCATATGACACTAAACTATTAGTCAATATAAAACATGACTTACAGTAACGTCAGATGCTGATCAGGAGCCAGTTGCACCATCTGTTTAAATGTAGTCTAGTTAGGACATAAGTGTATAAGTCGAGGCTTACACATTACTAAATTACAACAGATCTCACCACATAAACAAGATTAGCTGTTACTAAGTATTTAGACCTAACTGCCAGGCGTAACTGTTGCTTATCTAACTGACTCAATGAACAAAACTAACGTAAGCTTGCTAATATGACACGTTTGAACTGGAGAGTCAAACTAGTTTTATGAAATATGGTCGATACATCTGACCCAACACAAAGTTCTATAACTGGGAAAATTTTAAATTGCTTTTCATAAAAATAACACAAAGTCAAAGACATTTTGTCACAGGTGTAAATAATAAAATTATGGTTGAATTCCATTTAGCTGCTTCAGTTTCAGGATCCTGGTGTGTGCTGGCTCACGTTAGATCAGATAAAGACACAGTTTAATCAATTCCTTCCACTTTTGCTCTTGTGTTTTTGGTTTTGGAAATGCTCCCCAAACTCCTTAAATGCAGAATAGCCTATCTCTGTTATTACAGCCCCATGTACGCCACTTTGCTATGAGTGGACAAGCGCTGTGTGGGGGAGGGTTTAAGGAAGTGTCAATTGTAAAATGAGTTAGTGGTAGTAGATAGCGAGATGCATTTGTGAGCATGGTTCCTTTACAAATTGTCATTCGCTTTTGTACATCTTGTATTTATTTGTGCATCTCAAAATACATTTCTCACTAGACTTTTTCTTCCACATACGTACCTTTTTGCCATGTGATATGTTAATCCTAGTGTGACGAAAGCAGCCAACAGGCGAGTGACGCCGGTAGACTAATAATTGGAAACATGGAGAGAGAGAGAGGACAGAAATGTGATAAATCCAGATGAAAGTGGGTAGAACCTGTGGCTCATTTTCTGTCATAATTGGTTCTTTTATGATCTCAATGTGAAATGCATCTGACCATGTTAAATGTGTGTGTGTGTGTGTGCACGTGTGTGTGTGAGTGCGTGAGTGTAGGATCCTGTTTTGATCAAAGAGCTGGTTTAGTCAGTGGACATGTAGCAGAGAGCAGCTCTGCCTTTGTAATTAGACTAACAAGTAGATGAAGCACCATGACAGTACTTCTAATTTCTTCACTTCTTTTCTTTTATCTTTTAATGAAAATTACCTCTCTTTCCTCCTTCCTTCCTCTTTTCTATTTTATTCTATTCTATTCCTTGTGCTTGACAAAAAATCACTGCTGTCAACATTATTTATTGGAATGTTTCCTTTTTTCCCGAAGTGTTTGGTACCGTGCTCTCTTTAAACTCTATTTAGCATAGCATTAGCACATGCTAGGCAGCTACTAGACAGAGGACTATGAAGTCTGGATTCACATAATCTGCTGAGTGACATCTTAAGAAGGCTTTGCTTTCAGTCTGTCTCTGCCTCTTCTCCTCTCCACTCTTCTCCTCTCCTCTCCACTCCACTCCCCTCCTCGCCTTGTCTCTGTGTTTTTTTAAATTTTATTTCTCTTGTCATTCTCTCCAGAGGGCTGTCAGCAGGAGTTCAGCACCAGCTGGGTTTCTGGTGTCATTGTTGTCTGCATGAAGAGGGTTATCTCCCGCCTTTGAGGAAGGGATCTTGATGTAATAGGGTCAGCACTGTTTCATCATTAGGATTTCAAGGCCTTCTCCAAAGAAGTCCATTTTAATTAAGAGATTTTCCTCTCATCCATCCCAAACTCTGGTTTGGCTGGTTTTAGTCAAATGAGGACAGTATTTAAAAAGAGTTTAGGGAAAAACAACAGAAGTAAAATCTGATGGTGTTTTTGAGGGGACAAAATTTCTGCAAAGTTCCTCTGAATGGTAGAAAACTTCTTTGGCTTACTGCTTCACGTATTTCGGTGTGTCTTTGTTTGTTCGTTGTTGTGTTGTCTTTTACGCAGTCCCTCTCCAGTCCAGCTCTCTCTTGCACCCTCTCTTCCATCTGACAACCTTGAGAGTTGCCCAGCAGAGAAGATTGTGGTATTGATCTAGATATTTATAGCGTGATGGGGAGTGAGCGGGGTTTCTGTATGAGAACTCTAGGAGCACTGGGGGTCTTGAAAGAGGACGAGTGGGTGATTATCTTCACAAACTGCCAGAGTGTTAACCGTCGTGACTCAGTTGGCTTCAAGGCAGCAAACTGTGTGGGGAACTTTCAACTCCTCACTTTGATATTGTTCACTTTGAAAAGTCCACGGCTTAAACAACCAACAAAAACTGGTTTATCTTGGTAAAGAGTTCAGTTCCCTGTTATTTAATATCATAACTAGATTTAAAGTTATAATCCCAAAGATTTTAGTCCTGGTTGATATGGCAACACTTGCGGATTAATGAGGTTTAATACTACAGGTCCCAGAATAATGGGGTTTTCAAACACTCTTTGAGCAGCTACTTTATCAGAAATACAACAGAAGAATGATTGGTGTATCTGTTTACAGTGCAGCCAAACAAACTCAAGTTGTTTTAATAAAGAAGTCAGTCAATAATTGGCCTTTTCCATCATATCATGAGCTCCTGTGATCTGATTCCATGCTGTGCACTGCACAAGTTGTTTTCCTCACAACAGCAGGGCCCAGTTCAACGTGGCTGTTCCTTCTTGTTTCATTACTGTTTCATAATATTTCAAACTGATCTGCTGTCAAAAAATTCAGAAAATGAAAGGTGTCTTGTTTTAAAGATGTGTGTATGATTGCTCACTAACTGTGGTGACAAATACATTATGTTCCTTAAAGGACCAGTGTGTAGGATTTAGCGGGATCTATTGGCAGAAATGGAATATAATATTCATAAGTACGTTTTCATTAGTGTATAATCACCTGAAACTAAGAATTGTGTTTTCTTAGAATGAGCCTTTCAAGAGGAGCAGGTCCTCCTCCACAGAAACGCCACGTTGCACCACTATGTTTCTACAGTAGCCCAGAACAGACAAACCAAACATTTTTGCGTCAGCCACTGTAGGTTTTCCTACTCGCTAAGTTTGGAGGGGTGACAAGAGGGGTATCCAGTTATTTCAAATCTTCAACCTCACTGCTAGATGACACGAAATCCAACACACTGGTCCTATAAGTAACATTGAGGACATTGTTCAAAAGAAAATTTGAAATGGGAATACAGGATGGGGAAAAACACTAATGGAACCAGCGGCTCCTCCTGTAACTCACCTGCACTAAAAAAACTTTTAGCTCTTCATCTCCTGTCCTCAGGCTTCAGTCTGCAACTCCTCTGCACTATGTTAAAATAGCTTGACGTGCATTTTCCACTAGGTAGACATGCTGATATTGTGCCTCAGGCCTTCCAAGCTCCTTCCTGAATAATTAGTAAATAACGCCCTTCATATTTTGGTTATATACAGCACTTCAGCTGCAGTCTAACCAAAGACATACCTATATTTAGGTAAATTATAATAAATCGTGTACCCATACATCGTGTCTCCACAGCTGCCAACTCATACCTATCTATATTTACCATTAGTCAGGAGAGAAGAGAAGAGGACATGCTTGTCACTGTCATTTATCTCCATTTAGATATTACATTTTTATTTAAACTTAAATAAGATTCTATTCTAGGATATCTTGGATATGGTAATATACCACATGCCCACAACTCTACCAAAATAAGCAGACAGTATTACTGTTGAGGATTTTATAGTAATACTCCACCCAAAAGTTTGCCTGCTCCTACATGATGAATTGCAGCAATGGTCAATTCATTCATGAATTCAGGTCATGATGGTTTCCAGTAATGACAATGACTGGACTGAAGCACTGGATTTAGATGAAATACGGTTAAATCCACTGCTTCCATGTTTCATGCTCTTCTCAAAGCATTTAGCCACGACCTTGAGGCATAACAGACCTAACTGAGGAAAATATAGACATACTGCCATTGCACCCATTCTACAAACATATCGGGCCGTGGCAATGATGCACGCTGAATAACAATATGGCTCTGCTGGCGAAATGATAACATGCTGTGAACAGAGTTGCAAAGCTGCAACAATGAGATCAAGTGGAAGACGAAAAGAAAAATCTGGGTCAATATATTAGCTACCAAAAAAACTGTCACCCTGGCAAGTGTGGTTTCACTGATATTGAAAATTGTCAGAAAAGCTGGTATTGGATAGATGAGGTTAAGGTTTGGTTTCTTAAGTAATGCAGCTGTAAAAGCCGAGGAACGATGCTGGTGAATTGTAAGTCAGTGGGAGATCCTAAAAGTAGGAGTTGGTCTATAAAGATCAGTAGGTCCCAGGTTTAGAGGGCAGGGGATGGGTTTGGAAACAGGTGCTAATGAAAAAGGTCTCATAGTTAACTGAACTAAACTGAAATAAATTGAGGCTGTGAGATTGAAAGCTGTCATGTCTCTCAGGTCGGGGTGAAAGGTCGCTGTGGGGCTTATGTGTCCTGAATGAAATTATGAGCTTTTTCCTCCCTTTCTCATACTCCCTGTGAGAGCAGTAACAGAAACTGAATGTAAGAGAACCAATGATCCTAAAGAAAATAATGCAATTTAAACCAGCCAAAACACACAGAGAAACACCCTAAAAGTCATCTCAAGCCAGACTTGTTCAAAGTAGACTTTTAACTCTGATGATCTAAGCAGAGGAGCTAAAATCTAAAGAGACTTCTTTATAGACGATTCATCAAATATCATGAAACATTAATCCACAAACTCTTAAGACTTGATTGATGTGACGCTGCATCAAAATTGGAAGAGGCTGATTTCTATTTTTCTCTCAGTTCCCTGTTAAAGTTACAGTATGTGTAGCATGACTTTAGTTGATTTGAATGGACTTGGATGGCCTGGATGATAGCTGTGCTTGTGTGATTGATTAGCACTACCAGTACTAGCCTATCAGAAGTCTACGACTTCTTACAGTTGTTGCATTTCTTTGCCTGTTTTTGTCTCACACTTTTCTCATTTTTCTTTCAGTCTCTTCCTCTTGTTTTATTCACATTCCCTCATCCAGTCACTGATCACTCTTTCTGTCCTCTTTGTTCTTTGCCTCTGTGGTCTTCCTGTCTGTTCAGATGGCTTTTCATCCAAGGCAGAGGACCGGCTGTTCAGGAAACTGTTCAGGAGATATAACCAGTTCATCAGACCAGTGGAGAATGTCTCTGACCCCGTCACCGTGGAGTTTGAGGTCTCCATCTCGCAGCTGGTCAAAGTTGTAAGCTATACACCCACACACACACGCAGCTTCCTAAAGAATCAGTTAAACATGATGTCAAAGGTGTTTTAAGCACGAACAAAGGTGAATCTAACCAAAATGTTGTTTCACTTATAGACTCCTCTCTCGCTATGAACTGAGACGTTTTCGTATGAGCATCTTGATCATATTCCCTACCTTTGATAGAGAAAAGGCAAAATATAAGCTGCGGAACGAGAGAAGTGAAAGCCGAAAGTGAATACAGTCTTTATTTAGTCTGCTCAATTTCATGGATTCCGAAAATGTCACACAGTGTTGTTATACACTGCTGTTTTGCTTTGGCAATGTTAAGTTTAATGCGGGTGGGTGTTGGTTGGGGGGGTTGGGGGGTGGGGGGGTCTGCTGCACATCCCCCAGTGAAAAGAGGTTTTCAGCTCAGAATGGAAATCCTCAGATTAAGAGAAAATTGCCTGCAGGAGCCTTTTTCAGACTGGACTGATATGTAGCTATATCTGCTTGCTCGGCAAGGTGAGATTAATCTAAAGGTGAGTGTGTGGATGTGCATGTGTGGGCGCGGGTGCACTGAATGTGTCGAAATGTGTGTGTCAGGACATGTATTCAAGTGTCTGCTTGTACACAATATATGTGGCGGATACATTTCTGTGTGTGGTTTATGTGGAATCGCAGGACTGCAAATCAACCTGAGTAAGGGTCACAGAGAGAGGTGGAAAGGAAGCGACATCTGTAACCTCTCCATTTATTATTAACTTGATCGCAGTTGACCTTTTCAGTCAATCAACTGCAGCTCGAGAGGAAAAAGATTAGAGGACAAATTCCATTTCTTTTCAAACATGTTTTGGATGTTGGATTTTTATTTTATTTTAAAACTCTATATGACATGCACTTATTTCAGCTGCTGTACCAACAACACCCGCTCTCTCACATGCACACACACAAACACACACACATACACAAAAATACACACACACACACACACACACACACACACACACACACACACGTTGTTCGGGCTAACAAGCTTGCTTCTTTTTCCTTGTCTCTGCAGGATGAGGTGAATCAGATCATGGAAACAAATTTATGGCTCAGACATGTAAGTCTGCACACACACACACACACACACACACGCACGCAAACACGCAAACACACACACACACACACACACACACACACACCCACACAAACTATCACAAACCACATGTATTACCCATTTCATTGACCTAAGCCTAACCCCATCTTGGGGTCTACAGAGACAGAGGTAAGTGAAGACTGAGTAGGGTTCATGTATGTAAGCACATATCTATACTGTACATACTAAGCGGACATCAGTATGGGATGCCACACTCCCTGTGTGTTGATGTGTGTGTGTGTGTGAATGTCATGCATCACTAAAATGTTAAGCACAATAAGAATAAAGGACAAGTGAAAAATAGAAGAAAGAAGAAAAACAAGGATATCTTAGATTGACACTGGAATGCACTCAGCTCGTAATCAATATTAGCACGGTGGTCAGTCACGCTCTGCCTCTCAGCAGATCTACAGCCACAGACCCTGAGCTCGTGTACTCACACCAGCCAGCTTTTTCCCTTAATAACACAGTTTGTCTCTGTCCTCCAAAATGCTACTTATCTGATACCTTTTCAGATTTTTCTCCATCACTCCCCTATACTATACTATCTGTATTGCTCTTTTAAAAAATATATACTTTAAGCTGTAACTTACAAAAAACATTATAGACATTTCATTTTCAAACCAGTGACTAATTGTGCTACATGGCCAAACAGCTGTTGGCTGCTGATGCGATTCAATGATGGATATGATACTGTGATCTCTGAGCTCTCCAATTAAAATGCATTGAAAGGCCTGTATAGACTGATCTTATTTGTTGTTTGTAATGGCTGAGCTGTTTATTTATAACAAGGCATCACTAATGAAAAGCTGTGTCAACACCACAGTCACTGATAAAGACTTTGAATCCCAGCCAGTGGGTTTACAGTGGTATCCATTTTAGAATCTTTATCCTGTATCCTCTTTCCTCTTTTTTCCATGTCTGTTACCTATTATTATATTTACTTCTTATCACTTCTTTCCTCAGAAACCAGTCAATACTGATCAGGTGCATTAAGGGATTGTACGAAAATTATTGAAGTGTGGAGGAGTGCTCATACAATCTGTTTCACTATTTGTAACTGGGAGAGGCAAAAGTTTAAAGATATAAAAATATATCAAAATCTATTTAGCTACTTTTTGATTATAATGGGAAATGAAAAGTCAGACTACCCTCCCCTTAATCAAGTAATAATAATAATACTAATAAATGAAGACCTTTTTGTGCCCCTTCCCCAGTAATTTTTGTACTGTCTGTTCATTTGTGAAAATAGTTGATGGTTGATGGGGACTGCCTAGTTAGCGGTTCAGCACTCTCTATTATTAATACAGCATTTAACAAAAGCTACACATCAGATAGGCCTGTACTGACTCAATGTATGAGTTTCTCATTGATGGAGTGTCATGGCATTAAAAAGTAAATGTAGAATCTATTTTTTAAACAATGGGCCATAAACCTCGGCCTATCAGGGATCACGTATCCAGCCAATCATATTAACTCTCTGGATAAATAAATGAAAAAGCCAGTGTAGCATGAAGTGGTTAATTAAACAGCTCCCAGGTCATAACTGGGTATTAATCCGCCTAGCTAATGAATGAATTCATCTTGAATGACATGCAAATAGCCAAGACTAATGGATCCACAGCTCATGAAATGTTACCCCGCAGGTATGTTGACAGAATAGCAAGGGAACGCACTCATCCTTTAATTCTGTCAGTGAGCTATTTACTCATATGCTTTGCTTCTCTCAGAACCACTCTTTATACAGATGTGACTATTGTAGATGTCTTATTATTTGCTTACTAAAGATTTGTGGCTTAATAACCAGGAGGAATTGCAGAATATGTTGGATATGTTTGCTTGATATTCAGTGAAAGAGTCATGAAAGCGCTCAGATGGTCCGTGAAACTCTTGTTTGGTCTATACACATTAGATTTTTGCTATAATATCCTTATTTTCCTCTACTGTAAAACATCAAAGGACGTTCTGCCTGCAGTATAAATATGTATTTCAAAATATTCCCATGAAGGGGTATGTCTCCAGTGACTAATACTGTCTGCAGTGTACAATGCAAAATAGAAAACAGATGCTTGACTCCTCAGTATGCTCACAATGTTTTTCTTTTCCTCTCCCTCAGATTTGGAATGACTACAAACTGCGGTGGATGCCGGCTGAGTTTGATGGGATTGAGTTCATTAGAGTTCCATCAAACAAGATCTGGAGACCCGACATTGTGCTCTACAACAAGTGAGACTATCACCATCAATACCATCATCATAATCATTAACTTGTTCACTATTATTGTAATAAATATTGATTATTGATTGTCCTCACAGAAAAACAACAGCATTGGTTGTTTGATACAGTAAAACCACCTATGGTTCACCTTTCCCTGGCAAGTGACTTCTTATGGCCTTGTGAATAATGACTGTTGTCTGTTAGGAGCAAAAATGGAAGTAGCATGATGTTATGGTGCTGCTAATCCCTTTAAGGAGAAGTAAGGGTGAATAGACCAAGATACTTGGTTTGCATAATTGGAACCTATTAACTTTACTGCTTTGATTCACTCTCACAGCTCTCATGAACATTGTTTTCAGCAGCAGCGGGGAGCTGTTTCCAACAAAAAAAACTCTGATAAATCCACTGTACTGCCCAGCACCACGGTGAACATAGCGGAGGATTAAGCAGCTAAAGAGCCAGATATTTCCCTCAGGCCTTGGAGGAGACCAAAACAGAGCTAAAACATAAGTGATGCTTATGTTGCCAATGACAGTGTTGTATTTACAGCTTGTTCTCTCTGCCTCAAAATGGATAAAGGCCAAAAAAGTAACTGTACATTATCCATAGAGATGGCAGACCAGAAACAGCTCATGTTAATCATGGTCATAGGGGCAAATTTGTAAGGCACTGATTAAAGCCTATTTTGTCATTTCAGCATGAGAACTTGTGTTGTTAACATCATCAAAATATTAAGTTAATGTCCAAATTCAAAATGTCTTTTATACCGCCAGCTGCTGCACTGTGGAACATACTATACTGTAATAACACTGAAATATGCTAACATGATTGTCTATTGTTCACAGTCTGTTTGTACTGTGCTCTAGTCTCTTAATTTCATTCACTTCATTGTGGTCTCCTTTCTTCTTTCTACTTACGATAGTGACTCATAATGTTAATCAAAGGCAATTTTGTATTTCACAGTAATACATAATGCAGCTTCATTGTTCTCTGTCTTCTGTCTAATGCTCTATTTCTTACCTTCATAACCCCACCTTTTTTATCTTCTCCCCTCTTTTGTGTCCCTCGCTTTCATTTTGTCCTCACCTTCCCTCTCATTGTTTGACGTCTCCATCTTCCTCTAACCTTTTTGTCCTAATCAAATCCCACATATGCTTGAATCATATCGCCTCATACATTCTCTGCCATGGGAATACTTCTGATGATTTTATATCACACACACACACATGCACATCATATACAGCGCTGTAGGTGATTTCCTGGTGGAGGATAAGACCAAGGCTCTGCTGAAGTTTGATGGTACCATCACCTGGGTTCCTCCAGCCATTTTCAAATCCTCCTGCCCCATGGACATCACCTACTTCCCCTTTGACTATCAGAACTGCTCCATGAAATTTGGCTCGTGGACGTATGACAAAGCCAAGATTGACCTGGTACTTATTGGGTCTAAGGTCAGTGTTTGTGACTCTGTCCAAGTCTGGTGTAACTATCAACTATCTATTTCATCATTTTTCTTTCTGTCCTATCTACAAGAAAAGCACTGCTTTTACCCATCTGACTAGATACTGCATGTATTTACTGTACGTACCATTATTGTTGTTTTTATTAAATGGGCACTCACCCAAAATATCATGATGAAAATTGAATTATAAAAGTATTTAAAAAAGTATTAATAAAGACATTATTATAAACTTTGGAACACACCCATTCTGTAGTTTAATGATTTTGTTTCTTTGCTTACTTAGAGATGGTTAATCAGTTGCTGCACATGCATTTTCTTCCTTTTTTCCTCTTCTCTTAACTTCATTACTTAACCATAATCCTATTACTGCAAAATTTTCTGATCTGTAAGGAGATTCTTTCAGCAACACGTTTTGGGTCCATGTGGACATAAAATTCAGGTGAAAATCGGTTTTAAGTTAATTTGCACCTTCCTACAAATAAATATTTAGCTGAGAGAAAATTGTAAAAACAAACCCAAACCATGAGATTTAAATGTATCATATTGACTGACAAGGTCCTTGGTAAGTTGACCCTGAATGTTGTACCGTTAAATTATTACATGATTTGATTTGAAGATCGTTATCCATCTCCTAGGTGAACCTTAAAGACTTCTGGGAGAGCGGCGAATGGGAAATCATTGACGCTCCAGGCTACAAGCATGATATCAAGTACAACTGCTGTGAGGAGATCTACCCAGACATAACCTACTCCTTCTACATCCGACGCCTGCCACTCTTCTACACCATCAACCTCATCATCCCCTGCCTCCTCATCTCTTTCCTCACAGTGCTGGTTTTCTATCTCCCGTCCGACTGTGGAGAGAAGGTCACGCTCTGTATCTCCGTCCTGCTCTCCCTCACTGTGTTCCTGCTCGTTATCACAGAGACCATCCCCTCGACGTCGCTGGTCATCCCACTCATTGGAGAGTACCTGCTCTTCACAATGATCTTTGTCACACTCAGCATCGTCATCACTGTGTTTGTGCTGAATGTACACTACCGCACGCCGATGACCCACACTATGCCGGGTTGGGTGCGCTCTGTGTTTCTCAAAGTGCTGCCGAGGATTATGCTGATGCGGAGACCGATTGACGAAGACAGCAAGGCTGGGGGGTTGGACAGCAGTGGGGAGGCAGGAGGAGCTGGAGGGGGAGGAGGAGGCGGAGGAGGGAAAGGAGGGAAGAAAAGGAAGAATAGCTTGATGCAGGTAAGGCGTCCCTATCCCAAAACATTTAGTCCACACGAGCAAGGCTCTGACCTAAGTGTCATGTCTGGACCTGTTATTTAAACCACAGACATTTTGGGGGGTTATGCGATCCTACAGTGGCCACTCTAGGCTGCACCACCTGCTGAAGGTCGGTTTAACACAAAAGAAGGCACTAGCAATTATCAGATATGACCGTGATCAAGAGATGTTACAAACATGAAACATTTGTTTTCCTTTTCATCACGAGTTCAGGTTACTTCCAATACAGCTGTTTTCTTATTGGTTGTGCATTGAAAGGTCACCAACAACCATGGTCAAAATTTGTAGCCCCAGGAATGACGTCCATATTAAATGATTCTGCACCTCACAATTTATGTCCATGGAGGACATAGACAGCCGCAGTGGTGGATGAGTGTAGTGAGTCCAACTTTCATGCAGTGACCACATTCACATTTCATCACAAACCTGCAATGACTGTTCATTGCAGGTTTGTGATGAAATGTGATTTCTTTTAACCATAACCACAAACTCTCCCTAATGTTAACCAAGTTATTTAGATTTGTCCAACCCTAAAAATACTGTAACCATAGTTTGTTTGCTATACCACGATCATTCCCTTACCTTAACTATACCATAGTTGCCATGTGCACATATTGTAGAAAGCAGCATCCGATGTAGAAACAAAATTGTCACTGAACGTAATCTGGGGTTTCGCAGACTCATCCAATGTTGACACCCTTGGCTGGGGATAGGGCTGATTCACTGAGTCAGTTCTGATGTGCTTCAGTCAATGAGAGAGAAGAGGCAACCAGGTTTTCACTAGTGCACTATACTGTAGTTTTAGTTTAAATCTCTCTTCAGCAAAACAGTATCTACTTCTTTGTGCAGCTGAACATGATTCCTGCCGAGAGTCTTTGGTGCAGCTCATCAATATCTAAAATGTAATCAATCAAGTGTGTTTCAGCTGTAGGAGTGGGAACCATCACTGTCATTGATTTTTCTAGAACTCAGGCAGTTATAGCCTGAAAGAGCGGCTAGGGGAAGTAACTGAACTGTTTCCTAGAGTAATACACAAAGCATAATTCTGTATAAAATGTATTTCCCCTCCTGTTTCTAACCACCTGATAGCTTGCTAGTCTTCCCTCTACGTCTACTTTTCAATGTTGTATCCACCTTATTGATCTAGCTACCTGCTCTCTGCATGTACTGCCAGGGGAGTGCTCTAAAAAACTTTTTCTCTACTAGCAAAGAATTTTAACAGAGTTCTCACACACAATGTATATACAATATGATCCAATGAGTTCATTGTGTTCAACACTGAGAGCTTGAAGGAAGCACTTTAATTCCCCAAAACACTGGAAACGAGTCTCTCCTTGATATCACCTTGTTAAACTTACACTGCTAAGATCCCAGAAATGTATCCCAGAGATCCCCATATTTCATATTAAATTATTACCTGAAAAATGTCGACTTTGAGTTGAAGCAGAATGTGAAACTTAACCTGAACTCTGGTTGTGATTGCCAGCAGGTCGGAGGAGGCTCCCTCAACTGTTTGGAGTTCGGAGACAGTAAGCTCTCGTCCATCGAGGGCTGCACTGGGAAGAAGTGTCCTTGCCCCTGCCAGCATGGGAAGGAGAGCCCAGAAACACCTGACATGGGGAAGGTGACGCGTCAGCTGAGTCCACAGAGCATCAACACAGTAGTGGCCTTTTCTGTGGTGTCACCTGAAATCAAACAGGCCATCGAGAGCGTCAAGTACATCGCTGAGAACATGAGAAGTCGTAACAAAGCCAAGGAGGTGAGTCACTCTTATTTTCACTGTAATTGATCACTGAAGGTCAGTGTATAATATGAGTAAAATAAATCAAATGCAACACAGACTTTTTATCACTGTTCAAATGTCCTTACAACAAAAACATATATGGAAAGATACACCTTAAAGGTTTTATTTATTTGTTGTTTGGAATTATGTTTACTGTCTTATTCATACCGTGTAAGCCCAAAAGGGTATAAAAGGCAGAATTCAACAATGAAAGAACAAATCTCTGAAAAAATGTCTGTTGTCCCGACTTTTTCTACAGAAATATCTAAGTAAATATCAAGATATTTATTCAAGCAATGCTGCATGTTGTCTATTATATTTATATATTAAAATGTAAGTAAGTAGGTAGGCTTTGGTGGACATACGCTCTATAGCATAGACCTACTGTATATACGGACATACATACATATTTTCTGCATACATGTCTATGAGAGAGGAGTGCATTGTCATCGCTAACCGTATCTAACGACTTTGTGTCTCATTCACATGAAAACAGAATATTTTAAAATGAATATTAACAATGAATATGACTGGTGTTAGTAATCACTGCTAGCATGTTAGAATTGAGACATTTTATTGAAAGTTGAGTTTTATGCAGTAACTTGCTGGCTAGCTGGCAACAGCTTGCTGTGGTAACGTTGGATGCCAGGAAGACTCCGGTCATGCACCATGAGTGGACGGGCAGAGGGCGCGCAGGTACGTAGGTAGACAGGCAGGAAGGCCATCCAATCATGTCATGCGGGCCGAATCAAATGACTGGACGGGCTTATTACAGACTTGCGACAGCCACAGATACCAGATTTTTTTCTTTTTTGTGTCAGAGCATTAGATTTATTGACGCTGTCCGGATGTAAAGAATCTTTCAACAAATACAACAAAAAAATGAAAAGATAAACTGCCTACCATGTCTCTAAATACACTGCAATGCTAGTTTTAATCATGTAGACTGGTAGTATGAGGATTACTACCAGACAGGTGACGTAGTTTGATATATGTATATGTATATATATATACACATATACGTCTGTATCTATGAATGTATGTATGTATGTTTGTCCTTTGCATATGTTCTGCAAGCAGCCATACTATGGTTCGCGACAATCGGCCATCTCTATAACCGTCCCTCTGCTCTCCTTTACACTTGGATGTATTGCTGAGGACCTAAGGGAGTGTCACATTTTGTGCAATTTGGACACTCGACACGTTCAATATCAATAAACTTTGAATGAAAAAGAAGCTACCATTGCTCTGTGCAGCAGCCAGGGTGGGGCTTCCGGGGTCTGCGGACTGAGTCGAAGCATCTCGCCGTGGGCAAATCTGGCAAGAAACACACTGATAATCTATTATAATCTACTAATCTATTATAAATGATATAAATGACTGGTCATCCACTATATTTTTCACTGCTGTTGGTGATTGTGTTTTTTAAATTACGTGCGCCTACTTATTCTTCACATTTGTCAGTTGTGTCTAAACAGAGAGCAAGAGAGACGAGCACACATAGACATACACAGAAAAGAGAGTGACACTTCTTGTTCCTATGGAATTTAAATGCACTTTGGGCAAGATCATCTATCAAATATGAAACAGTGAAACATCACAACTCTATGTTGGCCCTCAAGATCCACCCAACCACAAACTTGCAACATCTTAAAGGATAATTGTGGTTTATTAAAACTTAGTTTTTATGGTTTTGGCTTTATCGCCTATCAGTAATAATAACATTTTACTTAACAGGCTATTTGCTGAGATCTAAGAACATCACTTAAAATAAGTCAACACAAGCAGTCAGATAATTGGCCTTTTTCATGGCAGATGTGTTGAATGGTCATAACAGGAAAAGCACAGGTGTAATTAATAACATTTAAGTCAAACTATTAAAAGACGAACAGTGAAATTATTACCCAAACTGTCACTACAGCTTACAGACCAATTTCCTGGTTCAATTCGGAGCCAATGCAATAGCCGTTTTCTCGTGAGTGTGGTCACTTTCAGTTTTAAAGTGGTTGATGTAGTCTGGTTAAACTATCAGCTTGTGTACAACCTGTTTTACCACTCATGTTTCTTCTTTTTCAGTTTAATTAATCTGAATTAGACACAACTGCACAACAGCACAAGCTCTGGCAGCCTTCATTGTGTGTAGTCCTATAAAGACAAAGTTGAATTAACTGATTTGAATTGTGAAGTCTTATATTCAATTTGACAATTTTGAGCTTTACCATAGCAGGAAATACAAAACTTTCAGATCAAGTCAGATACGAAATATAGTATTCCGGTGTTCCTAAACTTTACATAATCCTACAGCTGCTCATAGAAAGAAAACACACAACAAGAGTGTTCGATGCATAATGTATTTATGCAAAAACACTCTCAGCACTGTTGGCCTGGGAGAGCTGTACTGGGATTCTGGGCAGCATTGTTGCAGAGCCTAACCTACTCCATAAGTTCACAACAGTGTAAATTAGAACCAAATAATTTTAGATTTGAGTGGAGAGCTCTCCCTCCTCTCTCTGTCAGCTCCAAATACAGTGGGTGAAATCTCCCAAAGGGCAGAAGCAGCCTTTGATATGCAAAACTCGTGGCTCAATCAGCTTTGTCAAAACGCCTGTCGCTTCTTTTGACGCTGTGGTTTGAATGTAATTATCATACTAATTTCCTCCTGTGTAAATTGTGTATCAATTTTCTATTGGCTTATAAGAAATGTTCAACTCTTTTCTCTCTTCCTCATTCCATCTGTGCTGTGTAATCCTCACCTCACCCCATCGACTCCCACAAACCTCCCACCCTCTGAGATTCTGAATCACCCGTTTCCTCTCACTGTGCACCTCTCCTCACCTGCTTTTTAAAAAAACCTCTCTTCAATTTTCATCTGTCATTTGTCATTTTTTCCTCTGTCTTCTTACACTTATTGTTTTGTCCCCTCCCTCCCTCGCTCACAGGTGGAGGATGACTGGAAGTATGTTGCCATGGTGATCGATAGAATCTTCCTTTGGGTGTTTGTGACCGTGTGCGTCCTGGGAACCGTGGGCCTCTTCCTCCAGCCTCTCTGTGGCTTCGTCTCATAACTTCTTACCGATCAGGGTTCAACCTCACCCTGTGTCGCCCAACCCTGAACAAGTGACTAACTCTCAGTTGACCAATCAGAAGACATAGTTTTGAGTCCTAAAGCACTATTTGGTGTGCTGGTTTTGCTTCTTGCCTTTTGCAGAGAGCACTAATGTAGAAACAGTGAAGTTGAGAAAAAAAGGTTAAAGGTTTTCAGACTGGCTGGTAAATTACGTTGCATATACAAAAGTTGTAATGCCTTCATTTTATGCTGTTTAAAGTGCTTATTTTACCTAAAAGATAATTGCCATATAACCTACATAATAAAAAAAATTAAAAGGCTGCACTCTGGACAAACTTCATGGAAAGCAAGGTGTTAATGCGATATCTACAAAGTGTTCTTTCAGCTTTCTTGACCATTGGAAATATTTTTTTATTTATTATTTATAGTACATAGTTCACAGCAATTAAATGTATATTTGTTTCACTAGGTTTTATGTCCATTTATTATTATATTTTAGTCAATGAAATTAGTTTAATAAATTTGAACATGCGATTTAATTTTAGCTCAGCCACTACTCTGCTTAGATAGTTACGTTAGCTTTAGCAGGTTGTTCCCCCGTTCTTTTTGCTCCGTCATGACTGGCTATATCTGCTGCCTCATTTAGTTATGCAGAATAAATAACTGAATTACCAAGATGTCAGTTCATCAAAATGTCTGTTACAGTTAGAGCTACAGAAAAGTCAACCATGACTGTCTGACTATCTAGCTTCCACTTGATGTATCTGTACAGTAAGTGTAAAAATGTGTTGAGTCCAGAGAATAGAGAGAGTGCAGTTACCGCAGCCTGGCCAGCAATACAAAGCACTCTCTGTGGTTAAGTTGTTAGCTCCATAGCTACTGCAAATTCCCCATAGTGTCTTCACAGAAATTATTTATATGGCAAAATAATTTTTTATATGATAAAAAGTCAAAAAGTCAGATTTAGGTCCTAACTTAATTCTGACCAAATATGCAGCATTGTGGCCTTGTAGTCTTGATTCATGTATGGTCCAAAAGAGGTATATTAGAGCTTGGCTGAGATCAATACTTCCGGCACATCCAGTAGTCCTTCAGGACTGGAACCTGAGAATTAACATCCAAAAGATGTTAGTGGACTGTGAACTTTCCACATCCAGTAGACTCTACTCCACCACACTGATCTCAACCCTGCAGCAGCCAGTTAACTCTCTCCCATTGAGCTGACTGATGACTGTCATACCCGCTCCCTAGTCTGATTCATCAAGCTGCTCACTGTCAGAGCCAATCACGCTCACCACTTTTGGTGCCATTTCCAATTAGAGTTCAGATTTCTGGCACACTTGGCAGCGCTTTTAACAAATAAGGGCAGGCTGTTCTTCTTTTGTAATTAGAAACCATGTGTTTATAAATGTTCTCTCTGATTAATGTTCCACAAGGTAATTGGTTTGCCTGATAGATATTATAAATAAATATTAAATGGTATTTGATGATTTGCTCCTGAAATAGCATAACACTTAATAATTCATGCAAGGATTCTATCATCCAATTCCATGGCTATTAATTTAATCCTTTTTTCTCATCACTTTTGTTTTACATTTACCATTGAGAGCAAACATGCAACACAAAAAACATGCATGACAGACATTTTGATTGCTTTGACCACAAATATATTGCCCTCATATTACAGCACTAACGGTACTGCTTTATTTATTTCATTATACCCATATTGCATTTTTGGTAACACACAACTCATGCTGAAAGGAGTAAACATGTTTGTACAAATGATCTTTGCCTTTCTTTTGTCTGACTGTCTTTGAACTGAAAATAAATAAAATATTTCTTCAAATAAACCGAATATCATTTGCTGGTAGAGGTTTTAAAATATAAAAAAAATCTGTAACTTCCTTGTGAAGGACGTTACACATACGCATTTTATATGCACACACACACTGACACAGGAGGATTTGGTCTGACATGTTTTTGCTATTATGCACAAAAACAGCCACCAGAGGTATAATTAAGCCTCCAGTTGCAACATCTCATTCAAATCCAGACATGTTAGTTCTATTCAGACATCATTTTAGTGTTAAGATAAAATCCATCAGTATGCATGACATCACCACATAATCATATGTATCTATCAGAGGGTCAATCGCTCAGCCTTAAAGTACATGTTTTAGATACGTTTATTTATATGTTATAAATGTTTGAGGATATTTATTATTTAGCTATTTGTACATGTGCTATACTGTAGTATCTCCAAGCTCTTTTTATTTATGTTATTCCCTTTTTTCCTTATGTACAAATTACAATCACACAATATACAACCATTCTGCGGTAAAAAAAAAAGAAAAAAATACAATACACGACTGAAGACATCCACATATTTTTGGGTACTTTTAGTATGAAACCTAGTCCATGGTTTGCTATAGACCCCTTGTTTTCAATTAAGGGATGATGTTTGAATGATATTTTAGACAATAGCGTCTTTCCAATTCTGAGGCAACACTATGGGGAAGGCTTTCCTGTTTTAACATGACAGTTGTTGTGGAATAACATGACTTGCCTGTGCAGAGAGTTTGTTGTCAAATAGCTTTTATCAGTGACTGATGTGTAAGAAATTTAAGTGCATATTGCCTAATAAATTTGGAGAGCACTATATAGCGATTTCACTTGACACACTTATGACAGTCAAATTAAATGGATAATTAGTGCAATATATGGGAAATGGGGAGTTTAGACACAGCTATAGAATTACTAAAGAGAAGGCACTGTAGCAGTGTGGCTCTATGGCTCTATTGCAAGTCAAACCCAGTATGAACGAACACAACTTGATTGTTTTCTCTCTGACAATTCTGCTGTCCTTAAACATAGATCATTCAGTATTGTGTGTAATACTACGTAGTAATGTAACTTTACAACCACTACAAAATACAGCTATACAGTTAGAACTTTCATTTTGAAAAGTTTTTATTAATGTTTTTTTAAGCTGATTGAGTGTCCAATTCAGCTGAACCACAGAAAGAACCCAGCCGGTCAGCTGAAGTCAGTCCGTGAGGCCACAGTGCTAAGCACTGGGCCACCCTGCCAGCTTGAAGCATACAACTGTTGACGGTGGAAGGCGCTGAGTCCCTGATTTGTAGGAGTCTCAGTTGGATTTGGACTCCTTCTCCCAATGTTACTTATTTTTATTCCTCAAGCCGAAAAAGGATTCTTTTCCAGGCAGAGTGCCTCTTTTTTTTCTCTTGGAGTTTCTCCTCAGAAACTTCAGGCTCTGGAACAAGTTCCAGGGCCTGTAAAACGGTGAAGGACTCCTCCTTCGGCTCCTTCAGCTCTTCCTTCAGCCGGGCAGTTTCTCTCTGGAGGGCCTGGCTGATCTCTTTCTCAGCTTTGAGTTTGGTGGCAAGCTCAAGGTTGGCTGAGGCCAGTTCTTCCAGTCTTGTTTTAAGGCCCTCCAACTGCTGACGGAGGGCTTCCTGCTCATCCTTCAGCCCCTGGATCAGCTCCTGATCCTCTTTCACCTTTTCAGTGTGAGACTTTTTCTCTGCCTCAAGTTCTTGCTGATGAGTGTCTTTTTGTTGCTGTAACTGCTCGCTCAGCTCCAGTCTCCCACTCAGCTCTTTCTGGAGCCCATTGGTCAGATATTCTACCTGCTTCCACAGAGACTTGTTCTCTTTTGTCCCTGTGTCCAGCCTGGTAAAGAGCTCATTGACTTTCTCCTCCTGAAAGGCAATATGTTGCTCTGCATCCTGGAGGTGAACCTTCAACACCTCGACCTGGGTACCTAGAGCCTTGTTTGCTGTCTCGCATTCCTTCAGCTGCTTGTTCCACTTGTTGGAGCCAAAGGCTGATAGCTTTAAGGACATTGTCCCGTTGTAGTTAGTCTCCGATCAACTTTTGTTGTTGTTATCAGTGGTCTAACTGTCGTCTCTGTTCAAAGTTTTCTGTTTCTCAAAGTGGTGTCTCACCTATTGAAATGTCTGAAATGAAATGATTCTGATCAGAAATCCACGGTTCCACACTTCCGGTTCTTTCTGCATGTTTACATTCAGTTTACTTGGACATTCTTACGTGTCTTCCAATTCATTTTGACCCCAGAGAATCATTATTGACTCAATCTGTGATCCAAATGTAAACACATTCACAAACCATCAACAGTCAGAACACAAGAATAAACATGTGATCCCAAAATGATTGATAAGTTGAATGTGACAGTGTCACACAAAATGTTCGCCTGGCATCGTCAGACTAATACGCATCAGGCCAAATTCGAAATCAATTTCGATTTCGAAGGGGCATTATCAAACATGGGCAGACAACCGATCAGAGCAAAGAAACGCTGTCCTGTCGTACAGGTAGCATACAGCAATGGACAGAATGTGAGACACCCACCCTGCCTAGAGACACAGACGGAAATAAACGCAAAAATATCACAAACATCTTGTTTTGTGTCTCTTTGTGGTCATTTTGTGTCTCTCCGTAGTCGTTTCATGTCTCGCTTTTTATCGTTTTGCATCTTTTTCAGCTGTTTTACATGTTGCTTTGCGTCTCTTTGTGGTCATTTCGTGTTTCTCTGTGGTCATTTCATTGATTTACCAACAATAATTTCTTACAGATACTTTATATGGAGGCCACCTGTATTTAGTAGGTCTGTTCAGTAATCCATTTCCATAGTATGGCCCGACCTAGAGTTGAAGAGTTGATACTGTTATAGCAGCCGATTAATGCCCATGGTTTCGGGGTGTGATATTCAGATCTCCAAATTCTTGTGGCATGTACACTAAAACAATGTTTTAGTAGAATTTTTTTCTCCCAGATTACATTTTTCAAATGTAAATTTCTTTGATAATAATACAAAGATTGTGTTAAAACATTTAAAGTTGATAACGCAAAAACACACACAGTATACGCCCATCCACCACCTTGTTGAACAGAAATCTCTAACGCAGAATAGTTGTATATGAACTAATCATAACGTTATTCATAGGAGACATGGCTGCACACACACGAACACAGACTTGGAAGAGATCAGACTGCAGTTTGACTCACTGGATAAGCTCCTCTATGGTAAGTTATGCCATCAGAGCATGAAACACATGGCTGTAGCCCAGAGGCTGGAGAGGCCTCTGATGCAGTAACAGTGCCAGAGAGCAGTGACAGCAAACAGGGACATGAAGGCTGGTCTGGAAGAGAACATACTGTACACACTGAGTGGAACTAAATGCTATATTACACAACTAATTGTTGCCCAGTGGATACAAACATAATAAACCCCCCAAATGAAAGGGCTTTTCCTGTTTCTATATATCTATATACTGTTGACCTAGAATTACTAGTGATATCATTCGTTATTGGCTGAACAGCGTTCAATCAGTTGCAGTAACGTTGTCTCAATAACATAACTGTGTGGTGCAGTGTTTTCAGGACCCAGTTGTGTGTTGCTGTCAATAATTATTTGTAAGTGAGGGGGTTGATTGTTTCTCTGCGTGTACAGTGTACAGTGTACAGCGTGAATATGGATGATGGATTAAGAACTGGCAGAAAGTCTACTAAGTATTACAAATTCCATACAAACAATTTAAAAGCAGTGTTTGTTCAATAAGTGACCAAACCAAAAAAGTTGCAGAAAGAAACAAGAGTTGTGCTCTTAAATTAAACGTATTGTTTATCACTGCCTTCCTAGCTTCATCGTCATAATAAACAAATAATCAGTATGCAAAATATGTCTAATGACTCGCACAGAAGATGAATGGCTTCATTTGAGGTGATAAATACAAAAACACAATATCCTGAACAGCACCCTGTGGTTTGTAATCATGAAAACCTCACTTTAACAAATTTTCACATAGTGTGTGTATTTGTGTGTATGTGTGTGTGTGTGTGTGTGTGAATGACAGAGAGAGAGAGAGGGAGAGAGAGAGAGAGATGAGTGTATGCATGGTATGAGTACAAGAATGGCAATAAAATGAGCAGGGAAAAAAGAAAAAAGGGTTTCTAAATGCACACTAGGTCTGCAGCATCCTGTTTACTGTATGTTGAATTGGTTTCAGAAACCTGGATAAATCCTACATCCAAATGTAGCAGGGTTATTCTGAAGATTGTTCAAATTAGCTGTTCGTCTGAAAAAAACAAAAACAATAAACGGTATAATAACAACCTACATGTTGAAGTGAAAGTAAAACCTAGACAGAGACATTTTCAAGGATAACACTGCCTGCTGCTTTCATCTTCTATTACTGAGAATTAATCCAGCACAATCCACAGTGTTCATCTTCAACTGCTGCGACACCTCAGTGGGTACTGATGTGGGGATGCTGTGAAGTCGATGACATTTTTGCAGACAACAGGGTTCAGACAGCTGTTGGATAATAATCATATATTCTGTGATATGAATGACTAATTTACTCTCTTTTCCATGTTAATATCACATCTTGAATATGTAACAGGAAAAAGATACAAGTGCGTGTCTCCATGCACACACTGTACAGTAGCACAAACACTGACACAGTAAAGAGGACATTGCATTGACTTAAAGCACATTCAGTCTTGAGAGCTTTGCCTTAACACAACCATGACTCTAAGTACATTACTCCTACAACAACAAAGCTCCAGCTTCCGCAGTAATATGGTTAAAAACAGTCACTGTTCGTTTACTATGAAATCCAGGGTCTGCTTCCACCCTCTTGTCCAGGTGTTTCAATGGAAAATGTACAGTGTGCTAAAGAAATTGTGATTACTATATTTCTCAAAGCAAATGAGATATAGTTACCCCTCAAACATCATCACTCTGAAAAAGCACAGGTAATATGAAATATATAATACCTATTTTATATATTTTTTTGGTGCAAGGGGCGGTACACAAACAGAGGAAGCGACACACGATACATATGAATAAAAAAAATCTGGAAAGCATAAACAATATGCACTGTTTTTGTCATTAAAAGGACTACTATGTTCAACAATGTCACATCCACAGAATGTTCCTAAATTGGATAAAAAAAGGAATACAATAATATAACGTCTCTGCCCAGCTATGTTTTCTCTGGGTGCCAACAGCGCCACACGCAGGCAGTGCTGGAACAAAAATAATAAACATAGCCATAGACGGAAATCCTGGGTTTGCAGAATCATCCAATACTGACATTTTCTTCTGGAAAATGTGGTTTAGTTGGTGGGAAGCCCAGTTGTAGTGGGTGCTTTTTCACACTTGCAAGCCGCAGAGGGGCAATAATGAGACCATCCTGGCATGATGACTGAATATTGAGGTTTCCAAGATCTTTAGAATGATGATTCAGTGGTTGGTTTGGCAAATGTAATGCTAACTGGTTATCTTTCTTATGGGAAGCATCTGGGTCTGTCTCCCATTGCACTGGTTGCGACAATCCCAAACAAGGCTAGCGTAATTCCAACCCTTACGCTCACCAAACCAAAACTATGGCCAAAAAGTCTTTGCCTTAAATTTTATGGTTTGCCTTGTAAGCACCAGCGGTTTCTCTCCAAACAGGGAACGGACATTTGCCTCCACCACATGATCAATAGAAGTACATAGACACACATAAATTCAAATATTCACCTTGGGGGACTCAATTAACCTTCTTAAAAGGAACCACTTTTTAGGTTGACAGACAAACACATTTGATCTTTGTGGAGGGATTAATTGATTTTCTTGTAAAGAGCCATGTGTGCGTATAGTTGAGAAAAACCACAGTGCTTTTTGGACTCTATGACGTAGCTATTGAGTCATCCTGCAAGAAAAGTATCAATAATCCATGCTTTGCAACTGGCAGGGATTTTATGCGCTCTGTTGCTTGATTTCCCAGTTTGTATACAAGTGTGCAATTTGATTAAGATTTAACTGAGAAGCACAACGCTTAAAGGCAGAAGAAACATGGAGAAATGAAAAATATTAATGGAGCAGCGTAACACGGTACTATAAAGCCGTCTACAATAGAAGGCTCTTAGGAACCGAGGTCAAATGAAATTGGGATGTCAAGCAGAATTGGAATTACATTGTATGGGGGTGATTCATGTTTTACTTTACGTGGGATTTGCCAAAAGGAACGAAGGCTCAATCCTAATAGGAAACATTATCATATGTAATACAAATTTACATTCCAGTCCTTCTAGAAAATTGCCTTTCTGTGCTGTACTGGCATATTCAATCATTTCATATGACTTTATGAAAAGCCAAGTTGTAGTAATGGATGAAGCAAAGCAACCTTGGTTCGGTGTAGCTGGCGGAATATTTATATACATAATTCGTTTTTTATGCTGCCAAGGATTTATGATGTATTTGAAAAATTCTGTTTAAAGAAGAGTTTGCAGAGGGTGAATAAGAAAGGATATTTAATAAAATAAATGAGAGGGATGATGACAATGTGGAAAATTGTGTTAACTGCCCTCATTTTAACATTGTAATAAAACAACTATACAAGTGTGTGGCCCCAAATTGTGTTATCTGACGCTCAGCTGCTCTCAGAGAGATTTCTTACACTGATATAGTGGCTGACAGACACTGTAAAACATCTGAGCATCAGTTTTAAATTAATTTTGAATGGCTGATTTCATTTTGTAAAGACTAAAGTAAAGTGGTATTAAGAGTTATGATTGGGCCAGAAACACAGAAAGCTTATTTAAGACTAAGATCCACTCGAGAACAAACACAGTTTATCAGTTGCTCTGAAAGTATTACACACTCGCACACATGCAGACAAGATAAATAACTAATCCTGTGTTGCTGTTGAATGACATGTGTAGTAAATATGTGCACTTTATTATTGGACAAACAAAAACGTACAGAAAAGTGTTTCTTCGTGTGTAAATCCTTCCCTTACTTTTTCAGCTGTACTTGTGAAGGCGTTTCTGACTTTCCCTTTTTTGTGAAATGCATTTGCTATGGGATACTGGAGGAGGAAGAGGTAGAGGAATAGAAGAAAGCAAGAGATGCGGTCCACAGCAGCAGAGAGGTGTTTCTTTGATGGCTGGCGGAGGCCGGAAATCACAAGATTCAATGTTCGATGTTAAACTGAACAACTCTCACAGGCACACTTCAGACAGAACAGTGGGAGGGAGCTGTACAACCACACTGCATACTGACATTGTTATTCTGATTTTACTGCAAAAATAGGCTATATTATACTGGGTGCTGTTTCCAAATGTAACATTCCCACAAATAAATTAGTTAATTTATATTACAAAACCATGTAATGATTTAAGGGATGAAATCATTTCCATGACAAAAACACAGATATCTGGCAGTTATCTTGTAGCTAAGTGTTTGGACAGCTGCACCAATCAATATTTTGATATATTAACAGTGGATCAAATGACTATGTCCAATGTGAAAGGGGTCACTAATAGTGATGAACTCAAAGAGAATTATCACTTAACTCTGCAGTTCTTTGCAGTGCCTTTTTCATCATTTCTGAAACCATCATTATGGTTTTTCTTCAGCAGCGAGTAAAAACAAACATGTCAGCCAGCTTTGAACTGCAGAGAAAGGCCAGTGCAAAATGGCACCAAGGCCATGTATAATTCAGACATCTGAGCCCCATCTACCCTTTTTCCTGCAAGACTCTCTATTCAACAACTTATTTTAATTTGAGTCAATTTCTTTTCTTGGAGAAGGGAATAAACAGTCATTAAAATGTAATTTTCTTGCTACAATTGACCCATCTGCCTTATCTTGTTCCCTCATACCGACACTTAATTTAAAAAAAATTAGAAAACAAATCTTGAAACAAGTAAAAGTGTACTGTGATTTTCAAAGAATGAAAGTTAGACTAAACAAGTTATTAAAATCCGTTTTGTGTGTGCTTTACTAAAGTAAAGTATCTTCTTCTAAGTGCATGTCTGCCTGTCTAACTCTATCTACAGTACTGCTCTATTCATGGTTTTAGTATGTTTTCTTGGGTCATCAAATATTCAGAACCCCTGAACTGAAACCTTCTGGCATGTCAGTGCCTGTCTTGGGATCACATACAGGTTTGTGTGCGTATCCCAGTTTCCCACAGGCAGACCGACAAAACATCCCTACATCCCTGCTGGTTTTCTCTGCCTACGTCTTTGACTTCCACCATCTCTTTCTGTGTATCAAACAACATCAAGAGGGTGGTGGGACAAATAAGTTGGGTTAAAAGCCTGGTTGTTTTCCCTTACCATCACAGTCCTAATGCTTAAGGCTCTTTTTGGGTCAGCAGGGAAGTGTTGAGTCTTTGAGAACAGGATGTTTGTATTGTTGGTGCATTTGTGTGTAGTGCTTCTGAAGTTTTCTCAGGCTTTAAACAAACTCCAAGATTAGCCAGTTTTTTTGGAAGAAGACATGAAGGTGCGTATACCTATCTCCAGGTTCAACTTTTACTGATTGTTGTGTGTACAACCATTTTTCTTGTGCAATAAGACATTAAATTAAGTAACAGATTATTACTTAAATTTTGGGTGTGCTCTCTTTCAGTTTAACTTAAAAATTTGGTAGATAATATGGCTAGATGGTTGTTTAAAACCTCTCTGACTGCTTGTGTTTCTTGTTCCGTGTTGATTGTAGCAATGTTGCTGTGTTCCAGATCTCCAAAATTACTTTGGAGAGAACAATGTTATAATATCTGGTATAAATTAAGACTAAAACTACAAATATAAGACCCAAGTTGAAATAAACCAGAATTATCCTTTAAAAGAATTGTTCAAAACATTGATACCACTCTCAAGCCTGTGCATTAACTATGGAGCTAGAGCACCTTTAGTGATCTTTTCATACACAACTTGGCAAGAAGCCAATTAGTGAATTTCCTAAAGGTTGAATTATTCCTTTAATATGTCAAAATCAGCAGGTTCTACGAAGAAGAAAACGTGTGTAAAAATTCATGTCAATATCATATATAAACATGGAAAATGAATATATTGCTGTGCTCAGGCAGCTTCACTGAAACTGGTATCACATATAAACATACAGGGACTGTGTGCAGGTCAAATCAAAAACAGTTTAACATCAATACACTCAGTCACCCACGCAACTCATTTATTTAAGTGCTCTCTCAGATGGCTTGATATCACTTATATCAAAAGGTCATTTCAGGTAAGTCATGTGATCTACAGTATGATCCGACACTCACCCAGACAACTTGAATGACATATTAATCCTGCCTAGTGTCCTCGATGAGTGCTGTGACATCATAATGGACCTTTAATGACCCACTCATCAGGAATCTGGTTAAAGACCACTGGCTCTTGAGAGAACAGGAGTGGGTGGCAAGCCATAGGTTTTTTATAATAACACACTTATCACTCTTTAAGTATCATCGCTTCCCTTTTTTACACTTCAGAACGAGTGCGGCACTCACAGCCTACGAGTAGAGCTATGAAATGAGAAGCAGCATTCACCTTCATCTCTGCTGCACATTTTTAGTTTCAATCATCTCCTGCGCTGAGATTTACCAGGCACTTTTAAACAGAGCAAGGTTTGATTTCCCAAAAGTATTCATCATAACCCAGTCCTTTAGCTTATTGGAACAAGGACTGTTAAATGCTCAATATTTTACTTCAGGTCACAAAAGTGGGCTTTGAAATCGTTTGTAGACATTTGAAAATCCAGTGAAAGTGAAAGTACAAATCGGAGCACTTATTTCTATTTTCAGCGTGTATACAGTAATGCAATGAGTACAGTGTGTGTGTGAGTGTGTGTGTGTGTTTGTGTAAGTATATTAAAGAATATTCCATATTGGGTGAATCATTATTCTTTGATAGCTGCCACAGCTATACCCCAAGGATACTGCAGAGACTTCAGATACTGGTCTGTTTCAGGGTGGTATTATACAGTAGATCACATGGTTTTTGTGTGTGTGTCTGTGTGGGTGTGTGTGTGTGTGCGCGTGTGTGACAGAGAGCGAGCGAGAGCGAGATTGCAAGAGGTTGTATGGAGACGGAGAAACACTACAGTCTGAATGAGTCAGATCTGGAAGCATCTGTATCCTTGTGACAGCTTAACTTGAGTGCGTGTGTGGGTGCGTGTGGACGAGCATGCGCACACGGAGATGTGCAGTGTGGGTGATGAAGTGAATGGAGGGGGTAAAATAAGGAAGAGAGAAGGAGTCTAATTGAGTCATACCTTTAACTTTCAGTCCAGAACATTTTAGTGACAACTACAGTGGCAGAGGGGCAGGGGGAGTGTGTGCATCTGCGTGTGTGCAGATGGTGCATGCGTGCGTGTATCAAGGTACACAGCATCCACACAGCAAGTGCAGACAGTGATTTGCACTGAGTCAGATCTCTGTCTCTCTATCAGAATATTTTTGTGACAGCTTCAGTCGAAATGAGGCAGAGAGGTAGAGTGGAAATGACAGACTTGGTTTTGTTTAATGCAAACCTCAGTCCCTCCAGTTTGTGTGTGTGTGTGTGTGTGTGTGTGTGTGTATGTGTGTGTGCGTACATGTGTCTGCATGTAGGTACTGTGTATTGGTGTTTTTGTGATGCCTCTGTTTTTTCACTGAAAGTCCTTTAGCTGTCTTCAGACAACAAACAAAATGTCAGCTCAGCTCTATATGTGTTACGGCACACACCAGAGCTGATAGAGCTGCTTACATGACTGACAATGAAGTGATGACTTTCACTATTAATAACTTCACTACCAGAGTGCATTCAGACCAACAGTATGTAGGCCTATTTGTATTAATCCAGGGTGGAGATATAAATCTGTTCACGCTGACTTTGAGTGGACTTCACATGTGGTAAAAAAAAAAAAAAAAAACATTTTAGGGTTTAATCTTGTTTGGTTAGAGTTTAGCATAGGGATAAGCTTTTTCTTCTCTGTTTTGACACCTCCTCCTGAAAAGAGAAAGTTCAACCAATCGGCTTGCTCGACATGCTGGTTCTCATAGCGTGTTGTTGAGATTTGGAGGCTATATGTTTGTTTTCCTCTCCGTTTTGAAACCCCACTACTGACAGGAGTTGAACAAACCAATCATTTAGCCTGACGCACAGGCGCATAGTAGCTGCTTTTCCTACGCTTTTCAATGGGAATCATCTGGGACTATATCCTATGCAGTGGATGAAACACTTTCAAATGGAGCTAGGGTTAGTGCACATACATGTCATATCATTCTTCTTAATTATGAGTTTCTGACTTGTGCATTCACGGCAACATCCAGGTTGTCACAGGAAAACTCAGTGCCTCTGACTTGGTGCTTCATAATGTGGAAGTACCTGTAAACCAAACAAACATGGACACTCAATGTAATAAAGTCCAGATTGATCGGTCAATGCAGTATTTTGAACCCTAACATGACCAACTATGCAATCATGCAACTTTCTTGAGTTGTTCAATGACATGAATGCTCACAAGTCATTAACATATCTACCATCTATCTTATATGAGGTGATGCGGCACCACACATATGGACATATGGTTAATGTTAGTGTCAGTTTCCAGGGCATGGATGTAAACTGATACGATTACCTCCTCAGGGACAAGAACAGGCTTGTACATGTGATTGTCTTCCCTTCCCTTTTCTATTTGTCTCTCATGCCTTTAAGCATGAACTGGTGTACTAATGAAGCCAACAACATGTCCTCTTCTTTCCTTCTCTAACCATTTCCCTCAGTGTATGCCTCCTCCCTCCCCCCCCCTCCTGTGGCCCCAGCATGTGCTGGCCAGCAGGCCCGGCAGGATCTTCCTTGGTTTTCCGTACCATTGATAATCGACCGGCTCTGGGAATGGAGGAGTGGAACGCTACCCTGCCACTGCAGCTGCTCCTGGCTGTCACGGCAACTGGGGCAGAAAATCAGACTCATTGCTTTGTCATAATCAGCAACGGATCGCGGTTTCCGATCTCGACCCTCTGTGTATCTCCGATTGCTGTCTCTTTTTTGCCTGCCGCTTTGCCTCTGTTCCGATTTTCATTTGACGATTTGATCTTTTTCTGGTATAATTTTGCACTGTGGTCTCTGTTTTACGGTCTGTTTTTCCCTCTCTCGCTTTCCAGCCTCTGAAGTATCTGAGCCATGCTGTTTGTGTGTGTACTTATGTGTGTGCATGTGCAAGCATACGTGCACCAGCTCTTACAGAGAGCTCCTCACCCTGAACCTTCCATTAGCACTACAGAACTTTGTAAGCGCTTCCTTTTGGGAGTCTGACAACAGTGCAGCATGTACAGTGTATATAGAGCACATGTTTTTCATACACACATACCCGTATTAGTCTGCCAGTCCCTACAGTCTGGCAAGACAATATGAAATAATGATAAACATTTCTCATTGTGTGTTATTTTCTGTCTAAGTGTCTGAAACCATTAACCTGGATTCAAATACCCAACCTGTGCACAAACATACCGATTAAGTCTGGAATTGATTTGGATCTAATTCTCCAATCTTTTTGAAATCCACAAGTCTTAATTAGGCTGTGGTCCTCTTTCTCTCTGTCTCCGTCTGACCGGACCGAGATGAAGATTTTGCTTTATTCTCCTGGGCGCTACTCCCTGCTGGAGATGCTGGTCACTCAGCCATACTGGATCACTGCTGGTGGGAAAGCCTTTCCCCCTTTGGGGGAAGACGACAAAGGGAGATAGCTTGCATTTGTAAGTGGGGTATTTGTTAGGGCGAAGATTCTGTTTTTCTCTATGACATTTTCCTAAAAAACAGATGCTCTGTAAACCTCTGCAGTAAATGATATGGAAACACAGGAGGTGTTCACTCTAAAGGTGAAATAAAAGAAAAAACCTCCCAGTGAAATAATTGCTATAAATATAAATAAAGAAGTATTGATATTAAAAGGAAGGGCAGGTGGAGGGTAGGAGGGGAAAATAATGACGTGACATTACATCCGTATGACAATGACAGCCGCTATGACAGCAGCTGAAGTTCCAGGTATTAGCTCTCGCAGCTGGGATTCGTAGTCTGAATCATGTCAGCTTTCTCTAAATCTTCTTGTGTGAAATTTAGCTGCTTATATGCTTATACCGCAATGCATAGATTCAGTCTCAGAGCTATCAGGCTTATGCACATAACACTACGCCTTACCAATATGTCTATGTTACATTCATTCTCCTATACCTTTTTCAATACTGATTTTTGAAAAAGCAATCTCAGCAGAGAATAAAATATCCTGTATTTTATTTCCCGTATTACGGGTCAAGCTCCAGAAACCCTGGATTCTACACTGCCCATAATGCACCTCAAAAGCATCTTTCATTAGACCTTCCCTGTTTGACACCTCCGGTTTATATAATTTTCTTCAGTGAGCTGTTTTCGCATGCTGAGTAGCACTCGTCATGAAGAGTAAACCCATCTTGCTATGTAAAATCAGTGGAGCTACCCCTTTAATATACGGTAATCCTAATTCCAAAGCCTAAATGGCCTCTCTTTCCTCCCACATGTGTACACAGCCACAGGCTAATGCTCCTGTTTCAACCGTGGTTTACCTTTCTTGCACTGTTTGGATTGAAAAGGTCACTGAACATACACTGGACCGTGACTTAAATGGTAGTGGGAACAATCCCAGCATGGACACATTCGTTGTTAGTTTGTTTTCCTGTGTGTGTCTGACTGTGTGTGGGCAGCCAGGTGTATGTGCCACTACGTTTTTGAATCAAGTATGCGTCTTTAAAGGTTAGCTGAAGGTCAGCTGCAACTCTACAGTGACTGAGTAGACCAACAGCATAAAACGTTTTATACATTTACCACACATCCACATTCTTGGACAAAAACATGGCACTTATTCAATCCATTCATCCATCAGGGACAAATACAGTCATCCTGGATGCCCTGCCACATTCAATTACTCTTTTCCTCCCTAAAAGGAAAGAAAGGGAGATAAGATTTAGATAAAAATTGAGGGTAAACACATTAAAAACTATTATGGAGCAGGAAAAAGAAAGAAAGACACACTCATGTCTTCAGTTCCAAAATACTTACAAAAAAATGGGGCTTTTCACATTTATTTTATAATTAAACCACATACTGCTCTCCTGACGTCCCCTTAGCTAAGATGACCTTAATGTGAACTAATTTTCTTAATTAACATGGATTGGAAGTGGAGGGAGACTAATTACTGAAGTAGTCAGCAATTTAAAGACCCTCCAGAATCTACATTTACCTCCAGCGCTGGTTTACAAGACTACTGAAGCGCTCGCTGTCAGTTTGTGTGCACTGATGCAGAAGTGGCAGAGTTTGTTTGGGTGTGAGATAAGCAGGGAGGTTGTGCCTACTTGATAGATGTGTGTGTTTGTCCCTGTGTGTGTGTGTGTGTGTGTGTGTGTGTGTGTGTCTGTGTTTGTGTGTGAGACAGATAAACTGGGTTCCCCCGTGGGCAACTCTTGGCAATAGCAGAGCAGCGATCAGGTGCCTGAGTAAGACAGCATTTAATGAGATACACAAAGCCAACGGAGGCAGCCATGTGGCAGATTTTCAAGCATGTGACCTGCATGTGTGCTGCAAAAAAAGTGTGTGTTCTTGTTGATTATGAATGATCCATCAAATCCCATGCATTTGTTTGTGTGTTCCTGCGTGGGTACAGAATGATTCAACTTGCAGTTCTTCTTCCAGCTCCTCTCAACTCAAAATTGAATTACGAGAGAGAGAGAGCGCACAAGTCCATCTCCTTCATGAGCTCGCTGTGAGTTCTTTATGAGTCAACTAACTTCTTATTTGATTGCCTGAATAAATGACACAAAACAAATGAATCCGAGCACTCTGCTCTCTGTCAGATGGTCTGGCTGTTGGGCCTCGACACCTCCATAACTCACTCCTATTCTTCACACTCTGTCTGTTCTCGGCTGGGTGTATTTTACACAGTGACACAACGTATTTTATAAAACATGAGGAAAATAAAACCACTAAGCCTATATTGAAGCCTGATTATATTCATGTAGGTCCTATTTTCTCTCTGTTACACCACCATTAACTCGTAACAGAGGTGAACTGAACCAAAGGAGAAGCATATTTCTCAATTCCCCAACAGTGTATGGAAACTCTGTGTGAGATCAATAAGTAGATCACCTCGCCTGCTTGGCTCATGCTGCAGGTAATTAGATGGACTGTGCTACAATGAGTGCTCATCCTCGCCCCTTTACTTTTTATCTGTGAAAGGTGATATCTTTGGAATAAAAACATACATAAAACAAGCATACAACCACCTCCAGTCTTGTGGTTTCACTTGTACGGGAATCAGGCTCTAATCAGGCTCCATGAGGCCCACATACATTATGGGCTCTAATCAAATTTGGTTTCAGGATGTGATGTGGCAGAGTGTTTTGTTCCAGTCATCTGGGATCCATTTAACCTCCAGTGCACAACGTCCTTATGTCATTAGCATGGATTCATTTTTTTGCTTGAAACCTTCTTTGTGCCTACAGCCATAGTCTCCTGTGACAATAAATAGATTGTGGCTTGGCGTGCATGGTATGGCGTGGCGTGAGGTGACATGGAATGGCATGGCATGTAGGAGTGTAAGTGTGTGTCTGTGTGTATCTGAATGAATGAAGCCTCAAATTTGCACTTGCTGATGATTTACGATAATGTGCAGACTCACTGCCTATAAAACAGTGTGATGGGCTTCTGAGAGGAAACTTATAGGTCACTGCTTCCTGAAAGATGATCTTAAGACATTTATCATAAACTTAAGTGCTTGATGACATCTATGGGTGTTACTCATAAAGTAAAGTGGTGAGCCCTGTAGTTTAGAGCAATCCTCTGCTCCTGATGTGAGCCGTGCAGTAACTTGAGTTGGACCCTCAGTGAAGTCCTGTTCATGATTGATGTTGGTCATGTTAAGGTGTGAAGTGTGAAGAGTTTTGAGCACCGCTTTCCTTCTCTGGCCTGATGGATAGGCTCACATTTTGTGTATGTCTTAAACCTGCAGTGCGAAATTTTTGTCTCCCCCTTCTGGCAGTGACAGTAATTACATACTGTTGACGTATGCTCATGATGTAAGCTAATGGTTATCAGTGTTTCTTTTTTATCTGGAGCATCAGAAACTTTGACACGTCGTAGGTTTTTCCGCCATAGTCCCCGCCATATCCACCAGCTTTTTTATTTTTATTTTATAACAACACAGTAATGTTATAATACAAATAACAGTATAGATAACAGTACAGGGAGTATTGCCATACTCTTAGTTGCTGGAGCCAACAACGATATCCCCCCCCCCTTCAGCTCTAGTAAAGCAACCATTGCTGGTTGATGTAAAATGCATCACTATCAGTGCACCAGAGTGGGAATGTAGCCACAGATACCAGATTTAGAAACTGTAGTATACTGCGAAATGCAGCGAGATTTACCTGCCGAAGGTTTGAATGTAACGGATGTTCATTTATATGTTAAAGTCCCGCACTCCAGCTTTAAAGAAATACTCACACGACGCAAATGTACATTGAAGGAGTTTTTGTTCACTGTAATTGTTACTCATTTCTATGCTGGCCACAAAGAGAGCAAATCGTAAAGTAATTTCAATGTAAGCAATGGGAAAAAAATCTACAGTCTTCTTTCTGTTTAAAAATCTCTTCCAAAGTTCAGCAAAAGCACAGTACAGTGTGAGGCCTCATTGAGTTAGACAAATAATGTAGATATCTTACAAACAGACAGAGTTTTTGTATTAAATTCCCTCCTTGTGTTACTATCCCATCCAGGGCTCAACCAGTACAAACTCTGAATTTTATACCAAAAAGACATGCAACTTTGGAACATACACACTAGATTTTTCTAACTCACATTTAGCCTCAACTGAACTTAACCGAGGATTGTAGATTCCTCCATCACTTATACTGAAATCTCTTTATGACCAGTATGAACAAGAGAAACAATTACAGAAACTGATATGTTTTTCAATGGACATATGGGCATGTCTTGTATGAAGATAAACCCGAAAAAATGTGAACTGACCCTTAAAGTCAAAGTTGCCACTTGCTATCAAAAATTGCACTAGACTCAACTCTGGACAATCTTAATATTTCTTGATATTTTTGTGTTTTGCGCACAGTGTGATTCATCAGGCTCACTTGATGAATATGCGACACACGTGGCTCATTCTTCCAGTTGCGGAAACTTTTGTTAGGGGCAATTTAACGGCAGCTGAAATCTTGTTTTTGCCAATCTTGGTCAGTGATGTAGATGTGTACTCGGTACACCATGACGTCACTGTAGGGTGTGACTGCGCAGGACATATTTCTCACCACGTGTGACCACACCCATCAGTGATGCTGACTCAGAGGTGCAACAGACCAGGTCAGGTCAGTGCGTGGCAAGTCTTCTCTTGTGTGTCCTTTTGCATTGCCTCCATTTTAATTGCAAAACACTACTTTGCTATATTTAAATATGACGCCTTGTATCTAATATTATTTTACGCAAAACTGAAATTGACCAAATTCATATTGACAGATTAAAAGTGGAGTTACTTTGTGTTGACAAATTATTATTATCATGCCATTATGACAATGACAAATTTTGAGATGACGGTTTTAGCCAAAAAGGGGGAAAGGCAATTTCATATAAATGCATTTCAAATCTCAGCTGTAAGATCCATCTATGTATTTGTCTGTTTGTTTATCTGTTTATTTCCCCAGATCTGTCCTCTGCCTCCATCCTCTGACGGGCCGGCCCTCCTCCGTCCCGCCCTCAGCGCTGCTCCGCTCCGGCAGCGTCGGTCTCTGCGCCGGGACGCACACAAACACACGCGCCAAGAGGCTGCAGGGAAACACAACAGGCGACAGAGCAGGAGGAAGAGGGGGGGAAAAAATCACACAAGCCGCTGCTGTGAAGGCGGTCCGTGTTATACAGAGCCACCAACAACCAAGCCGTCCTTCATTATTTAGACTGGGCATCATACTCCGGAGGTCCCACTTGGCTGCTGAAGTGATGCATCCTGCAGGACTGTGCGAGCAGCGAAAGAGGATTTGATCCTTCGCCGTGGACAGATCCGATCGGTGTCGATGATGAGAGGAGGGAGCATGAAGTTTTCGGTTGCGGTACTGTGGCTCTCCCTGGCTCTCGGGGAGGTTACTATGCAAGGTAAGCATCGGGAAACACATCCGCCTTTCAACTGTTGAGGCTGTGCGACTGACAGGTGGCATGTCATCTGTGCAGGAGCAGGATTGACTGAGGTTGCGGGCACAGCTGAACCCTGCTCAGGATTTGGGGTTGATCGATCAGAAACACAGCGTCCCACCACGCTCCCCACGTCTCATTAATCTAACTGACTAACTGACTAATGCGCCCCGTCCTGCCCGGCGCGTCTTGATGGGGACACAGTTTCGTAAAAAAAAAAGAAAAAAAAAAGCGGGCATATTGTATAATACAGATGTGATTGTACTTCTAATCGTGGGGGAGGCAGCGGGGCAAAATGATGGGGTCAGGTGAGAAGAGCACATTCATGATTTATTAAAGCATGGGAGCGTAGCGCCCCCCCAGGGACGTGTGAGTGAGGATGGCTGTATAACACGCTACAGAAGAACAAAATGGGACAATATAAATGAAATAAACATTGAATGAATGGGAAAAGAATTCCCTTACATAATAAAGCTGTGACTGGGGTACCTTTCCTAGGTTTTGTTATGAAAAGTAAAGAATAAACTATTGTGGTGTTGAGCTATAAAAGTAGACACTCGGTCCACACTTACTGTGTGTTTGTATGTATGTGTGTGTGTGTGTGTGTGTGCGTTGTGTGTGAGTGTGTGTGTGTTGCTATCAGCTTACTGTAAAGCATTTACACCACTCTAATCTTGAGATGCAGCAGCTCTTGGCAGCACATGCTGTAAATCTTTCTTGCTGTATATTTATGCTGCATAAGAGTGTGTGTGTGTGTGTGTGTGTGTGTGTGTGTGTGTGTGCTATTGAGACAGAGGAGGAGATAGATGTGATGACAAGTTGATTAATCTACCTTCAGTGGCCAATTAGCTGTCCCAGTGTCAGTCCATAGTTAAGCTCATGAGGAATCACATTTTAAACTGACACTGAGCTTCCTGCAAAAGGAGTTTGACTCAATGTAACCTACAGTAAATTGGAAGCAAGTCGGCATGCAATGTCATGCTTGGATTTTAAAGGGTCGACTCACCTAAATTACAAAAAGAAACAATTTTCTCCCTTGTTTCTACCACTACGCAGATAATATTAGATTTTATCTGTCCAGGTTACCCGAAAAATTCCACCTCAGCATGTCTTTCCAGAAATGAAGTCCCCGTTACTCTGGATAATCCACATATCTTGCTGAAAACAGTTTCCATAGGAACTATTTCTTTGGTGCAAAGTAGTTCCAATGAAAACAGCTCACAACAAGGCTTTAATGTACACACACAGGCTGTGTACGGTAACATTGCACACATGTGGTCACCTCTGGTCCTGTGATGGTCCATCTCTTTGACATCCAGCAACTATGTGTGAACCAACATGTGCTGTCGTGTACGCTCACGTACAGTGCAGTACATGCCTCAAGGGCATTATGACTGATGAGGTTATTGTGAAAAGTCTTGCCTCCCCCAGAGGTGCCTAAGAGCAGGGTTGTAAATATTTCTTCCTTCTCTCTTTATTTATGTTTCTCTCTTGATTCTTCTCTTCAAAAAATTCCCCTTTTCAATGGCCTGGAAGCATCTCGTTAGAAATCAGTGTCAGCTGCATTGAGCAAAGGCCAAAACACAAAGTTAAACTGTCTTTCATTTGCACTATTGTAAAGAAACAAATGGGTACCCTTCTGTCTTCCCTCTCTTCCTTTTACCCCTCTCAGTGGTACATCCCGCTGTGGTTCCACAGACAGCAGATGGTGGCGGTGTCAAGGTGATCATACCACTGCGTCACCCATGGGGTGTTTTAGATTGAGGAGGAGGTAGGGTGTTTGTTTGAACGCTGGGTCGCCCCGTGTCTGTATCCATCATCAGCAAACTGTAGTGGCTCCCTCTTACACATGCACGCACACACACATAGTGTATGCACATGTTAATGCATCATAATTTCCCCACAGAGAACCGAGCCCATCCCCCCAGCCACCAGACGTTCTGATCAATACTCTCCCCTTCGCCGCTGCTCAATCAACAACACACACACACACACACACACGCACACACACAGAGTCAATCAGCCTCTGTCTGAGGGAGGGAGCGGGCTCTTGTAGGGGAATCCATCCCTGTGGTGTTTGACTAGTTTGGCTCCTGTGTTTTTGTTGATGAGGATCTTGAGACAGAGTTTCTTCCCGTAGAAATGGTAGATAAGATTTAGCTGACTGAGTGTGTTGATGCCCCGTTTCAAGTCTTTACAAACGGAATGCTCTACAGGGGATCTGATGCAATGGGATGTAATCTGAGTCCGAACATACAGTGTACTTCAACTTCAGATTCCAACACACCCAACAGGAAACTTGGGGAGAGTGAAGACAGGAAGTACAAGGGTACATTGGTGCTCATGCTCACACACACCATAAAGCACTCTCTAAATGTTCTCTTTTCACATGCACACGGGCACAGAAAAGCACACAAAATGAAAACTATGACAAAGTGTAGTATATTTTTCAAAACAAGAATGTGAAAGACAAATAGACAGATTAACTAATTACTGTTTTAATGCAAAGTCTTATTGAACGACCTGCACGCATCTGCAATAGCTTCGGATTAGTAAAATTGCTTCCTCCCCCACCCATAAATATCTCAATATCTCAGCGTAAGATTGCTGTGGATGTGAAGTTATCATTAGTTTCAGTCGGCTATCTTCTGGCTACCTCGTGTTGTCAGGCGGTATAAAAAAATTCCAGGATTAATTGTAGTCAGCTGTCTAAATCCTCTAGATGTTTTGCTATCACCACTTTATTCAACGTTTTAGTTGTATTAGTGCAGAGCAGAGTGACATGGACACTGTGTGTGTGAACAACTAAAACTAACCTAGAGATAGACGAGAACAACACCTGTAACCATGGTAATCGTACACAAAAAGATGGTGACAGCTGTCACTGACAGAAAACACAAAAACTTAATTAAAAGTAATACATATTTGAATCAAAATCAGGTTCTTACCCTTGTCCTTATCCTTGAAATAGGCCCTTTCATGTGACAATTTAAACAAGAAATACAAACATATACATAGTTTCTTTCACAATCCCTAGGGTCTTGCTCAGGATACTGATTGTTCAAATTCAGGGGCAGATAAATTAAGCTTGAATCAACCCCTAAACTAAATGTTATCTCTCTCTAGTGTAAACTACAGCAGCTGAATATAGTGCATCAACTAATATACTGTACGAAGCATGCTAGATGAGAGGGATTGGCCTGCGCAGTACAGAACCTTGTGTTAAGAAACAAGTTGAAATGGGAATTTGCTGTCTGTTCTCATTCCCCTTGCCCCAGTTAACTTCTCCTTGTGTACCAACCTCTACCCTGCCCCCTCACTCCGTCTCTCTCAGACACTGAAGGGAATTGCTCTGGGTCACTCTGTCTCTCTCCTTCCCTTATCAGCTCTCTCCATTCCTCTGCTCCATTCCCCTTGTTTGAGAGAGAACTCCTCTTTTCTATCAGCCTCTGCCTCCGTTTCAACACCACCATTGGCACTGCCAAATATCGTCCTCTTATGCAGTCGACTGCTCAGAGCTCAGAGCTGATAGAGCCACCGAATCACTGTGGGAGGCTCTGTTGTGCAGCTCAAGTACAAATACCACATAATGCTCTGAGCGTCCAGCAAATGCTGCTGTCATCTGCATCTTTTAGAGTGAGTTACAATGAGTAACAGGGAAGTGGTTCAGTGTCTTGCTCAAAGACAATTCAATGGTAGTTTCAGCTCTTGATGAGCACGCTGACTGTCAGTAGAATCAAGTATGCAAACTTTAAGCCACTGAAGAGTCTCTGAGCTGATTACTGGACTAAACCATTAAGTTTTACTGATTACAACATGCTCCTCTTTTTATTGGCAGATTGAGTATTTTTCAACTGAACCAAACTGAATTACACGTCATAACATTTTTTGCTTTATAATTGAGAAACACTGCAGCGTTTTTTTCTGTAATTGTCTACATAAGAGACCTGATATCTCTCAGCTGGTTAAGTGAAAGCATTGTTCCATCATTGCACTGTCTCCTGCTCGGCATGAGCGCCACTCTCTAACTGACTATTATGTCTTGTGCCTGGCTGCACAAAGCGCTCTGAGCTCAGCTCGTCTCCCCTGGCAATTGTTCTGTCTGAGGTGATCATGTCAGCATGATCATTTTGTCAGCCTTGGGAGCTTAGATGCGCTCGCTCGGCCATGACCAGCTGTCAGTCCGGGGTTGGCAGTGCGTGTGCGTGCGTGTCTCTGACTCGTAGGCCCTGACTTAATTTTACCTTCCACTTGCTTTTGAGACTCTGGAGAGGTTGTTCACTTTGTTCATGCACGACTGTGTCTTTGTATGTTCCTCAACAAGCAAGATTTGAAAGAGGTGCATTTGAATATTACATACATTTGTTAATTTATCGATACTTTCATTCATCCATCCATCCCATTGGATTGATTGTGAACATTTGTACAGATATTCACGGTACCCAGAGGATGGATCCTATTGATCCCCTGACTTTTCAGGTAGCGCTGCAACTATTTGATGGATTGCCGTAAAATTTAGCAGACATTCATGTTGCCCTCGGAGCTGCAAGCATGGCTGTATGTTACACAATGTCTACAGTATATAGCCCGCATACTGTAGCAAGAGAAGCACGCTAGCAAAGCAGTATGGAAAGCCAGGGCGGCCAAAAACACATGAAATTGACATCTGGAGTCACAAGCAGCAGCAATGTCACTCCTCAGTAAGTGTCTACACAGGACGCTACTTATCTACTTATTTCAGCACTACTTATAATCATATCCATGGCAAAATTGTCAGGAACACTATAAAATGCTCTCTCCCAAACTTACCTCTCTCTCTTTTGTCCCCATCACTACTTTCATCTCTTGCTCCTTCCAGATCAGGAAGACTTCGTGTCGCTGGCCGAGCTGGAGGACTCCTTGTTGAGGAACCTTTTCAGGGGTTACCAGAAGTGGGTGCGGCCTGTCCAGCACGCCAATGACACCATCACTGTACGCTTTGGACTCAAGATCTCACAGCTGGTTGACGTGGTGAGGAAACAACACCCGAGTACACATACACACAAGAGGCATACAGTATAGGGTATAGAAATGTGTATTTCAAGTTTATGTATGAATGAGAATGAGAATGAGCCATCTGGGCTCTGTTATTTTTTTAATTTAACACCTGCATCTTATGTGTATGCAGCTGGTAAGCTTACTTTGCATTTTTAGTTATATTGACCACGGAATAATGGAAGAAGGAAAATCAATAAAATCAGGCTGGCCTTTGAAAGGTCAACACAAACTGGAAAGAGCCTCCTCAATGGTAGCTCTGGCTCTGTCCTTGCTATACATTATATATTATAACAATCTCTGCAGCGATCTCATCCTGAGCACTTTTGAGGAAAGTGGAACCAGACATCGAGGCTCTAATGCTTCCAGGAGACCAAACCCAGCACACAGTCGTAAGCTGTACCTGTCAAGGAAGCTCTCTGTAGAAATTAAAATTGCCTTATGTAACATAGTTAATAAAATCCTGTTATAGTCTTCTGAGGATCAGAGGGTTATGTTTTGGACTGAGAGAGGAAAGGGAGGAAATGAGGAAGTGAAACTCGTCACTGGAACGCATGAGAATTTAGAGTAGAACAAGGACAGGTGATTATCTTGAAAGAAGAAAGAGGCAAGGGAGAGAGTACAAAGAAGTCCTTGAGATTGTTCACAGGTGGCTCATCCTCTGTTTAGGACGGGACATTTATTTAATGTTAAAAGGAGATGATGGAAGGTAACCAGGGCAGTGAAAGACAAATACAAAGACAGAGAAAAGGCAGGTTAGGAGGCTACTAAGGGAGGTCAACAGAGGAACTATAGTACAGAAGCTACACTGAGGACGGAAGTGTGAGGAAAAACAAGGACAAGGGTAAGGAGCTGAAGGGATTTAAACGGGCCGAGACAGGAATAGAGGGTAAAAAGAAGAGAGAGGAAGCAAGGTTAAAAGAGAGGTCCAAAGTGGTCTTTCAATGCAGCAGAGGAAGTAATGAGGCCATCAGGCTGAGAGGAACCAGATCACATGTATTATTTACAAGACACACGCACACACACACACACACACACAAAGCTGCTCCCACAACTCCACAGAGGGCCACATTTTGACTACATCAGCATTTGATGTTCGTACTTCTGCCATGCAGAAATAACATTTAGAAGAGTGCCATCTTGTGGCATTCGAACTAAACCAGTGTGATTTAAAAAAAAAGACTGCCTCAGATCAATTTTTGAGAGGAAGGGTATGCAATCAGGTTTACTTCAGCACCTCCCGAGAGCAGACAAACCACAAAATCTATTCAATAGATTTTTTCTCATCTCTAGTTTTGCTTTTTGTCTCTGCAAGGCATTTCCTTCACAGAAACTCGCCAGCTTACATTTAAAACCTTTCTGACTTTCACAAATTCATTACTGCCTTTGTCCTCCTCCTGATATTGCTTTCATTACCCTCTGTCTTTTGTTATCGTAGAGTATGCGTCAATACTTCGTATCGAGCAAATATGTCGGCAGAACCTACTGGATATAAATATTGCCAGTGAAATTGTTCACTAAATAATATCTTGTGCTTCTCTCAGTCATTAAATGCTGTAGATGTACTCTGAAGCAAGGCACTTAACCCCCAAACTGTTCTACTGTGCTTTAGTGGAATGCAAAAGAAGCAATTAACCCACTTTGGGAAAAAATCTTCCTTTCTCACTAGGTTTAAGTACTTTTTTCCTCTCATTCAACTTTTTGTCTCCAGCTTCTGGTTTGCTCCTCATTAGCCTCTGTTAACGTTCACAGTAAGCCCCACTAAGATGTATAAATAGTGAACAAACCTTCTTCCCTTTCTTCCTGCAGGATGAAAAGAACCAACTGATGACTACAAATGTCTGGCTCTGGCAGGTAAAAATGAACACTACCATTTACAAATAATGGATCTTTTAATAGTGAGGTACTATTTTCACGTATTTTCTTTGTTCTCATGACTGGAGGGGTTAGGCTATGATCAGTTCATTTTAACACAGTTAGATACAGGGTATGATTCATTAGCTGAAATGTGCTACAGTTGCTTATATACAATGTATGATGTCACACATTATGCTTTAGTATGATTTTACTGGAAGACAATTCAAGTAGAGTTCACAAATCTAATGTAAATATTTTGAATGTATACATATTTGAAGAAGTGCAATATGAAGAGACATCCAACAAGCTGCTTTTGAGACATGTTTTGGAATGACTGTACAATTATATCATTGGTCATGATAAATATTATGTTAGCTGAAGTAATATGTATAATTCAAATTTGGATAGTTTTAGCCTACGTCATTAGGGTTTCTGTTTGTTTTAATTTCCTAGTATTAAATCTATTTAATAATCCCCATTACATATAATACATGTATTAGATTGCTACTGGAGATATTAAACATTTTACACAAATAACATTATTTAGAAATAAAATGAAATGACAAATTTTATATTGCAGAATATATCACTGAGTAAAATGTAAGGATTTTTAAACGAATGAAAAATATGGCAGATGTAGGGTAAATCCTTGTCTCTGATTGACTACCTCTCCTCAGATTAGAGCATACATATGGTTAGTCATGTGATCACTTAAGGGGCTGCTCTTAAATGTTTCTCCTACACTTCACTGTAAGTAGGAGTAGGTGTCTGTAAGTCTGTCTTATTATGTGCCTTATTCTTTCAGCAAAAAACATTTTTTTACTCCTATGTTGATTCTTTACAGCATTCCTAAGTGTAATTCTTAGAAATTTGATAATCTAAATATAACATTAAATGGCATCGACAAAATAAAATTATTTAGCAACATCAAAATAAATACGAATTAGTGTAAGATAAAGAATTTTAGATAATAATCAATACATTTAAGTTAGCACTCCGGTGCTGTCAGTGATGCTGAAATGGAGAACCTGCATGTTAAGTCCAGTGTCTTTCACAACTGCATACTAAAATGTAAGCTAAATGTACCACTGTATAACTTATTATGCATTGATATTTTTTTATTTAAAGGAGTGGGTTGATGTGAAGCTGAAGTGGAACCCAGATGACTATGGAGGCATTACCTCCATCAGAGTGCCTTCAGAGACCATATGGCTGCCTGACATCGTCCTGTATGAAAAGTGAGTTATGTAGCACTCTGCACATATCAGTAGCACATTCTGAAGCAGTGCCCGATGACTCTGATGCACATTTGTAAACTAAATACATTTTCCATTCCTTATGAATGTCTCTTTCACTTGATTCTCCCCCTCTGTGTTCTTTCACATCTTACCTTACCTGGCTTTTCCCTAACCACCTAATTCTTACCTTTCTTTCTCATCTTCCCCCAGTGCGGACGGTCGCTTTGAGGGTTCCCTGATGACCAAAGCCATTGTGCGCTGGGATGGTACCATAACATGGACTCCACCTGCCAGCTACAAGTCCTCCTGCACCATGGACGTCACCTTCTTCCCCTTTGACCGACAGAACTGCTCCATGAAGTTCGGCTCCTGGACTTACGATGGAAACATGGTTGACCTGGTCCTGGTGGATCACTATGTGGACCGGAAAGACTTCTTTGATAACGGCGAGTGGGAGATCCTTAATGCCACAGGAGTAAGGGGAAGCAGGAGGGATGAGATGTACTGGTACCCGTTTCTCACCTACTCCTTCATCCTCAAGAGATTGCCGTTGTTCTACACCCTCTTCCTCATCATCCCATGCCTCGGCCTCTCCTTTCTGACTGTGCTGGTGTTTTATTTGCCATCAGACGAAGGAGAGAAACTGTCACTTTCCACATCTGTGCTCGTGTCACTCACTGTATTCCTACTGGTCATAGAAGAAATCATCCCTTCATCTTCAAAGGTGGGTTTCCCGAGAGGGTTTACGTTGATGCCTATGTTCATTTTGAAGTTTCTACTGGGCTGTTTAATTCCTTGTTCAGTTATCCTAATTGCAATCTCAATTGCAGCATGTCCTAATTAACACAGATCACAACCACAGCCCTCTCAATCACCTGCAGCTTAAACCGCATGTCAACTCAATTAACAAGCTATTGACTTCAGATACATCTCAGTCCAATGCAGAACTCTACAGAAGAGAAAAAACAATGACTACATCCAAAATCACTGATTTTTCACTATACTGTATATTCTGCTAGTCCATATTCTCTGTTGAGGATTATTTCATACTCTATGTTGGAGAATAAAATAATCGCATAATGCAATTTAAAAAACATGCAATAAATACTAACAAAGCTTCAACTACCAGCATGCTTTGTGGGTAACCTGAATAATGTCTGGACTGACTTTGGGAATCTCTGACTTTTGCTCTAGTGCCACCACAAGGGGGAAATTTGTGGTTCACAGTAAAATATCTTAACAACTTCTGGATGGATTGCCTAGAAATTTGCTGCAGATGTTCAAGATGCGTAGATGATAAATTCGAACGACTTTGGCTGTCCACTGGCTTTTTATCTTGCGCCACATGAACGTCAAAGTTTTCACTCATAGTAAAATGTAACCATGGATTGCTGTGAAATTTACTACAGATATTCAAGGTTTCCACAAGATAATTTCAAACCACTTTGGTGATCCCTTAACTTTTCATCTAGTGCCAATAACTTGGTTTATGAACAAATACCTGCAAAACTAATGACATTCCCATCAACCTCAGTTGTACTTTATGTTGAGTGCATAGTAAATGTCACCTGGTAAACAGTGACTCCGCCAAGGGGTGGCTATGCAGGGGGTTGGGGGCCCACGGCCACCCTGATACAATCACGCGCCCCTCCCCCCCCCCCCTTGTGAGTCACAAGCTGACAGCTGCACACTGGCCAGACTACGAAAGGTAACTTCGTTGTCACTAAGCTTGTCTATTAGACGCAAGAGGTGTCACTATTTCCTCATTCCTACATCCTGAGGAAATAGCAAATATTTCAAACATTAGAGTGAGCTGTTAAACTGATTCAGTAACCATTCCATTTCTCGGTCTCCAGGTGATCCCACTGATTGGAGAATACCTGCTCTTCATCATGATCTTTGTCACTTTCTCCATCATCGTCACCGTTTTTGTCATCAACGTCCACCACCGTTCCTCTGCTACTTACCACCCCATGGCCCCCTGGGTAAAAAGCCTCTTCCTTCAGAGACTGCCCAGACTGCTGTGTATGAGGGGGCACACTGACAGGTACTGTAATATAGGATTAACTGTAGGTAAAGGAATGGTTTGACATTTTGGAAAAAATGCTTATCTGCTTGCCGAGAGATAGATAGATAGATAGAAGATGAGCTTATTTTACAGGAGCATAAAGACTGGAGACAGGAGGACACAGCTAGCCTGTTAACTGACTAAACAGTTGGCAGGCAATTAATTGAGACCCCAGGAAGTTATTTGTACTGGCCAAGAAATTGTCAATAGACACATAACTACAAAATGCCGGATTGTTTTTTTTTGTTACAAACATGATATAATGTGTTGATTAATAAGATTTATAGGTGCTGCAAGGAGGATTTTGTTACCTTTGGACTGAGCCTGGATAGTTGTTTCCCCCTGTTCCCAGCCAAAAGTCTCCTTAGCATACAGACATGGTAGTGGTATCAACCTTGGCAAGAAAGCAAATATGTGTATTTCCCAAAATGCTTAACTATTCCTTTAATATCTGACAGCACACATTAAAAGATACATACAAGTTAAATAAATAAAACCGTTAGAGTTTAGAGTTGGTTTTCATATTTCACCACTTTATGCAGTATGTGCTTATACTATCCTCAGATACCACTTTCCAGATATGGAGATGCGCAGCCCAGAGGTGAAACCCCAAAGGGGAGCGGGGAAGAGGGGGGTTCCTGGCCACAGTGGCAGCCAGCAGAGGGGCCCCCTTGCCGGGAAGGAAGACGAGAGCCAAGCCTGGCTGGCCATGCTGGAGAAAGCCACGAATTCAGTTCGCTACATCAGCCGCCACATCAAAAAGGAACACTTCATACGAGAGGTGTGGGAGTGGGCAGACATGGGGGAAGGCGTGGGATGAAAGTGTTTGCATGCACGTTGTATTAAATTCTCTTTGAATTTTTTATACTGTTACAGCTTCTTGCTCGTAAAAATTCACTCCCAATTTATGTCTCAGTGGCTCTATAACTGCTTATCAATATGATACAAAGATGTAGTTCTTGTGTCCTGAATGAGGGATGTTTTCACTGTGAAAAAAGTGCTTGAGGCTGACACAGATTCACACCTGTGGACCTTTCTTTTTTACTTCTGTCTCTCTCTTGCTCTGTCTGTCTATCCCTCTCTTTTCTGTCTCATTCAGGTAGTTCAAGACTGGAAGTTCGTGGCTCAGGTGTTGGACAGGATTTTCCTGTGGGCCTTCCTCACAGTGTCAATACTGGGGACTGTCCTAATCTTCACCCCTGCTCTGCAGATGTACTTCAGCACACCTTGATGAAAACACGCACACAAACTCATGAATACTCTCCATCAGCTTATTCTTACTTTCTAGTTTGTCTTTGACAATGATTTATTTATAAAACTCAATAAAACATTCAGACTGTATATTTCTATTGTAGAAACAAGCTTGATCTACAAACGTTTACCTCCCTACAGTATGGTTTGCAGCCTGTAATGACTACAGGAAACTGTAATGTTCTAGATGCAACTTGTCATCCATTTTAAGGTGCATGAACCAGAGTGCGAAGGAATGAAAGCAATAAGCAGGTTATAGTAGCGTGTTTGATTTTAATATCCATGTTTGTATAACTGTAACATTGTAATTATACATGCAACAACGTGCACAATATCACTCCATGAATAATGAGTTGTTTTGTGTGTCACATGCACCATGTTGTCCAGTCAGCTGTACTCTCCTGTAAGTGCTGTAATGATTATGATAATTAAAGAAATCTGATGTACAAAATCTATTTCCCAGTTCTGTTTTTGAGATTAACTTGATGCTTACAAGCAGGCAAAGTCGGCAACTATCCTGGGGCCCCAAGACTCAGGAAAACACACGATTGCAGGTTTACTACATGGTATTTGTTTGTTTGTGTTAATTTGGTTAACTGCAAATTTGCAAAACCATCAGAAAATGAAATGATAGGGACCTTAAAGTCACACCTGTTTTTTGGGTTAAATACAGGCCCACAACTTGTTTTTGCACCCAGGGCCACCTAAAGGGGTTAATCTGGTTGTACAAGAGCCATGAGCTTGAGTATGGACTAGAGTAGACCATATGGAGTGGACCTATTAGGTTGTGTTTTTGGCTGTAATGACAGAGTATCACCACTAAAGGGCAGCAAGCATCTTTTTTTGCCACAAAAATAGCTGGTTTGGCTTCACAGAAATAATGTGCTAAAAACTATTTGAAATATGGTGTATGGGCACACAAATAAGACATTCAAAAGATAATGACACATTACTTATTAGGATTGCCACAGTAAATAATATTTGGTCCATATGGCGTTTTATGGCCGGGTTCTAACACTAATGATGCATCTTCATTCACCAGCATCAAACTCTTTCTTTGCTTTTCTAAAAGGCACATCATCAACAGTAATTATAAGAGGAGACAGTGGCTCATTCATTTCACTCGCACTTATTTTCCCAGCTGGCTGAGTTTGTCTATCTGAACCACCAACCTTTCGGTTATTAGCTGCTGTAACTTTCTTGTTTAGCCTTCAGGCCTTTGTCACCCAACAAATATTGCTTCAAGTTGCTGTCCCCGGTGATATCATAGCGTTTGTGGTGTGGCCTAGTTTTTGGGAGACATGAGTTTGTTCTCTGACTTATTAAAAATGGCTGGCATGCTCGAGTAAAAGCCTCCCCTGTTTCCCCTGCACTTGAACAGTCTGACCTCAGCCCACTCTTCTATTATTCACAGCTACAGATCTGACTCAGGCAGACAGGTGGTGTGTGTGTGTGGTGTGTTTATGAGTGCATAGGTATGTCAGTGTTTGGGTGAAGCAGAATTAGAGTGCACGAGAAGGGCACAGCACGTGTGTGTGTGTGTGTGTGTGACACAGACAGACAGTGACAGAGCAGGGTGTGAACCCCTCAGGATTCCATATAAATAAACAAGCTTTTAGGTTTTTGGACTGAGAAAAATCTGTATCCGTATGTAACCCACTCAAAATATTTGGAGAGGAACGACTCTTTCCAGCAAAAACATATTTCATGTACCAAAGTTCTCTAGTTCCATGGAAAATTCATAATTTGAAACCACTAAATTGTATGAAAAGAACAGAAGAAGAGCAAAAAGCTGTGCACCGTAACGTATTTCTACATTTAATGTAGTTGAGCCTGCCGAAACCTCACTCTAAGCTTACCAAAATTTTAAAAAATGACCAACAGCATTGCAAAAATGACTTACATGCATCCCCCTTGTTAAAAATAAGCAAATCGCCTACTTGGATTCATCTTCTGGGGACCATGAATGTCCAGAGATATTTTAATCTGGACTAAAGTGGTAGACTGACCAACAGACTGTCATTGCTAGAGCCATGCCGTTAGCGTATATATACCGATATACATTTGGGGACATAAACCAATAATACTCTGTAAGGAGTCTACATACGCTATTTTTATATCCATTGAGTTTTCAACTCAGTTGTAGTATTTGCCATAGTAATATGTGCCATAGGGCAATTTGATTCATCTCAGTGAACATTGTTTACTTACTCAATCGTAAACAGTCTAAATCCAGCCTGACCTGCATTTATGTGTCAGTTATTGCAATTTAAAGTCAATGCATTGCTTGACAGAGACCCAGGCTTGAAATACAAAATAAAAGCAACATTCAGAAAGTATAAAGCTTTGCCTTTGTTTAGTATTGACTTGAAAAGTGTATACTTTGTTTTCTGTGACACTAATGTACAGTGCCAGTAGCAATGAACAAGACAAGATTGAACTCTGTGGAATTTCTTGGTATATAGAAAGACTCAATTTTCTGCTTCACATCTGTTATCACTGCTGTGAATTTAAGCTCATCTGGACGGAAAGGCTGAAACACACATTCTCCACAATGTCAGTCTCACGTACATTATTAATGAAGCAACTCCACATTGTACATCATGGGGAAATTATAGGGTAGGGTCCTGGCTCTGTGGTTGCAAGCAGCTCGGGGCGAGAGCTGATCATCCGTCCGATTACTGATTGAACTGCCGGGGACCAAAGCAATAAGATGACTGTATCTCACCTGTGTTATTCCTTATAACATCACATGATAAAAACTATTTGTGCTTGTGTGTGTGAACCTTGTCACTTTCTTACTACATGACTCAGACTGCCAGCAGCACTATAGCATTGCGAAAAGGTTGTTGTAGGTGCAGCAAAACATGTTCCCTGGCTAAAAGTGTTTTCAAAGAAAACAGCCCGATTTGAACACGACCTTTACCTTTTATGTCTCCTGTCATGTGAGTAGATATTTTTTTTTTGCTTACTTAGAGAAATTAATGTGACTAAATGGTTAGAAGGCAGAGAGGCCAAGGAAGCGGTTTCTCAAGAAGGATTAGCTGTTGCGCCACTGTTCTGTTACTGACACTGTGATAATGGTTATGGATTTTAAAACAAGGCTACACTGCATGTAAGTGTAAATAAATGTATTTATGGTATATCTAGTAAAGGTCAAAAATGTCGATGAGTAATGTGAAAGGTGTCGTAAAGAGGAATAAACAGAGAATCACCCAACTCTGCAGTTCCCTTCAACTTCACAGAGTCTTTCATCATCTTTCTGCTCAATCTTTTGGATCTTAGGAAAAGTAAAGTTATCTTATAACTTAGGGGAGCTGCAGATTTGGGAGATAATTCTCTGCAGGTTCATCACTAAAAGCGCCCCTTTTCACAGTGTCACTTTGTGTTTACATTGTCATTCTTTGGCAGTAGCTGCATTCAAGTCGTTTCTCTTCCCATACATGTACATTACATTGTGATTGTGATTTACCATTGTGAAGTATGCTGAAACATATGCAGTGGCATAAGCCTCATCATAAATCACATGTCCAGCCTTATGCTTTATAATCATGCTTGAGATGTTGTTTTTATGGATACTATATTTATGGCATAGGCTTGGGGCTACCATACTATACAGTATGTTAATGTGATGTGTGTGTGTGTGTGATGTGTGTGTGTGTGTGTGTGTGTGTGTGTGTGTGTGTGTGTGTGGGGGGGGGGTCTCTTTCAGTTGGACTAGAAGAGACAACACACATATACAGGATTGTAAATAAACAGGTGCACACAGAGAAAGACAGAAAAACACACAGCCCACAGCCCACACTCTCACAAATACACACACAGTACCAACTCCAATTCCAGCAGGCTCAGCCAAAGGGACATTCATTTAATGTGGGATGATGGAAGTCTACATACATGTACAACACTGTGTCCAGACTCAAGCCAGAGGGAGACAGAAAGGCAAGGATAGGAGGCGGGGGAGGTGGGGGTTTAAACACTGAGGCTGAAGCGAATGGGAGAGGAAGAGTGATAGATAGTGAGAGCTGGAGAAGCGCTGCGGGCACTCTCGTAATGGTCTGAGGACATCACTGCATCTGATGCTCGCAGGCAGAACTACAAGAGTACAGAACAAGGAAGTGGAAAAAAGCTAACAGAGGGGGAGAAGAGAGATGGAAGGCTGAGGAGGAGGAGGAGGAGAGATGACAGAATGGAAGATCAACGGGGAATTAGTGGGTATGGCAGATGGGTAGAGGGTAAAAGAAAGGAGAAAACTAGAGTGGGTGACTAAGAGGACGACAAAAAGAGATCATCAAGAAAATGATGCAAAGAAGACATGGGTGGCATTCATGAGTAGGCTAACAGATCAGGAAACGACGTCATCAGTGCATCACACCAACAAACAACTTGAAAAATCTCCATACAAGCTAATGAGGCCACACGCTGACTCCAGCACACACTCACACACACACACACACACACACACACACACACACACACACACAGACGCACAGTAACACTCCGTCTCTTGTCATGGTGGTGTAAGGTGTGCTGTCTGTGTGCCCTGAAGATGTTTTCCTTCCCGCTGACAGCACCACACAGAAGCTCAGGCTGTCTCATTAGAGGTAATAATTACGTGATGCAATATGCTTAAACAACTGGCCACATGCACCTAAATTCACCTGATTACTCAAAATAGCAACATACAGTATAATGCCCTTGTTATGAAATGTTCAGTATACCAGCTGATATATTGTAGGTTTGATCCATTTAAAGCCACAAGTAAAGATTTCTAGGCGTTTAAAAGTGACCAGGAAATGTAACAAGGAAAATGTAGAGTATGTAACAGACTAGAAAGTAAATGGGGTGCACATTCTTAAAGCCAATTTAAGAGGGAAACAAGGTTGTTACCACTTCATTGAGCCCCCCTTTCAGGCCCATATCTGAACTGGATTAGTGCACTTTAAAAAAAGTAATTAGTAATCCTTTATTGCTGCTCAGTTGCATTAGACTCTCCTTCCCACCTGTAGGAGGAAAGGAGGAGCACTCACTGAGGCAGTGAGCCCAATATTTTAGGCTGGAAGGGAGATCATGTTCTCTCCTCCAAAGGGGACGCCGACAAAACCCTGCTCACCCAGAGCACCACTGAGCATGCGCTGATTGACATTTCTCTCAAGAATTTAGATGAGTAGGAAAAAAAAAAAAAAAAAAAAAAAAGTTTTCGAGCGTCCAGTGGCCGGGGTCACGTCGCCCTCTGTTGGATGTCCCCGCGCGGGTTCGTCCTCCCTGTCAGTCATCGCCCGACCAGAGGATGAGGGTGAGGATGAGGATGAGGATGAGGATGAGCCCCGCGCGCCTGTAGGGGACAGACCCGGCCGCAGTTGGCGGCAGTGCGCAGGAGCCGCCGGCGGACAGGTGGCCGTCCCCGTCCCCGTCACCGCGCACGCACGAGAGAGAGGAGACACGCAGAGGACCAGATGTCTGACGCATAAAAAAAACACCACGGAGAGGAGCAGGGAGCGGGATCCAAAGTGACTTCTGAGGCTCAAACACGAGGAGACAGACGTCGGGTGACTCTCAAGCGACAGGGAGGGAGAGAGAGAGAGAGAGAGACAGAGAGAGAGAGAGGCAGAGAGAGAGAGAGAGAGAGAGAGAGCAGCACCAGCAGTCTGACAGAGCTGCGCTCCCTCCAAGTTTGACATCCCCAGCGGGCCACACAGGGAGTTCTGCTGCGCCGCCGCCATGGAGCCTGGGAGGTGTGCTGGACCTGCACTGATCGGAGTTTACCTGTGGGCGACCCTCTTCTGTCAAGGTGGGTCACCGGCGGAGCCTCCGGTCCGTCAAGAGATGCGGAGACCGAAAGATGCGCGCACTTTTTTTTTTTTTTTCGTTTGCGCGCCGGGCGTCGTTTGCGCAAACGTTGGCGAGGAAGATGAGAGCGGCAGTTCAGACGCACTCCGGCTTAGTTCGGCTGTTCCCTGCGCATCTGGAGTCGCACGAGCGTCCACAGCTGGCAAAGGCGCGATCAGGAGTTTTCCGTGCGGTAGATCCAGGAAGGCGATTTAAAGGAGAGCTCATGCAACAGTTTGTGTTTTAAGATGTGTACAGGCTGCTGAATCCCCTGCACAGTTTAAGAAAAAGTGCTGTGTTACTACATTCGCAGGCTTGCAGCGCCTGGTGCATTTTTCTCCAAAATCACCAAAAAAAATCAAGCGAACATGTAGGACTGCGGTTTCACACCAATGTATTTAGATAAGTTAAAATGCCTTCATTTGTATTTGCTGAGCTGAACGAACATTTGTTTTAATGAAACGTGCTTAATTAAGGTAAGTTAAGGTGCTTCAATTAGCGCAGTTCTTTTTATTTTTTCCCCCCAACAAAGTCAATCTTAATGTTTACAGGGTCCTGAACTCATTAAAAAAACATGTGGGAGACAAAGAAACTGAAGCTAATTTGAAAGTAATTTTAATCTAGAAGAGAAAAGACTTTCAATTTATTTATTCTATAACTTAAACAATGCATTAATAGAGGTTATCAAACAAACAAACTAGTCGAAATCCCAAACAAAAAACATCATAGCAGGTGGCATCATTCGTGCTGTGGTCCCCCTGGTTTTTGAGAAGGTAGTTACTTCTGATTTATGTGTAGGTAGTGAGTTCCACTGACTCTATAAATGACTGAATTGAATTAAGTTGATTCATTTTTTGGCTTTGGAAGTTCAAGATGACCCGTGCCGACCTATCTAGTTAGATGATTGTGTGTGAGACTTTTCTTTACAAGTTGTTCTGTGACAAAATCTGGTTTTCGGGCAGATATAAAAAGACTGGATGTGAATTTACCCTGGACGGTCAGCCATGACAGACAGCGTCTTTGTGACATTGGTTTTGTAAGAGCAGTGAAGAGTTAGTCTTGCAGTTTTTTATATCTTTTTTTTGCTACACAGTACCACACAACCATACAGTACTCTGGGTGTGAGAGAACAAGTGCCTGTGACACCTTATTACTAATTGATGATGTTACATAGGGAGAGGATTTTTGCATGATAACAATCATGCATGATAGCAATCATCAATTATGATGCCAAGTCATTTAGTTTTTCTAACATTCTTTAGAGATTTAAATTTGAGTCCCTGGCAAGCATTCTTCTAGTTCCAAAGATAATGCATTCAAGATCAATTTAATTTAATGGTTTTAATTTATTGTATAATACATAATTTAGTTATTTACTATTTACGCAGCATTGAACATGGTTGATCCGTCTGAATACATCACTATATTAGTCTATTCCAGGACATAGGGCAGATCATTTGAGAAAATAGAAGTGTGCCCAGGCAGCAGCCTTGTGAATACATCTGTTTCCTGAGAAGCTACCGTTAAAAAAAAAAAAAAAAAAACACTCTTTGGTTTCTCCCAGACAGACAGCTCTACATCTTGGAGAGAGCAGTACATAGAAAACAATAGCCTCTTTGTTTGGTTTTTAGCTGCTCATGACCAATGACTTAGAAAGCAGCACGGAAATCAACCGTCACAGTGCCAACCATTTTTCCTGCAATTTCCTGAGGCTTTGTGATATAAACACCCGCACAAAGTACATAAGTGGTGTCTATGTTTGATTTCCATCTCATAATTTCATTTATATTTTCTTGATGGTCATTTTTGGCATTCATGCTGATGAGTCAGCATGATAATGCTTCAACTCATCACTTAACCATGAGGCAATGTTATGCTTAACAGTGTGTTTCCTCAAGGGAGCGTGCTTATCAGCCAGCTTGGTTAGTTTTTACTGTAAATGTATTCAAAGCTATTTTTGGATCTTTTTCCATACACATATCTGACCGCTGCACATCCATCACAAACAGGTATCAATTAATCCTCCTAGAAGGCCCTTGGAGTTTGATCTTATTTCATGCCTCAGGTGTCTTGATTTTCCTTCCAGGTTTTGATCACTGCAATCTCTGGCTAAAGACACAGCTTTTGAGCAGTGCTTAGCGACATTGGTAAAATGGGGTCCATGCAGGTTGATGACTTGGCATCAGCCTTATTAGTAAACACTCTGGTTGGTAGGTTTACAACTTGGGTTTTGTTACAAAAATTGGCTACTGAGGGAAGTTTTTTCCTCAGATGGCAGTTTGTGGAGAAGTAGTCAATATTTAAATCACCCAACATAAGCAATTCTGTGTTGTCGTCAGATATGTTATCAATAAGATCACAGAAAAAAAAAATGAAACCAACTGAAGGACCTTCAGTTGGCCACTCAGCTATTTACTGGTTGACTTCTGGGCATAATCACAAATTTATCATATCTCAAGCTTGCAGTTTCACCCCTCTGCTGGGCAGCACTGAGCTGGGGCATAAAGTCCCTTCTTCTCTTTTTGATTATGTCAGAGTAGACCGCATTAAAGCAAATATTTGAGCCCTTCAGCATTCTTGTAGCGGAGAGGATAGTTTTTTCTGTCTTTAAATCTCAGTAACTTGATAATGATTTGCCTTGGCCTGCCTTGTTCCTGAAACTGGCCCACTCTGTGGGCACGTTCAATTTTAATTCTTCCAACATCCAAACACCAAAGTTTTTCTCCATCATGGATCTAACTTTCTTTTCTGATGTCCCTTTCTCCTCCGTTACTCCATCCACAATGTTGCTCCTTCTTGAAATAATTCTCTATAAGGTCCAGCTTTGAGATCATTTTATAAAGTTCTGTTTTTGACTTCTTTTTGACATTTTTGATTTCTTTCATTCTTGTTTCGGTGGACTTTTCGTCTGGCCGCAACTCATTGACAAAGCAATCAGTGAATTGTAGGCTAGATTTCACACCTTGATTGTCTTTGATTACTTCAGCCTGCCTTTTATCAGTCCCCTCACTAATGATCTGAACAAACGATTTGAAGTTCTCCTGCTGATGTAGAATGACCTCCTTATAAAGTCCTTCTACTGGTCCGGCAGTGAAAGCATGTTCATTGTAACAACAGATTCATCCTCTGATTGGGACGATCTTGCTGTCCTAGGCTCTTACCACGATATAGCCTCCTCGGGTTAGTTCCAGCCGACTTCAGCGCTGACGTCTTGGGGAGGGTGGAACACGGACACCCCTGGTCTTCCACTCTGTGTTGGCATGTGTATAAACTGCATTCGATCCCGAGACAGCACGGCGGTCTCCAGTCGCGTACACTAACTACTTCGCAGGATGTACATAATCATACTCAATTATGTTTTTTCTTAGTTTAACAGCTTCATTTACAACGATTTACACTTCAGTATCACACTGATGACGTCAACATGAAGTATGGTTGATCAGCCAATTTATCCTGATTACTACAACACAGAACAGTATTTGTCTTAATGACATGATGGAGTTGCTCCTCTGAGTTGAAGTAAAATTAGCTATCTTGATCTTGAGTGTGACCGCTGGCACTGCCTCATGTGGGTTCAGAAAAATCAGGAAAATTTGTTCCCGACCACAAAGCAATATTTTAGTGGAAACCGCTACATGTTGTTTAAACACTCTGAGCTGTAAAATACAACACTTTTTTGCATAAGGAGGGTGTCCCGGCGATGAGGCAAGAAGCCCACTGGGGCCGCTCATCCCTTCAGTGTAATCTGCAGCTAAAGGATTGTGAAATGCGTGACTACAGTGGACCAAAGCTAGAGGACCCTCAGAGGAGGTTAAATCTCTGTCATATGTTTGACTCACTGCTTGGCATTCTTGACTCATTCTGTATATGGATGTTTTTGAGAGTATACATGTTATACTCATGTAACTGATGAGCTCCAACATGCACACAGGTAAGAGGAAAAAATAAGGAGGATCTTCTCTGTCCTCAGATATTCTCCCAACAGGTTGTAAAATAACATACAAACTGGACACTAACATTAGATTTTAAGAGAACTTTACCTTTAAGTACCTAACTTGCAATCACAAAGTCAAGAAACAGATGATCTGCATGATCATGCGGTGTAATGGCTACAGTAGTAGGCGCTGTTCCTGCATGACAACACAGTGATGCCCCACTGCTTAATAAATTCAAAAGAACAAGTGAAGGCAGATGTTTGTCATAAGATCCCTAATCCCCATATGTTAACATCTTTGAACCTTCTAGGAAAATATCTGGAGTGCAAAATACCAAGTAGATTTCTACCTCTTTAACCCCTAAATGAAGTAATGGCTTTCCTTCTTGAGAAGTGATATGGTGTCCCGTTAGAAATTGGTAACAATTTCCATTGCACAGCATCACAAGGTAGACTCAAGCTCTTCCAAAAACACACAGTGAGATATTCCCTGAAGTTCAAATAGTTAGCTGCCTGTGTTATTGTGTCCGCCCTCTGTTCCACACACAGTCCCTCACATTAGTTTCTCAGGGTAGTGTGTCAAATGTAGTCTGGACACAGATATATGATAGTAGTTGGCTTGTGACAGATGTTTACACACTACAAAAGGAATGCATACAAACATGTCAAAATTGTAAACCAAACACACGTCAAACTGCATTGAGACGTATAGAATCTGAGGTTTTGACGTCTTGTGAAGTCCCCATACAGTATGTGCCGGTCTGGTCTATGCTAATATGTGTTGTGTTTACAGCCTGTTGGACCGCCCACAATTGAACATAAAATCAATGGACGCAGGTTTAAAAACTTTAAAAAACTTTTTTAAAACAAGTAATGCTGCAACACAGCATAAATGGATCAGTCTTATACTAGCAAATATGTAAACAGGGAAACTTGCATAATGCATGAGACTGGTCTGCATTTAAAAAAATGTCTGTACTCTAGGGTCAAAGGAAATGCTCCTTGAAACATGTTTCCACAAGCTAACGAAGTGACCTTGTTTGATATTCTTGAGGAAAAGAGATTGACCTGATCTGATTCTATTCTACGGTCTTCTTTGCTTTTCAGATTCTGGATTTGTATTGATTTTATACAAAGATCTGTGAACCAGCTGCTTTAATGTCGTTCAATTTTGAACTTGGCCAAGGGTCCCCGATGTTCAGAGTGCCTGAGGCTAATCAATATTTAATCTGTCTCTGTGGTGGGATAGTTCTTGTGAGGGTTGTCATGTTCTTGAGTTGAATTGTATCTAGTTTCCCCCTAAATTCCCTCATCAGATTGCAGCTAAGACCCAAACAGGTGCTTACTGCTACTGTTGTGTAGCCATGCATATCTTAAAAGGAGAAAAATTGAGATGAAAGCTATGAAAATGTGAAAATATATTTTTTGGACCAGCGACTTTTTGTGAGATATGCTAGAAACATGTAATCCTGTATAAGCCAACATGGAGATACACAGTAACTAAAACAATATGTAAAGCCTTTAAACGTGCACTGCAAACTGCACATTGCAACTTGCAAACTGTCTTTGTCGTGGTGACAAAGGTCCATTATGTCTTTTATTTATTGTGTCTTTACAGTTTTCCTTGTGTTGTTCATTGTGACTACCGAATTGCCCTTTGGGTGTCTTAAAGATTCTACTCTGGCATTGTCCTACTGTCCTCAAATGTCCCTCTTAGTGTTCGTTAAAATTGCTGCGAGCAACAAGCTGTTAGGGGTTGCCTTCTTGCCCTTCAAAGTGCCAATATGGTGCATACTAAAATGGTAAAAGCCCAGATTAGGATTTTGCTTAGGGGGGTAAAATGATGTAGTTTCCTGCAGCTTCTCTCTGCTGTACTTAAACAATTTCCAAAACATGCAGAGAAGCTAATGGGTGTGCCATGTTATATTTTCTGACTTTAGATCATGCAAGGTGTGTGTATCCTGTGATCAGCCAAACAAAATAGTTCTTATTTAATGTTGGTTGCATGTCAGTGTTTGTCTTAGTGTCTTGGTGCTACTGTATAGCATTTACTGGTTCCACAGTTCTACTAATGGGAGTTCACATTGGTAACTTGTTGATGCGTTGGTATTTACACAAAAATTCCCTTTAGGCTAAAGAAATGTACACCCAATATGCACTTCTTTTGGAACACGTAATTGAAGCAAATAACCCTATCCTCCTCTGTAAATTGAGACATCATGTAATTGACCAATAAATAAGCACTGTATGTAAATATATATACAGATATCACATCCCATACCTGAGAGAGGAAGATCCAGGTGTTAGAGATCCAGGTGTTTTTGTGAACCTGTTTCACCTTTCAATGAAAACCTTTCTTTCATTAAAGCACCAGTGGTTTTCAACATCAAGGTTACCTCAGCAGAGGATTGGAGACAGAAAGCCAGTGTTGTAAACTGGATGTGTGGAGTTTGAAAGAAGTGGGTCTAATAAAAAAGTGTTTCTTGTTTTAACCTGTCTCTCACAAGTCCACCACCTTTATGGGAGTGACATACAAAATTGCTGAAGAACCCCTTTAAGAATTTACATTGAGATTGCTGTGATACATTATTACTAATCCCAAATTGCATTCATTCAAATAGAACCACAAAGCCTTTTTGAGTTTCGCTGAATGTCAGATTTGATTTGGATTTATGTGTGGGAATACTTCATGTCAAACCTGAGGCAGGTTTTGCGTCAATAATTTGCTACACCTGTGAGTGTCATTGTCCGTGACAGGAAAAATGAGCACGCCTGGACACCAGGTTTGTAAAAGAGATTTTGAAGGCAACGAATACTTTCAAGGGTGAACGACTCATAAAGTGAATTGCCGCTCCGGCCTCCCAGCAATAAAATAAACCCTTTTTATTTCTGTACAATACAACTGAGCTTTTATGACTGAGGATCGAATAAGGCCCCCAGTGGGCTCTATAATGGAAATATGAGAGGTTACTAATGCGATGAAAGAGAAATATGGCAGCCATTTGAAATTGATAGATGCCTTCAGGCTACATAGGGCTCTGTCTGTATTTGGTATGTTCAGTGTATCTACTGGGGTTGTGGATCATGAAGCAAATCAGCGAGTGCTGGGTTTATTGCTGAAAATTAAAAAAAAGAGGTGCAATCTGGGATGTGCAAGAGAGGATAGAAGTGGTTTGGTCATGAAAGACTGGGGCAGGAATTCTGTGTGTCAGAGGGTACAGACCTCTCGTAGAGCTTGACATGTGTTGGTAGTGAAATATATTGTACAAAACAAAGTAACGGGACATAACTATATTAATAATTACTTAATTTACAAACACAGTGCATAAGTGTTTCTATTGCCCAACGGGGTAAATAAGCAGGGTGAAATAGAACATAGGTGAACTCTTTTGCAAGTCTGCCAGAACTGGCCAGAAGATTGCATCTAAACAGGAAATGCACGCTTGAATTCACCCATTATATGTGTTTCAATTGAACTGAATGGGAGACAGATTGAAAATTTGCAGAACAAAAGCATAATGTGACCGTACCTTATCTCTTCTGCTACAGTATATCTCATTTTTTTTAACCCTACAAGCAGACACTTGCAACTGAAATGGATTGAAGAGCACGAGCATCAACTTAATTTAAAAATCAAAAATAACACACTGTGTGTTAATCTTTACCATAAGGCTTTGAAATGTGTTGCTGAATGTGGTTGCACAGAAAAGATAGACTGATTAATCAATAATAAAAATAATTGTTAGCTGCAGCCGAACATTCTCCAAGAGAAATCATTGTGACATGATAACCTCTTTAAACTGTTGTATTTAGTATTTTACTTGCGCTATGAGCATTATGTTGATTTTACACAGCTGCCCTTGACAACCACAGCCTTCTCCTTTAGAGTAATTAAGATATGATAAAATCTGAGTTTATAGATCCCCAGAGGGGACGTTCACGTGTTACGGCAGCACTAAAAACAGTCTATAGAGGTAAGGAACCAGTAAAGAGCTATTTAAAATGAATAAATTAAACAAAATAATAAGAGAGCATGTTAAGAAATTAACAAAAGCCATTCATCCAATACTTATACTCAAGTAGTACAACTCCGGAGGCCGTAAGCGAGTACCAGTGAGATGTGAGAAGCCATAAATTGTGAGTATGAAGGAGTGGAGAATTTTGTTTATTGATTGATCCATTAGCTGCTGCTGCACACACAGTCTCAAAGGAGAGAAGGTGTGAAAGCAGGAGAGGGAGAGTGCAGACAGTGACCTTTTTCCTGTTCAGACTCTCCACACTGCACTAGTTGCCCTGAAGGCTCCACACCATAATGCGACAGTAATCCTGTCTTATTTAAAACCCTGGTGACCTCCTTTAACGTGACAGGTCACACTGTCAGCAGAGTAGAGCACACTGCGGTAGTAAACTGATGTTGAACCAGAGATGAGCTATCTGTGCTTATCCCTCACAACAGTCTTGTAACAGCACTTCTTCTGCCAGTCTTTCATGACAACAGAGGCTTTGAGGTTGAGCTTTTTCTTCATTCATTTCAATCAATCATTTAATCATCTGTCCGTCTGTCTGTCCCTTCATTCATCCATTCTGACTACGGGTTAAGCTTATTTAGCACTCGCCACCCCCATTGTGGAGATTTGGGAAAAAACGGAGACCGGCAGAAAAAAACAACAACAACAAAAAAAAAACAGCACAAAAGCATAAAGAGCTTTGCAGTGTCTTTTAAGTAAACTTCAATTTTCCAAGCCACGATTATGAGAATAAGTTTAAAAATACAACCTTTGATGAATAAGTTTTAGCCAGGTGCAAGGTGAGGGTTGGATAATGGATATCCTGATTAAAGTGCTGTCATTTGAAGAGACACACCACATTACATGGCTTGACCTTGCAAACCTTACAACAGAAATAAGTGTTTATTGATCCACGAAACATACACCCATACTATATTAAAATACTTTTATATGTTCAATGTGACAAACACAGAAAAATATCCTCATCTAAAAGGGCTAAGCATGGTTGTTAAACGTGCTTTCACATCAATTTTATTAGTCAAATAAAAAAAAGTGTTTTCTTTGCTTTAAATTTGTCAAGTGATATATATCTGTACATTTTTAGCTACAGCAGATTAAAATCAATTGGATTAAGCTTTTGATCCAGAGTAAAGCTGTCATCAACCAGTATTTTTTGTTGATAATAAAGTCTTAGAAAGAGTAACTTAACACCAGGCAGAAAAGCCTATTTCACTGCTCTCTCCTGTTGAAAGTTTCCAGTCTGTTTTACCCAGTGGTGGCTGGTGCAGTTTTCTCCGGGAGGGATGTACAGTATCACACCAGTGTATTTAAATAAATGTATTTGTATTTTCTGAGCTGAAAGAAACTTGTTGAAACATGCTTAGTTAAGGTACTTCAATTAGTGCACATTCTTTCTTTCTTTATTTATTGACCAACCAAGTACATTTGAATGTATACAGAGTCCTGAACACAAAAGAAAACATGTGGGAGACTAAAAAACTGAAACTAATTTGAAACTAATTTCTGTCTAGCAGAGAAAAGACTCCATGGCAGCACAATCATAAGTAACATGGTTCCAATATTTGTATTTCTGCTGGAGATAATGTTGAAATTATAATTTTTTTGTTGATCCTCATTCTAATCTGCAAAAATTACAAAATCAGAAGCCTAGAAAATAGTAATTCTGAAAAATATTTGTTTTAAATCCTCTACTCCTTCGAAAGTTTACCTGCACCTCTCTTTTTAGTCATATTACATGCCGTATTACAAGCCACCTTCAACATTATATCTGCAACATTTTGGAAGAGAGAAAAGTTAGTTCCCCACCATAAAGCAATATTTTAGTGGAAACATCATCAATAAAATACAACACGTTCTTCCCAACTCGGGAAATGGGACCATCTGAGGAGCATGTGAATGCACCAGGTTACGGATGACGAAAACACGCAAGGCCACCTGGATCCCATAGAAATTGCATTCCAGTGCCTGTAGTATGAAAAAAAACTGCCTCAACAGGACCTGTCAGAGTGATCTGGGTGGTTATTCACTCGACTGACATCGCCCGAAAGGGTTGATACTCCACAGAACACGACTCGAGACTGTAGCTGATTGGACTATGATATTCAGAGGCAGGTCTTTTTTAAAATTTGTATAGTTTAATAAATAATTAAAAAATATATAATAATGATGACAGTAATAATACTATCATTATTATAATTATCTTTTTTTTGTGGCTCAAGGAGGGCGGCGCCCTATCGTCCTCTATTGACACCCTGAAGTACACTTCTACATCACTACAGCAAGGTGAGAAGTTAAACCTCTGGAGTTCATCAAAAACAAGATTTTCATGGGCTGTTAAGCTACACTACGACAGTTTAAAAGTATATTTTATTAACATGTAAAGGCACTGACTGGCCAATCTTTTCATCTGAATTTTAAATAAATGGCTTATCCGTACGCTATATCAGCAGATACTGTAAAGGCAAAGCAATACACTATTCTAGCCTTGATAAGCCTGTGTAAATACAAACATACAGCACATATTAAAAAGAAGCAGGCATACATAGACAGTAGTAACAGAGACATTACATAACTACTGACGTACAGCATCACATATGAGACACTGTAGGGATAAACATGCAGCTCTAATAACACAGACACACTGCCTGAGGATAGGTCAAGGACAACTTGCTCTGTGTATTTGGTTAGTTAGTTAGTTAGTTGTACAGGGAGGTTTTAAGAGATCTTTATCTCTCTTCCCTTTTGGGATTTGCTGATAAAACGGAAGTGCTGGTTTATCCTGGCATTTACTTCAGCCCCCCAGTCAGTGCCCCGCCGTCTGCCTCAAACCCAACTGAGCACATTCTGTAACACCAACCTTGCTGATAACGAAAAAAACGACAAAAAGGGAGAACATCACTCTCCTGCCCGGGCTGACGAGACTGATAAGGCCAGCAAGGTCACCAAAAGTTTGCCTCGTCAGTAAAACTTTTCTGTTTGCCACTGCATTTTATTAAGTTGAATTTGGGACTATTTATTCATATCTCACACTGCACTGTTTCCGCACTGTAATTTTCATCTTCTATTTTATTTTATTTTACTCTTTTTAAAAGCTTATTTATGTGTGTGTTTTTATATTACTTTGTGTTTCTTTCCTTAATGACTTCAGTCTTCTGTAAAGCACTTGGAATTGCCTTGTTGTTGAACAGTGCTATACAAATAACCTGCCCTGCCTTCCCGGGCTTGGAAGCTTGTTTCCCTGCTTGAACTCTAGAAAACAGACTGTTTAGAATTTAGTGTACTTGACTGTACCATCTTCTGTTTCACGGGCAGGAGTCTTTGCTGTTGCTACTCAAAGAACAAGAAAATGATTGCAGAAAATGTATACATCTGGTGTTTGTAACAAACACTCAGGTAGGAATGGGGGGGGATTAACTTAAATCAATTGACTATTATAGATTGACCACAGTATCTCCCAGGTTGCCGCCTAATCAGAGATGTCTTCATTTTTTACAGTGGGTCTGTGACAGGGCTCTTTATTGTTGAGGCCAACTCTGTTCAGCTTGTCTCGGCTCGGCTCGCTTCACTCCATCGCCTCTCAACACTTTTGCTGGCTGTCACTCTCACCCATTATGCAGATTCCCTGTCATGCCAAGATTTAGGGGTGCCCCATCCGACACTCGCCGACACCCTCACTCACAAATGCACAGCGCGCTCTCTTTGTTTATTTTTGCCTCATTAGCTAATTAGTCATCCACTCAGTCATTGTGGGTGCACTCAGGGCTGGGCTGTCACTCGGTAATTGCTGGAATATGTTGAGACAACATCTAATTTGGACGAGGGTCACTGGGGAGATGCGGGCTGAGACCTTTTCAGTTCTGGCCGAGATGAGACACTGAAGGATGAGGGAGTCTGGACGTTTCGTGATTGTTGTGCTGGTGGCAACCTTGGCACGAGAGAAGAAGTTTTAGAGGGTGGGTAATTTGAGGCCACTGTTTTTAGAATTTTTATGTGATTATGGCATCTTTCAATGTATTTTGACAGCCTGCGATTCTGTTTAAAGAAAAGTGACAGGATGCTGATGAAGATTGGTGCAGTGTACGTGTTGCCCTCAGCTCATTGTCCCAGAGTTGAAAGGTCACATGGTTTTTGCTCCAGGTTAACCCATTTCATGGTCATTGAAACTATATTAAAATTTCTCTATAACGCTGGATTGTAAATGATCTTTTTTAAAGCATATTGACATGTTTGTGAATACGACGGGGAGATGTCTTTTATCACAAGGAAGAGGAAAGGGAGTTTCTACTGTTAAATGTAAAGCAGTGGTCATGTCATTAGTTTTATTACATCTTGACTAATGTTCAGTGGTTGGGTCTAGTGCCTCCATAACTCAGTGGACAGTGAGTAGCCTGCAGTAACAGACACATTTGTCTCAGTCAACAACAAAATATGTGGTTTGTCTATCTGTATCATCTGACAACGCTATGGTTAAGGTTTGGTCAGGTTTAGGCACAGAAAATACTTGGTTTAGGTTAAGATGATTACTTTGTAAGGTTAGGGGAACTTCATCGTCATGGTTACAATAATGAACACCTGGGTAAGGTTTCGGGAATGATCGTGATCATGCTTTAAAAAAAAAACAGTTTTAACTGCGGTAGGTGACGGGATATAAGAGCTGTCTCCATGTTAAAATCCAATGTTTTGATCCATCTACAATAATGTCAGCTGTCTGAAACAACTTTAAAATACTGTCATGTATAGAACCCTGGGTTCATGTTACTTTTTGTCGTTGAATGTAATTCAGGAAAACAGAAAGATCAGTGAAATGTTTCCCTTAAATAGCATCTTCTGGTTCAATGTCCTTCCTCAATTAATAATTTGACATAGACATAATGCAGCAGGTGATATATCAATCCCACTTAAGTGTTAAACTGTTTCGCTAAATAATCGGTTTGCTGGTTTTATTTATAAATGTCCTTTACTGAGATACTGTACAAAATACTAGCAATGTTATATTACTTAGTAGGGATAGTACGATTCACAGAGTCGCATCAGTGGACCGCCTTAACAGTTCACAATGCGATTACCCCAATTAAAAAAGAGTGCACTGGATACAATTTTGGTAAGTTTCTAACATTTTTGCATTTGATAGACAGAAAACATGCAATTTGCAAAAAATGCTGTGTCGCTATAAAGTACACTGACTAACCTAAATATTCAACTGAAGTGGCTTTTTGTAAGTAGGACATATGAGTTAAATTAAATGTGTGAGGTGTTATGATAGTGGGATTGGTGTTTACAGCAGCCTGTGATTGCCAACAATAGTTTACCTATTGAAAGCTGTTATGAAAGACCTGTTTGTGAAAGAAGTACTGGTTTGAGGTAAAGTCCAGGCCTGGTTTTATTTTATCTTTTGTGAAAAGGCCTGTTTGTGAAAGGGCCAAGTGTTTTTTAGAGGTCAGAAAGATACTGCATGAATTAGATGCTTACTTAGTTACAATACTAAAGAAACAAATATGTGAAGTTAAAATGGCACTTTTTTAGTTAATTTAAGATTTGCTGTTTGCTTAAGAAGAATCAAAGAAATAACATCAAACTCTATACAATATTTAATTGCATAGCATTATATTCAGCATCGTGCTGCATCGCAATAGGGTGAATCATATCGTATCGCACTTGTAGTTGCTTCACGTGTGTTGTGCCAAAGAGAAGACATGTTACCTTCACAAACAGACTGGGTTTTCTTTTGCATCAGGGACCACGCTGTAATATTCATTCCTGTTAAAGATGGACGGCTTGTTGTTCAGCGTAGACCTCTTGATGAAGCCTAATGAATGTGGGAGAGAGTAAACGAAAGCACAGTCAACACAATTAAAGATCACTGAGTTAATAATGTGCTCATTACGTTCAGCACGTCGTGACTTAATCAGGATTTCTTGAGGGATTTGGTGCCGCATGAACAATGTTGGAAATAATTGCAATAAGTAGCTTTGATTAGATTACAGGCATTAGTATGTGTGGGAGAATATTTTGAGTATGTTTTATTAAACTGCAGGGTTGATTGAGCCTTTGTTAAAGATGTAAACAGTAGAACTTAAAAGTGTCAGTTCCTCCCACCATTGTTCCTGTTTATACTGTGTCATTGTTCTATCATTCCCCCCTCACCTGTTATGCTTTCCCCTTCGCTTTTATACTTCTAACTCTATTATTCTATCTATTATTTTTTATCTCTCTCCTCTGCTCTCTAACATACTTCCCTTTGTCTCATCCTTTTTCTCGCACTGGTGCTGTTCCTCTCCTTCTACCCTTAATTCTTCTCTTTCGCTCCAGGTTGTCATGGTGGCGTGTACCAGCGCAAGCTGTACCACGACCTGATGGTGAACTACAGTCGGCTCGAAAGACCCGTCCAAAACGACTCTGCACCCATCGTGGTGGAACTTGGCCTCACGCTGCTGCAAATCATCGACGTGGTGAGTGTGTGCGCGTGTGTGTGTGTTTCATCAGGGCTGAGGTATAGAGTGTGTTTGAAGACAGACAGAAGGAGTGAGGCTGTGGGTGGAATCTGTTTTGGAAATCAATACAGAGAGCGAGTAAGAGCGAGTAGTAGTAGTTGAACAGTCTTTGTCAAACTTCTTGCACTTTGGATGTTTTTCAGGATTTTCTGTTTGTTTGCGTTAAAGTATTCCATTTCATTTATCCACAGTGTCTGTGGTGCATACTAATGCACAAACCTTGTGGTAACTGCATTTCATTTTCCTCTGAACTTAAAACTGTTATTCCACCAGTGGCAGCACCCAACCAAGTGAGAATATTCCCCTCGATCCTTTTTCAATTCGTGGCACTACAGGCCCTCAGTCCTTCCTTTCATTCAACAAGAAAATTCAATCTCAGTGTTGTGATATGTCTTCTCACATTTTTGCCCCTTTTTTCATCCGAGCTGCTCCTCACACTCCCTCCCTCTTTGACCTTTTTTTCCCAAATATTTTCATGTGTCTCCTTTAAAGGATTAGTTTAAATACAAATTTGAGGAAATAAAGGATTTGCTTTCCTGCTGAAAGTTAGATGAGGACATCAATCATATCTGTCTGTTAAATATGAAGCTACAGCTGGGAGATGGATAGCCTAGCTCAGCATAATGACTCAAGAGAAAAATTGTCAAGTTAAGAGTTTATTGTGTGTTCAGACAGAACACAGAGCAAAGAGGTGGCTTGATTGCATACAAATTTGAATCTGTTTGACAAACGTACAGAAGCAATAAGGGAAAAGCAGAGAGACTGGAGGGAAATAACAGAAATAACCACAGTCTCTCGAGACTCTGCGCTAAATACAAACACACACATATGGAGTCTCTCACGCGGTCGTGGATCTATTGTAAGTTTTCCTAGAACTAACGTTTGTACAGTTGGTACATGGCTTTTTGGGGTGAATCAACACGGGCTGTGCAAACGTTTCAACAGTCTAACTCATCCAAATGACGCAAATTCACTTCACTTTCTGTCTTAACACACCTTTAGGCTTCCAAGAACCCAGCCAAGAAATAATCGGGCACTTAACTCCCTGCATAACCACAACATGGCGTCTTTGCACTTCAGATATGACAGCGGTATCAATGTTCTCCTCTAACTCTCGGCAAGGAAGCAAGTGTTTAAACACTTGTGTTTTAATGGAAACTCTCCAAACCCGATCACAATACCAATGTTTCTTCTTCTTCACTCTCCATGTGTAACGTTTGAAGTGGTTTCTTAAGAGAAAATCTTCATTCAAAACATCACTTCTTATCCGTGTGTCCTATATTTTTACACCCACAAACGCACACACAAAAACGTACCCAGAAACCCCATTTAGCTCACTGTGGCCACAATCCTTCCTTTCTCTGTCGCTCTTCACTCTTTTTCATGTCAAACTCTCTTAAGTCGACACTTCTGTGGTTTGGGCAGATTTTCTGTCACATCTGATTTTATGATTTGTTCTTTCTGTGTTCGCCCTACATTGTGTCTGCTCCCCAACGCATGCACCTATCCTCTCTCAAACCCACGCATAACCTCCTGCCTGTTAGCCCCACCACACAGGCAGAGCACTCATCCAAAAAACCCAAGCCGACACCCCGTCACATCCCTGAGCCAGCCCTGTCACAAGACGTGTACGTCCTCTCATGATAACTACATGGTGGTAAGAGCCGTACGCTGGGCTGTAATATAGGATTCACATTCTATTATTAATATGGTTTCTTAATAAGTCTCCTACAGCATATATGAAACAACATTTAAATGTATTCTTACAGCTTGCAAGCAAAACACTGCAGACACAGAATCAACAGGCGAGGCTGTCTCCAGAGAGAACACATGATGCTTTCAAATAGGATTTAATGAGACCATTTAGTGCTCTTTTTGAAGTACAGTTTAATTTAAAATGTTATTAATTTGGTGTTGATTGAAAAGCTACAAATGTGTTGGGCTTAAATTATTTTTGTAGTGTCAATTGTTGAATATATTTAATATGTTTTATGTATACTGTATGTATGTGCGTGTGTGTGTGTGTGCTCTTGTACAACTATCTTTGTGAGAACCAGTTTGAGTTTTAGACCATGGGAGTGAGGACATTTTTGGAAAGTGAGGACATTTTGGCCAGTCCTCACTTTCTGAGACGCCTTCAACAAGTGTGTTTGAGGGTGAAGACTTTCAGGTTAGAATTAAGTTTAGATTAAGGTCAGGATAAGTGTGGTCAGGCATTAAGTTTTGATGGTTAGGGTAAGGGGCCAGGGAATGCATTATGTCAATGAATGTCCTCACAAGTATAGCTGTATAAAAGTGTGTGTGTGTGTGTGTGTGTGTGGGTGTGTGACTGTGTGTTGTTGTTAACTACACTGTTAGCTGACTCAATACATAATGGATAAGATGGCAAGACCAAGTGAATTAATGTTTACTGGGTAGTTTTAAATAATGTAAAGCTGGTTGTGTGTGTGTGTGTGTGTGTGTGTGTGTGTGTGTGTGTGTGTGTGTGTAATGTGTTGATTCCTCCATCTGTTCCTGGGTCTCTAACCAGGGAACTGGGGCAGGTTGATGCTAACAGACTGGGTTCATCACTATGAATAATGGCAGACACACGGACAGACTGACAGACTGACAGACTGACAGACGAGCACAGGACTGGTCACCGTCCAGTATGGGAAGGGCCACCATGTAGCTGACATGGAAGCCAAGGTTCAGTGGTGACATGTAACAGTACATTTCAGTAGAAGACAGTTTAAGATTTTACATTTAAAATATATGATAAGCTATCCAACAGTATATAAACTAGTTCCACCTTGACCAACAACAACAGTAAAATGCTACTTAAATATTAATACACTTATAATATAACATCAAATTATAAAACTCACAGGGTCCTTTTTTTAACTAGTATACTTAGTATTTTTTTCCTTTGATACATTAAGTAACCACTAATTTTGAAGTTAGGGCCAGCAGCTGGTTATCTTAGGTTAAGGATCAACCTCCTGATCAGCAAGATCCAGTAAAAGCACAGCACATGGTGGGTTCAGTGTCTCGCCCAAGGACACTTCAACATGAGGAGGAGCTGGGGATCGAAACCCCAACCCTGTGATTTGTGGACAACCCGCTCCACCTCCTGAGTCACAGCCATCCAGTTTGCCAATAATGCTTTTATACATTTACTTGTACATAATGGAGTATGTTTGTAAGAGTGGAAACGGGGAAAGAGCGAGCCTGGCTCTGTCAAAAGGTAATAAAGTCCAGTAATCCAGTAAAACCCATCGGTCACTTCCTGGAATCTCTGCTGGTTGCCTGCTGGTAATTGGTCAGAGCCAAGAAATAGTCCCGTGCAAACCCCTGATAAATGGTGAATTGTCATTTTTACACTTTGTTTTTTGCATGGATTAAACAAACGAGACATAACATGTTAACTAGTGAGCTTTAGAGGTGCTGGTAGGTGGATCTGGTTACCTTTGGAGAGATGCAGGCTAGCTGTTTATGCTTATGCTAAATAAAATAACCAGCTTGATAGACATGCATGCCATGTGTGCAACAGTAACCTGTAAGTCTGGAAAGAAAGAGAGAAAGAATGAAACAAACAAAAACCTGCAAAAACCTACATCAAGTGTAGTGTACACCATGACAACAATGTTGTCATTGTGTACGACAGTGTTACTTAAGAATTCACACGGTCAGAAACATTCCTCTTGAGAAATGCTGCTTTGCACAATATATTTGGCAGTTTTCTGCTTGTGTTCACATTTGATTTTATCAAACCTGAGACAAAAAGTATATTTAGAGAGACACTTCTCATTGTGCTCCTGCTAAACTATTGAACCATTCAAACACGAGGGCATCCAGTTACATCACAGTGCCCTATTAAACATCTGTTTTTAAGGAAACTGAATGCAGGAAGCACAATAGAAGGGGTTTGAGATGTGATTCACGATTTCAGGATTTCTTTTCTTCATGGTTTGTTGATTCACTATCTTTGAAACACTGAGCCTCCGTACTGGATTGAGAGGAAAGCTGTAGGAAGTCCCCTTACTGGGGATAAAACTGGATATATTCCGCAGATGAAAAGCCATTTCTGGAACAATACACATGGAGATTTACAGTAAAGCACCAATTCTTATATATATGACAACATGTTTTTGTCCTTGGCCATATGATGTCAGATGACTTGCAATAAAATACAGTTAAGGAGCTTTCATTGAATGCAATGTCCATCAATCCTTTTCCAGTCCGTCTGAAACCAATCTGAGCAGATTTATGAGGAGATTACAGTGTTTATAGTGGGTGTGACAGGGCTGATACTGCCTATTGCAGCTGGGCGAAATCCCACAAAACACCACAAAAGAGAGGTCAGACACAAAAAACAGCGAAAAACACAGCAACCTCCAAAGCAAATCTCCATGATTGCAAGCACGGCCGCACACGCACCAGGGGGACAGAAAAATGTTGCTTTGTGAAGCACACAATGGGAGGCTGTTCTATTTCAGCAGCGGAGAAAGGAGGCTGTTTAAAAGAGGGACAGATCAGAAAGGACAGGTGGAGATAAGATTGGAGCGTGGAAGGAGTTAGGAAGGAGGTGAGGAGGCGGGGACGAGAGAGAGGAGCGGCGATTGTGTGAGAATCGATTTTCACTGCATAAAAAGTAAGAACTGCGAGTTTTCTTTGCCTGATCGTTGATGACAGAGTTTAAACACCTTTTGAAGTTGATCATACAGTTAATGGAATTCTATGAATAAGTTTCCTTCCTGAAGGTAGGTGATACCAAAGTTACAGGTTAAGACGTCTTTTTCAGTCTTAATTAGCTGATGAAGACTGAAAGTCAAATATTTGTTTAAAGAGCAAGCCGGCGGTGCCAAGACACTTTTCACATAGAGCAGGTCTAGACCATACTCTTTAAAATATTATTTACAGACACCCAACAGTTCCCACTATGAGCAGCACTTGGCAACAGTGAAAAACTCCCTTTTAACAGGTAGAAACCTCGAGCAGAACCAGGCTCTGGGTGGGCGGCCATCTGCATCGACCGAGTTGGGTTGAAAGGGGAGGAGAGAGGGGGAGAGGGGAGACAGAACAGGAGGACAGACAACAAATCAGACTAATAATAATAACTACTGCAGCAGTGAGTGTGGAGCAGGAACATGGGGGCAGTAGACGGCCGCAATCACAGATCCAGAATCTACAGCTCCAGAGGCAGACATACCTGCAGACAGTGAGAAGGAGAAAAAGCACAAAAACTACCAGGAAGAAGTGAAGTTAGTAACATGTATTAGTGGGATAAGAATGTGTATGGATAGAGAGGGAGAGGAGGAGAGAGAAGCTCAGTGCATCATGGGATAACGTGCTGATAACGCACCTGCAAAGGCAAACCTCTTTGGGCCTCAAACATTTAGTTAAATGACACATTTAGAGGAGAAATCACTTTTTGGTGGAACTGTTATCTAAAATGTGACAAGGGACCCCAGCTGCTTTTTTGTGAGGGGTCATAAGCCAAAAAGGTTAAGAACCTGTGGTTTGATTTTGAGTAATGCGTTTTATTTTATAAACTTATCTGTTTGAAAACACTCAATACTACTCATTGTACTCAAGTACACAGACAGAGCAGTGCTCTTTTACACACACTTGATGAACATGAGGAATCTGAGAAACAACCCAGATATGTTAGACCTTGAAAGATGCAGATTTAGTTGAATAACTACCACAATTAAAAAAATAAAGAAATTATCAATTCAATAAAATAAAATCAACGCTTTAACAAAAAAGAAAGGATCCACATTTACACCAAATAGTTGGTGACTGTTTGAAACTGCAGAACTAGATAAGACTGGTGCAGAAATGTTTTTTCATTTATGTACCGAAATTTATTTGCAAGAATGTGCATACATCTGTCCACCCCATTTACATCAATGAGTGTTCTAAAAATACTGCACATCTCAGCATAACGCAATACAGTTCAACAGCACCGCAAACAGCATCACCCAAAATGAAAGTTGAATCAGCACCTTTCTAAAACAGTATGAACACACATGGAGCATCATAACCTTCATGAATTCACTGCAGGACTGTGATTTTAGATGGCAGAAGTCTTCACTAGTTGTACCTAATAAATTGGCAGAGGGGATGAGGGCTGATGATGGTTTCCAGTCTTCACTCAGTTGCCTTCATTTCCAGAACAAGCAGTTATAAATTACTTCAATAGAGATGAACAATTCAATCCTTCATATGTGGTTTTAAAACTGAGGGGACTGGATACAAATTAAGACCATGAGAGTTAACTGTATAGGTGTGATATGGAGTTTAAAAAATAGTATTTTGTACAGTGGCTCAAGAAAGATTTATGCACTATAATCAAATTTAATCAGCTAAAAATACACTGATAACTTAATTACACATTTTATCTTTAAAGACCTTTAATAGGTGGTTTTATCCCATTAACTACAAATTGTGCTTTATGTTGCTGCCAAGCATTTTGAAAAAGCATTGATAAGGCCCCTCGCTCCTGAGTAAAGGACTGTGAAACCAATAATTATACTACTTTGTGCACAGTTAAGGTCAAATCCAAGCACCCTCCTCTGCGGGTGTCTCTCAACATAAGAGCAAGTTTCATTTCTCAGGTTCCACCTCTGAAATTGTGTCCTGAGAGAGAAAAAAACAAGCGTGGACAGTATAAAAAAGTGTGATACAAAAGAAAACCACAAAGTAGATTAGGTCTGGTGGGATGAGAAATAGAGGGAAATAAAGTGAGCGAATTGATTTCATGATTTGATTTTACTGCAGTAACATTAAAGGACAAGTTTTCAAAGGGTTTAACCAGCGGTGGTATTCCCCCTGCAGTCATAGGTAGAAGACAACGTGATAAATCAATGAAGTGACTCCATGAAAGTAAAAAAAAGGACAAATCCATGTAAAAATGCTGTTGTGATTCGCTACCACTGCCAAGCAGTTTGCACATTTTTTTCAGGGGTAACAGAGAGGTAATTCGTAAGACACAAAGCGTTGCAGTTTCTAACACGGAGCAAAACTTGTCGCTGTCATGTAGGGTTCTACAAAACAGCCTCTAAGGAAGTCCTCAGGTTTTTTGCCCTTCTTCCTTGCGCCTCTACTTCTGACCTCTCACTATCTTTTCTCTTTTGGATGTCTCATGAATTATCTCAGCCTCTGTCTGTTCTGCTTCTCTCTCTTGTCACTCTAGATCCCTCTTACTTTCCCCCCTTTTCCCTCTCTCTGGCCGTTTGACCATGAACTGACATTTCTGAAACATCATAAAAAAGCAGCTGGAGCCGCTGAGTCTGCGTATTTCTGCTTTCATGACGTTGATAGTAATCGCTGTAAACTCGTCTCCTTGTTGAAAATCCTTTCTGCTCAGTGTCACTGTCTATATCGTGTGCAAATAGCTGTTTGCTCAATTTTATTTTACTTTTTTCCATTTCCTTATTATTTATGATTTAAGCATCGTGTCAAATGGAAAAAAATGGACTTCTGTTCCATTATATTACAAGAATCTCGTACAGGAGAAAAAAGCTGGAGTGGGTCATTGTCATTCAGCGAGCACACCTTCTCTGAGTCATCTTGGTTGCTGTTTGACTTAATTGCCGATCTGTCTCGTAATCTCACCTCATGTTTACCAGACATGCAGTATTTATCTTTTTATTTCCTATCCCCTGCAGAATAATTTCATTCACTATCTGTCTACAGCCACGTTTACTCGCTGCTGATTATCTCTCTCTTTCCTCCTGTTCCCCTCCAGGATGAAAAGAACCAAGTGTTGATCACAAATGCCTGGCTGCAGCTGGTATGTGTCCTCTCCAAGCACTTTTTCTGTGATCACTGTGTGATAATTGTCATTTAGTTTATTTTTGGAAAGTGTACGACGTTTGTATGTGAATTCATATTTTCAAAGTCCTCACATTTGACTGCTTTTGAAGGCACAGAAGCAGGTATAATTTGAGTTACAACCAATAACCTTTTTTTGTTTTGTTTTGTTTTGAACAGAAACAGTTTCTGTGACAAACAAAATACATCCCATTGACTCTCCAGGGCCTCATGTTTCACTATTTATACAAGCCTGGCGTTTATGTTAGACAGTAGCGTCAAATGGCTTCCATGTGTTCTTTTTCCACAAGATAAAAAAAGGCAGTACCATTAGGTTGTGTCAAAAATGATATCTTGTGGGTTATTTATTCTTTTATGATATTTAATAATAGCATGATATAATATTTATTGTCAGCATTAGGCTATGTCACAGGAAGATGAGGATAAAAATATCTAATTATCAAGCCGGCAAATCATGTTTCCAAAAATGTTCTCTCAAGACATTTCTCAGCCTAACATTAGTTACTTTCTTTTTCCTTGTTAAGCTTTTATATTTGCTTTACTACAAAGTGACTTTGTCTTAGAGTTACTTAGCCTACTTAGTTACTGTTGTTGCGCCTGTAGGCTTTCCATTGTAGCAGATTACAGAGGTAGACAAAGCAGGCTTCAAATTTTTAACTGGCAACCACTGATTTTTTGCAGCTGAAATTAAAACCGTTGCTCGCAGATTTTTATCAGCGGTATCTGGATTGCCAGTTAATCTAACATTAGCTCCTGGCAACGCTATCTCTGGCTATAAATATAAAATGGCTCAATAAATGACACTGTGCTAAAAGAGGCTAGACCTCCATATGTTTAAACCTCCACAGCATTGTTCTTGTATTGCATGCACCCCCACAGTGAGGACCTACAACACAGGATGTGCTACCCCACAAACTAATGTAGTGACGACTAAGGTGCTAACGATTACATCCTTATGTTAGAAGAGATAAACTGTTTAATCCACTTCTACTTTGGTGTTTTTGGTAATGGAAAGGTACACCCTCCCAAACTCTGTAAATGCCGAGCATTGCTCTTTCTGCAGCCCCATGCACAGCGCTTCAGCCTAGTTACGGTTGCTAAGCTGGGATCCGGGGAGGGGTTTAGCGCACAGTTAATTGTCAGATTCCTAACAGCGTCTGTCCTTCCATCGAAGCGTGCGTAAGCTACTTAGCTCAGCTACAGCACATCCATCCATTTATTGAAAGTTGAGAACGAGTTAATGGTACAAGAGATATGCATTACAATGCTCAGGGAAGTGTTACATCAGGCCAGTCAGGTAGATACACCGGCCTCATTATCACAGCCCCATTCAGAGCAGCCCATTAAGGATGTCACAGCGAACACTCAGGCAGGTTATGTTGGCCGCTGACTGGCTTACAAGTCATGAATGAATCAATTATTCAGGAAGAACTGTAATACTGGCATCCACTTTGGTGTAATGGCTTAAGGAGGCTTTGCAGATGCAGCAGATTTTGAAGGAGACTTGAGAAGTACATTAATGCTCACAGTCAGACAGACAGTCAGCTGGAGAAGGGACAGGTTCACCTCCGCTGCAGCGTGGAGGATTTTAGGATTACAGGTTTATCAGGCAACGAATATCCCACATTCGAATGGATTGGATTTTATGTGGTTTTTAACTGTGAAAATTGTAATGGGCTTAAGTTTTCTAAGAACTGGGTGTTACTTTACTGTTCTCCTCTATCGCCGGCTCTTATGACTGATAAAGAGTGCCCTTTAAAGGGTCAGTTTACCCAAATTATTTTCAATTATTTGTCCTGGATATTTCTGCCTCCATCTGAATCAAATGTGAAACAAATGGAATTGTGTTTGTGGTGCTCACCGTGCTGATTTTTTTTTTTAAATCATCAGTCATGTGTATTTCCAGAAACCTCCTGTTGCCATGAATCTTGATAATCCACTGATCATGCTGTCAATAGTTTTCACTGGAACTATTATCTACCAAAGAAATAGTCCCAATAACACCTGTTAACAGTGAGGTCTGCGGATTATCCAGAGTAACTAGGACACTATTCATGGTACTGTTGAAAATGTTGAATACACTTATTTAGTGCTCTGAGCACAACAAATTAAATTGTATTCCCCTCCATCGTTTTGGGTTGAAGGCAGAAATCTCATAGACAGACAATGAAATTGGAATGGCTTAAAATCCAGAGGTGAACTAAATAAATATATATATTTTTTTACATGAAATAAAAAATCTATAAATGTAAGTAATCAATTATGTACAATTTATTATCCCATTATCTCTTCAGCAGTACTATACTGACTGTTGTAGCTAAGGAGGCTCTGCAGTGACAGCAGATTTGTTGGGAGGAGGCTATGTACACATTGATGAGATGCACAAAAGGTCATTACAAATAACAAAAATCGTTCAGTGCTAAACGTTTTATTATCTGCCCAACTTTCTTTTAGCTGTTACGTCCTCTTGGATGTGTGATATATATGTATATATACTGCATATTGCACCCTACACCCTAAAATGTGTCATCCTCAGTCTTAATTCAGAGAATGAATTTCACACTCTCTTAGTAAGAACTTAGCTGTATAAATTAGTAACGCTTTCTTAAAAATTTCTGTTATGTAACTCCAAGCCTATTCTTAGACAGCTGTTACCTTACGTAGCCCAGTGTCCTCCTCATCTGTTCCTGACAGGCTACAAAGTTACTGAGCTGTAATTTGTTCTGTTGGCTGTTAATTGTGCTTTCCCAGCCAACGAACATGAAAAGAAGGCACTGTAGCACCAAACCACCGAGGCCCACAGATGACAAGTGTAGTGATTAAGTCATTAGCTGCGTGAGTGGAGACATATGTCAGCAGGCCCACTTTGGATGGATGGCATCTCTTTAAAATGGTTCAAATCTGACACCTTCTGTATAGGATTGATTGTGAATGGATAGAGGCACATATGCTCAGACAGATTAGCATGTGCGCTGAGAGCCATGCAAATATATGAATGGTCCCAAGAGCACATTCATGCAAACACAAAAATACACATCACACACTATCCATGTGCACATGCGCATGCACGCAAACAGAGGTGCGCACACGTACATATAGGCCCAAACAGATGTGCCCGGTGTACTGTGCCAACATGAGTCAAGGGATTGTGTTTGCCCCATAGAGAATGTACCCTATGGCTACAACATCTGAATGCCTCCATCTATATGTGACTTCCATACATAAACTAGACAAACAAACACACACACACACACACACACACACGTATTTGGAAGGACACAAGAGGAACAAACACAAATGAATGTGCTTAGATGCGAAAAACACTGATAAATCTTGCCACGTATTCTAAGTCAAGAAAGAGGCACAGAGGCAGCACTCACTCGCGCTTTGTGCTTTTAAACTCTTTGATGCTGCGCTCAGTCAGCCCCTTGCTGAATATGGACCAAAGCTTGAATGGGAGTGCAGGGGTCAGTGCCAACAACTGTTGGCTTGGCAAGGTTTCACTGCCAGGCTTCATTATCAGAGCTGGAGACAAAACGTAGGAGCCAACAGTTGGAATATTAGCCTGGGTAAAGGGACAGTGTTTGACATCTGATGGTTTAAGGTTGATCGTAATTATAAAGAAACTCCTGACGCACGTTGGTTTTGCATTTCTGTGGGGTGCCAGGATGTTTTATATTTTGGGAAAAATGCTATGACGCACAGACGATATATGCAGTTTGCATGGCATTATACCAACACTATTTAAGCTGTGAAACGTGTGTTGCTGTCAGAACTGTGAACATTGCTTATATGCTGTCTTGCCAAACAAGATGTCAACAACAACAAATACAAAAAATTGGCCCGCTTTGCTGGGATACAAACCAAAAACAGATTAAAGTAAAGAGCCTTAAATTTGGCATTCATCTCATTTTAGTTCCACCTTATTTCTCACCTGTTCTATCATTTGCTCACTTAACTTTTATTATCATGTGCCTTGTCCTTGTTTTTATGTCCTCATCACTGCTTTTTATATCGACTCCTCTACCCTCTCTATTGTTCGTTTCAGTACTGGACAGACATTTACCTGTCATGGAACACAGACAGCTACCCCGGGGTTCAGAACCTGCGCTTCCCTTCCAATCTGGTATGGGTCCCAGATATCCTCCTGTACAACAGGTAGGCTATGCTCTCAACCTTTCACTCTGTTCTGTCACTCTTCTCTGCCACCTAATACTACCCCAATCACTGCATTCTTCCACCAGCTACTTGCAAGTTGATTTTAAGATTCTATTGATTCTATCAAAATGTAATAAATCAACACGTTAGTTCTGTGCTCTTCTTGAACTGAAGCTATGCTTCCTTAGTAATACAGAAAGCTTGCAAACTAGTTCAGAAAATTATATAAAATATTATATAAAGTCCCATCAATGCTGGTATAATAAGTTTTAATGTTATTCTACTGTTAATGTTTAATCTCTGCCCCACAGGCCCTCAGAAGCCCTCTACTTTTGTACTAATTTGACTATGATTTAGTATTTCACCATACTGCGCTTAAAATCATCCTTAGTCTAGTTTTACTTTTATGAATTAGAATGTTTATTTAATAAAGTACATTGATATAAAGGAAGGGATGAAAAAAGGCAGCTAAAATGATGAAACCTCACTTTTGCTGTTAATTATATCAGTGGCTACTGGCCACTGGCATGACCAGCACAGTCACTGTCTGTCACTGCTCTAGCTGTTTCATTCTATTTGGCATAGTCTCCTCCTTTTTTTTCTGTTCTCCTTTCTTTCTCTTTTCTTCCTCGATTAAAACCAATTTGTTTTCTGTATTACATGGACAGACACTCAAGATTGCCTGGGCTGTGTTTACCCAGTAACACAGTATTTAAAAAAAAATTCCCCAGATGAAGTTTCACTCTTGGTTACAGCCTCGTTTAATGAGATGATTGAGCCTATTCCCTCAGGGAGGACATACACCTTAACTCCCAGGGGGCTTTGCATCTGTTCGCTGAAATGGGCAGTAGGGATTGGACTACTGAAAACACTGTGCCACTGTGAAATACTAATAATGAGTCCAACTTGGGAAGTATATCAAACATCGTATCATACTCTACATGTCTTATTGAAATATTCATCTGGCTGAGTTCATTTCTTTTCATACCTTTGTCAAAGAATGGGACTGTCATGTTAAAAAAAGAGAAATAATCTCAGCTCAGTTTATTAGTTTCTTTGATTCACTGAACCGCTTTCCTATTCAACCTGCTCAGCCATTTGTGCTTTCTGCTGTTTGGATGGAGTTGAGGCTTCTGTGCCTGTTCAAAGAAATCGGGTTGCTAGGTGTTTCTGAGGTTGATATTCACAATGTGGTCTCGACCGGCTCAGTGTTTGAGAACGGTCCTTAGAATCAATGCCAGTGAGCAACATGACCATTTTCCAGGGTCCTTTGTGTTTCAGGCTGTGTGACACCAATTTGTTCTCAAACAAAAAGCTGCTTTTAGACATAAATTGCAGACAGCTGCCTACATGGTAAACAAATAGCATCCAGGACATTTGCCCTCTTGCTAAACAGCTGTGACATAGTGAAAAAACAACATTTACAACATTACCCAGTGTGCCTGTATGTGGTGCATCCAGTGGAATCACATGACGAGTGAGAACAGGTTTTAGTCCTGTGCATTTTGCAAAAAGCTATAAAAGGATTGTAACTATGGAACATTGTGTCCAAAAGGACAATAGGAGGAAAAAAAGGAAATCAAAAAAATAAGTTTACCTTGCACAGAAATCCTGTGTTTTTGTCTTGAAGTTCTTTTGGCCCTCGGAGATTCCATTATTTAAGCTTGGGCCTGCAACACCAAGATAAATCCATACATTAGATAAAAGGCAGTAAGGGGGAAATCAGATGCTGTACAGTCTGTTATCTGGTTATTGCTTTGGCAAGCATTCTATACAGTTTCACACAGCAAACAACTTGATGGAAGACGATGGAAGACAAGCCTCACTAAACATAAAGCATATTAATGTGCAGGGGGACACCACCTGAGGAAATACCAAAGAGGTATTTGTCTGGTGCTCCTGTTTATGTCAGTAAAACAGCTTTTTTATAGTGTCGCTGACTGTAAAAGACACCGGGGGAGAAAGTTTGTGTGTTTGTTGACCCTATTATTAAACTGTCGCGCTCCAAGAGAGGGGACTTAAAAGGAGAGTAAAATGTTTTTAATGCTTCTCATGCCTGCTTAGTATCACATGCTTTGCACACACAAACACGCACGCCCACACACACACACACACACACACACACAGAGAATCACACTTGTATGGGGGAAAATGGGGGAAACACAACACGATACAAGGCAGAGTTGAAGTTGATTGATGGAGCTGGCTTTTCAGTTCTACCTTCAAGGTGATTGAGGATACTTTTATTCTTTTATGGGGGGTGTGCATGCGTATGTGTGCATGAGAGACTGAGCGGGGGAGAAGGGAGAGTTTTGGCTATCTAACAGGGATGATACAGAACATTAAGCAGCTTACGGTGGGGATCAGCGATCACTAACGATAACAACAATATAGTCCTGACACAGACCCAGATTGAAACTGACATTCCTTATGCATGCAGTGTAGATCAGGAGTAAAATCAGTCATTTCTATTTTTACGCACGGTAGCAAAAAAGCAAGAAATAAAAGAGATTAAAACTATGAGATAAGACAAACTTTTACTGGAAATTAGTTCATTGCAGTAGCAAGACTTCATCAGGGACAAAGACAAAAAGTGTAGGAAATACAAACATTGTATATAAGAAAGAAATTAAACTGTGAAGGACTCCTCAACCAATGAGAAGTAAAAACAGAATGAAGCAATTGTGACCTTTCACGGTATATCTACAAGCAGACAATTGAGCTCAAAATTTGCCTCACGGGGCTTTACAATCTGTACACAGTATGACGCCCTCTATCCTTAAACCCTCCATTCGTTTAGGGAAAAATAATCTTTCCAGAATGAATACCAGGAAATTCCTCTAAGAATCACCCCGTGGGGAGAGGTGATATATTTTAAATATTATACTCTGGCTCCTTTCTAACCTCCACACAACTGACCAATCATGCCATGAAGTGTTTTGGTCATAAATTGACAGTTTCTGAAAAGTACAAAAATTGTCCGACACAGCTCCCCATTCCAACATTGGAAAGGTGTGGTGGGAGGGGGGTTTCCAAAGCTATTCAACCATCTGACAACCATCTGAGTATACTCTGAATCTGAATATGGCTTTATACCATAAAGCCATATTCAGACCGGCTCTGGCAAAGAAAACACAGGGTTGCCCTGTAAGAAAAAGTTGAACCTGGTTCCAACTTTTGCTGGACCGTAAACTGACAGGTTACACTGCAGGTGTACTATGTAAGCCCACCTCCCGTAAAGTTGGGTGTAGAGATCTGATACTCTGTCAATCATGCAGCAGGTGAAGGCGGGGTCCCTGGTGTGCTGATCTCAGTTTACAAAAACTGTCTCTGGGACGTGCCATGTCAGCTTTCATGTCAGGTGGGGAAGAGGTGGCAAGGTACCAAAGGCCACAAACCTCTGGTTGAGTGCTGCTGTGTTGGAGTTTGATCAACGACACCTCAGGCCAAAGATCAATGATTGACTTTGTCGTAATTTCATTTGCAGAGAATGTGTAAGTTGCATTTTCATGAATCTACTATACGAGATGCTGGATAGTCTGTTTCATCAGTCCACACCAGTGATGTCTCTCTGAGTTAGCCAGGACTGTTTGGGCATGAAGTGCTGTAAAGACTGACGGGTAGAGGATCTAAAACTTAGACAGCTGTATGTTTTGTATGTGCACAGCAACAAACCTTAACCCATATCAGATGAATAATAAACAAACCATTTGTCCCATCCAAGGTATGATTTTGATTATTTCACCATCCACAGACACTAGGGAAGCTGGGACACAAAGGGACTGAGTTTCTATTTTCACTGTGTTTTTAATGTAAATCATCTCGCTATTGAGCTGCCTTCTTCATGTAGAGATGGTTTAACTTGTGAATCTAGACAGTACAATGCTCTCTTTCCTTACCTTTGCAGCACATCGTGATGATGATGTATTAAAACATACTGTTACAATGTTTTCACAGACATGAAATATCAGTGTGGTAATGCAGTTTCATTGAGCCGGTGGATATTGAAACAGTATATTTTGTACTGTACTGTATGGGAGGGTTATTTGACTAAAATGTTTTTCTTCAGGGCTCTGTGGATTTCTATAGCAGTAAACTTACAGAAATTCATCCATTTTGAAGGCCAATTTGTTTAGCAGGTCATTTAGCAAGTAAATGACAGGCCACTTAATGTGTCTTTTGTGGTTTTTAATTCAACGGCTAACATCTAAGAAAAAAAAAAAGGTTAAATTGTTGGAGTCAAGAATCCAATTGCGGGCAAAAGGACTCCTTTGGGATTCAACGCTTTCATCATGCCCTTATCTTTTCCACATGGCATATGACCCTCGTGAAACATGTTCTACTTACTTAGTGATCTGATTCAAATGTGATTAAGATTATGCATCAATAAATCTCCTGTGATGCTCATGTGTGCTACCATGTTGATTATAAATCCATTTCTCATCCAGACACTTAGTGAATCTTAATCTAATAGAATCACTTTTTATGTTAACCACATCCTGCATTAGTATTTGATAGATCGTTTGAAAAATGAGAAACTGCAGGTCTGTTTTTAAATGCTAATGCGACCCAATTAACGTGTATGTTAGGTAGCTGTATTACAAATACCATTACAAGGCTAAATGCTAATTTACTCATTTAATCTCTGCAATGGACAAAAGTGATTAAGGCTGTTCCAAAGTATTCTCACAGCATCTTAGTTTTTCAACCCTCTACAAGTGAAAAAAGTGATTAGGTTTAGTTTATTGAAGGAGCAGCTATAAATCTGCACTGGGTAAAGCTTTGTCCTGTTATATGCCTCCTGGGCTCAGTCCCAGCGCACTTTGCTAAAATTTATGTTCTACCTGTCGAACAAAATGCCTTCAGGAAGAGTTTAGGCATGCCCCTCACTTTCTCCCGCTGCTTCCTGTCTCATACTGTAAGTGGTAGAAATGTACTAATGGACAATAATAGATGACGGTATGGGTCAGGTTGTTTTCTCTGACCTTGGATGAGCTCTAATTTATTTTTCAAAATGAGGTGCATTCAGTGTATCTAATGCAGTGTTACTATGTGGGTCATAGCATACTGAAAGGATGTGAATAAATATTATACTAGTTAGGAATAAATGAATAAATGCTATGTTACCATTATAGGATGCATTTTACTGCTTCATTACTTCTGTCAAGGAGGTTATGTTTTTTATCCTCTATGATTTGTGTGTTTTTGTCTGCCCTGCTGCCAGCTCTGTAAGGCATGTTCACCATCTTAGTTTAGACTGAAAGCATGCTAATATTAGTTAATTAGTACTCAACACAAAGTACAGCTGAGGCTGATGAGAGTGGCATTAGTTTAACATGTGTTTGGTCATAAACCAAAGTGTTGGACTAATGAAAATTTTGAACATATGATGCTGCTAGAGGAAAGGTTAGAAATTCTTAGTTAATGAATACTACCTAATTTGAATTGGGACTTTTAAAAATCTGTCCACTGAATGTTTAATATTTCATGCTTATTTTTACTGCAATGAAAGCAGAGAGACCTTTGTATCTAGCAAAAAAGAGTCCTTATAATTATGGTCTAAGAATGGCTGTTTTCATATATGTAGAATCATTTGGTTTTACTCTCTGAAAGGGAATTTTTAATGTTGTAATGTTCCGGGGATTTTATTTGTTCTTGTGTGAAATGTGTAATTTTCTGATTATGATGTCTGTAGTTTGGTTTTTGTGTGTACAATAATCCCTGTCTGTTTGAAGGACATCTCGATGGCGGACAACCCTGTTTGCGTGCGATGATCAGTAAAATTAAACTCTGTCTGGATCTACACTAATCCCCCTAGTCTCTACCTCTCTGTCACCTTCATTCTCACTTGCTGTTTATTGTCTGGGTTTCTCTTTGTATCTGTCCTTTGTATTTAACTCTAAATCAACTGTATAACCCCTGGCCCTTTTATGCCCCTTTCTGGTCCTTTCTGTACAAGTCTTCATATTTTCCTTGTTTTTTAGGCTTTTTCTTTAAATGCTCCAGCACTGCTTTTATTTTATCCACATTTCTATCCCTGCAGTGCTGATGAGAGGTTTGATGCTACGTTCCATACAAATGTGCTGGTGAATGCTTCAGGATCCTGCCAGTACATCCCACCAGGTGAGACATTCAAGGTTTATATTTGACTAATAAGTTTCAATCTCATTTCTTCAACTATATCTTATCATTGGATTATTTATAGTTTTTTCTTACAGTATCCCTCCCATCATTAGCATCTTTTCACATCAAAACCGTTGAGATCATCATCCTCGTCTTTAGAAACATCATTAATTCGATCATCACCGTCCTCATCATCATGCTCCTCACTATCACCTGACTCACTGACTGAAAACTTCCACCTTTTCCATGGTTTTGGTGATTTGCAAGTGTGAAGACTTGTAGGTGTCAAAGTTAAGACCAGGCAAAATGTGGAGGGAAAACACCAAGGTTTCATATAGCCACCTTTTTCAGCATTGTTTCTACTACTTTCTAATGTGTTCTTGTTATGTTATTGTTGGATCTACCACAAGCTGAACACTATCAAAACAATATATTATATATGTGACCTATACGTCTAAAAACTTTCACTTTTCAACCAAATGTAGACCTTGTTTATGATTTCTAGGTATTTTGGTGTATAATTTGACATTGAATTACATTGAAATGTTTCTCAATATAGCTTAAATTTAGGTATGGAATTCTACAGTAATTTGATTTATTTCTTTGTGATGAATCAGAAATGTTTTCCTCCAGCTAGCTTTCCCCTAGACTTGAAAGAGTGAAATAACGAATATTTTGTCATCAGAAGAACAATCTTTAAAGGTATTTTCAATAAGAAAATATTGAATTTTTTTATTTTTTTATTATTAAGCAAAGGAACTAGCCAAAGCACATACCAAAGTGTTAAGTGCCAAAAGTAACATTTCCCAACACTCCTCTCCAGGTATCCTGAAGAGTACCTGCTACATTGATGTGCGGTGGTTCCCATTCGATGTGCAGAAGTGCGACCTGAAGTTTGGCTCCTGGACCCACAACGGCTGGCTGCTGGACCTCCAGATGATGGACGTGGACGTCTCTACCTACATACCCAACGGGGAATGGGACCTCGTAGGTAAGAAGAATAACAGATAGACACACTCAGACACATTCAGTAGTGTAAACGGCAATCACAAAATATTTTGGTGATGAATTGGTGTGGAGAAATCGTAAACAGAATCTGGATCAACTTAGTCCAAGAGTACAAAAATGAATGTAGAAGAATCTACATGGTAACAAAAGAAGGATAAAGATGATGTGTGAAAGCTGATACGATGATTGACTGAAAGCGCTCATAATATTTGTGGGAAATGTTTGAGCAGCAAATTGTGAATTCCTTCAGGGAATCTGCCAGCTCTGCCATTCACGTCATATTCCACGGAGTTAGACAGCCAGTCAGTATTACACAACTCTGACAGCAGGTGTGTCAGCGATGTCAACTTCCATGTAAGCTGCCGTTCCCACTGACATTTCCCTGTCTATCAGTCCTAGTTAGAGACTGCTACAGATAGCCTGGAGAATATCCACACAGTTTCTTCTGGCCAATGAATTCTTGAACCCTTACACCATTTATTGGATTGTATATATTTATTTATAATTTATCAAGGTTGAGTGGCTCTCATTGTTTAGAAGAAATTATCTCTTCATCATATGAAACATGATTGAAACAATAAATGTTTTATTTTTTTTCAGGCAGTTTTCAATACACTTTTGGAAAATAGTTTTTTTTTTTTTTGGCCAAAATAAGAAGATTTTTACACTTTGGTTTATGTATGGATTACACAAACGAGACATACCATGTTAATGAGTGAGCTTTAGAAGTGCTAGTAGGTTGATTATATTATCTTTGGACGGAGCCAGGTTAACTGTTTCCCCATTTCAAGTCTTTATGCTAGTTTGTCTCTTTCCAAGAAACACAGGAAGAGAGAAATGATCAAATTCAAGATGATATATATAAAGATAATATAAAGATAATAAAACATACAACTACTTTTTTCATTTTATTTTGACATCTTTTTCTTCCCTCTTTTTCTCCATCTGAATTTACATCATCTCTAACCCAAGTTTGAGTGGTAATCAGAGGCCAGCCGAATAATTCACATTCACACACACACAAACATACTTAAACACACATTGAGTGTACCCAGCTGGCTGGCAGAATCGGGGGAGGGGGGCATGGGTGTGTGTGGTGACAGCTGGCCCAGGGATGGTTCACTTAATTCAGGCACAGCCAGGCGGCAAGCAGGCCAAGAACACACACTGTTCTGGTGCCTCAGAACATACCCATGCCCATGCCAGCGTACACACACACACACACACACACACACACACACACACACCCACATACACACACACACACACACACACACACACACACACACACACACACACACACACACACACACACACACACACACACAGGATGTGGTGAATGCATCTGCAGGTCTGCAATCCATCAAATTAATAGATGGCTAACAAAGGCTATTTCTCTTCAGCGTTGGAGGTGACACAGTTTAAATGAAATTAAATTGAATCCTTGCAATTAATTTATATTGAATTTCTATAGGAATGAACACTGTTTCTACACACACATACACACTCTGGACAAGAAAAAAATATTATTGAATATGTTACTGATTGTGTTGTACCAGGGCTTCATTCAGAATCACTAAACACTTAAAGGTGTGAATGGTTGATCCAGCTGTACAATGATGTTCGAGCCATATTCAGAATGAGGGCACTTCAGGTTGAGCTAAACACTGATTGTTGACTGTGAGCCCAACACACACACACACACACACACACACACACACGTATGTACTTTTATACTTGTGAGGACGTTCATTGACATAATGCATTCCCTTGCCCCTTATCCTGACCTTAACCATCAAAACTAAATGCCTGACCCTGACCTTAACCTAAACTTAATTCTAACCCGAACCTTAAAATTAAGTCTTAACCCTCAAACAGCCCGTTGAAGGTGTCTGAAAGTCAGGACCAGCAAAAATGTCCTGACTTTCCAAAAATGTTCTCACACCTAAAGTTTAAAACTCAAATTGGTTCTCACAAAGATAGTTGTGCAATTACACACACACACACACACACACACACACACTCACACACACACACACAGCTACCTATGGTCCACTTTGAAATGATTGTGCCTATGAGATCTGCCAAAGTCATGCTGACTAAACTTCTTGCTACACAATCACTCACATACACACAAATGCACACAAGTCTTTGGATTTATTTGAGTCTGAGCAAACCAAGGTGATAATTTTCTGTTGTTGATCTGAAGGCAGATTAGTCGCATAAATGTGAATATGCCAACAAGGTAGATAAGGCCAAGGTGATAAATACATTATTAAGGATTTATTTTTTCTTTATGGTGTAGTGGGGTAATTTGAAGTTGAGGATTTAAAGGTTGTTAAGTTCAGGTCTGAATGTTCTGTAAGCCTGTAATGTAGCACAAAAGGTTTTAGTGGGAGTTTGATATGCTTGTTGTCAGATCTTTACTGTTCCTACTGTCTAACCGAGGCTTATTTTACATACAACACAGAGGTGTGCATTAACATAGTTCATATGCATTTGGATGTTTGTCTGCAAAGATGTGGACTTAACGCAATCTTGTGGATTTTGTGTTCTTATTAATTGCTACAACTTTATCTGCATTTTCAGTAATTGCCTTTTTCTCGCCTCAGGCACCAATTGCACCCCCCTTAGCCAAGGAGAGGGATCTCTTGAATTACCTCTCTAATGGTCCATTTCCCTAGCCTGGCATTGCCAGACTATTTCGCAAATGCGTATTAGTCTGGGACCTCTCAGTTCATTTTTTGATTTATATCGACAGACGCAGACAACCAATCAGAGCAACGAACCACTGTCCTGTCGGACGGTATGTCCTGTCAAGTTCGGCAAAAATTTATTTCTTATCAACATAAAGTTTAAGTGCAGTTGTTTGTTCTTCTTTTAGAGAAAAATTATCTTCCAGTCCATTTAATACTGCTGCTGTAGCTGGCCGGAGAACATTCCATATCAGCAGGCAGCCATCTTGGATATTTACAAAGATACCTGAACAGCGCTCCTCTCTGTCAGTCATCGTATTAAACCCGCCTCATACTAGATAAAGCCCAATAAATCGGCAGAGAAATCAGTGTGAATGGGAGAGGGACCAGACGTATCTGCCAGAGCAAATGAAACATGAACTCGCAAATTCGTCTGGTTCCCAGGCTACCATTTCTCCTCATGTTCTAAGTATTTTTCCCTGAAAAAATGAGAACACAATACACCTATTCTAAAGAGTCTGAGTTAGTTACCAGTAAGTCAGGGAATTAATTTTAAAATACTGCTACTGGTCTAGAAATCACTTCTGTGACTCAGGCCTACCGATTGTTCCTCAGGTCAACACTAAATATAGGGAAGCTGCATTTGATGATCTCAGACACCATGCAAGACTGACCATGTTCAAATCTGAGCCTAAAGGATAGGTTCACAATTTTTCAAGTCTATCTTACAGGGGAAATCCACAGATTTTAAAGTCTGTTTAGAGGTCTTAGCAACTGTATATGTAAAAAGTTGGACTATAAGTTTACTTGAGGTCAGCGGCTTAAGGCTACATTAGATGCTCCAAGCTTAACACACCAACCAAACTTTTGGTGAACGAGATGCATTATGGATAATGTAAGCGCCTAGTGTTGGCAAGGAAGAGAAATGCATGAAATAAAAAAGGGCAATATCTCTGATTCTGCTGCATCAATATTGGTACCGTCTGGCAGAGTTATAGGAGTGCAATGCTTTTAATACAACGCTCACATCCCTATATGAACATTGAAAGAGATATTGGTTGCTGTTATTATTCCACCAGTCTCCACTGTCTGAAAAAAGATTCCTCCCTGAATGTAAGTGATGAAGCACAAAATCCACAGTCCTCATTCTGTGTCAAAATCCATTCTAAAGTTAAGCTGAAGTTAATATGAGGCGTTAAAGGTCTGAGTTAGATGAATCACATGTGTATCTTCTAAAGTTACAGACTTTTTAGTATTAAATCACTTACATTGAAGTTTAGCTTTAGGAAGGGACATCTTTACAGCCGGTATGGCCAGGAGGAACAATCAAGCCACCAATAACTCTTTCAGTGTACTGTTCATATAGATGTGTCAGTATTGTTTTAAAAAAATGTGAACCTGCCTGTTCACTACTGCCTGTTATTGAACTTTTGTCCGGGCTTTGGTTTTATAATTTACTATTTATTGATCATCTTGTGTTAGTGTTTTTATCCTTTCTTATTGACCTTTTATTCAACTGGTAAAGCACATTGAACAGCCACTCCATATGCCTCAGGGACTGTTGCTGATGTTGGGCTGTAAAGTCCACTGACATGCTGGATGTGACATTGGACTACACGTAAAATTGAACTGACTTCCAGTGAACATGTCAAATGACGGATCCACTGAGGATGAAGAGTTTACCAGCAACAACTGCCAGTCAGTTAGCGTACAGATTCAGAACTCAAAGACTGCTCTCAAACAAGTGGCTGCCATTTTGAATGACAGTAAATTTGCTGTAAAAAACATATTATTTATGACTTAAAAGACTTGGGACCTCTTTCTGTCTGTTTAGGTAACAAACCACAATAAACTGTGCTTTATACTGATTTTAGACCATCTAAAATGTGTTGTTATACACAAGATGATACAATGTTGGGCAGATTATTGTTTTATATAAAATATTACATCATGACATCATTGTATTATGTACAGTATTAATTTAGGCAAGAGTGCACTTGCTGTATTTAGCGACAAGCTGTTTCCGACATGGCCTCCAAGAAAATACGTTTATGGTAAAACCCAAATCTTCCTAAAATCACAACATCTGCTATATCTCTGCTTGGTTCATTTGGGAGAGTATGTATGATTTATATGATGAAATAACATGTTTGCTTGTAGTAAATGGTGTTAGTACCTTGGTTAAAGGCACACTGACTGTGGGACTGTGGAGAATTTATCATTTCATTTTTTCATGTCTGTCTGAAGATTCAATCCAGTGACCTTGTGACCACAAATCACCTCTTTCAATCATATTTAAATGGTACCAATAAAAAAATGTATTAATAATGACTGTTAACTGATCCGCTCCCTCCTCTCCACTCTTCAACACTTTAAAGTGGCATTAATATTGAAACCGGTAGCCACAGCTGCACATTAACTACTTATTTTACAAGGTCTCATTATTATTATTCAGGCAGGCAGAACCGATAACTGGATCTTTATTTTATAGTCCTGTGTATTTGACCTCTAATGGACACCTTCCCACCTCTTCACTTCTCCCCCAGGTGTGCCGGCTAAGCGCAATGAGCTGTACTACGACTGCTGTAAGGAGCCCTACCCCGACGTGACGTTCACGGTCACCATGCGCCGCAGGACACTTTACTACGGCCTCAACCTGCTCATCCCCTGCGTGCTCATCTCTGGTCTGGCCCTGCTGGTCTTCCTGCTCCCTGCTGACTCCGGAGAGAAGATCTCACTGGGTACAGGGGAGGACACAGACACAGACACAGACACAGACACACACACACACACACACACACACACACACTCTCTCACACTAACACAAAGGGACAATGGTTCATGATTATAATCATACATGCAGACAAAAATGTATCTGTCTCCCCTGCCTTGCTGATTTCCGCCCACCAGGTCTCGACGCTATTGGTAACCCATTTATTTGTCATTGCTCTATGCAAATGCTGACATTATGGCTGTGATTTAGCGTTTGTGTTGGATCTTATTCATTAGCAGATGAATACAAGCGCCATTATAAACACAGCAAAGATAATCACCTGCACCTGAAAATGCCAGCTTGTTTCAAAATGCCATTCAGGGAGACAGGGTCAGAGTAAATATATAACTGCAGGCGTTCCCTGGAGGCTGGAAAAGAGAGTGAATATTCCAAAATAAACCCACAGCTGTATTCACCTGTTTTGAAGCAAACTAGCTGCATTTATTTTAAGTAGTCTCCAGTCATCATTTAAGAGAAAACTAGACTGTGATGAAAGAATGCGTCCTCTGTGTCTCTGCTCATCTCTCCGTCTGCTGTCTTTCTCCAGGCATCACAGTGCTGCTGTCTCTAACAGTGTTCATGTTACTGGTAGCAGAGATCATGCCTGCCACTTCAGACTCTGTTCCTCTGATCGGTGAGACACCTTTTTCTGCTCTAATTATTGCTCATTTTGATGATTTTCCGACTCTGAAAGTGATGAAAAAGAGAGAAAAACAATTCAGATGGATCGCAAAATGATTAAGGGCTAATCTCCCAAGCAGTTCGCTAATATATGCGTGACATTCTCACATAAGGATGTGTAATGCACATTCAAAAACTATAGTTGGACATTTTGGGAAATGTTTTGGGGAAAAGACTGTAAACGGGGAAAGGTAAAAAAATACATCTTAAAGATCATTCATTTTGTCATTCTTTTAAACAAACAATAATAAACGTGTTAATTACTGAGCTTTAGAGATGCTGTTGGTTTTGTTTTACCTTCAGTCAGAGTCTCTGTCTCCTTGCTCCAGTCGGGAGTGTGTCCGTGTGTGTTTGTGTTTAGCTCGGCCTCTGACTGATCTCAGAACTCATCAGAGACTCCAGATGTTTCTGTTATTTCCAGTTTCTGCACGTTTATGAAGCATAAAGCCCTGGGATAAGCTTTCCATTTGCTTTGCATGCATCTGAGCTGCGTGTAAACATTTTCCTCGTGTTCTCTCTGAATGAGAGGGGTATTTATCTTCTCATTTAACTTTTGGCAAGAAAAGTGAATAAGCATATTTCCAAAAATGTTGAACTATTCCTTGAAGACTGTACATTTAACCAGTTGAAATGAGAGAAAGCAGAAACTGGGGAGTTTTAAAGATGATGCTGTTGTTTTTGCGGAAGAATAAAAACGTTATATTTCACAATATTTTACAAGTGCTATAAGTTGGTGGGTCAGTGTGGAGATTTTTCCTCATTAACCACAGGTTAGGTTGCTGTTTAAAACAAAAACAAAACAGCTGAATGACTTACTGACGAGATATTCACATCGCAGACAGTATGTGGCGGAACATTTTCAGTCTTCCCACCGACGGACCGATATGTTGTGGCTGAGTGGGGAAGGGGTGGGCCGTGGGAGGTTGCTGATGCAGGATGTGAAGATTATTCTCAGTGTAGGGAACAGAGTTGCATTGCATAAGGCCACGCTGATACAGACCAGGAGAGACAAGGCAGCCGGCCATGAGATGGGAGGGGAGGCTGCAGACAGAGATGCTGCTCGCTATCATTTGGCAGCTCAGTGATGTAAAACGAAGCCATTAGCAAATTCGCCTTTATTGGAGTAGACATATTAACACATTGCAGATGAAGCAGAACTGATAGATTGAAGAAATTCTCCTCATTGTTTCCTCTGACGGGTTTTCACACGGCTCCAATTACACTTTGACATGGACATGTAAACAGAATCATTTGATTGGTCTGGCTTTCTGTGAGGTCACTGACATCAGCTGGATCAAAATGAAGAATTACTTCTTTATTTCAGAGAGGAATAAATCTCAAGTGTGTGCGTATTAGGGCGTGCGTGCTTGCCTACATGCATTATGCATGTCTCTGCAGCTTCATATGCCTGCAGGTGTTTGTATGTGTTTTGGTTGGTTTGTAAATTAGGAAGTAAAATGTTAGTCATCCTTCCACCAGCCCCTGTGGTGTTATGACCTTAGGATTGTTGATAAGGATAAACTCCCCACTGACTAAACAACCACTTGACTGACTGGGCAACAGTCCAGCCGTGTTGTATTTAGATACATGAGCTTTTCATTCAAAATTCACAGGCAACTATCAGATAACAGGGTATGATTTCTCTGTGTTTCACCGTATTCATTGTTCTCTACCCCAAATGGAAATTGCTGTGCTATACTCACAGTACTTGTTCTTCTTCTCTTCAGCTCAGTACTTTGCCAGCACCATGATGATTGTGGGCTTGTCTGTGGTGGTAACAGTCCTGGTACTACAGTTCCACCACCATGACCCCCACGGAGGAAAGATGCCTAAATGGGTAGGTTAACAATATTTTTTGAACACAGTAATTGATTATCACCACAAGCTTACAAGGGAGGATAGGCAATTCTGATTTGCTCTAGGCAGTGCATTATTTTCAAATAACCCCACGACTTATACATATTGGTACGTTCATCTACTCATCTAGTCTGTTACTAGGCTATGGTTCCCATTTGTTGGGGCAATAAAGTTAAGTTAATCAAAGGTTGACAAAGGTTGTGTCACCTCAACCCTATTATCCACTAACAGTTCAGTTATTTTTGTGATAACTGTGCAGTTATATATATATATTTTACTTACTTATTTTTAACATTTTATTTTATTTTAAGGTTGACCAAGTGTTTCAATAAAAATGTATGGATCAGAATCACCAAGCACTTCATCATTAGCAAGATTATCCACTTTGAAATATTCAGGAATAATGCACTCCGTGGAAGGAAAACCTCCACAGCTTCAAGTCATCCTTTTCCTATTTAAGCACATTGTGCATCATCCCCTACAAAAACCGTGACAAATGTCAGAAGTGAGTTTTTTTTTTAACCTATCTTCCGAATTTTTTTTATCATATTTCTCTATAACTCATCATATTCCAACGCTCCGCCTTATCCAGGTCCGAGTCATCCTGCTCAACTGGTGCGCCTGGTTTCTCCGCATGAAGAAACCCGGAGAGGAAAACAAAACAGCTGTGAGCTCCAGTGGCCCCGCAAACTACAAGTACTCCAGCCCTCCTCCTCCTCCTCACCATACCAGCACCAGCAGCATTCAGATGAGCACCATACCAGGGCAGGCGTCCACCCAGTCAACCACGACCAACGGGAACATGAACCTGTACTTTGGCTACCACTCGATGGGCACGGACAACCCGGCTTTCCCACCGAGCACTGATTCGGGTGTGGTGGTGTGCGGCGGCGGAGGCCACCCCAACGGCTCCTCCCCACATGACATCCACTCGGAGCAGACGCGGACGTTGCTGCTGGAGCAGGCTCCGGAGATCTCCCGGATCCTGGAGGAGGTGCAGTACATTGCCAGGCGCTTCCGGGAGCAGGACGAGGGCGAGGCGATCTGCAGCGAGTGGAAGTTTGCGGCGGCGGTGGTGGATCGGTTATGCCTGGTGGCCTTTTCGCTCTTCTCCATCATCTGCACCTTCACCATCCTCATGTCAGCCCCCAATTTCATCGAGGCTGTGTCCAAAGACTTCACATAAGGGTGATCTCTTACACTCGGGAGAGGAAAAAGAGAGGCGAAGCTAACATTACAAATCCTGAAACGATTAGAACTCTGCCACACAAGCCTCCTTGCCTTGTGTGGCTTCTACTATGTGAAGCCACACAAGTTATTTTAAAAGTGTTGTTACAAGTCACGGTACATCGGAACCGCACCTCTCCCTCTATCTTCACATATTTGTCAGTAGCATACGGTTGTATGGGGGTTGATGTGATGTTTCCCTTTCAAGGTGGCTCTCCCAGCCTACACCGTGCATACAGTATGCCATGTAGGAGGTTGAGACTACATGCAGTAGTTAATGATGTAGAAACTCACTAATGCACTGTTCATCTGTATCCCTGCTGCACCACATCATTTACCTGCCACCACACGGGCTTTGCGTCTCATCAGAATTTACTGTTAACACTCCTTCCCTTCCAGCTTTCTTTTTTCTGCTCTTTTCCAATTCCTCTCCCCCACGTAGCACTTCTCATCTCCTAGAAAACATATTAATGTCTTCAGAAGTTACATACAGTACAGTCAATAGATCAATAGTTCAACAGTTTTAGAAATCGTTTTTTCAGGCCTGTATTCTAGTAATGCTAGTTTTTTGTATTTTGTAAATAAATTTACATCTCACTTTATAAATGTGGAAGAAGTTTAGATGAAATCTTTTTTATTAAGTTGGTTGGTTAGTCAATTAATTATGTTGTAAATAAAATGTCAGATAATAGTGAAAAATGCCCGTTATAATTTCCCCGGAGCCTGAGGTGACGTACTGAAGATTGTTCGTTTAAACCAACCAACCATTCACAACTCAAAGATATTCAATTTTACTGTCATATATGACAAAAAAAAAGCACTGGTTTCTCACATAGGAGCTGGAAACAGTGAATGTTTGGCATGTGTGCTTGAAAAATGACTAAAACGGTTAATTAATAATCAAAAAAATGGTCGATTAACTTTCTCTCGATCAACCAATCCAATCTGTTGACCACTCGTTTCAGCTCTGCTTTGAACATCTCCATCTTCTCACTCTCTTTTTCACATATGTACTATTGGATTGTTCCTTTTTTTCTTTTCTTTTCATTTCCTTTTTGCACAACTAAGGGTTCAATATCCATAAATGTGAAGTGAGAAAGTTTTACCATTATCAGTGAAAGTGACTGTGACTGAGACTTCAAAGACATTTACAGTTTTGCTCTTCTCGAGAGAGTTTATTAAAGTGTGAAGTAATTTCAGAAGGGATCTCCTAACATTTCTCTTTGCCTCCATCCCTTGTGATAAACAGTATATTTAGTGCGGTTAGCATTCATTCACAATACATTTATCTTTTGAGAGTAATTCAATGTTTATCTAACTTGTGTGCTAGTTACACAATGTGTTGCTGTATTCTGAGAACAATTCACAATGCAGATCAAAGCAAGTAGTGATTGAAAGACAATATTTGCTCTTGTGAGATATTTTCAAATGGATTCTGAAGGGACATCACCCCCGTAGAGATGCATTTGGTACTAATCTTTTGTAGTGCTGAGTGCTTTGTGTTTTTACTCTCTAATACTCAACGAAAGGCAAACACTTTCTTCTCTAATCTCTAGCAACAACATGCGAGAAGGATTACTGGGCGACCTTATGTAACAGATTTGTGTCAAACCTTTTGTCCTATCACCACCTGAGCGTAACCTCCGATCCTCACTGGGACGACACGTGTGCGATGTCCCACTTTTACGCGACTGAACTCACAGACTTCTCGGACTCAGCACTTGGCCATTTTGAGTGGAGTTTTAAGAGGAACCGAGGAAGAATGGAAAAACAACGAAATAGAATATGTGCTGGAGGAACAGTCGCTGAATTTGATGCTGTTTCAGTTAATCATCGGGCCGAGTGCAGACAAATAGCTGCGACCCAGTGACTACCTTTCATGTCATTCTATGACTCAAAGACTGTAAAGCATTTAAATGCCATATCCACTCGTAATGAACCGACAGGAAAAGGTGAAGCCAATATGACTGAAATGTCCACGCAGTAGGCCTCACTCTCTGTGTGGACAATGTTCCTTCATGTTGGATCCAGTTTTGCAGATTTAATCAGGATTCAGTAATCTTTACATCCCTTTAATGTCTTTCCAGGAATGGATAGAATACTAATTTGGTTTAAACATTACAAATGTGGTCTTTTTTTCTTTCTTTTTCTTTTTATAAAAATGTCATGTTATTGTATTAGAGACACCATTGTTGTGATGTTAAAGGAATAGTTCGACATTCTGGGTAACTGTTACTTTTGGATAGAGTCAGGCAAGTAGATTACGATGTGAAGACTGAATGCTGAGCAATGATGATCTGAAAGAACAAAACTGTATTTTTATTTACATTTTTTTTGAAGGAACCCATGCTGGGTTTGTTATTTTGCCTGTCAAAGTTCATGTCGACAGAGGAGGGGTCTTGGCTGCTGTAAGGATGTAGAAATAGATAAAGGAACAATGCAAAACCTTGATCACTGACTCATCTTGGAGAACATGAACAGTGGAGATGTGATGACTCATATGAGACGTGGAATGAGCAGTGTCCTCTACAGACATGTAGTGACAACTGATGACAGCCAATTATGTAGATACTTAATGAGATAACTTGACCCAATTCTATTGATACTCACTCGTGTTCTTTTTTCTTTTTTTTTTTTTTTAAATCACCAGTGTTGTAGTTTGGTCAACTTGAGTGTCTTTTCTTTGTGGTCTGTGCCTCTATGCTCAGTATGATTCATTCTACTTTGAAGGATGTATGTAAATGCTCACTGTACGTGACTATTTTGAGAACAATAAAGAAGAAATGGGATAATTACTGGCACATGTGACAATTCACTAAATTATACACCTAAAAATGCTTTTACTCACCAACGTTATCAGACCATCCTCGCTTCTTTCTTGAAGTGACTGGGTTATAACGGGGTTGCTGTTGTCAATCTAACTGGACAGACTGTGATGACAGCTTGTCATCTGATGTGCCTGATTAATCACAGCCTGTTATTGCAATAGTATTGTTCACATACAATGCAGTTATATGAAATGTGACATTTTGACAGCTCAAAGAAAATTAAACCCTTAGAAAAAACAGGAAATGTTAACTTTCTTATTATACACTTTAAAATAATAGTTTGACAGTTGGGAAATATGCGCTTTTGCTTTGTTTTGCCCACAGTTGGATGAGAAGGTTAAAAATGTAGCTGGAGCCAGCAGCAGTTTAGCTTAGCATAGAGGGCGAGAAAGAGAATTTTCTCGTCTAACTCTCTGTAAGAAAGCGAATGAACCTATTTCCTAAAATGTCAAACTATTTCTTTATATCTGAAACCTCATCAAACATTCTTAATCTTTAAGTGTTTTGTGTTTGGACTAGTTTCATTGCAAAAATGAGTAAGTGGGACAGAGATGTCAGCATCTGTTGATTTATGAAAGCAGGCAGCTCTCGGTATTCTCTGTAAACACCGTTTGTGTTTTGTTTTTATTTTCGATTGGCATACAAGAACTGACACATTTATCCTATTTCAACACTGCCTCAAAGTTGTTGAAGAAATAACTATTCATTTGATTCTAGCTAAATATTTACATCGCATGTACACTAAATCAAAACATTCAGGGGTTCCCTGGCTTGGGAACACTATCAACATTTTATGTGTGTGTGTGTGTGTGTGTGTGTGTGTGTGTGTGTGTGTGTGTGTTCCATCATTCATTTTTGGTGTTGCAGGTATATGTGCATGTGGCCAGATACAGTGGTGTTAAAGAACATGTTTCAGACTACTGCACAGAGTCTTCTCTGCACCCAGAGCTGATAACCAGATATGTGAACATGTAACAGCGAGTCTTCGGCCAGCAGACTCAGCAACCTTCCTCATTTCCCAGCAGGAATGAATGACTGAGATTGACCACGCCAGGAGGGACCCAATCTCTTTACTGCCTGTGATATTAGTTAGGACATTTGGCAACTCACACTCACTCACACACACACACACACACACACACACACACCAAATGCTGCTCAGCAGAGTGATGACATGTTCAAATTGGTCAAATCTAATCTCAGGCTTCACTACACGCAGACAGACAGCTGTTGGTGGCTGGAATTGCACCACACTGCATCACACCATGCAAAGGCACGCAAACGCACGAACCTTTCACTTGCCAACAGGCCGAGCTGACATCGACAGCGTCCCCAGTCCACCCTTCCCTGCCGACTGTCCCAGTGCTGCTTCCCTTTCTCTGGTCCCGAGATGGAACAGACCACCTGGGTTGTAGGTCGGTTGGGGAGTTACGCAATCCTGGTGAATAATGTTTGTTCTGTTTGGTGGCCCTGTTGGTACCAGGTCAGCTGGAACAGATCTCTGTGGACTTTGTTCAGTAAGTGTGATGTAAAGAGCACACACCTGCCCCTCCTGTGAGATCTATATGGCCGTTCGCTTTGTAGAATAATTTGCCGGCACGCACAACTCTGGTGTTCAGGTGCTCTCGTTCAGACAGAGCCCGACCATGAGAGACCTTATACCTTTGCATAACTGCAGCTTCATGGTCACAGCCTCAGATTCTGTTCATTCTGACCTGCATTTTTTTAAGCTGTACATAAGTGACTCAGTCGTGTCATTTAGCTCCCTTTATGTCATCGATTTTCTCATCTAACTCGCGGCAAGAAAGCAAACACGAGTATTTCCCAAAATGTTGAACTATTCCTTTAAATCTGACAATGCAATCAGGATAATGTGTGAGTGTACAGCCAAAAACCTGAAAGTCACAGCTGCGGTGGAACTTTTAATGAAACCCGTCCTTGTTGAAATAACCTGTGTGACCTAGACAGTCTAATTTGACATACACAAACACTGAGTAATCACACATTTTCTGTTCGGCTCAAATGACTGTTGTCAACATCATTAAACCAAATTACAAATCACTCCGGTGAAAGCATGCTGACCCACTGCCAATCTGTGTTTTTCATCATTACAAACATGTCGATTAGTCGTCAAATATTCATGTTAACAGCTGTCCTGATTGTCCCACAGCTGTTTTCATCAGCTATGTTTGCTTTATGTCTCAATCTCACACACCCTTTATCATTTTTAATCTCTATGCATCCCTTTTCTTTCCCCTTTTAGAAAAGAACCTACATTTTCCTAAATTTGGACCCATCTGTTTCCCTCTGACTTAATCCATGGGGATGAAAGTGTGTGTGTGTGTGTGTGTGTGTGTGTGTGTGTGAGTGCGTGTGTGAGTGATGATAAAACATTGTTAATCTGGTTTCAGAGTGACTGGGGCATGTAATCTCATTTACTCCTTCAATCCCTTTCCTCCCTCTTCATTACAACTCCTATCCTAATAACAGCACAGTACATTCCTAGTTATTCATAGTGCATAATCTTGGCTCATAAAAGAATTGATCAGGAGAAAGGAGGTTAATAAAGGAGGTGAGGAGGTCAGTGGATGTTGCTGTTGATCCAAGAGCTGCAGAAAACCATGCATGTGTGAAGTCACTTGTGCAGTGACTGTGTATGCGCTAGTTGAAAGCAACTGCCCAAAGTAAATAAAACTAAAATAAATTTAACTGGATCACTGTGCTTTCCCAATGCATGGAAAACATGGGGGACTTTAGTGCAAAAACTTAGTTTCAGTAAGTAAACTGTCATGTTTTCACTATCCCTGATTGAATATGAGATTAATAAATAGAAAGGCTTCACCTCTGGGCTGACATGTCTGGATGAGGTGTACTTAGAAGCCCCTGCGAAGCCAGACGACTCATCACCATTTACAGCTTTTACTTGACATGTAACACAATTGCCTCTGCTACAGATGCCAGCCCTGCACAAAAACAGACAGAGTAACTTAGTCCAATAACCAAAGTGCATACTAGTCTGTACATGTGGGACAGTGAAGGACAGAGGAGCAGATAGTGGGAAGACGACTGATATTGGAAAAGTGTGGAAACATGATGGGAAATCAGGTAGAACAAAGCTGTATATTGGTCAAACTTGTCATTTCTCCTGTTCAGCTGATGGATACAGTCAAAAACTTCATCATGTTTTCACCACATCTAACCAAATGATTTAACCCTATTATCACTGTATTGGAATTTTAATGTCTGCCTACATGTTACACTATTTTACGATTGCTTTGGCTCAGTTTCAGTGTGCCAAACTCACAACGCAAAGAGCCTAAATTCTTACCACTGAACACAAAATGCTTTCCTCTTATATTAGCTCAAGTTTCACTAAACGTACAGATCACTAAATCATTACAACATGTCTTTAACAACAATTTTATTTTACGTGAGCTTTTGAGGGCAAAATTAGTAATATGGGATTTTGTGTTAAGAGTTTAGCAAATTGAAACTGCTGTGAAAAGTTAGCCAAAGCAATTGCAACTTGTAAATACAGTAATAGGCAGTCTGGCATATAAAATGGCTTTCATTTCATACCGATACTTTAAATAAGTTATCTTCCTCTCTACAGCAGCGTGAGCATGAGATACTGCAGTTTTTTTTTTTTTTGTGCTGCGCTTGCCCAAGTTAATGTTAAATATAATGTTTATATATGCCCATTCCTGCTTGCTGTTACTGAAGCAGTAAGGTGTGGAGGAGGCAGTGTGTGCGACAGAGATGGAGTGTGTCTGCACCCTGCCCCAGTACTGCAGTGGGTGTACTTAATGTGTTTGAAGAGCCATATTTTATGTGTTTGCACTGCATGCCCTAAGTGACACAAATAGGCTACTGATGTGTGTGGGGGTTGTGGCGGAAACATTTCATCATTTGATGATCATCACTCCTTCTGTTGTCTCAACCCATCCTCCTTAGCTATTCTGGTCAGCTTTTCTTCTCTTTTTTTTTTGTGAACCATTAGCATCTATGTGTCCGTCCACCCATCTCCGTTCATCCATCTACTGTTTCTATTCTGCCATCCATCCCTCCGTCTTTTCTCTCCCTGAGGCTACATGTGTACTATAGATTTCAGTAAACAGAGTCATCCATTGACTGACCCCACAGAGCTCTCCAGTATGGGAGTCTATGTTGTGTTTGCACCGTGGAGATGGCGAGTTGCATCTTCAAAGATCTGGATGTACTGCACCATCAAGTGTCAGCTGGATGAGACTTTGTTGCTGCATATAATTGATATTCACCTCCTGGGCGATACATGAGAGTGCGAACGAAGCAGATCAGTCAGGGCTAGCTCAGAAGTGTTTATTACACTGAATGTGAAGCAGGTGCACTTTCAGCATAAATCATGTCTGTGGAAATCTTACTAAATAATTCCACAAAAGCTTCAAAGTTAATTCAAAGTAGTGCATAGAGGTACATGTTTCAGTCACATTTAAAATTCTTTTTTTGTCCTTTAATAAAGACTTAGTCGTCCAACTGGCACAGGAGAGCAGAGGCTTTTGATATCCAATAGTCGCTGGGTCGCTTGGAAGGAAGCATTACTGTCACAACAAAATTAGTTGAGTGACCTGGAGGGAGACAGAAATAAAGGGTGAGGGAAATAACCAAATCAAATTAACAATCCATTACATTGCTTAATGGTGAAAGATGTTTTTCTGGACCTCCAAAACAACTACTGAGTAACTATCACGGTATACTTCCATGCTTAAGTATTCAAATGTAAAAACAGAAAGTGTAACCTAAACCAGTATGTGAGTGAGGGTCCCTGTGTGGATGCAGTATGTACCAGTGGTGGACAGGGTCCCGGCTCTGACTGAGGTCTTGTACAGAGGAGCGTGGTAGAGGTCAGGATCTGGCACGTAGTTCTGCTGTGGCTCAAAGTGCACCACCGGCAGCACGGCATTCATCACTCGAGGTAACGCATCCTCAATCACCATGTTGTCGTCATCCCAGCGACTGGAATCCATGTACATGCCGTGCACGAGGACACCATCCTCCGGCTCTGGTAACTGTTGTGTCCGTAAATGAAATTCAGCATTGGTGGTTATATGCTGCACTGTTGCTTGGCCGGCTGCATTGGCTAGATTTATTCCTAAATCCCTAAACTTCACATACCAACAAAAACCCTCCCCCCTTCCAGTACCTCGTCATCCATGTCCAGTTTACTGTTGTAGGGCAGATGGCGTAGAGCCTCACAGATTGCTACCTGGTCTCTGTACACCGGCACCACGTTAAAGCGAAAGTTGAGCTCATCAATGGGCAAATTGTAATGCCTGGCGTGATTCTGGAGCACCCCTACGGGCCAGCAGGCAGAGGAGCAACAAAAATAAATATTTCATCATGTTCTTTTGTAAGATTTAACATGTGTAAATAGTGTCAACAAAATAAACTGTTGAGCAGTTAAAAGCTAATCACATTATTTTTATGTATGCTTGAAAGAATAGTTAGAGTGATCATTATATTCTAGCTGATTTGGAATTTTAATGCTATGGTTCATTAAAAAACATGGAAGATATGTTGGTGCTGCAGTCTTTTACCAGTAAGAAAGCCTTGAGGGAAGAAGAATCCTGAGATCCAGAAAGATTTGGGCTGACCACGTGTGATCCAAGTCTAGTGAGGGAGAGAGAGGGAGAGAGAGGGAGAGAGAGATGTAATTAAAACGTGTATATCTTTAAATAACTTTTTTAATGTGTTGTGTTCAGTGTTTCACAAGCATCGGTGCATTATAGGTGTCCTTTTACTTATGGGACCTGAAAGTGACTAAGTGACTCCACTTGGGCTGGCACAGTGAGGTGGATTCTGTCTTCTCTTCTGAGGTAGTGAACATGTGCAGTCTGACTCAGCAGCTACTCATCACTTTATGAGCTAATGCAACTCTCCTCTGCTTGTCCTTTTTGTGTGTTTGTGAGAGTACATTTTAGTGATTGTACAGCACACATGTTCAGACCAGTCTTACGGAAGAACAGCTTAAGTCAGGAAGATGAAGCGAATGCTGAAAGAGGGTGTAAATGGAGAAAGAAAGACAAGAGAGAGAAAGGGAGAGATGGTCTGTGCCTCAGGGAGGAATGCAGAATGTCCATGTGTTATTAGTGTTGTTTGACAAGATGACAAAACACACACACACACTAATACACTTCTATGCACATACACACAAAAACAAACTACACAAACTGTCATATCAGTGTATGCGAGAGTCAGTGAAACAAAGAGAGACTTGAGCCGGAAGAGGGAAGAGAATCCTACAGTATAATCATATTTTTAACCCATGTTTTCACTCATCTCTGATTAATCTATAAGCTTGTCCGTTATCTTTATTGATACAACTAATTTTAAACAACCTATAAATACAACTCAATGTTAGCAAGTGCATAAGAAACACATATGTGTGTTTGTGTGTCCGTATTTCTTTCCCTGTCTAATCCAAACCTGGATAAAGCCGATCCTGAGGACCAGATCTTTGACCCAGGAGGCCAGGGGTTTGAGAGAAGGGTAGGCAGAGTTTGCCCAGTGGGTGGGGACCTGGTTGTTCAGGAAGCTTGTGTATATGCGGTCCATCTCCTCTGACATCACCACCAGACCTGCTATGGCCTTCTGCAGAGTGATGAGAGACATCTGGAAACACAAAAAAAGTCATACATACTATGAGGTGGTGGAAAGGACAAAGAAGATCTCTAAAAATGTTGTTTATGTCTAAAATATATGTTTTAATACATAGTTTATCACTTTTTTTCATTTCTTAGTCACAGTTTTAAACATTTTAATGTGTAAAGTATAATTCCTCCAGAAGTGTTTGCTCTGCGGTTTCCGAGCAACACAACTCCACTTAAATAAATATATTGCTTTAGTGTGTGTTCATAGGTGCTAGCTATGTGTGTCACCCTGAGCACTCGCAGCAGGTTGTTGAATCGGTCTGCCTCCTGGCCCAGCACGGTTGTCAGGGAGTTAAGGCGGTTGTGATCGTCTCGGACAAACAGAATTTCCACCGCCTCATCCATGTCCAGACCGTCTGCACACAGACAGGTAGGCAGCAAGACAAGCCGGGAAACCAACCAGAAACACAGGTAGGCAGACACACAAGACGGACATGAAAAACACAATGAGTAATGAGTTTATGATCATACACATTCTAAATAATGACCAAAATGTATGCGTGTGTTTGCATGTGTGTGTGTGTGTGTACCAGGCAGCTTGGCTAAGATGGATTCCGCAAGCTCGCAGACTATTTCATCGTTACTTTTAGCTCCATGACAAGATGTTGAGCGAGGATTAACATCCAGTATGGTGTTGATTAGAGTCACCGTTTCTTGGCGCTGTGGAGGCAAACACATAACACACACACACACACACACACACACACACACACACAAGGATAAACACAGATACTGTAACATCCTCTTTCATTGATATTTCACAGTTGCAATCTCACGCTCTCTCTCTGAATAAAAAGCTTTTATAACCAGCCATAAACTGTATGAGCAGCTCCCGATTAAATCATGAATAGGCCCATAAATAATGACATTTGCTATTGAACACAATACCCTTCAGCAAAACAAACAAACAAAATGAAAACAAATAATAAGTAAATTAGTTTACAACATCTGCTCTTGTGATTCTTTCATGAAAAGTGAAAATCATATCAAATCAATTCATATATATTTAAAGATGGATAATGATAGACTGACAGGAAGATGGGGATTTAGAGAGCTTTTGCAGATTTGTATGTTTTTTCTGTAAAATACTACCATTGTTTCTCACCTGGAAGGCCAGATTTGCATTCTCATGCATGCCAAAGACCTCTGGATCATCTATGATTGGAAGACTCTCAATATATTTCTTATATTGCTCTAGTTCATCTGTCTCTGGGCCATAGTAGATACCTTAAACACACAAGTGAGAAAACCATTAAGTTATGAGCATGCATTGAGACAAGTGGACACTATAACTGCTATACTAAAGCCCATTATACTGTAAAGTGTTCCTGTCATTTTGTCCATACCCTGTATATATTACAGAGAGAGAGAGCTTGTGATTGAAAAATACCTGAGGAGGAGTAGGTGTAGCTAGGCTCCAGGGTTTGAGGCGAGAAGAAGGCTTTGAGGATTGTCCTGAGGCAGCGTTGGTCCCAGGCATCCGTCACTCTGCCTCCGTATGTGATCTCACCTGGGAAGACCGACACAAAGACCACATGATGTTATCAGTCTGCATCAGCGTTTCTTTGTAACTGTTAGAGACGGTAGTTTTAATGACCCTCCGTCCCAGTCTGTGCCACACTCTAATTATTCAAACTTCATTTCAGAATCAGCATGATAAAACACTGAGTTTAAAGCATACGCCTGGAATAAACCATTAAATATTTATGACATTTGAATATGGATGAATGACTATGAAGTAATCAATGTTAGGAGAAAGCAAACCTGAGGAAATATTTAGTACTTCATCTTCAGCACTTAATATTACAGAACATACAGTCACATTTTCCTTGAGACTGCTAAGTATATTGTATCTTTTATTTGTCCATCCCTCCTCTTCAGATGGGCAGGTTCACACTGCACCTTGTCACTCATCTTGATCAGCTGTCTACCTTCAACCAACATGTAGCCCGAGGTTACCATCATCTGTACAGACACTGCCATAGGCATTGCAAAAAAAGTTTCAATATAATAAAAAAAAGCAGCAGTAAAAAGCCTAACTCAGGTACTTGGGGAATAAATGGACATAAAGACTCAGGAACAGATACAGATAAGACTGTATTATACACCCTATTTATTTATTGTTATTAAAATGTTAATAAAACCCTTAAAAACTTGCATATTGGAGCTTTAAACTCCCCATTATGTTTTAACATTGTGAGCTACTCAATGGTTTATCAAGCAGAGAGAGGTATCAAATTATTTGTGTAGATAAAAAACAGCGATGCATCCCATCCTTTACTGAGAGACCAAACATAATCTGAATTCTGACTAATTAACAATTTAGACTTTGTATTAAAATTTTAAGTGCTTTCAGACATTTGAATGGGTTGATAGAGATATTGGAAGAGGTTTCAATCTGCTTGCTTCTGTGATGACAAACTGACACAAGATAGAAACCCCCTGAGGTAGTCAGAAAACAATTGCTGTGCCCAGTCTGTTAGAATCAATCCAAAATGGACCGCAAGTGTAGCTACATCATACAGTCTGTGAGCTACACACAGACATATCACTGTGTCACATAGGAGCGAGAAAGAGTCATATCCGTCATACATTTTCACTAAGGAGCGTCAGGAGTGTGTCCAGCTCTTTGACTTCTCATGTACAGTACAGTAATAATGCACACCACTGAGAGGGAAACACATGTGTGCCTACTAGGCAATGGTATGGAGACAGACAAGAGGAAAGGAATAGTGAAAAGGCTGGAGGGTAAATATCACCAACCAGCAAAAAGGAAGATGAAATTTAAATTATATTTACTGTTAACAATTCAACACTTAAAATCCATACTTTGTGTGAAGTCACAGTTACGTAAGACAGTAAGGAAGGGAGTGAATAATCAGACAAATCTCTGCTGAAGCCTTTAGTAAGCTGCAGGCGTGGCAAAGCTGGCAGAGACGTTTTTGCCCCAGAAGAGAGGAACTGCTCCTTCTAAAAGAGGAAAGGCAATATCATGCTTGGTTTGAGCCCAAATTCTTTCGCTCAAAGAGTGTGTAGCTCTGGCACACAAGGACTGTTAGAATTAAAGATTAAACTAATAACACAGTAGTGTGATAACAACAATGAGAGACATCTATTTGACGCCGGAGCGGTGCGCTCCACTGAGACTGAACGCAGCACATAATCATTTGAAGGTGTAATTGAAAACCAGATAAGGGAAACAAATGAATTTAAGAGATATGATGAGTTTTGTTAATGAAAGAGATCCTTCCGTCTTCCTCATAATAACTTTGAACATGTTTGTTATAGAAGTCCAGGACAAACATTATTAAACTGATATAATTAATTGAAATTTAAATTTAGTGAATATCAGAATATCATACAACAGTCCTGTAATAAATTCTCCCTTCATGAAGGTATAATGTTCAGTTTTTGCTGAAACTGTTTAAGAAAGGTGATGATTCAACTCTATGGTCATTTTGGAGGCTGCAGTTTGTGGTGCTGTTGTACTGTACTGTGTTATACTTGGAGGTGTTTCTAATGTGATCCAAGTGGAGTATACACTCCAATGTAGCATGATACATTTCAGATTTCAGGACTTCATTGCCACAATATTTTGATCTCTTTATTTGGTGTGTGTTTGACATGTAAAAAACAGCTTTGTTGTGCATGGGAACATCTCTTCTTTTCATATAATTTCTATAAACACAAAGCCAAGAGGATGAGAGCAGCGAAAGTTCACTGAATGAAGGTTGAACAAACACGGGATCACAGCTGCAGAACAGACTGATATCGTGTTTCAGAACTGCCCTTGTGAAATCAGCAAACATTTTGCCTTCCACATTTCACATGATGCTGAAAATGTGTGTTGTTGTTGACAAAACAACAGTGCGCTGTCTGTGCCACACACTGGCAACACAACAAACATGCCAGCCTTAGTGCCAGAAGGGGACTGTTTCCATCCACACTTCCTGCCTTGTTTAAAGCCGAACGATCTGACGTTTCATGTAATGCTTTGTATATTGCACTTTATAATGTTGTACTGTATTTTCAGAGCCAAATGAATGCGTATCATATTTAGAAAATGTGACTGGAGTAGTACACACACACACACACACACAAAACCCCAAATACATCAATCTGTGCTGCACATGCATGTTAGATAGACCTACATGCAAATACACATACTCATCCCTGTGTGCAGGCTTCCCTACCAGTGATGTAGATGAGAGCGTCCCACGGGATGGTGCCGTCTTTACAGTAGAGGTTGAGGTTGAGCAGGGCACACTCCCTATCACTGTCGTTGAACTCATAGCGGATGTTCCAGCCCAGAGGACCAAATTTCTTCCGCTCCTAAAACACATGCAAAACAAGATACGAAACAGGGACATACGTAGGACGGACACATACCCACACACATACAACAGCATGTAAGCAAGTAAAACGTGTACATGTCAGGCCCACAAAGCAGAAATGATCGAGTAGTTGGAGATTTTAAGAGACAGTGTGTAACCTGGATGATTGCATGGAAAAAGCAGATTCCAAAGACAATCTTCCTCCACTGGCGTCCCAGGACGTGGTCTTCAAAGAAACTGCTGGAGATCTCTGTGAAGGCCCGTCGCATGTTGGCTCGCAGGCCTTTAGGAGGCTCATTAGTCACCTGGCAACAACAACACAGAGGCACACATGGCTCGAAGGCTGCTATCAAGAAAACAACAGTGGGTTCTGCAATGACTGCCAAAAATCTCAGGGCATGGCTGGGGCCAGGCTTTTCCTCTGTGTTGTGCAGGCAATCAGTAAGCCTAGTTGTGATACCTGTAGCTCTCATGCAGTCCTCCCTCACCAGATCTGGCTTGTTGCCAACTTTGAAAGCTGGATAATCATACTGTTTATCAATTATATTTCAAAGCAGTTCACACATTCTTTATCAAAAACATCAAAGGTTACTTACAGACACTTTATACTGGAAAGTAACCCAAGGAAATATGTTACCAACTATTGAGAGAATCAAACTTTATTTGTGAGAGAGGCGAAATGATTTAAATAAACGAATACCCCTGGTGCAGATTAATTTCACAGCAGCATCCACCAGAGGAAAAGCTATCATGGATTATTGTTCCAAATGATTATTTAAAAGTGTGTGTGCGTGGATGTAAAAATATATCTTACACTGTTTGCTCCCCCAAGAATGTTGAGAAAGATTAGGCCCCAATGTAATTTCTTTCACTGGAGACCCAACATACCTAAGGCTGAATTCACAATGTATTTTTCTACTAGGAGCTCAGATTACACTCTATGGTATGTTCATACTGACAAGACTTTCTTGTCAAAACTTATTTAAGCAGCTGCTGAAAGCTACTTTTACTAAAGAACGGGGAAAATTCTTATGCAAAGGATAAGAGTGAAGTTGACCTTATTGCTACTGATGACATCAGGTGTAACATCTAAAACCAGCTATACTGTACCAGATAGTCAAGACCATGAAGCCAGCATTATTTTGTGTTGCTGGTTAAAATCATAAAAAGGTCTGATTTTCCCTTTAAGTCCTCCCCTAGGTGATCTTCTACTGTCATCATAGCTTATTTTCCCAGTGTACAAAGAGCACAAATCTTCAGTTACTGGAGTGTAACATCAGAACATTCTCTCATATGAAGTAATAAAATGTTCAAAGTGTCATTAAATCATGACACAAATATTTAAGAGGCTGAATCCCAGCAGCAGCTACTTTTGAGCACTGTCTGTTCCAGTGATGTAGGAGTCCTCTCATCTGCCCCTTAGTTTTCACAGAATTAAGAGCTTGTGTTGCCTTTAAAATGATTTAGCAGTGTTAAAATTAGGACCGACATGAATATGCCCCTGATTATTCTTGTTTGTTGCTAATTTTTGAAGTACCTTTGACACTGTATGTCCTGTACAGTATACAAAGATCCCAAATTTCAACTTCCTAAATTACATCCACTTTTAACAATTTTAGTGAGCTCATAGACGTTTGAGCAACAAATAGCAGCTGTTTAACAGCTGTTTAACTTTTGCTTAATCTTAATGTACAGTACTGAATAGGCTCAGTGAGCAGAATATACAAATTAAGTCAAACCAATGGATTTTAAGGATTTGTGAATGGATTAAAGATGGGTCAAGTCAGTTTTAATTACACAGCCCATGGAATTAAAAGCATGGAAAAAATCCTTTTCTTTTAGGCTCTTATTATCACCACTCTGTCTGGCATTACTGACTATTTAAAGTTGTCACACCGTTGGTAAGAAGCAGTGTTTAAAATTTAAACATTGCTTCTTCCTCTTTAGGAGAGGGTATCAGTTTTGCCTTTTGTTCCACTAATGTCATGTAACTTTCCAATAAAAGGAATGCAAGTCACATCAATTTAACCTTTTTCCTTACATCATCATAATCATATCTTATCCCAGCAGACACAACTACAATGCTATTATCTAATGTTTCAGCACACTACCATCAGATTCCTCTTTGTAACTAATGGGCTTTCTTCAACCGACTATCTCTAGAATACATATTGTATTGAAATTAATTATTAATAATATTTTGTACAGAAAATTGCAAGTTTCCCACAGAAGTCTAAGAAGTTATACTCAGCATGTAAATTTAAAATATTTGCTTTCAAAGCATTTGGTTGTGAATACTCTTCATGAAGAAGAATGATGAAGAGCCATGTTCAATTGCAGAATGCTTACTGGAGAGAATGCAGATTTGTTCAAAGCGGAACTTTTTCATGTTGGAAGTAAAAGGCAAAGAAATATGAATACTACATTCATCCTGCAGAGCAATCTTTGACAGACAATCTTCAAATGAAATGAAGTGAGATTATACAGTGCCACAGTGTGTGTGTGTGTGTTTACCTTGACAGAGTTCTGGAGCACTGTAACAGGAAATACTTTGGTAGGCATGGAACTGAGAAACAAGCGGAAGTTTTCGTGGATTGATGTGTCTGCACAGGAACAGAGATGAACATTATTCACAGCCATAAACAAAAGACAAAAAATAACTTAAATAATGAATGTCTCTGACTTCACAGAAAAACACACATTTAAGTTTTTTTTTTAACCGATATAAATGCTGTGGAAAACCAAGGAAACAACCACAAAAAAGTTGTCATAGTGTTGTGTGCACAATGCAGTGTGTTTGCTAGGGTTTTCTATATTTTCTTGGTGTTTTTTTTTTTTAAGTTGCAGTGAGCTGGGCTCTCAGCCACAATACATTAGAGCTGTGTGGCACAAGTCACGGAAATGTTACTAGATCCTGAGTTAGCAAATTTCCCAAATATTACATTTTCATGGAAAAACTACCCCTCTCCTTCTTCTTCTTCTTCTTCTTTTTTGCACCTGGGGATTGACAAATGCCACACCTCTGGCACGTAACAAAGTGGCTGCAGAGATTAATTTCTTCACCTGTCAAACATGGAACTAAATTGGAGTCCATGGGTTTTACTTGTTGATTGGTAATCCATAAACAGTATAAAGACTGAAATGCAGGAAGAAGTTTTATAAAATACAAATACAAATCAGATTTGAAAAAAGATAAAACTGGTAAAACTACCTCTATATTTAAAAAGAGATTGTTAAAAATACTAATACTGTATTAAGTAATGTTATTGGAAAAGTAAGCTCCTGTGTAATTTTTGGAACTTTTAAATTAAAACACTACAAATTACATGTTTTAAGTCATGTATGTAGCCATGCATTAAAATTGAAATTTAAATAATCAACAACACAAAACGTTATCACAAATGTGTCTGATTTGAGAACAGTGTCATGATGCTCTGCCCTAGTGTGATCATGTGTGCAGTTACATGAAAGTGTTTCCATGCTGTCTCAGTGAGGTAATACCAGGCTCGGTGAAGGTCTTGATGAGCTCCTCCATGGCTAACATCCAGGAGACAGCCAGATGACAGTTCTGCAGAAAGATCCAGTTGCCACTCTTCAGTGCTGCATGGATCAACTTTTCGGCTATTGGCCCCTGGCCTTGACCCAATGAGATGGACACAACTCTGAGAGACAGGGAGAGATGGAAATACCACTGTGATCATGGGTAAACCTCTGTATATATAATCATCATACCAAACTCCTCCTCTCTCTCCATCCACATATGCTTCCATGTCTTGCCACATTCCACTCTTCCAGGTTGCTGGCCATTAGGTGTATACACAAACCTCTATCATCTTTCCTAACTCTCTATCTTTTTTTCTTTTTACCTGTCAAGACAACCTCTGTCTTTTGCAAAGCGTTGGAAGGCACCCATAGGGTCAGATCCCGTGCTGAGAATGAAGACCAGTGGTGTGGAGGGGGACATATCGTTGTAGAGGTTCGCCAGGTCAACTGGAGGGTTTTCCACAAACTGCTTCCCCAGGCTGACGATCACAAACTCTGTTGCTGCAAACACCACCTGGACAAGAGATGGAGGAAGTAAATCATAGGATAACAGGACAAAGATGACAAGGAGTAGTAAAACAGTAGTAAGGAGGGAGGAGCAGATGAAAGGTTAAGAGACGGCATCAATGTAAGAAAAGCAAGTAAAAAGGGGTAAACATAAAAAGAAAAATTTATTTGACATTATAACCAAAGGGACTGTGGAAGACTGACATTATGGGGACATATAAATAAAATGAAATAGGTAAATGGGATGTTTTTATCAACAGTGGACTGGACATTACTGCAGACACTAGAAGGCTTTATTTTTAAAATGCAGTTGCTGCCATGTCTGGTTTTCTAAGGGAGTGCAAAGGACAGAAGAATGTTTTGGCAGGAAGTAGCTCAGGGCAGCAGGCCAGTTTAATTGTAAATTAGTGTGATTAGCCTTGATCTTTGAAGGGTTTCATAATAAAAGATCAACTGACATGGACAAAAACTAATTTTAATTTTTGAAAACAAACTCCAAAAACTGTATACATATCTTTCAATAAACTTCATCGAGGCTTACCTTCTCCTCCAGGAAGCTTTTGATAAGGACTAGCTTCTGGAAGGCCCCCAACCTTTCATTCCAGTAGCCTCTGATCTCCTGTGTCCCCTCTTTGGACTCTCCAAGAGGAGGCAACTCTGACACGTAGCCTTCCCAGTTCTCTGGATTAATAGAAGCTTGAAAACGTCCTGAAGGAAAGTCGGCTGTCATTTAATGCTACACAAATCTTCATAAGTGATTTAATAAGGCCTTTGCCCAGAAGTGTATAGATTTGTACACTACGTGATAGAAGAATGGCAGAAGAATGATAAGAATATCTAAGCCTGACAGTGAAACATTATGTTTATAACTAGATTTCAACCCACATTTTTTGTATCCAGCACAAACATGATGCACTAAATATGCTGATTCTTGCAAGATTATCCAGGGTAATAACACAATGTTTGAGTTACCTAGCTCGATGTGGATATGGGTTTTGGTGATTTCCTTGGAGATGTCCTTGAAGCAGGGCAGTGTGTCCTCCAGCTCACTACATGTCTGCCAGTAAAAGTCACTTAGCCATGGCACATCTGGCCGTTCTGCATAGTCCTGGGAGAAGGAGAAAGTGACAAGGAGACGATTACAAGAGTAAAGGAAGGAGATGGGAAAAAGATGGAGGATGAACCTTGAACAGGGAGGCAGTAAAGAAGAATTAATGGATGTCAATAAAAGTGTGACGAGAAGATGATTCAAAAAACCGAAACAGATAAGAGACGCTGATGGCAAAGACAAATTTGAAAAGCATCCAAAATTAGCAAGAGAAGCGTAGATGATGGATGCATTCAAGCTGTGATGCAAAAGACAGGAGACAGAAGCACAGAGGTGAAGGAGAGGAAAGGAAGGACAGCATTAGCATGAGGTTCACGACAGCTGACAAGCACCTCCAGCCTAACTAATGCCATACAAATGAGAGCCAAGTGGTGGGTGAACACAGGAATATACCCCTGGGTGGCACTGACTGATCTGTATTGTGGTCTCAAAACCGTCTGAACTCATCAATAAAACGAAAGTGAAATCTCAAAGGTCCTTTTATTCACTGCTCTGTGCTACCGTTCCCTTCCTTTATTGCCCAAACCAATGGTGCCTCAGCTGCACACAATCTGCCCCACCGGAGTTTGAGAGGAAAAATAACAATTATAGAGAAATATATAGAAAGAGACTGAGAGTAGGCAATTATTCAAAGAAAACCATTGAAATGTGAGCAAGTTTGACTATTCTGAGGTCAATTGGACTCTTAGTTGAGATGACCTCATTTAGCCCCTCTGAAGGTGTCCAGGCGAGCCTTATATCTGACTTGAGTTACTAAGGTTTTTTCATTGATTGCTCAAGACCTATTAGCATGCTGAATATGTGTTGATGGACAGCTGAGAAACTGAGATACTGATTTTCTTATCTCTCTTCCACAGATATATATTTTTTGTCAACCTCTCCACAGACAGACTTTCTCATATGCTCTTTTGTCTCTCGCTTAAAATGTGTGTTTCCATCAGTCTCAGTAGTTACTTGGCAAGAGAGAGAGATTGACTGCTACTTTGACAAAGGACTTGTTTTTTTCTATCAACTCAATCCCAACATAAGAGAGGCAGAGAATGAAGATACTGCCTTCAGGCCAACCTGGTGATATTTTTGAAGGGGAAAATAAAATGGCACCTTGTCTATCTGCAGTTAAGAGGATTCGGCCAACAAACTGTGACAAATTTCTCTATTTACGTCTAATTATAGGAATACTGGGAAGCCAAAGACATTTTTTTTTTCAATTAAAACTCATGACACAGTTTAAAATAGGCCATTATCTCACTATTCCTGCTGGAAATGAAACTTGATACCGTACGAATCGTTCTGGCTTGAGTGGTCAAATCACCTAGCCTGGCATCGAAAATGAACCGAGAGGTTCCAGACTAATTCGCAAATACGTATTAGTCATTTTCGATTTCCAAGGGGCGTTATCGACGGGCGGAGACAAACAATCAGAGCAACGAAACGCTGTCCTGTCAGAACTACTGCAAACACATGTTTCTCATCAACGCAAAGTTTAAGTGCAGTTGTTTGTTCTTCTTTTTGAGAGAATTTACTGTCTAGTCCGTTTAATACTGCCACTGTAGCCGGCTGGTAAACGTTCCGTATCGGTAGCGCCATCTTCAATATTTACAAAAATACCTGAACTCGTCTCTGTCAGTCATTGTTTTAAACCCGCCTCATACTAGATAAACGCTTGTGATTGGTTAGCCCCATAAATCAGCAGAGAAATCAGTATGAATGGGAGAGAGGCCAGACATATCTGCCAAAGCAAATGAAACATGAGCTCACAGATTCGTCAGGTCGCCAGGCTACAAATCATCTTACTGACAGTTGGCCATTCTTGTATATTCAAACGTTGAATGGCTGAACTGATATAGTTCTTTTCTTTTACTCAAAAACTCCAACTACTGTGTGTGTAAATTCAAACATAGTTCAGTTTGAATGTAGCAGGACAGTTAAACTTAAAAACTTAAACTTAAAAAAACGATGTCACAATACAACTCTAGAACTCTTAAAATTTAAAATCTTTTTGAGCTGACTCCAAACCCCACCTTTTCCAACGGGGCAGGTCCTCTTAGGAAGTGCTGCCACTCGGCATCAGAGATCTCGCCACGCTGCCTCATGACCTCTACACACAACATGAAGCTGTAGATAAGTTTGTGCTGCTCGAAGAGGCCACGGGACACATTGATGTAGGAGTTGAGCAAGATCTGGTCCAGCAGGATCTGGAGGCGCTCCTCTAACACACTGCTCTTCTCTGATGTCTCAATGGTGGAGTTGAAGAGCTGAGGTTGGAGAAAGTACAGCACAGAAAGAATGGGACAGAAAGATATTGAATAGAAAGAAAATAATGATGTTCCATGAGGGCTTGAAGCCTTTTCACGTGTTCCAAACAAAGGCTTTAAAAAGTCAGACGGAGATGTGTCTGTGGTTTGTAAAATGCAGCCTGGTTACTCTCTCCCACCTGTTTGAAGTACTTGAGGGAGAACTGGTACATTGGATCGATCTCAGAGAGACTGGCGATAACAAAGTACAAGACTGAGCCTCGGGTGGCCACGGGTCGGTAGCGCTCCCTTGCAGAGTTGATCATCAGTTCAGTGGCCTCTGCCTCCTCCAGACGATGCTTTATGGCCTCTGATGTCACCTGAGGAGTGGTGGAAACAGAGAGGAAAAAAGACAAAAAAAGAAAGAGAGGAAAGGCAACAAAACAAGAACAGAAGAGATGTGGTAAAGTAAAGGAAGGACACAGAATAGGATAATAGGAGAGTAATAAGGAAAATTCCAAACGTAAATGAAGATAATCTTTATAGATGATGACAGATTATACTTAATTCATCATCCTAACAGTGCAGAATAAGACAAAAGATCCATATGACCTTTGGCTGATCTCAGATTTACCTTTGACTCCTGGAGGGTCTGAACTAGCTCCTCGTTGTCAAGTATATTCCCCTCAGAGGTGAAGAGAAGCTTAAGGATGCGGTCTTCGATATCTTTTAGCTGGTTGCGGTCAGCATTGATGCGCACAATCAGCTCATTCCTCTGTTCCTCAAGATGTGGACTCTCCAGACGCACCACATCACTGAGCAGAGGAAGGGGGAAGATCAGGATAGAAAAATAATAATATAGGGGATAGAACAAAAATGAATTGCAAATATCACAAGCTATAAAATGTAGAGATTATAGTCAAAGTGCAAGCACAAATCGTAAACAGTCATTATTGAGGTACGTAGAGTTGTAGAGAGGTTTGTAAGGGGGGAACTTGTTGTTTTGGAAGGATGTAATATCTTATCTTCCATGTGTGTCTATGCATGCATGTACCTAAGCAGTTGGTCCTCCAAGCCAGACTTGGTCACAGTGAAGTTGATAATTGTAACTTTGATACACACCTGAAGGGCAACAGAAACACACACACACACACACACACACACACACACACACACACACACACACACACACACACACAAAATGAAACTGTTAATGCATTGCCATCATCATTCAAAAAAAACACAATTTGACACACCTATTCATTTGCAAAATGATTTTAACTGCCATGTCACTTTAATGTATTTGACAACTGAAAAAAAGTCTTTACTACCAGATGATTCATGTTGGCTAAGTTACTGGGACAAAAGCTTGCATTCACATAGTGCTGCTCTGCTGGACTGATGTTCAATGAAAGGCCATAGCACAGTCGGAGAGCTGGCAGGTGACTACATCTCTTGACAATGTCAGAAAACTGAACATAGTCAATAGTCAAGGAAGCCAAATACTAATTGTACCAGGCACTTTGCTACCATGGCAGAAGGGTTCAAAGGTTCTTTTGAGTTACTGTTTTTTTTTATTCAACAAAATGCGACTTTCCGCAAACCTAGAAATATCTTATTTCCATAGCTGGAACTTGGGACTAGTTGGGACTGGGCATTTCTTCTCAAAAAAACCTTGAACCTACCAGGTGTGGTGGTGTTAGTCTAATCCAAGACTCTATAGTGAACTGGCACTGCATCTCTGAGGCACAACTGCTGATGCCAGATGAACCTTATCTGGAGATTTAAAGCAGTGTGTGTGCTTTCCTTACCTCTGGCAGGTAGTGTGGGTTGGCCATCTTGGTGGTCATATAGAACCTGAAGTTTTTGTCATAGTCAATATCTGAGTCTCCGAGTCGGATCAATGTCCGTCCACCAGCCACAAATGTCTGCTTCAGCAGGATGGGCTCCAGAGCTGGATCTAAGGTCTCCTTTAACTGTACACACATAATACAAAAATGCAGGAATGTGCACACTCACACACAAATGGTAATAAACAAGAATGTCCAATAAAGTTCTCATAGTTTAATCAATGGAAGTAAATGAGAAGTTCAGTTCATTTCCAAAATTGTAAATTATACACACCAAAATGTGTACCTTCCCCAAATTACTTATGGAATAATGTTTTACCATAAATCACCTCTTTTATGCTGAAACCTACCTCCTCTAGCAGTACAGGCATGCCCATGCGTATGGCATTCTCCAGGGTACGGAGAAAGCTTGGGTCTGTCAGCTTGATCACCTTTAGACCATGCTTGGCCTCTTTAGAGCGAATCCATCGGTTTGCCTGAGGGTGGAAAAAAACAACCTTTATCTAATGTGATAAAAAGATGACCTGTTGACATATTTTGTATATGATAAGAATGAATGTTAACATTTTGATGTAATAAAGGGAGACTGTGGCAATGGTAGTGCAGCGGGAAAAGACATAACAACACTGTATATGATCAAGCTTAATGTTGTACAATATATCATCTACAGTGACTCATGTGTCTGTTGGGCACAATCAGACATGGAAGCTGTAACAGAATTTCCATCTGACTCATATCTGCATCCTTCTGTCTATGTAAAGCAAGAGATAGCAGCTGTACTCTGTAGAAAGAACAGCAGACATAGTGGATGGAGGAGAAAAAAAAAGCTCAAACATGACATGAGAGAAAATTGGACTTGTCAGTGGTCAAGAAGACACAAAATAGAAATCTAAATGGAGGCCCAAAAACTGAAGCTGTGACAATATTTCCATCCTTTAAATGTGTGTGAGTCTGAGTGAACTGGTTTGTGTCCTTTCTACTATATGTGGGGAAGCTGGACATTGTGTGGTGTCCTGGGGCAGGGGCCAGTCAGTGACTTTGTCTCTGACCGTGTCTGACAGGAAAGTTCTATTTTGAGAGAAATGTTTCTGTTCATTACGCTGGTGCCACAACCATGTAGTCAATGTGTTAAATCACATGAAATCCAGTAAGACAAGGAGTTTGTAGAACAAAATATTATTCACTTTGTTACACAGTGTTTCTACATTTACACAAACATAACATGACACAATGTGAACTCTGGGTTAAATGGATAAATAACAAATCAACAATGACAAATCAATCCGAGCCTTTCTTCCTCAATCCTAGTTTCTACTTCACCTGATCCTGTGGGTCAATCATAAGAGGCCAGCGGCGGCCCCCAGTCACCAGGATCCCGTTCTCAGTGGAGACGGTGTCACGAGGCAGACCCTCTGTGTTCCACTGACGGATGACATATGGGTCACCCAGAATGTTGATCAGGCTGAAGCTGGAACTGATGGGGATGTTCAGTTTCTGGCACTGTATTATCCACTGGTCAATTAGCTGGGGAAAGGGGACGTACACACACACACACACACACACACACACACACACACACACACACACACACACACACACACGATTGCATACATTTTTTCTTTGGTTTGTTTCTTTTGGCTGTTTGAAAGATGATTGATTTGGGGTGTTATTTTTTAAGCCTCTTGTGTTTTTGTATTTTGCACATTTTATGTTTCTCCTTTTTAATCATTTCCTTATACTGATTTTCCCACTGTACTTCTGTGTTTTTAAAATGTACAAACAGACTCAGTTCAGTGCCATTAACGTACATCTATTCTGTTCTGGAAATTGCATCTTAAAGCAGAAATACAAATACAATAAACAGACATTGGACTAAATTTTCTTTCATATGGTCTCTGCATACACTGTGAATCGTAGTGCACTGTACTGTCACAAGGTATAAGACTCTAGAGTGCGCTCATACTGAACCTACCAGTTAGTAATCCTAAAAGCACTGAATTGCACCTCACCACACTGTACCTACCAGCTGTCTATAGTGGGAAGTGAATGCTCCATAGTAGGCCACACATGCAGCTGCAATGAAGACATTCCCCACAACATTGATGATCTCTTGCTCAAACAAGGCAACACTTTCGTCCCAGCGTACTTGCTCATCCCCAAGAGCAGAAGTTAGCTTCCCTGCCCTTGTCAACCGAACCTGTGTCAGAGCCATGGTGTCAACTTTGAGGAATGAGAGCGGCGACAAAGAGAGAGAGAAAAAAAATAATATCAGCAAGGTAAATGCTGGCAGACTGAGTTTTTCTACAATTCCAATGGGTAATAAAACTTGAACAATGGAAGAGATTGCAGTTTAAAACCCAGGTAGAGTTGAGAGTGGTAACATAAAGGGCACACCCCTTACCCAAATCCTCCTTCTCATTTACGCTGCTGTCAAATTGCTCCTGTAGGACCTTGATCTGGTTCTCTACCTCCTGAAGCTTTTGTTGCTTCTCCCTCAGGGTAGCCATAGTCATATCCAGCTCCTCCTGCATGGATTGGAATAGAGGAAGAAGGGACGTAGGGAAAAAACATTAATGAACCATTTAGAGAATATTTAGTCCGTTTTTTATTCTCATTGGTGTTTAGTTAATGAATGCTTTGATTGTCATAGACTTGACAAAAATTAAAAAAAGCACTTAGATTTAAGTGTACGTAGCACTATCCTTGTATAATTTGTGCATGTATATGATTAAAGCCTGAGTGCATATCGCACTCTGCTGTATGTTACTGACCTGCGCCTTGGCCAGTTTTTCTCTCTTAGGGCCGACTTCTTTCAGGACTCTGGAGTAAAGATTCATGGCTCTGACCCACATGCACATTGATCTGCAGGCTTTGGATACCTTCTCCACCTAACAGTAGAAACAAAAGTTAAGGAATAACACCAACTAACATATATTGAAACATACTGTGTTACATTCCACAAATTATTGATAATTTATTCCATCACAAAATTTGAAAGTTGATTTCAGTAGCATACATATGTCCATAACGCCATAATGGGAACTTTGTAGTTGCCAGTTGTTTTCCAGTTTCTGTCCCAACTCTGGCACAAAACTGCCAAAGTATTTGAACTCCACTATCACAACAATGTATGAGTGTTTGACATGAAAACCAAACAGACCTTCTCAGGTATGAAATCAGGGTTGTTGGTGTATTTCTGAAGCTTCTGCAGGATCTGAGGCTTGATATTGTCCTTGTCATAGTCTGTCAGACGCCTGAGGAAATTAGCATCTCCCAGTACTTGCTTGGCACCGGGCCAGTCCGGTCTGTGAGGAGAAAGGGATGTTAGTGAGGAGTTGTGGGGAAAAGGGATAAACGTACATGAGTGGCTTAATTTACATGGGGACAAAATATATTTCAGGTTGTTACACATGTACCGTACATGGTGCATCTTATCTTATAAACCCATCCTGGAACTGTCAATAGCCAGCAATGATATAAGCATGAAACACTTACAAATAACCAAGGCACATGGTAAGGTATTAAACTAATGTAGGTAATGATACTGCAGGAATATATAATGTAGGAATTCCACTCTGACATACATGCAGTGCTTCCAAAGACTCGCATCTCAACTCTGAACAACGAGAAAAAAAGATGAGTCTTATCTATCAATACATATATGACACATTTATATTCATGTTATTCAGCCATAGTCATAGTACTAGCAGTCAGTTAAAGTTCCACATAGTCCTACTGAGCCACCGGCAGATCAGTGGGTGTCAAAAGGTTGAAGTGGTATATTGGGCAGGATTGAATTTAGTGCAGCAATGCAGTAGATTAATGACTGATGAAATTTAAGGGCTGCAGAGTGATGAATCATGGGATGGTAGGGTAATCCCTCTGGATGCTGACTACAAAATATGTGGGATTAAAAAAAAGGCCCAAATCTCATACATTTGGCAGAGTGACAATTGTGATTATACTGAGGATGATCATTTTTGGAATGACGCAAATTATGTTGATGATAATTACACTGAAGATATCATAAATGCCAAGATGATGAAGATTATATGATTATAATAATGGATCAACATTATAAGTAGGATGCCTGATGGATATTATTTTGGAAACAAACTTTGGGGAATACATTTCTTCTTCTTTTTTTTTGTCACATATCCTAGACTGAAACTAGACTGGGTAAGCACACTAGTATTTTATACTGTTAACAGATGATCATTTGCCATTGGTGTAAAATTAAATAAATTGTGCTGAACAAATGAAACACACATCATATACAGATTAGCTATTAGATTTCGCCAGGCCCTTAATGTTTGATCTGTCCTCTATGCTCCTTTAAGTTTATTATGAAAAACCATCAAATAGCATCTGCCATCCCTAATTTTATTTTTTTTCTGAAATAGGTTAAAAGGATGTGACATAATTAGTTAGAAGTGAATTTGTAAAAATTCAAAAATCAAAAATCTTTGGGGAAAAAAGTCCAGTTTTTTAGAGTGAGAGAGAAACAAACTGACTTGCAGTTGAGCAGGATGCAGACAGCCTCCATGACGGTCATGACGAGGTCTGGGGGTTTGGTGAACACCTTGATCTCAGAGATGTCAGCCTTGTCGAGAGAATTAAGGGCCTGATTGGCACCCTCCAATGCTGGCAGAGCCTCATCCAGGTCCCTCTGGGCATCATCAGCTATGGCCTGGGTGTCTTCAGCTTTGACCTTCGCCAAAGCCTCATCCTCTTTCACTACTTTGCGCACCTGTGACAAGGATATATTTTTGTATGATTAAAAACACACTACTGCAATGAGAAAAGGGTATCATGCTTTTTCCACACCTTATACGAGACAATTTTTTTAAGTTCTGAGATAATATAACTTCATCTCTCTTTTACGCACACACTTGCACACACACAGACCTCATCAGCGCTCTCCTGGTCTATAGCCAGTTTCTCCATGAGGGCATCAACATCAATGGATTTTTGTTTCAGGACTGGCTCAAGAGCAGACAGGTCCACTTTCATTTTGTCCACAAGCTCGTTGGTCTCCAGCAGTTTGGTCAGACCATTCTTTACACGATCCCTGGCCTATAGATAAACACCCCCACACACAGATATATTATACGTATTTTGCATGCAGACATATTCTACAAAATAAGACATTACGTTAGAGTGCCACAACCACAAAGAAGATGATTACAGAGAAACATATTCACCATTAACTCAAACCACTAGCTGCTATTTCTTCTTAAACAATGTCAGTTAAAGATTCATCATCAACACCACAACGGACAACTGCTACTTGTACTGATAGTTGCTCATGCACTTTTATGGTTAGTCTTACAAGCACTAGCTGCTGTCTCTTCTCCTCTAGCATGGACAGGTAGAGGTTGATGAGCTCCAGGTAGGAGGTAGGCGTGGTGTAGTACCGGCGTCTCAGCTCTGAGAAGAAGCGCTCAGCCATGTCAGTGACACTAACATGTATCTCCACGCACATGGCTGAGAAGCTCTGCTTCAGCTCCTCACTGCCAAAGTCCACATTCTGGAAGAATGCATGAGAGACAGAGAGCAGCGCCTCACGAGGCCACTGGGTACCGGGGGATAAAGGGGAAAAGAAGAAAGAGTGAGATACAGTTTGCAGCAAGAGCAAGAATATAAAGGTTTACTTTAGAATTTGTTTATTTGCACAGTGATTCAACAGCACAGCAATAAAAGAAAATTACAAAATGCAATAATAAAGACGCAAATTACAAGCTTCTACAACTGAGGTAAAAAAAAAAAGTGCTAAAAAGGACATAAATGGAACAAGAGCAGGTGAAGAAAATGGTGGGTGGTATAGAGGATAGTTGTAAAACAAGAAAAATGCGATAAGAAGAAAGAAGCAGTTGGAACACTATGTCAAAATTAAATTTTGGCTATAGCTGCCAGAACCGGCAGCATGGTGGTAATGTTAGATAGACTTAAAGAAGAATGGTGCTGAAGACTGGTTCAAGACAAGGAGAGTGACACATCATAATGAAACATGTAGAAGATCCCTATGATATGTTTGTATCGGTTACACACACACACACACACACACACACACACACACACATATATATACATACATACATACGTTTATTCTATGGCTTTCTTTGTATAATATTAACATTTCACAACCCAAAACCAAACGTAACCATGAGTAACTATATATAAATAGATATGGTCAGAAAAATGCTATTTCTGTGTATACCTGCACAAACCAGTCAATGGTGCAGCAGTTGACCAGTGAAGGAAACATACGACAACGGGACCTGAAGGAATCGCCCACGGGACTCATACACAGCACAATATGCAGCTTCTCACGTACACGAGAGATAAAATACTGGAACACCTGAAGAACACACACACAGACATACACATGCAGAGATTCCATAATTTTGGAAGGTTTGGTCTCAGCAGGCAGTTAAAATTAAATGTTACTATTAGATTTTTTTCTTACAGCTCGCTTGGGGGCACTGACTTAAACTGACTGCTCTTGCCCAGGTTTTATGGCTATTTTGGCCTTTTGTGGGAAAACACTGCGTTTGTGTGTTGTTTTTTTTCTCTTACATTTGCAGCTTTTGATGATCTGTTGATTTTATTTGAACACCTTAAACATTCAGCATCTCGCATTGTTTTATATTGTTTTATTTAAATCCTGGTACATAAAACCCCGTTGTTTTTACACTTTGGTTTTTGTATAGATTAAACAAATGCAATATGACAGACCAGCTGTTTACCCCCATTACCAATATCTGTACTTAAATAAGCTAACGGCTGCTGTCAGAAGCTTCACATTTTACCGCACAGCCATGAGGGTGGTATGGATCATACTGTATCATCTAAGTCTTGTCAAGGAAATTAGCCAACAAAAACAAAAAAGTTTAATCAACAAGTTAAAACAATGTCCAACAAAAAAGAAGTTCTTTCCAACTGTGTAGGTACTGTTTGTGTGTGTTATGTTTGTGGTTATATAGAACAAATTATTATATTAATAGCTACCAAAAAGAGCCTAACCATACAGGATGTCTCAATGACAGACATGTTGACAGAATTTTGGCAATTTCCAACTCAATCGTTTGCTCTGATCATCTTTACAGAAAATTTGAATTAATCTATTTTATTGCATGTGTTGTATATAATGTACATGATTTTTACTGCCTGAATGATATAGGTTTTCTACAGCAAGTGCTTGTGTCTGTGCGTACCTCATCCCTGTTCTCCTCACTGATTCCAACCTCTTTGGCTTTAGGGCGAGTGGCAGCTAGTACTTGTTCCAGCTCATCTTTCTCAAAAAGGTTGGGCACCTCACCAGAGTTCAGCATGTTGTTGATATCCTCCAAAAATTCCTCCACCACAATCTACAAGAGGAAAAAAGGAAGCTGACTATATATATTCAGGAATGTACAAAAAGAAAAAAACAGGCATCCCCCTCCATCATACCTGAGTATCCGTAAAGAGGAACACCATATTTTTTCCCTCCACACCAGCCATCTTGTAGAGTCTTCTCAAGTCCTCATGAAAGCTGTCATAGTTGTAGCCTCGGCTCAGTTCAATCTCGAAGCACCGGTATCCACACATGTGGGATGCCAACCGAGTGAGTGACTGTTTGCCTGTACCTCCCACTCCTACTAGGAGGGCATTGCCTCTCTCCTGGCGAATCATACGTGCTATCCTAGAAGATAAATCCCAGTCGTCATTTGTAAAGAAAAAGCAGGAAATATTGTTGTCATAAAGATACATACAGGTGACATTTTTCATGCAACATGAGCCATATATACTTTCAAAGGGTCTCCGAGCAAGACCCTGTAGCTCTACCTACTCACTACTCATTTTTATTGTTGAAGAACAGATTTGTGTTGAGTGACATGCCTTGATATAGCACCACTAATGAACATATAAGCAGAGACCCAAATTAATTCTATCAAAACTCATCTCGTCAGTGACATATGTGACATGTTCTGCAATACATCTAGGCCTCAAACACTAAACTGTAATTGCACCGGAGAGCAGAGACAAACACAAGTGCGGTCTCTTGTGTAACTTCTTCCTTTGTACCACCTACAGCTAAAATCCATTAACCACCAACGAAGAAGAAAAAAAACAGAAAAAACTGGCAATTCAGTGGTGGAAGTTGCATGTACACACCTGGAGACGTGCTCAATGGCATCCTGGAAGAAAACCAGCTTGGTCTCCTTGGAAAAGGTCATGTTGTAATCATCGAGGTAGTCCTGGAGGACAGCCCGAATCTTATCCATGTCTGTTAGATCCTCATACAGACGATCTTCTTTCTCTGCACCCACCTACAGGTGTTATTAGATGGAAAGCAATGAGAACAACTAAATGTTGTGGGATATCTCAGTGTGAACATAGAAATCAAATGTCTTCTGAATTATCAAGCATTTTTGATAAGAAAATAGGATCTGACCTTGATGAAGTCCCCAAATATGATGGGCTGAGTCACAAAGTATGAGGGCTCCAAGTTAATGCTAAAATATTTGCCTGGCAGAAAGAGAAAGAGGGTTAAACTGAAGGGAATTATTCAACTGGTAAAGATGCATAATAAGTTGAAAATGGGTAGAGTGACACTTCGTAGTCAAACAGGATTCAAATGGTTTGTGTATTTAGCAAAGTGAGCCATCGGGACGGTCTTTGTGACCGAGTGCTTACTGGCCATCTCGGAGACGATGGTGTTGAAATAGGTCTTATCTTGGTTGTTGATCAGTCGGTCGTGGAACACTCGCTGACACTCATGGCAGAAGAGACGGAACATCTGGTTCTTGTCTCTCACTTGGCTCGGCTCACACTGCAGTATACCTGGACATAAAGAGAGGGAAACGTGTGGAAATGAGAATTGTTTCGTTTGTTTCATCTGAAATGCATATGAAAGTTTAAACACATTGAAAAACACTGTAGAGCCACAAGATGTAAATGAAATAATAATGAAAGTTTAAATGTGTGTAAGTCTGTGTGTGTGTATACAATATGTATGTGTTTTAGAGTGCAAATGTGAAACAAGGGGCTTGGTGGAAAATACAGACATGTAGGTATCTCTGAAAAAGTTCTGCTGCTCACCTTGATCAAACTGCTTTACTTATGGTTTGCGCAAACAGTATAACATACTATTAAACAAACCTCACGCGACATTTTTGTCAATGCAAGCCATACAACACTCACTACTAAGGATACATATAATGAAAAACAAAAGAAAGAAGACATGTAGAGAGAGGCCATGTGATGCCAGCGATTTGAGAAAATGAGAAGAGTGGGTGTCAGTTTATTACCCTTCAACAGCATGTATTGCTAAAAGGAACTGTGTGTTTGAGTAATGCACTCTACACTGTGTTGAACAAGTGGGGTTTAGAAATCTGTCGTAGAAGTCACTTCAGCTCATCTTCGTGCTGTAATGATGCCTGCTAGGTAAAGGAATAGAAGGAGGGAGCGAGGCAGGGAGGCAGAGGGGGTGATGGTGCAGACAATTTAGGAGCATAAGGCTGAGACAGAGCTTATAAATGTTGGTAATGTGGCTTAAAGAGATATATCAAGTGCCCCATGCTGTGGAGGTGCAAAGATTTAGACACTTTCTGAATCTGTCAATTTCGTTCAGCAAAGCTAAAGTACTAGTTTGTGCTGTAGAGGAAAAGAGCGCGTGTACATACTCTATGCCTGTGCAACGGACGTGCATCCATACATTAAAATGCATCTTTAGTTATGCAATCACCTGTGACTGAAAGTGGCTTGTCTTTTCCTCTCTTATATTTGTTGTTCTTTGCAGAGCCCTGGGTGTCCGATGAGCTGATCTGAATGTGCGCGTACAGTGTTGTGTGTTCATGTCTCACCTTGCACACACTTGGAGAGGTCCCGGAGATTGAAGACATAGTGGGACTTGGCTGGAGTGGGCAGCAGATCCACACTCAAACGGTCGTAAATCTCCACAGCTGCATCCACAATCTGACCGGCACAGTCCTTCACCGCCTGGGAAAACTCACTGAGGAAACCGCTCAGGATGGCCTGGAGGAGGGTTGGGAGGTTTGTAACAAGCACGAAAGAAGGAATAGTGTGATTATCCAAAATGTATAGTGGGAAGTGGGGTGAAATGGAAAAACGACTAGCACAAGAGCAAGCACTAAAGTCATCATAGAGAGTACATATAATAATGTTTCTGAACCATTTATGATTAGTAAAGTTTTTCAACATTGAATTTAGTTTAGCGCACAGGTTTTAAAGCAGTAATATATTAACAGACATGAGGTTTAAGGAAAAATAACTGTCTGTGTAAAAGTGTGTGGCATATCCTCAATGGGTATGTATGGGTTTAGAGCTGTAATAATAAAGGAATTCCTCCTCAATGAGTTGTCACATGTGTATGTATGTGTGTCTCCTCACTTTGAAGATCTGCTTGAGACTGTGTTCTGAGGGTGTGGGGAGACACAGCATGCTGAAGTGGCGGATGAATCGGGGGGTCACCAGATTGCGCCCCCCTCCTGGAGGAGCACACGCTGCAGCAATGGTCATTTCCTGGAAGACAGGAAGAAAAGAGAAAGAGAAGAAAGGAGACAGGGTTTGCCAAATTTTAAAGAAAGGCAAGAAAAGATAAACATGTCTCTCTTCTCCAGGAAGAGAACTGAAATGGGACTGGGGTCCTGCAAAACACAATTGATGAAAGTGTGGGAAAATTCCAGAACTGCAAGTTACAATTATTTTCTAAAGGAATTAGTTAGTAAAACATTATTATTATAGTCTATAAAATATCACAAAAGAGTGAAAATGCTCAGCAGAGTTTCCCAGAGCACAAGGTGACACCTTAATGTTGCTTGTTTTGTCCAACATACAAAACCCCAAAGATTTTCAATTCATGATGACATAAAACATAGAAAAATCAGCACATCGTCACATTTGAGAAGCTGAAAGCAGAGAACATTTCATAATTGACGTAAGCCATCAAACGACTATCAGAATTTTTGATGATTCAGCTTCTTTCAATCTACTAATGAATTGGTTGACTTATTGTTTCAGCCCTAGAAAATATTAACTCTAATGCAAGTTGTTTAGCATCTATCTAGATGAATCCCTAACATGAGAAGATGAGAGGGAATTTTTATTGGGCTTATCAATGTAAACGTAGTAGTTCTAGTAAACTTTATGCATGCAAATACAGTCGCAAATAAAGTTACGATTCAGTTTAGTTTGTCTTTCTTGCTTACCCATTTTCTCTGTTCTATTTAACTTAAATTTAATTTATGCTACGCCTAATCCAATCTGATCTATACACAATAGGAATATTTTTACTGCTCTGAAGCCTTTCCAGCATCTGGAAAGCTGTAGATAGTAACTCTAACTATATTAGCATTTCTTTACATTCAAAAAATCCATAAAGGCAATATGTGTGTCTTCATTTCTCCTGAGGGAAAAAACACAAGACACATGTTGCCAGTGAACGTATTAAGAGTCTACAAATGAGTAGGCGGTAGTGGGATGGAGCATTAAAGGGAGACACAGAAATGGTTAGAATGCCTGTGAGGGCATGCAGGTGCAAAAAACAGTCCCTCCTCCTTCTGTCAGTAACAACACTAGAGAGAAACTTTGGACTTTTTAAAAATCCTGCACCTGATATAAAACAGGATTAAACTTTAATGGGGAAAAAAAGGACTTCAAAGGGAATATAAATTAGTTGAATGAAGGTGAAGGTGAATAGAAAAACAAGTATATTGAATAAAAGAATAAGTTGGACACTTTAATTTTGTTTCCAGATAAACATCTGACAAACTTCCTCTCTAAATATAACCCTTTCTTCTCCAATAAAAACTCATTATTTTGCATGAACTTACAGTATATATACAGTATGCTGTTTGCACGTGTATGACCTTGTCTGTCTGTGGTGCAGTGTATTATCACACAAGATACTGGATGTATTTCTTATGTGCAACTCCAACATCATGCATACAGACCAGCAGACCAACACACATACTCACACTCAACTACATTATACTGTAAGACATCCCATGCAGTCGAAAATACAATCAGTCTTGTGTGTGTGTGTTTGTGTGTGTGTGTGTGTGTGTCTGTGGTTGTAAAGCACAAGTTAAATGCAAGAAACTTTATACCAATGCAGAATACAAATATGGGTCCACTATATTAACACAAATACAGACGCAAACACACAAAGACACACAAGATGAATGGGTTTCTTATATAAATGGACAAACTTCATTAAAAGTCCAAATAGAAAACCAATTAAGTTGATGCTGACTGTGCAAAAACAAAAACAGCTATGTCTACACTTTTTATCTTAACAGAAAACCAATCAAACATTAAAAATGCACATTTTTTGGGAAATACGTTTGTTTGTCACCTCACCCAGAGTTAAATGAGAGCATCAATACTGTTTCCATCTCTGTGTGTTAAGTACAGCTCCTGGACGGTTAAGCCTAGCTTAACATTAAGACTAAACAATTTTGTCGAAGTGCCTACAAGAACTGCTGTGTTTGCAGGATGTACCTTCTGTGTAGAAATAGAAAAAAAGAATTGTGGCTTAACATGCACTTGGATTATAGATTTGAGCTAGTCTGGCCTAACAGCTGAGCCCAGTAACTGCAGCACCTAAAATCTAAAACAACTGTTCTAACTGAATACTGACGAGCATGTTTACTCGTCTGTTTGTAGATTCATGAAAGGGACAACCACATGTTACAGGACACTATAACAGCCATCTGCTGAAGATGTATGCACATACATAATCATTATTATCAAATACTGCTTTACGAAGTGGCTCATGTTATTTGTATACATTCATACCTGGATCTCCTTCCAGAAGAACTTGCTTCTGTCATAGAATCCAGAAAAGTCCTGGAACTGACGCAGGAGCTCTATGGGGGGCTGAGAGCCATAACTGTCCAGCTTAGGCATATTCAGGTCATCCACAAAGACCACTAACTTCTTGTTACCAGGAGCACCTGCAGAAAGAGAGAAGGAGAAAGGGTTAAAAGATGTAAGGGACTTCAAGGACAGTTCCAGAGGTTTTGCATGTTTTAGAAAATTAACTACACATTACCGCCAACCATTTTCTACAATTTTATACAGATATTATACAATGCGTACAACTATTGTATGGTAATGCATATGCGAGCCAATACCCAGAATGTTTTTCCTTTTTTTCTCCAGTTTGGATTCAATGATCTCCTGCGTGCGGGCGGAGGAGGTCTGAGCAGAGAAGTTGATATAGACTGGAAGGTATCCTGCCTTTTCCTGGATACTGTTAAGAAGTCCCCGAGCCACCACTGACTGAAAGGAAAAGACATAAAAAAATACTTCTTCGAAACAATTTTCATTAGTTTCAAAAGCTTTTTATTAATTCTCTTGGAATTTGTGTCAACCAAACTTTGATCTATTGTTTAACACAATAAAACAGCCCTTTAATAGGAATTCAGGACCAAAGCTAAACAGTCTGTCATTGGAGTAATTAATATGGATTTTACATGATCTCTACAACCACTGTATTTATTGTAAAGTGGTTGTAGAGGAGGGTGGGTGTAGACTACTGGGTGCTTCCTTCAGTTCACTTGGTGTCACCAGCCACTATTTTCAATTGACAGCAAGGAGTTTCTTAGAAAGACTGGTACAAATATGTTTGAGAAACAATATGAATAAATAACACAAGCATGGAGTGTCCATAGATTGTTTGTGCACTGATATTCACACCTTATCAAACACATACTGTACACTAAGTTTGTGGTCTGTGGGTAGGAGGAACAGTGAATGAAACTAAAGCAAAGAACCAAATACCAAAGCACACAAACTTTGTATTTACAGTATTTTCCCTGTTAATCTTTCTAATAATTTTATTTTCCAAGTGTTTCCATTGGAGTGTGTTCTTTGATTCCTGTGCGTTATTTGCTTATAACTCCAACACTAATCCCCAGTGCACATGTGAATATAGTATTTATACAATGTCTCCAATCTTACAGACAAAGAAGCATGTCTCAAGCTTAACATAAGCAGTGGGTCCTGGCCAGCTAGGTGCAAAAAGCAGCCAGGGGAACTTGCTTTTGCATTGACACTGCCAGTTGTATTAAATGAAACACCTGGTAATGCCAGAAGCACTACTACTGGGAACTGAGCCCAGGATCAGCTGTGGTAGGCCAGTGATTTTCTTCTACGCAACCTAAATGCCCCTTTAGTGTCTTCTAAAGGACACAATTACTTGTATCTATTTGGTCAGTGTGCTACGATATAAAGCACAGTATGTCAAAGTGTTGCTACTGTTTCTACAGTATCCTTGAAACCTTACCTTCCCCACTCCAGTGCCGCCAGTAAAGAGTACAGAACGTCTCACAGACAGCAATTCCTCCATAAGATAGCCGTATCGGACAGTGTCTGTGGTGGGGACCAGCATCTCAAAAAAGGGCTGTTCACTGTTGTATTTGAATGAAGGGATTATCTTCTCCCATGGCTCCAGACGTTTGTGGTTAAAGTTCATGTACACACTCCACAGGGTACCATACTTCGGGAGCTGCACAGCACATATGAATCCAAATTAATTGACACACATGAAAATACACACAATAACTAGAAAAATACAGCGAAATTAATTTTACAAAAATTAATACAAGTGCCTATATTAGACTGTGCGTAATTGGCTATAAAACCTCCTTATACATCAGGCTTTACAGAACTAATTTTACTCTGATTGTTGATTGTAATTTCTGTTATGTGGTACTTTGGAAGTTTCCCTATGGCATGTGAATTAGTATTTGTCTGCCATATGGTAAACACACAAACTCATACACATAAACAGTTCTTGTATGTATAAATGCATTTAACATTCACAAATACACATGCTACCACAAAAACAACAGCAACAACATCAGCTCATTATACACAGCCAGATGAACAGATGAGGAAGCATGTGGGATGTTCCAGATGATACTCTGCAGTCTTCATGAATCTCTCACTTATACGTTCACTCCCCCTTCAGGTGAGTGAATCATGTTCCTACCCTACTGTGTTGTGCCTCTGTCAGTAAAACATCCCCTCAATCATCTGCCACTGCTGCCAAACAAAACAAATCTCTCAAACAATTAACTTTCCATGTCGTGTTACACTGAAGGACTCATAGTATCAGCCTCCACCTTCCTTTATCTATTTCCCCACACCTCATTCTTTACAAATAAAAATGATTTCCTCCTGTAACGGCCGATTCATAATTCTCAAAATTGGCAAGGTAGAATACTCATATGCAGTGGACTTTTATAACCTTGGCATAAAGCTTATCTTTTTATCTGATTTACATTTCCAATATGTTCCCTGTAACCCACTGAAGGTATTACTAAAATGTACAATATGGATGCTCTTAATGTCTTTATTTCACATGAGTGATTAATCTCATAGAGAGGAATCCTCTTTCAGATAAGCTGTGCTCCAGCTAGATACATCCATAGTATAGTACTTTGTAGTACTTTAATGTAATATATATTATGAGTTAACTTTCAGGCACATATTTCATGTTAATACCAGCAAATGCGCTGAGAAATGGATTGGACTTTCAGTTATACAGATGAGGGATAAAAAAAATTCCGTACATATGAGACACAGCTGTGACATTTTTGTCTTGATGTATGTCATTTTGTTATGACAATGTGGTGTCTGCAAATATCACAATACAGTATTGTACAAGAAACCCTCCATCTTGTCAATGTATATCTGTGGGTGTGTGCATAGGTATATACCTTAGCACTGCTGTTTTCTTCAAACTGCTGTCTGATGAAGGTGTCAAAAGCATCCCAGTTAGAATTGGTCAGGTTGCCGCCTATTGCCCACAGGTAGCAAAATATGAAGGTCTGACATAATACAGTGTTGAGATGCTTGGAATCCTGACACCAACACACACAAACACAAAAGAGGAGAGATCAGATGGTAAGTAATGGCATGGTTTGAAATTAAGTACTTATTTATGCATTTACGGGGTCCAATCATCTATAAGGTATCTGTGTCATGTGTGGTTCAAGCAGAAGTGCTACCTTTGCCTTTTGTCATCTGACCTTGCCTGCAACAACACAAAATCTTTTTGATTACAGTGCTGAGTTATTGTGCAAAAATATCCTCATTTGCACTGATAGACCAGCCCCTGTGCAGCACCATAGACAGAATGAAACTAGACTAGTGTCTGTTAAATTGTGACAGTTAAATTGTGTTTAATGTACCATTTTGAGGTCTGGTCCTCCTTTGCCCAGCAGCAGTGCCTCTAGTAGGGAGCAAAGAGTGGTGACTTTACTGATGTCCACCTGGCAAATCGCCTGGGTACAATGCTTCAACACAAACTGAAGACCCTTCTCCACATACTGCTCAAACAGCTCCAGCAGGTATGTTCGCACTGGGTCTGGGAGCTGGAGACACAGCACAGAGTGCAGGAAGAAAGAGGATCATAGAGAAGTTAGGCAGTGATCTTTAAGAGACATTTATCTACATTATCAATGAAGCAACCTAGTTAGTTTGACATAGAGTTATATAGTTCAACATTTTGGGGAAAAACTTATTCAATTTCTTGCCAAGAGTTAGATGAGAAGATCGGTACCACTCTGTCTGTCCACTAAATATAGAGCTGCAGCCAAGAGACTTAGCTTAGCATAAAAGACTGGAAGCATAGGCGACACATCTAGCCTGTCTCTGTGCAAAGGTAAAAATAAAAAAATCAACCTTCCAGCATCTCTAAAGCTCACTTACCTCACTTTGTGCAGAGCCAGAGTAGTAGTTTCCAGTCTTTATGCTAAGCTGAATTTAACGCTCTCGCTGTAGCTTTATATTTAACAGGCAGACTCGAGGGTGGTTCAATTTTATTATTTCCCAAAATGCTGAACTACTCGCTTGAAGGAGCATGTTAGGCAGACAAGACAGAGAATTACAAGTGTGGGCAATGCTTTCCCTATCCCCAAGAGACACAGAGACTCACTCAGTTAATTAAAAATCAAACAAGATAAAGAACTCTAATAAACTTAAACTCTAACAACTACACTACACTAAAAGTGTAATTAGAGTTATCCCAAACAAAGCAGAATGCAATACTTTCTATCAAACTTAGAAAAGAAAGTCTCTTCCCAAAAACATTTTGTTTGTTAAAAACTGATTGAAGTAGCTTGATGGAGAGGTTGAAATACTTAAAAGTGGGAGATAAATGTTGAGAAAACAGGAGAAGGCACACACAGAGAAGACAACAAAAGCAACAAACAAACCAGGGATTACAGATAAATACGCTGTCAACAAACAGAATTGTCTCAGTTCATTACATCGAGACAGAGAGAGATACACAATAAGAGAGCTAAAAGTTGAGGGGAGAAATGACCTTTATGGGTGTTAGGTCACCCTAAAAGGCTCAGGGCTAGTGTTGCAAGCTATACACTGTGATGTGATGTGCTGTCATCAGCATTTATGCTGATGCTGAAGTTCCTCAGCTTGTTATGCCTGATAAGGCACATTACTAGTTGTGTTCCAGTGCACAAACAGTCGGGGACACACAGCCACAGTTTCCCACATTGAATACCAAAGCAATGACGGGGTATATAATAGGAAGTACGGGGAAATGCGTCTGATGTTTTAATGATGCCCACAGCTCGGATTGTGTTGAAGGGAGCAGAACTATGACCTGAGACGAAACCTGCTACAATTGATGCAAAAACTTGACATGTATGTACTAACACTGACCTGTTGCGCCACATATCAGATGAAAAAGTACTTATGGAAGCATGTAATACTGCTTCACAAGCAGTTATATGCCAAGCCTCATGCACAAATCCACTGTTATAGTGAGCATTCTTTGAGCCACATTCAAATACTCTTATAGAAGATCTGGGAATACAGCATGTACAACCTTGGCTCCAAGACCACTGATCCATGTCTGAACATATGGCATCCACTTGAGCTCATCTGGGTCGATATATACCATCCCACAGCGACTGACTGTTGCTGGAGATGCTACAGCCAAATCCTGGACCTGAAAAATACAGTTAATGAGGAAGAATAAATAAGCTGGTAAATATACCGTACACTAATGCGAAGATAATTCAGAAACTCTTATTCAAGCTTTAGTTGTTTATGCTTGGACCAATATTCAGCATCGTGCATATGAATAAAAAAAAATGCTTATTGACTACAGACAACATTAAACTCAAACTAAACATGAACTCCATTCAGCTCTAACCTCAAACAACATGTGTATGGATGGAGTAAGTTTGATTCGCTCGCTGTTAGCCAGACAGAGCATCTTGTTGTCATCCAGCACTGTGTTCATGTTCTCAATCCACAGGGCATCGACTGGCCCGTCGCAAATCACCCACTTGTGGTCGTCACTGGTGTCACTGACTGCGTCACGGACACTCAGCGCCATTAGTCCGTCACGCCACTCCAGTGTTAATGTGTTAACCTGAGGAGTTGAGGGACATAATCAACGAATGTAGAGAGAGAAGCAAAGAAGCTGTTGTGTCATGTATTCTCTTGCCTACAGTACCTCTCCATATAGCTCTCCCATTGTGACAGATTTTGGGTTGAGAATATAGGTCTTGACAAGTTGATAGAAGGGGTTGTTAGCACTGTGTCCTGTGCGATGGAGGGTCTCCAGTGTGTCGGCCAGGATGGTGTATACAGTGGTCTTACCTCCACCAGTAGGCCCTACCAACATGACACCATGTCGAACTAACATGGTCTCATACAGCTGGATCACCTAGACGTATAAAAGGAGAAGTGGAAAGGAGATGAATGAGGGCATGTTTTGAGCAAGGAAAAAAATGTCTGTATTGCTATATGCCACTAGGGATACAGCAAGTGAAAAAATATCTATTTTGTAATTAAAAGATAAGACTGGTAATATTCCTTATTTTTGAAAATACAACAACAATGAATGAATCTTAAAAACTATTGCCTGTGTATATATAGCTTACTCCCCTGTGCCATAAACCTCCAATGTTGTCTAAACGCTATTATAAAACATAAATGACAAGGTAAAAGAACTACATTTATACAGCTCTTTTATCCATAGCACTTTACAGTTTGCCTCTCATTTATCCATTTACACACACACTCACACCACTGGTGGCAAGCTGCCATGCACTGGCCTAACCATTGGTGTGCAGTGTCTTACGCAAGGATACTTTGACATGTAGACAGAAGGAGCCTAGGATCGAACTGCCATCCCTGTGATTAGTGGACCACCTGCTCTACCTACTGGTGATGTGTGACAGTTTCATTGTCATTATAAGTTTATTTTGAGTTAATCTCACAAACACTGTCCTGGTGCTGTAAATAGACAAATTATTCCAAGGCGTAAAATAGACCACCACCAATGCACAATTTGATCCAGATGTTTTAGGAAATTAACTTTTAATCATAAAACAAAAAAAAGGAAATCAATTTGTGACCTGTTTAAAAGATTTACGTCTTCGGTAGGAGAGAGTGGGCTTGTACATGGTGCCACAGACAGGGTAGGAAAGTTAAAAAGTACTGAGGGATAGACAAACATATTGTTGGTTTTGTTGATGGTAAGAAAAATTAAGAATAATGTCAGCCTTGTCTTTTAAAATGTATAAATTACATGAAAAATGTTCTACAGAGGTAAAACATTCATAAGAAAATATTCCTTCCTATATTATGCTAAAAAATGAAAGGAACATCATTTTTCAAATTGTACCTTCTTGGTCATGCTAGGCAGAGGCTGTAGGTTTCGTTTAACTAGAGTCTCCAGGATGGTGGACTGTAGCACACCGTAGTCATGCTCGGGGATACACACACCAGGGAAGAGGTCTGATAGGATACCACTGGAGGGGGTTGGTATAATACATACACACAGTCAGTATACACATAGAAAATAGAAAATAATTGTTTTCACAAGAACAATAAAAAAAAAAAAAAAACAGAATTCTCATCTTATTTGTGTTGGCAGTCTAGTGTAATATTCTAATGTGCTGTTATTTTTCAGTATATGTGCATTTAGAGCATCATAGTGAAGATGTACTTCCTTCCCAAAATGTCTGATAGGCTTACCCAAACAGCACAGCATCATCAACAAGGAACTTTGGCAGGTTTGAATCCCTCAGGGCTCTGATAAGAACCACATCCTCACTGAGGTGGGGGTTCTCTCTCTTTAGAGACCTAAGAGCAAAAAAACTATGATTACTTAACACATTTTATGAATCATGTGTATCATCATGTAAACATTGTTATACATCACGCATTTTCTTCAAAGCGGGTATCTGTCAGAGAACTGCAAGTTTACAAATACTTATTATACAATATGACTAGCTAAATTGTATTGGTAGTAATCCTAAAGCTTGTAGCAACCAAGTGGTGTTCTTTTGGCCTTATTCCTGGATTTATCTTTTTTAGGTCATTCGTCTGTTTACTTGTTTCTTTATTCTTTCTTTGTTTGCTTTATTCCTCACTTTGTCTTGGTCATACTGCAAAACAATCCTCGGTTTTCAGTTACATGTTGTTCATTTTTACCAACTTCCTCTATTAACTATTCAGTTAAAAAAAAAAGAGAATCCAAAAACACTTTTCATTTGACAACATGACTTCAAAAGTGACACCATAGGCATCTCTTCCAAAGAAGTTGGTGCATTCATTAAAATAAATATGAACGATATTTAATGTTATAATGGGCAAATGAATTAGTGAGAAATAGACTCATTACAAATACAGATGTGATAAAGATAATAAGCAGCTGATGTGAGCTGATAATTCAATATTGAACAACCTGATCTTTACAACAAGCTAGCCCCACTCGCTTATAAAAAACAAAGTAAAAAACATTAGAGACATTAAAGCGGGAAATAATGATTGCGTGCTTGGTGTGGAACGAGCAGACTCAGAGGAGTAATATCTAGGCAAAGACAGACAATGAATCACAAGTCAATTAACACAGTTCCCTGAGCTTCAGCTAATAAGTAACAGATGAAAGCACAACTTTCACTACATATGGTCATGAACATCCATTCAAATCTATGTACGCAGACTACAAACAACTGTGTTTTTGCTGCCTCCAACTCTTCCTTTTGTCTACTTAATCCTTTTTTTCATCTCTTCATGTGTCCCAATGCTCATTCAATTGACTGAGTAAAGGAATTTCACACAGATGACACACAGTGAAACTAGTGCTTAAGTGAAGAAGTACTTATTTTCTTTTATAAACCATAGTCACAGCAGGAAAGAATTGGGTCATTTCAGCAGTCAGAGGCTCTTACCCTCTAATGTCAGTAATCTCAGGTACAGCATTTACCAGATATATCCATTTAACATCAGCAGAGTTTATGCATGTGTGCCTGGGTGTCATGAGTGTCAAAGTCACAATGGTCTTCTGGTCTTTCTATGACTGAACGCACATGTGTGTCAGTGTATGCATGAGTGTGATGCTCTGACCCAGCCATGACCAGGACAGACTTGACAGCTCTCATGCCAAAGTCGTAGTGGTCCTGCTGGGACAGCTGCTCAGAGCACAGCTTGTACATCTGGGTCATTTTCCTTGCCAGGGTCTTGCTGGACTCAAATCCCTCGGAGTACAAAATCACCTGGAGGGAGGGAGGGCATACAGATAAACTGGTATGCAGGGGAAATAAGAAAACATATACAACAATGCACACGCAGAGAGCCTGTTACCTCTGCAATGAGAGCGTAGTTTGGCACCATCATGGCTATGGGTCTAAAGAGAGCTTTAAGGTTGTCAGGTAGCTCTGTTCTTCCAGCATAGCCCGGGTTCATGGTGATGAATGCAGCACAAGTCATCACCAGCTTGATCTCCTGGCCCTCAAATCGAAACCTTGACAGCTGCATTACACAGAGTTGAGTGAGATGCTTTGGTTTCAGTGTGAGTGTAATGTCTTAAACATTTACACATACAAGTAAAGTCTCTGAGTGGCAGTGATTTATGGACCTAATTCATTTCTTATTAATATAATCTGCGCTGGCTACTAACCTGATGGTCTTTCTGTATCTACTCTAGTGAAAATACAGTAGTGTTACAGTAGATTACTGGCTGCTATTCAGTTGAACTTTGAGCATATTACATAGGTCAAAGCTGTGGGCTTTGTGTCATAAAGTTTAAAATTAAAGTTAATGTGTTGAATGATGTCCAATGGAATTAATTGCCATTCATCTATATGAAAATGTTTTGTCAAAACTCACTGTAACATTGTTGAAACAAACATGAGTCGAATTTCCTCAATACATAACTATACATACAAATAGAAAAAGATGGGAAGCTAGAAAATAATTGTATAGTGACAAAGTTTGATAGCGGACCATCATCATCAATTGATGACTCTTGATATGTGTAAGGCTGATCACTTGGTATTACTTAGAATTTTAGGATAGTGGAGCAATGTCCTTAATTCTTCTCCATACATAGAATGTAAAGTGTTTTGTGAACAATACAAAGTGGTGTTTGTGTGGGTGTACCTTAGCAGATTTGGCATTTCGTATGGTTATGAGCTGCTGAGCGATGACAGACAACACTTCAATGTCGATTCGATTAAATTCGTCAAAACAACACCAAGCGCCGGACTGAGCAAGCCCACTAAAGAAGCGCCCCATCATCTGGAAAAAAGTGAAATAAATATTATGGGTAAAATAAAACATTGCAGGTTTGGGTTGTTGTTTCCTTTTTCTTTTTTTAAAGTATTATTTCACAAAGTGTGCATATTGAGACATGTGAAACTGTCACTGTAATTCAAGATTACACATGGCTCAGCTTGTCTATGCTGAGCCTTTCTTCATCCTGCTGTATAGATGAAAACATTTGCCCATATACAGTAAACCAGCCATTAACATGACTTACAGGCAAATAATGTGATGAAAAGGAGAAAAAGATGCAGCTGACGCCAGAGTCTCAGTGGATCAGAAGAATGTTGCAGACAAAAGCACATGCATTAATGAAAACATAATGTTGGTAAAAATGCCTACTGTACTGTAGGAATGTGGATTGTGGAAATACATCCTCACTTCTTTTTTCACAACAAATAACTAAGCCAAGAAGACTTTAAGGAATCAGCCATATTTTTAATCATTACATTTTTGCAACATTCCCTTTAAAATCAGCTTTGGATCAACCTTGTTCATGGAAAATGAGTGTAAATAATAATAATAGTAAAATAACTAACGTCCTGTAGTGAGAATAATAATTCCAATATAAAGAAAAAGGAAGAACACATTGTGTTTTTGGCTTTAAATGTCTGCTTTTTGAGCAGATGGCAGCTATGTTTGCTGGGTGAACACAACGTATATGTTTGCAGCTTCGGAGACAGGTAGTATCAGTTAATTTCATTACACTTCTGTGTCACTTCCATGGGTGACAAAAAAAAAACACTGTTCAAAGTTATTAATATCTCACGGACACTGGAATTAAATGTTACAGTTAAATGTTGCTCAGATACATTGGAGCAGAGCTGAGCAAAGCATTAACACATAAAACCACAGAGTACCGTGATTCTACCCTGGCTAAATCAAAGCCCTGTCCAACTCTAATACACAGGTGTCTGCTACCAATAACTAACTGCAGCAGACATAGAGAGAATGGCTTTCCATCTGTCTTGTCAGTGTATGCTTTCAGCTGTACCGGCCCCAACCTCGCTGCACTGCAAGACAAAGTTCTGTTTAACATTAAATTGAAATGCACTGTTTGTCTCAAGGTTAAAGGCCCAATCTGAAGTTTTGGGCTTATAAAATACACAAATATTCTTATATATAATTGAAGGTAATTACTTATGGATGAAATATTAGCATTGTGTTTGTTTTTTCAAATGATCATAATCAATGAAAACTGAGTGATGTAAATAAACTGTACACACACAGAAACAGTGAATAACTTATATTAAAGACCTGTCCCTCAATGTGGGAGTGATATTAGGTTCCAATCCTGTATTTTTGATTTTGATGTGGGATCCTTTTCGTTAACATTTCGATCACAGCCTTTTACTAGATTTTTAATGCAATAAACACTACTGATTGGGTGGGCAGAAAATACACAACAATTGCTTAAAGAACATAAAGGAAATGATCAAATCTCACTTATGGGAATGTTTTAGTAGCACACAACTCTTGTAAATGCTCTCTACAGTGTATCCGTGCTTTCAGGGCAGAAGACTTGACTGCTTTAGCAATAGTGCCATCTAATGCTATCACTTAGTAGGTACAGTGCGATTCAAACAGAACAAACACATGCAGTGGCAGTGATAGTCATTGGAAACAAAAGCAGAATAAGTGCTGAATCACATGTTGGTGAAGAAGTGCGAGGGAAGAAATAATTAAGAACTGAAGGGACAGACTAGTAAACAAAAGTAACAGAAGGTATAACAAAGGAGCACACAACGTTCAGATGTAGGTTATTGATGTGTACAGTTTGTCATGGCTGACCTTGTAGTCCAGTCCATCAGAGCAGTTGAAGACCACACACTGTATGGCCAGGGCCTTAGCCAAGTCCTTGGTGGTCTCAGTTTTGCCCGTCCCTGCTGGCCCAGCTGGAGCTCCTCCCAGGTCCAACTGGAGAGCCCCCATCAGACACAAATAGCAACGGTCCTACATATCAGGAAGGGGTGAGAGATACAGGAAAGTTTGAACTACTGTGACTGTTGAACAAAACAAAAAAATTTCAAAAATGTTGATAGTTTGTGTTTGTCTAAACAGGTTTGTGGGTTTACAAGCAATCTGAAAGAAAGTAACATAATATTTAAGAAGATATGTCACAGGGGGAAGCTTGTCTAACTTTGGATAAAATATCTGTTCCCAGTTTGATTTCAAAGACGATTCAACATAATGCATAAAAATGTTTCTGTGTTACACATGGGTTAAATTAGGATTTGGGCAGGACAAGGCATGTATCAGTCATACATGTGTTTGAGTATCAGTGTGTATTACTGTGATACCGTGAGTGGTGTGATAACCAGCCTAGGACAGGCTCCCAGGTATTCATAGCCATAAATGTAAGTCGACAGAGCCATTCTGGCTACACAGTTGTCCAGGTCCAGGTCCCAGTAGTAGCGTAGCTGTCTCTGCCATTCAAAGTTAGACCTGGTATCCACCTGAAAAATAGGGGTGAAGTTACTTTAAGGTGGTGATCTTTTCTAATCATCTAAAAAAACCCAGTCAATACCTGCACCTATGATACCAAGCTAAGAAAATACATAGATGAGAGCTGCTTGATGATTTTCATGTGTGTGCACTATTGCTGCATTACTGCACCTTCTGGCGAACTAGATCTGTGACAATGTCTCTGGCATGGACGTCAGTGGTGATAAGGGCTGTGATGATATTTCGGTGTAAAGTAGGCAGCTGTCCTCGTACCAATCCCGCCAGGGCATTCAGCCTCTGCAATAAACACAAACACATGCAGATGCACAAACACAGAAGCATTATTGGGTTACAAAGTTGAAGTATTTGGGCAAGAGAACATTTGTTTTGTCAAATCAAATTTTAGACAATTAGGGAAAAGCAATAAGAAGAGTAATAGTGGTTTACATCAAAGTTAGTGAATTCAAATTCCTGCAGGGCAGCAAAGTGGTCATGGTCTCCCTCCAGACAGGCATCCATGTCCCTACACCACATCAACTGAGAGATGGTCAGCACCACCTGGTGGATACACACACAAACTGAAGTTAAGACTTAGCACAAAACATCATCTGAAATGATCGAAATCAATTGCAAAATATATCAGAGCTTTAGAAAATAGCAATAATTGTTTAAGCAATTAGATAATTACAACAGGTGCCATTGCTAGGACAATAATATATCTGTAAAAGTGAAAATGACCGGTAACTATGTGTAATGATGTCTTGATATTTTCCCATGCAAATCCAAAGTGTGTAATACTATACAAGCAAGTCTAAAAAAATCTGAAACGCACCGGTCTCTAACATTACCCAAATGCACATGTTTGTTTGTGTGTGTGTGTGTGTGTGTGTGTGTGTGTGTGTGTGTATACCTGAGAAGGATGTCCAGCCACAACCCATTCCTCTCTAGACTTCACCTGGTAGTCTGCAATGGCAGCCTTGCTGAGGCGTCGCAGTGAGGAGAACATAGCCTCCTCCACCTTGCAAAGCCAATCTTCCACATTGCCTTGTGCCTTCAGACCTTTAGTCAAACTCACCTACACTTACACACAGAAGGACGAGACAAGAATTATTGTATAATGAATGTAAATCAGAATTTGGTATGTACACTTTTGGCCTTAATTGCTGCTTGTACATGTTTTTGCATGATTTGTGAACCTGCTTTATTCTTGCATATTGAGGGTTGCTAAGTAAGAGAAGAGTGGTTTCAAGGTTTACTGTTGTTATAGTTTTATACAGTAGTGAAGGTAGGATAAGAGTGTATTTTTTCCTTCTCACTCACTTTTTTTCTCTCACAAAGGACTGAAACCAAAGAATAACAGCTAAAATAAAACACAGAGAGCATGATGAATGAAGGTGTTAAGGTTACTCAAAACCTGACCTTCTCTCCTTCAGGAGAAACCATGTTTAGGATGTCTTTGCTATAGACCGCCTCCAGTTTTCCAGCATCCAGCGCAGTTCCTGTAGCACTAGAAGATTGTTCGGGCAGCAAAGCAAACTCTAGCCGTATAATGGCATCAAAACACTTCCTAAGGTGCGGCTGCACAGCCTGGGGGTTTCTTGTCTGGGCCAAGACTTTTAGCAGCTCATCATTGGATAAGAAGTAGAACCTGCGAGGGAAAGATAAAGGACGAATACTCAAGTAGTTACTACACATCAGATCCATATCATAGTGTTTATCACTCGGTGGTCACAGGGAAGAGATGTTAAGAGCAACAACTGATAACCTGTCAAGGGGGAAAAGGAAGAGCAACATACTATGCATATTGTAGTCTTACATTCATAAATTTAGTTAAAACAAGAAAATAAGTAAAAACAAAGCAAAAAGTTTAGGATAATAAAAAAGAAGATGAAGTAACTCTGTTGTTGTAATATGCAACAAACCAAGCATGTGTGTACCTGGGGAAGATGACTCTCTTTGACTCCAGGTAGTCTTCTAAGCACTTCTGTATCTCATCCAAAAGAACATTGTTGTGCTGAAAAGTCTCCAACAAATCTGTGTAGGATAAAACGTGTTTACCTGAGTGAGTGCATGTGTGATCGCACGCATCTCTCTGACTGTCTCCACATATACATGTCTTCTTGTCTTTTTTTCCATGAATGCTGTGTGGCTACCTACCAGGCTGTGTGGCTGCTTTAAGAGCATTGGGCATCTTATTGACCTTTGCCATGATCTCCTTCCAGGATTTGTCAACTTTAAGAAACATCTTGGACTCAGCAGGCAGCTGCCTTTTGATGTCTGGAGCCAAGAAGATACTCTCTAGATATAACCAGTTCCTTTGGCATGTAAGCCACTCATCCTGGAAAGGAGGATAGGAAGACAGAATAGAGGGGGAAAGAAAGCAGTACGGACAATTTGGGTGGAAGGATAATTAAAGAGGTAAAGTAGATTAATAATATGAATAAAATGCAGTCTTAAAAGTGATACAGTTACTCTTTATTCACATAAACCGAGTATAGAAATCAATAAAGATAAGCATACTTTCTTTTGCAAGTAGTTTGGCTTCTTGTTTGCAGCCACTAGGGGGAGCTACTGTGTAACATTTGAGGCCAAATCCAAAGTCAAAATCTGCATTATTGTAGACAAGCCTTTAATATCTAGAGAAGAGTCCCTTGGAGCCAAGAAAGATCACTCTATGCTAATCATTTCTAAGCTTTTACCAGTGTTTGGTTGAAGAGGGTCAGCTGTTTCAGAAGTTTGTCCACCTTGAGCTTGATGGGAGCTACGTAGCGAGAAGATGCCACCGTACCCACATTGATAATACTGTCATCCAGGAGTACCTTCACAGTAAACAAGTATAGAAACACACATCATTAGAGGTACTGAAACAGCACTGGTGTTGCACAGTAGACTGTGCGTAAGAGTGTGTGTGCTGCGTGTTACCACCTGGATATCATCCGTGCCTCCCAGGATGAAGACGTCTTTAGAGTCACCGTGAGACAGCACAGTGAACTCTGTGGTCTTCCATGCGTCCTCCACCTGCATGGCTCATTGAGAGGGCAGAGGTTAAACAGTATTCCATAACTATCTTCTTGCATGTGTGTATTGTGTAGGATGATTGTGTGTATTCTCCCACAGACAGGGAGGATATTGGTGGTCATACACAATGACTATGTTTACGTGCATGTAATATTCCACTATTGTTCCAAATATAACAATATTCTGAATTTGATATGGTTAGTGTAAACAGCATACTCCGTTTGGATATTCTGAATTAGGCCTCATTCTGAATTTAGCTTTTTCTCTGATTAAGACATCTGGGATATGCCAATATTATTTGGGTTTAAGAGCATTCTTTGGACATTTATACAGCGTATTCAGAATATGCGTCTCAAGTGGGGTTTTTACAGCAGTTTGCGACACACTGCATGCTCTTGGTGTTGATACAAACCAATTAACCAACAGTTTGCCAGGCTGGGGTACATATGCATGTCCAAAAGAAAAGCCCACATTCCTGATCCGAGGGAGAAACACACTTACTTTTAAACAATTTGAAAGACTTTGATATCAACAGGTTTTGATGACTTAGCCGTAGGATGTACGTTATGGGGGCATTTTATGTTAGTCGGAGTATGCACAGCTGCATGTAAACGGGAATATTAGGGGAATATTCATTTTCATTAGCCATGTAAACAGCTTAGTGGGAATATTGTCTTTTTCGGAATAAAGGCAAAAACCGAAATATTCTGTGCATGTAAACGTAGTCAGTGACAGTGGACTTGTTTCCTGGGTAGAGTGGATGTGGCACAAGGGAAAAGCACTTAAGTATTAAATCAGAATGACCTACAACTCATGACTAGAGCTGCAACGATAAGTCAATGAATTAAATAGAAGATCAAAAAAAAACTATCGTATATGTCAGTAATTTGGATATCATAAAAGGAAATTTTGCAATTTTCAACCGTATCTCTATCTATTCAACTCTATCCCACTAATAATGTATTACTCCAAATCCAGCCATGTTGCAACCATCAGCACATCCCATGCCACCAGCCATAAAAACACCAAAAGTTACCACATCATAACCACTGCACTACTGCATTTGTGCATCAATTCACCAAAATAGGGGTTCACCTTAACATGATAGCAACGAAGCAAGTGTTAAAAATAGCAAAACTCTCTGTATGTGACAATTTAATTGTTGAGTCAGACAGTACGAGTCATCAAATTGGCATATGTGGGCATAAAATTGCATGATTAAAAGCAACTCTTACTCAACAAACCTTAGGTAGAGAAAACTTCTACTCCAGTAGATATAGATGGACATATAATATCCATATACATACTCAAAGGTAGATCCCTTTCCACGCACCTTTGTAACAATGTTTTCCACTGATGCCTCTCCTGAAGCCTTTCCTGACACCTGAAAGTCAAGCATTGCGTTAGTACTGTATATCCTGGTCAGACTTGAATATATTAAGTATGATTAGCTTGTGTAGTTGTATCCTTGACCTCATTCTGAGGTCAAAATACAAAAAAAAGATTTGTTAAGTGCAAGGTAGTTTGTTGGATTAGGTGAGGGCAGGTGGTAGGACATACTTACTTACTTTTACCGACTTAACGGGAGGCCGTTAATGAGGTCTTACAGGTATAGCAAAAGAAGCTCATAATGTAGCCATATTTATGTGTTACCTCCTGTATCTCCATGCCATAGGAGAAGATGTGAATCTCCTCCAAAGCAGCCACAGTAAGTTCCTCCACATTCAGGGAGGCCCCCACAATAGACTCCAGAGTCTTCCAGTGCTCTGGTTTCATACATGGGTTACGTAGATCAGTAATCACAGGCAGCTGAACGGAAAAACATGAATATGGTTTAGATAGAGTAACAAAGCTTTAGTCAAGAACCAACTAGTTAAATCACTTAGTTGCAGTCCATATTTGAGTGTGGCATCATTTCAAAAGGAGATTTGTGATAAATTTCATTTTGTTAAATATTCCACACACAACACATTTATGTCAGTCACTACTGAACACATTGTCCTACCCACCTTCTGCTTCGTGACTTCCACCTTTTCCTTGAGACATAGCACTACATTGTTACGTGGCAAGCCCTTCTCCAGCTGGTTGACATATTTGCTATATTTGTTGACCTGTGAGCTGAACTGCTCTAGGTCTAGTTGTTCAAGTGTGCTCTGGGGATGGATGAACATGGAAGGACACAGTCAAGCTTAGAAGACAGGAAGTGTTGTTTTCATGTGTGTACATTATACTGTATATCTGTTCAGGCCTTTGCATACAATATGTTAAGTCCACCTCACCTGCCCCCATCCATCTTGTAAAGAGTCCCATTCCTCTAGAGAGTCCCACAGCAGCTGCTTCAGCCTAAATTCGGACATTAACTCCTCCAGGGTGTCAAACTTGGTCACCTCCACCTTTAGGAGGGAAATTAATCTGGGTTGGCTTGGTTGGCTTGTTTGTTGGTAAAGTTTAAATAACGTGACAATTTCTGCTTTTAAACCCAGTTTTCCAACACAAAATAAAATTGCTAGGACTTGTTCTTTGCAAGAATCATTTTGGAATTACTGAAAAGATCTACAGAATTACAGCACCTTTAATTTCTTCTGGTAGGAGTTGTAGGCGGAGGCCTTGGTCTGCAGCTCGTCGATGGAAATCTGGATCTCCCCCAGCAGCAGACGCACTTGGGAGGAATCTGCTTTGATATCTAGGATTTGGGGATCCTACAAATGAAAACTAGTAAAAATCAAGCAAGGACATACACATGGACACATCTATTCTTACGTTAAGTAAACCCAATTTAGGACCCTTTTTATTTTGATTAACTTGACTTGGTTCATACAAAAATGAATACAACTTCTCCACGTACCTGTGACTTAAGCTTGATATTCATCACCTCACGTTTCAACTCCTTTATGTCTTTGTGCAGGGAGCTGCAAAACTTGTCCATGGTGGAGTCCCTCTCCGCCGCTGCCTCATCGATGATGCTGTGCAATGAGTTAATGGAGAGTGGCAAGGTGGCGAAAACAACCAGATCCTCAGGTGGTGTGGGAACTGAGTACATGTTAATCAGATTGTACATCTGACATACTGTCTCCTGCTCCTCTTCTAGCACAGTAATCTGGTGAGAGGGAGGAAGAGGGAGAATAGAGTGTAGTACATCAGAGTCAGATAGGGAAAGGTAAAGAGGAGAGGAAGTGAGGAGAGGGAACAGTATTATGATACATACTGTAAAAAAAACTTTGTTTTTTTTTTTTTGTTGTTAGAAATTGCTATTAACATGAATTGTAAATCTTACCCTCTCCTGTATCTCTTCCAGGAATGTGAGGGAGTTGGCTAACTCAGCTGAAGTGGAGGGTCTGGACTCCAGTTTAAACTGGGCTTCACAAACCTCAGCAATCACAGCATCTAGCTTCCTCTTAGCTAGCTGAGTAAGCATCTCGTTGATGACCTGGAGCAGAGATTCAGAGCAGAGCAGTGATTCCTACATGCCTTTAACATTTTGCTGTAGCGTTAATTCAATATTTGGTCATATTAAAATAGATTCTCCCAAATGTATCACTCACTGAGGCTTGGACCTTGCTCATATTTTCATTCCAGTGAGGTTTAATTAACACAGAACTGCCCTCTTGTTTAAATCACTTGTTTGTCATGGTCAAACACAATTCTAAGTCAAAAACAGTTGTGTAAGACCAGTAACACTGTGTTTGCATATAGCTAGTCCTCACCTCGAGACAGCGGAGCGGGGAAGACACAAGATTTTCTTTGAGCCGTGTTTTGTCCACAAGCAGTAAGCCTAGATGTCTCTTCTGTTGGATGGCTAAGGCCTCCTTATGCTCAATGTGGTATAACTCCAGTGCTTTTCCAAAAAAGGACAAACCTGTGAGACAAAGCAGTCAACATTCATGAATCTAAAAGAATGTTATTTTCATGCTTCACTCTATAACTACAACTTGTGTCTGTTTGCTTATTAAATGTCTTTCAGGTTTTGTTTTTCTTTTTTTCTGTTTTAGGAAACGGACATTTGTGTGCCACAGCTGCACAAGATAAAGAAAATGTGTAACATATTGTTCCTTTCCTGAACAAATTAGGCACTGTGACAAGAAATTATATTGAAGTAAACATCAAGTAATGTACCAGTCTACCAATAAAGGTATTGGAGAAGAATACTGCAGGCTCATAAACAGTAGGTGTAAAAAATACAGCATTTGAAATATTAAAAACATCAGCTTTGCAAATGTGTTATAAGGAAGGAAATGCATTCAACACATTTGTTAGATCTAAGTGTCCAAAATAGGATTCCTGTACTAGTACAGCTGGTGACATGGGCCTATCTCTTATCAAAAAAAGATATTTGCATGGGCAGAATTCTCAATTAAACGGCTTGTTTGTGTTATAAGTGTTGTGTTATTTAATATTGTTTATGTTGATGTATAGTACATCACCATGATCCTGTAGTCGCATTGCATCAAGATCCAGACTCTCGTTCTCTTTGTAGAACAGCCGAAAACGCTCAAATGTGTGTGAGTACACTTTTGCTGCGTCAAAGGCAGACTGGAGTGATTCCTAAGGGGAAAAACAAGTCAGGCCCATACATACACAGTACTGTGCAGACAATGTACAACATTTAGAGATGCCAAGTAAAAACTGACTTTGATATTTTGGATGACACTTTGAAGGTGGCCATCATTGTCTAGGATGGATTCCAAGCAGGGGGGAATCATGTAATTATTTTCTACTTTCTAAAAGTAAACAGACACACATAAAACAACATTAACATTTAAAACAGCTAAGTACACATCAAGGCTGTCAGGTTAAGGCGGCGATTTTTTTATCCTACCTCGTAGTCTTTGAGCCGTTTCACTGAATCAAAATCCGGATCTGTTGTAAGTATGTTAACTGACATCACTGTTTTCTCAAACCGCCCAATGAGCTCTCCAACAGCATCCTGTAGGTTTTAACAACAGTATACTGTAGATGTGTATTGAATGGGTAATAAATAACTTAAAGTGAACAGTTCATGACATCTTGTGAAACTTACCTGAAAGTTCTCCTCAGACGGTTTATAGGTAAAAGCATTTGTGTCCAGCATCAGCTCAGTGAGGAACATAGGTTGGACACGGGGAGCTTCGGACTTTACAGACTAGTAAAGACACACACACACACACACACACAAACCAAACAAAACTAAAACTGAACACTGCTCTATGTCTGCTTGAAAACTCAATTTGGTGGATATTGTAATTACTGTGGTTTCAATTTTAAAAAAAAGCCCAACCTTCTTATCCATCTCTCCTTCAGCAGGGTCAGTGGTAGCCTCAGAGTGCTGGCTCCAGCTCTGAATAACAGCATGGCTGGGCGTTAGATGTACCTGCTCCTGGAGCACAGCCAGTATTTTGACCACTGCATTCACCACTAAGATGTGCAAGGTGCTGAGGACCAAATAGTCAACAAGACGGATGAAGCTGGGTAGGTGAGAGACACAGAAGGGTCGGACTGTGTTAGTGTGATAGATGTGCCTGATTAATGATGTTCTATCCACATGTCCAAGTACGCCATGACAGCTAAATGGAATTCAGTCATTATTAATTAGATTATAGATTACAGGTGTTTTTTTGACTGTGTCATCTGTGATTAAAAAAAAAAAAGCAGGTATTTCTGGTAAACAAATTTAGACAGAAAGCAAACAGAATTAAAAGGAAACAAATACAATGAAATGACCCACCAGGTGAGGCGGCTAACGAGAAAAGTCTTGTTGATCTCTACAATAATTTTCTTGTCATTTTTATCTGTAACAAAGAGAGAGTGCTATCAACATTTTAACATTGTGGTCTATGTATGTACATTCTAGTGTTTCCATATTGTCAATATGCACACACTTGGATCAGATTTGGATCGAGATTCCGACAAGTAGTTGCGACAGGCAGAAAGTGTCACCTCCTTTACCAGGTCTTGAAACTTCTCCAAGTTAGCCAGTACCTGACAATAAAGAACAAATTAGGGAAATGAGCTTCAGAGGGGGCACACAAAGACATACAAAAGGCATGTAAATACTATTGAAGTGTCTGGACCAATTTTTGTATAAAATGTACAGTCGCACCTCCTGCAGTTGTTGGAACTGGGAGTCCCGGAACTCCTGCAGTGTGTAAGTGTGTTTTTTCTCCAAGTGACACAAGCCCGTGTCACGGATTTGGTAACACATTTTCCTGATGTCTACCAGTGCTGGACTTAGAGACTGTATGACATATGCAGATGTTATTAACAACATAATGTCCACACTACTCATATTTATTCAAAGTTGCAAACTTTGAGCATGTTTAGAGTATATTGTATTCCATATTTAAGATCATTAAGACAGACTGGGAACAAATCCAGACCTCAATTTATATTCAGTCACATACCTGACTGACAATAAACAAACGTTCTTGTAGCGATTTCCTTGCCAAGTTAATCTTCCTGGTGCGAATTATGGAGCGCCAAACATAGAAAGGTTTCCACTTTTTGAAGAGGGCAAAGAAGGGAATGCTGGTCAGCTTGCAGTGGTAGTTATACTCCTCTTCCCAGCGCTCAAGCGTTATAAAGTCAAACTCGTCCTCGTACACTGATAACACACCTCCCTGGCTGATCATCAGGTAATCATCCTTACTGTACTCATAAATGTGAACTCTGGAGGGAGTGTCCAGCTGTCCACCACTCTTAATGGAAAAGGGCCATCTGGGGAGACTAGGGGTTGACACCACATTCTGGGACAACTGAGGGGTGATAAGACACAAGCAAAGGTTAATTTCCTTCTACAAGTATTGCATTCAAAGGCAATAAACTATGAACTGGGGCTTTAACAAAGACTTGTCATCTTTTTGAAAAACAGCCTGGTTTTCCCAAGAACATTTTGACATTAAACTACATTTTGTCACCAGTCATTTAGTCATTTAGACTGACAGCCACAGTTGTACTGGTAGCCTTGTGTTTTAGCATTGCCTTTATTTTAAATCTATGAAGTCATTTCATTGTAGAGATGCTTTTGAAGAACTTGTCTATCATGCATTGGGGATAACTTCCAAGCAATGCTTATCCTCTTGTCAAACATGTCTGTCACTGACCTTAGTCGTGGGTTGCAGAGGAGGTAGGTGGACAGGCAGCTGTTCACGGCGCCTGTGTGGCTGCTCTGTTTGCTGAGATGGAGGTGACTGAGTGGACCAGCCTGGAAAAAACATCCGCTCACGGGTTTTCAAGTGGTGGAGACTGGGTTGTGTCCGTCTTACACGTCTCTTCAGCACAGCCTAGATTAAAGGAAAGAAACTGCCATCTACAAAAAACCCATCTACATCTACATACTGTAATTACTTTAAGAGTCAGCCAAGGTTAATAACTGTAAGTACTAAACTGGGTGTATAGTAGATGGTATTTTATATTGTGTCAGTTCAATCTTGGCCTCACCTGTGTGTCCTGAGCATGGACTGGAGGCCTTGGTAGGATGGTGGGGCTCTGTATTTCAGGGAGCTTGTGCGGCAGCTCTGGGGCAGAATGTCAAGTGGAATTTAAGTTTACTACCGGCATTTCACTAAAAGAGTTGAATAACCAGGGCTTGTTGGTTATACAGTATGACATGTAAGAAATAACTTGTTCATGATAGCTAAAAGGCCCTATATTAGCTGGGCCTACCTCTGGACTCATTGTCCCTGCTCTGGGAGGGGCAGCTCGGTGGAGAGGCCCCCGGACATGCAGAGGCCCCCGGACATGCAGAGGCCATGGCATGTATCCTCACAGGCTCTGGGGCGGTGGAGGGACAGCACGACAGAGGAGTTAGAAGTAATAGAGTAGGTTAGTAACGTCAGCTAGAAGTTATTTTATCAGACAAATTAGCCAAGTAAAGACAAATTCTAATTATTTAACATTACGTAACTAACTTCAAATTCTGCGAACCTTAAGCCCCATTTGTGACTCCAGCTCATTATATTAAAAATGTCTACTCATAGCTACAGTACGAAATATTACTATTAATATTATTAAGTTACACATTAAACAATAATAAAATAGATTTAAAGGCAAGACAAAAACACGTAGCTAGTGTGAGCTAATATAATAAAAATACGTTTTAGAGAAACAAATGTGATTATCCAGACTTAGCTGGAGTTAACAGAGTTTACTAAGCTACGTAACGTTGATTCAAACGTTAAGTTAGAAACTTTTCAATTTTCTAAATCTTTGTGAATTTCATCTTACTGAGTGAGCATTGTCTTCAAGAGGTATTCAGACCTACTTACCGTATCAAATATTCAGGTCCGAAATGTTTTTGATATGTCTTGGCTGTACTTCGTAAGAGTTACACAAATATCTGCACCGCTGCTGCTCTGAGGCCTAGAGCTGCAGTTTACGGTTTCCTAGCAACAAACCTCTCTCCCGACATGCAACGCAGCCAAACAAAGACACGTTGCCTTGTTTTTTTTTTGCATCCTTGAAGTTGTGACCAAATGCAGTGAAGTACATATTTAAGACTCAAAGCACTGCATTGCCGTTAAATCCCATTCCTATATATATACACAACAAAGACCAGGGTGTATTTTGAAGGTTTTTATTTTTTTTAGTTTAAAGTTTATTTTACATGAGCCATCTTTCATCCTTATAAATAAAATTCACTAGAAAACCTTTGGTACAACATTAGTGTATAAAATTGGAACATGTTGCCATTCAATCACAAGAGGGCTGACAATAACCATTGTTGTCTTACGCCTTTGGGCAAAAAAAGGTGAAATCATATTAACAAAAAGAGCAATGTGTTCTAAACACACATGGGTACATTATTTTTCCTATAGCACAGTAGAAGTCACAGTCATACAGTCTCTGGATCAACCATGGCTGTTTTCCTTCGCTGTGATGCCACCATACTCAGCTGTAAAAAAGAAACAAAAAACATACAGCACAACAGATAATTGATGTCGGTATTCAATCAGATAAAAAAGGAACAGGAAGAGTCACACCATGTGGCCATATCTCTAAAGAAGGCACATACAGTAGTTCCGCATACCTGTTGTGTGGCAGTTGTAGCCCTTTGTTCAGCTTGTGTCAGTCGTCGCTGGAGACGACTCGTCTTCTCTTGATACTCTGCTAGCTGCCTCTCATACTGTACAAACACACACATATCAAATATTTACATGGTGTCTATTACCATAGATATACTTTTCTTGAGGCTGTTAGTAGATGTGGACTTTGCATTTATAATATGGTCATACATTAACTTAATAAATGTGAATGTGGGGATTCCCTCACAATTTTTTTATATTTATAAAGGCAAACATTTGCAAACATTATGCTCAAATCAATAGAATGGGCTCTATAAAAGTATACTTTTCCCAACTGTCTTAGTCACGCTACTTGTTGCTGCTTGGCATTTTCTGATGCTAATGTTGCAGGTTTTTAGTAAAATGCCTCCTGCTTCTTGTCTTTTTGTAGCTGCTTGTCTGAGCACGCAGTTTCAAAGGAGGCCTGACATTTGCAGAGGTTAAAAGCAGCTAAACAGGCCTGAACAGCAAAAGGCTGCTTCTTCCCTCAGGTAGAAGACGATGTCATATACACAAACCTCAGCGACGGTATTATGGCCAGTTTCAAGCTGCATCTCTAGCTCGTGTGAACGCTGCTTCTGACGATTCAGCTCAGCCCTGAAATAGACAACAAAAAAAAGAGCTAAGCAATTTCTCACAGAGACAAACACACTTCTAAAGCCTTATTTTTCAACATGTTCAATATTTCCAACACAACTCAGCGTAGTACAGCTGTTGCTGAGGGCAAAACAACTTCAAGTGGTAAGTCAATTTCTGTTGCAACTGTTATCGAAATTTTTGGTGCTGCACGTTAGCTGTTGCTTTGTCTTCGTTAATACAGATAAACTGATAAATAAAAAAGTAAAAATAAAAAAAGTTTTTTGGCAGTATCAGAAAATATTTCATCAATATAAGCACTAGGTCTAGCACTTAAAGTAGACAGTTACAGAGGATGTTTGCTCAGCCTGCTTTCTCTTTTTGAGCACCACATTGCTACACATCTATCTACACAAGGATAATACCTGGTAAAGTCACACTGACAAATGTTAGAGTGGGCACATTTATGTACCCTATCATTTTAAGGATTTGAATTGGCAACCCTTTAGTCCTGAAGCACATTTCTCCACATATTTTGTATCCATCTTTCCTGTCTTTAGTAATGTTAATTCTGCCATCGCAAGTTCTTACTTGAGGCCTGTGATTTTAGTCTCGAAGGCCTGAACCAGGTTCTTGGCCTCTTCTTTCCAGCGCTGGGTGCTTTTCTGCTGAGCTGTAAGGAGGCGCGTCAGATCAGCACTGGAGCTTCGGCTGCTTTCCTCCAGCTCCTGCACCCGTGCGTCCAGTCCCTGCTCCTTCAGGCTGTACTCCTGCTCCATCTGTGACACCTGGAGAGTGGGGGTTTGGGTGAATAAGGTCATCCTGCTGGTCAAATATTAATTTCAATAGATGAAGATCATTACATGCCTTGCCTAAAACGAATGCTATATATGTTATCATTCGATAATATTATCACTTTATGCAAGCCTGACTTGTATTGTCCGTCTCTCTCTGTTTTTTACTTCTGCCAATTAACCCATCACCTTCTGTGCACACTTCTAAATATTTCTTTTAGTAATAGCTTTCCAACTGTTAATCTTAATGGTTGTTTGGCAAACACTTCAGATCAGCAGGCTGAACAAATCCATGTTTTCTTTTCCAAATGCTTTCAGCTTTTCTCCTACTCAGGCCCTCCACTGATTTTACACATGAAGATTAGTTTACTCACCGTGAGTAATACTACTGAGCCTCAAAAAACTGTGGTACAGTGTCAGATGTGGCTTTAGAGGGAGCTTTCTGATAATCCTGACAATGTCATCATCTGGGTTATCTCAGTCTGGGCTTGGAGACAGCAAATTTATACCAGAATGCCAGGCTGAGTTAAAAGGTGAAGTTGTGGAGTTTTAAAGATGTGGGCATTTGCCAGGCAGGGATGGTCTAACGAAAGATATAAAAGTTATCAAGTTGCATTATGGGAATTGTAGGACCAGGGGTATTTGGAGCTTGACGCATACTCGGGACTAAGAATATCCCTGCCTCTGCTGCATCAATTTTTGACCATTCTGTTTCTAGCCATGCTAGGAGCATGGCTCTAGGGATGGGCAATGTCAGTCTGTCAGTCGGTCGGTCGGTCGTCAGTTTGGTCCACACTGAAATATCTACTGGCAGACGGAGATCAAATTTTGTACAGACATTCATGTTTCCCAGAGGATGAACCCTACAGACTCTTCTCCTCCAGTGCCACCAGCAAGTCAAATTTTTCCAATATTTTGGTTCATGACCAAATACGAGCAAAACTAATGACATTCTCATCAGCCTCAGCTGTACTTTGTGTTTAGTGCTACTTAGCAAATGTTAGCATGTTAACAAGCCAAACTAACTGTTTTGGTTTGTATTAGTTTTACTCTGCTCTATATAACGTTTGAAAACTCTTAGTCTTGTTTTAATCAGTTTCTTGTAAGTCCCCCAATTTTATGGAAAACCTGGCTGTTCGTCTCCCTTCCTCTTCCATCCTTCCTGTTCATCATTCTAATGGCCCAGCACTTGTACAGTCATGTACAGTTTAACCTATTGCCCTGCAGAGTCACTTCATTTATTACCAAAATCAAACTTCACTCTTGTTTAAACTTGTCCTTTCTGTCAGTTCTTTTAGAGAGCATCTATTCATTAATTTCCTTCCTTTTTCATTGGTCATTAAGTTACCTGTTGTTTGGCCTTCTTTTGGACCAGTAGTGTGGCCTTGCGCAGCTCATCCATCTCCCTGCGGAGCTGCAAGTTCTCCTGTTGCAGCTGGAGCCGCTCCTCGCTGATGCCGACACAGTCGTCCCGGGCTGCAGCCAAAGAGCCCTGCAGCCGCCGCACTTCATCCTGGCACCGAGACAGCTCCTCGCTGTAGCTACAGATGGACGGATTGATCAAGAAAGGAAGGGGCAAGAGAGATGACGAAAAAGTGAAAATGTTATTTTTATACAACCTTCATTACTGGCAGCAGATAGAGCCACATGGGCATCTCCCCCTGCCATTATGAGTGCCTCAGTTGGGAGAAGGAATGGGGTAAAGGTGGAGAGCTTAACTTCCTGCCCAGAATAGTTAAGAGTAAACCTACAATGCTAAGTTACACTTACTCCATCTCCATCTTTCTCAGTTTGTTCTGGGTGCTTTGCAAAGTGAGGCTCATGTCTTCTTTCATCCTCTCTGCATCTAGACACCTCTGATGAAGGACATCGATCTTCCTGAACTCTGGCTCTGCCCTGCCCTCCTTGTACACCTGAAACAAAAACACCACAGGCAGCATTAACACACTGATTGCCTGAGCTCAATTATAAAGCCATGTGATCAAACATTATCAGAACTCTTTCTTGTGGTTTCACTGTGACACTTTCATAGATACCTTCTCCAGCTCCTCTTCTACAGCTTTTCTCTCTCGCAGGGACCTTTCAATCTGAGACTCTTTATCTGCACACTCCTAGAGAGACGTGGAAAGAGAGAACAAGGAGAGTCAGAATGAAAATAAAAGAAATGAGTAGGCAGATAGAGACTGAAAAAGGATTTAGTATAATGTTGAAAGGAATTTATCCTTAACGGGCCAGGTTCTTACCAGCTGCAGTGCAGAGAGCTCCTCGGCCATACGATGGATTTGAACGTTGCACTGCTTGCGCACATTATCCACCTGTTAGAGATAAAGTCACACAGTTCCAAAATAGGCAAAGAGTAGTGCAATGGTTTTGCATTTTGCTTCCTTTATACAGACAGTAACTCGAGTTCTCGATGATTATAACTTTGATTTTGCCTCATTAAACTGGTTCATTTACAGTATTTTATCTCTAACATGGTCTATTTAACAAATTTAATTCCCTCATGTGTAAGAAGTGATTCTAGTTTGAGGCCTCTTGGTGGCCGGGGATTTTGGGAGGCTGACCATGTAATCTCAGTGTCCCCATTTCGGGCACGGGGACCTTTGTTACACATCATCCCTTCTCTCTCCCGTCAGGCAGAAAGTCTCCCATTTTAGTAAGTGATAATGAAAAGTAAAATTCATTATTTTTAGGCATGTACCCCTAGAACCCTGCAATGAAATAAAAAATCTTCGGGCACTGAAATAGATCAAGTATGGCTTGCCTGTCCAATCTGAATTAAGTCATTATTCCTCAGCAACAAAACATCCCTTAGAGGTGAATTAAAAAAAACTTTCTTTTGATCACTAGTAACGCTATGGTACAATCTTTTTAAGAGTGGGCCTCATTATATTTGTTCTCACACATACACAGAAACTTTGATTTATTTTATTTCTTTACAAGGAAATTCAACAGGGTACCTTTAAAGGTATCCCCCCCTTTTTTATAAACACATTTAGGTTTACATTCAATGTTTCTCACCACAACGCATTGTGTGTATCCTTGTTGGCGTGTTGCTACATTTCTTGTCACATTATATCCACCAGATTACCGTGTAACCACCAATTTCTGCACATGCATCCTGCATGTGTGTATAAGATACTAAGAAAACAGGACCCAATGCTCCATAGCACTACTGGTGGTCAAAACTCTACAAGGCACTTTTAAGCTTGGAGTCTGAATAACTACGGACACACCTCTATTTTGGGAAACTCCCCACTAATGCATCACTGTCTGGTACTTAATTCCTCAGGTAAATCTGAGGTCTGACTGCCAATGTAGTTTTGGGATTAATTCTTAATTACACATGCTTATCTCAACAGTGAATGGTTTTACGTGAAGATCAGGCAGAGAAGATCAAGGTGAAAGAAAAGCCTCACTTTGGCTGCAATGTTTAACCTCAACCTCCAACTCTATGAGAAAATTACCTGGAAGGCAAAGGAAGGTCCAATATTTACAGAAAGTCTAACACATCAACAGTTACTCTCTAAAATGCCATAATTTGTTGAAGGCCAGCCAGAGATTAAGATGACAGCCAGCACTTCGGTCATACTAGGCTTCATTAACAGGATTAAACAGATGAAGGGCTTGATGAAGAAGACCCATTAATTGAGCATTAATCACCATGTCCCCAACTGAGGTTAGGCAGGGTGGAAAGAGCCGTGCTTTGCTTTTGGCTCAGTACATCAGTACAGTTAGAGGTTGCGCTGCCATGTAAGGCTAATTATAAATCAAAAATTCTGTGGTTTTCTTCAGTTTTTACGGATTTTAATTTCTTTTGAATTTAAGTATGTGAAGTTGGCACCAAGTATCTTTATATCATCCAGTGCTTTTAAGTAACGGTGTGATACATTCAGTAGCTTAAAAGCAGAATTTAGTCACACATGGAGCAACTTACACAGAGGGAAATTTGTACAATAAACTGGGATTCTAAGATATTTTGTAGATTTTAAAGCCTGTTCCACACAGCTAACATTATTTCATGGAGTGTCAGTGCTGTTGCAACTTCTGAAGAAACAGCCCAGCAGTTTTTGCTCACTGGGCCATTCAGCAGCCCCTTTTAAAGGGTAAAAAAAAAAGTAACTCTGCACCTCTTTTCTGGTGCGGACTGCAGCGTCCTGGATTAACTGTTTGATGGCCTCCTTTGTCTTCTCCAGCTCTTCTGCCTTCTGTTTTTCTCTTAACAGGGCCTGAAGGGAAAGGATAGAGACAGACACAGCTACACATTTTAGTAGGGAAAGGTCAAAAGTGCTGAAAGGATGTCGACACTTGTCAGAGGACAGTGCAGCTCGACAGACTGAGGTGAAGGCTGTCACTGAAGAAAGATAAAGAACGGGGAAGGGACAGAGAAAGAAAGGAAGACAAAGAGGCTGATGTTACCTGGTCCTTCTGCAATGCAGCCTCCTCGGCCACCTGAACACTCTCTCTGACTTTGGCCAGGGCCTCGTACTTCTCCTCTTCTGAAGTGGTGCAACGTGCCTGGAGTTCCCCCACCTTTCTCTCCCACACAGTTTGCTCTCTGCGAACTGCCTCTGCCTCCTGAGATGCAGATTTTAGTCTGGCAATGGAGACAAATGAGTGAGCACCAGCAGCAGGGGGGATACATGGGGAACTGCTGCTTGGCTCTGCGATGCTTCCAAAAAGGTTCATGCATCCCACTGCTTTCAGGCGCTCAACTACTGTTCTTTCTGAAAGTGGTAAATGTTAACAGGCTATATATTGGCATCATGTCGGAAAAATTTGAATAATTTGTAAAACATGGCAAAATTCTTAAAATTTCATTTTAATTTTTTAAGATTTTATACAATTTCCTCACGTCATTGGTCTGAAATTTAGATCTTAGAGCTCAACAATACTGCATAAATTTTACAAGTGATTGATACTCTGGAAAGGGTGAGAAAAGGAGTAAAAAAGGTGAAGGAGCGGTTTTACAAGTAATCACCTGGCCTCTAGCTGGCTCAAGGCAGCCTGAAGCTGTTGAAGCCGTCTGTCTGCTGCGTCCTCTCGGCCCTGAGCCTCTGCAACATCTTCCTCCTAAATGCACACATACACACACACCTACTGTACCTTTTTCTCAATTAACTGTATGAATCAGTTTATTTATAGAATATCCATATCCAATATGGACAACCAATTTTCTTATGCAATATATATTTTATTCTACAAATTTTTCATCTTCTCTAACCCGTCTCTGTATCTGGTCCTGGACATTCTGCAGCAATTTGGTCATCTCATCCACTTTGGCTGTGGCTGTCCTCAGCTCAGCCTTGGCTTGCCTACACCAGAAGGACCAGAAGGAAGCATAGTTCAAGCATATAACAACATATAAACCTGGCTACCATCATGAATTTAGTCACCCTGTTTGGTTATTACAATTATATAAAATAGTTAGTATATTATTATAACACTTATTTGCTTTCTTAGAGAGGTAGTTTAGAAGATTGATACTGTGATGTTTATATAGTAAACAGGAAGTAAGCACCAATAGTTGGTTATCTTAGCTTAGCATAAAGACTGGAAACAGGCAGCAGCAGCTAGCCTGGCTCTGTCCAAAGGTAACTGACACCAAGTCTACAACTGATGTGGGAAATTGTTGTAAAGTGGGGTAAATTAACCTCACTGAGCACGTTCACTGAGCAAGATCTCTGGCAGCAGCCATTTTGAATCTTTGAGGTATTTAGTTACCTGAGCTGGCTGTGTAGCTCCTCCATCTCTGTGCTCTGCTCTGTCACTGTCCGCAGGAACTGCTGGTTAGTCTGTGTGTGGCAAGAGAGACAAGATTGCCATTTGTGTGGCATGACTCCAAACACACAGCCTCGAACTTTATCCAAAAGACAACTTCCCCCCTAAAAATTATCGCTCAAAACCTTCTATGTCCTTTTAGATTAAACCTCAATGAGCCTCTGTCAGTCATTCATGGTTACAATGTCATTAGTCCTCACATACAGTGATAGAAAAAGCCTGCTTGTATGAGAGTCAGAGAAGGGAAAGCCCAAGGCTTACCCTCTCATTAAAAATGCATCAGAGGGATATAGTATTTCTCTCTCCTCACACACTGAATTGTGTCCTAAGTAAGCACCAGGCACGCATGTGTATGTGTGTGTACGTGGGTTTGTATGAATGTGTGAATAAATATATGCACAATATGCTCCACGCCTTAATCTCCAAGTAAGGTAGAGCCTCTGTCAGATTACTGTCTAAATAGAGTCTGAACAGTTTGATGCTGAGTGTATTTATGTGTGACTGTAGGTGAGAGAGAGAGAGAGACAGGGAGAGAGACTAGTGTATAACAGTATGTGCTGGAAAAGAACAGGCTAAGGTAGTTAGAGGATTACCAAGTGAGCTGACACTCCATTATACAACCAAGACAGCTCTGGCTGACTACCAGAGTGATTTAAAAACCAATTCACTTAGTTACAAGATTAATTATTAGAGCAGGGTTAATTTCGGAGAAGTGCACAGCATTTCGATCCCATGGCTAATTAGGAGGCAATAATTTAACAGGCTTTTAATTAACCATCACTTACAGATTCCAGTTTTTGATTGGCCACTTGAAGTTTGTGTGTGTGCTGCTGGAACTGAACAAGTTGATCCTGTGATGGAAAAAAAAAGAAGACCACATTCAATACAAGTTAACTGCTTGTAATTACCTCATGCTTATATCGAGCACTAACTGAGGCCAAACTGCTCTAATTAACCTGTTTCTATGATAATGGCTCCATCTAGTGGTGAAAGGCTGGTGCGCTAATAATGGGCTAATAATGTGATGGCTCTGCATGTTAACGTGGGAAAAGTGAACCTTGAGCTGCTGTCTCTGAGCATCGTGGATCTGTCCATCAGAGATGGTCTTCTGATAGACCTGCTGGAGACGGTCCAGCTCCTGGGCTGCTGTCTGCCACAGCTCCATGGCCTGCACCCGCTCCTAAACAAATACACATAAAAATATACACACACGTACCTACACACTCAAGAGGCATTTATGGATGTTAAAGACATTTTACATAAACATCTCTGTGCATTCAGTAGAGAGACAGGCACGAGCAGCATGAAAAACTGCTAGACTCTGTAAAAGAGAACAGCTCCAAAGCTGTCTTATTTTTATGTTGTATCTTGTTAGCAAGTGGATGAGTCACCACTAAATTCAAAAATCATTGGGGTTCTGTTCAGAGTTATGAAAGTGTGCAATGCTGGCAGCTTCATTATAAGAGCAGTGCTGTGTAGAGCCGCTGGGACCAGCTGTTGTTGTTGGCGTTGTCAGTTAATACCTCCAACGCGAGCACCAGCTACTCAATGAACCATTGTGTCTTGTTTTCTGTTGCTACATATGTAAAATACACAAGATACAACATGTAAGCTTAAAAGTTGTTGGAAAGCTGATTTGACGGAGCTAGGCTGAGTGTTTCCCTCTGCTTACAGTCTTTGTACTTAGCCAATTTTAAAATGAGACTATGCACCTTTTAAACGAAAGAAATAACACGGTATTCTTCTTACAAATGAAAAGTAAAACAAATTCTTAATCAACTACACACACCCTTGCTTATTATAATGAACTCAGGGGCTTTGCTGTTACAGCCATACTTGGTCTGGTATGACCTGCAGTTTATGGTGACTAAAGTTACCTAATGTTAGCAAAATAGGTAAATACTGCTGTATAGCACACATTGTTGAGACATTCATTGACTCATCTTGTGCTACTGTAACATACCTTGAGCATTTTAATGCTGAGTGCCAAACAGCAGTTTAGTTACATAATAACATAGTCTTGCACACCTTAAAGGAATCTCTCCACAGAATGCACAGAGATAAAAAACTAAAAAATATATTTTGTTCTCATCTATCTCTAACAGTAAGACAGCAAATAAGTGTGTTTCCCACAGTGTCGGAGGATTTCTTTAGATTACACCATGAGACAGTACGATAAATTACATGTGCAGCATAAACTTAAATTTACATCGGTTTAGACATCACATGTGGACGTTTGCAGACCTTTTCAGACAGCTGGACCTGTTCTTGGAGGTTTCTGGTGACTGCTTCCTCCTCCAGTGTGCTACCCTCCACTCCTGAAGCCACCGGCAGTACGTGAAGCTGCTTCTCAACAGACTCCCTCAGCTCTGTGTGCAGCCTGGCAAAGGTGGGGGTTGATATGGAAAGGGTGATAAAATATACAAAAAATACAATTGCAACTATCACAACCTTAATTACAGTCAATCAAGCACAATTTATTTTACCATAATGTAAATGGTCAACATACCTTGATTATCAACAAACTAATATTACTACTCCACTACATCACTGTACCTTATTATTGGTAAAAATACATTCGAAGTTACTCTATGTATTATAATTCAAGTTAAAAAACAATATGTGATATTCTTTAAGAACATCTCCCATCTTGATGTTGATTGATGTGATAAATTATTGCTTTTGTCTCCTCTTGTGTAATTACTCTCCACATATCCTCCACACCAGAGGAATTGTTCTACCTTTCATTCTCCTTGACAACCCTCTCCAACTTCACTTTGACATCTGTCATCAGCGCCTGTCAATTTAAACATGTAGATCATTAGCATCAGTATATCTACAGTATATTTATATATATATAATATTTCCATAACTGAAGTCAAGACATGTTATATGTTTGAGAGGTTGTACAATATGTCACGTCAATGTCCAGACTGAATTGGTGTCTTATTGTTTCAGGCTTTTTTACCTGGTATCTCTGCAGCTGTTCAGTCATTTCATCCATGTGCCGATCATACTCCGCTATCAGAGGAGCCATTACACTGTAACACAGATGAATAATGATGGAAAAAATACCACAATGACGTTTTCCCCATAATTAGGACTTGCAACAAGAATGTGCTGACTGTCATACAAGAAAGATTTTTATTGCGCCTGACCTTCTATCTGAGATCCAGGGAGCAGGAGACTCTGCCCGTCTTGCCTCCTCAGCCTAATGAACATAAAAAATGCAGGGGGTGAGAGTTAACATGATGGGGTGTCTAGTTGTAGTTGATTTGCCTAAATACTCTCTTGTGTCCTTTACAGACACAAAAAATACAGATAGAGGGGTTACAAAGAACAGAGCCTTCATTAATAAGAACTCTATATGTATGATACAATTTGTTGAATAATTTCCTAACAAAGTCAAATACTTAAGTATAAATTGTATGCTGAAAATACCAAATAATGAGCTTAATCTTTGTGGTTTTTACAGATATCTTTGTACCTGAGATGATGTGGATTGACTGTGGTGCCCATACTGATACTGGCTGAGTGCTGAATTTAACCTGTGGACTGAAAACAAACACAAACTCATGTGTGCAGCATTACAAGAAGCGCTTCGTGACTCAGGAGTTGAGTATCTGGCAATTCAAGGACAGCTCCAGCAATTGCTTGCAAGCATACTGCCAGTGCAGACGTAAGTTATAGCAGTACCGCTGAGAGCAGTCAAATTTAGTCCAGAGTCAGGTACAGTTCAGAGTTATTCAAAAGAGAATTAGACAGAGGAATGAATGAGTGACAGGAAGACGTAAGGAAGGAAGCAAAGATGATCGATGGATAAACAAATAAAAGAAGCATATCATGAAATTCTGAACAAGGCCAAGGCATACACTCATTTCACTACACACACACATATATATACACACACACATATATATGTATATACAGTCTCATACTAGTCCCAACATAATTCCTATGACTGATTCTGAGATTCTTGATGAACAATGACCCCGATGAGGGACGACTTATATGTTCTATTGTAGTGAACTTATAACACATGATCTACAATATAGTGTGTGTCTAAGTGAACATCATATAGTGATGATGGAGTCACGGTGCCTTGAACACTTGGGCTAAATCCCCCCCCCCCCCCCTTGAACGGGGCTTGAGGCGGATTAGGGCTGGACGCCGAGCTAGTGTGTCCTCTCCGGTTGGTCCTTACCTTGATCACGTAAAAACTCAACTTCTGCTTCCATGGTGAAGGTGCAGTCCAGATAAGAGCGAGACAGTTTGCGTTGGCACGTCGGAAACGATCAGCGCTGACGTTACCTCGCACACTGACGTTGACATAGAAGCACTCCCGTCCACTGGGTTTGTCTACCTGGCGTCAAGCAACGTTTCACTGCGGGAATCCAAAACTTGTCCCTCTAAAATTCATGCCTCGAGTCGTCGACGTTACAAAGTTGCTTAAAATCAGGCAGCTCGCGTTGCCCGTGGTTACCCGGTGCAGCTAGCGTTAGCCGGGGCAGCTACTCAATCTCAGTGAGCTTATCTAACTTCTGAACCTTTCTATCTGCTGAACAAACCTGCCACACTAAATGTTTGGCGCTTACGAGTTACATACGTGTATTATTTGATAAGCGGTAGTTTAAAAATACCAGGATAAAAAAATGGGCTTTTTACTTTTATCTTCGTTTCCGCCGTCCGTTTTGAAGTAAACAAATAACAGCCAATGGCCATGAAGGTGTGCACCGCAAAAAATGTTCCCTCTAGTCAACAGAGTGGTAAGTTACGAAGGTTCCGCTCCGTGTCGGTGGGCTCCGGCCGGATATATTTTGAAGGATATGTCACTTGAAGAGACCACTCGTTTTGTTTCAGTTTGAGTATTATATGTGACGGTGTATCAAGTGGAAAGAGATTATGTTTTCACCCCGATGAAACATTGGTTTACAATTTGCTGGATAGCTCCCGGCACACTGGTCATGTGATTCGCGTCTGAGTTTGGTTCTGCTATTACAGAGTCTCTGTCAACGTCTTATGGGTAGTTTGTTTATTTGTCAAGATTTGTAATCAAGTCTAATCTGAAACCACAACGTGGACACTAAGTAAGTTCACTTTGATAGATAATAGTTTCAAGTTTTCCATATCAGGAAGTACTTTTTACTGTCTCGACAAGTTATTGAGTAACGTAACAGAACTGCTTTTGACATTAACCTATATTGATAACAAACTGCTTAAAGGGCCGACCGGGGAGTATATTAAGACGTGAGCAGCTCAGCTGGAGCACATCTGAGAGTATTTTAGCCAGTGAGTCTTTGGAGCTTTGACAACATGGGGGTAGCTGGTGGACTCCAGTTTATGGCACTTATCCACATTCTGCTATGCTGTGAATCTCTGTGAGTTTGCAATGTATTGCTGCACTGTGTCCCTTTGGTCATATGGCAGACTCTCATTCTGACTCAATTGTATTTCCAGTCCTCGTACGCAAATGGAGTTTTTGATCCGGCACACCTGGGACAGCGATCCTGTGAATCATGACCCTATCAGGATCGTTTTCTCTCCTGGGCAAGGAGGGCTGAAGATAGAGATGTTTGGTCCCTTCTTCAATGACCCAGCAGCTCCTGCGGGGCCCCCCAGTCAGCCCTTCCCCGGACTCTGGGATTATGAAGGTGTGTAAGAAGGGAGGAGGCAATGCTGTGTGTATGGTACTGCACTAACCAGCTTCCCACACATGCAAATACAGTGTATCTGTAGCAACAGCTTTTAGGGATATACTGACAAACCCATGGTGAATGTCAATAACAATAAAATGATAGCAAAATTGGGATTTAAAGAAGACAAAATTATATTGGCAAATGGAATCACTAAAAGTAATAATAAAAAATAAAACTTTAAATGTGATTTATTAATAATTGAAGACTAATTGCACAGTGTTCATTTTATTAAGTTAAGTATTAAGTTTTTAACCAAAAGTTTTTTAATAGTATTACTTAAAATGTAAATTTATAAACCACATTATAACATCATTTTTGAATGCATTGCTAATAAAAGGAAAAGTTCAACATTTTAGGAAATATGCTTATTTGCTGTCTTGCTGAGAGGTGGATGAGAAGATCAATACCATATCAAGCTACAGCCAGCTGACACTTAGCTTAGTTTAGAAAGAATCCACCTACCAGCACCTCTCAAGCACACAAATCATATATTGTTTGATTAATCCGTATAAAAACCATAACAATGTGTAAAAACAACAAGTTGTGGTTTCCCTCATTTCCAGTCATTATGCTAAACTAAGCCAACCAAGTCTTAGCTCCAGCTTCATGTCGAACTGACACATTTGAAAGTGTTATTCGAACCCCAGGAAGACTAGCTGGTGCCATTTGTCCTCTTTCTGCAAGAAAGAGAGGGAGCGTTTCCCAAAACTATTCCGTTGCCTGATTGTAATTAACCAATTATAAAGACTCCTAAGTGTGAATTTTATAAACTTCACAACGGGCACAATTACGGCCTATTGTAACAAATTGCATTATATTGCGCAGGTGTGGCTTTTATGGTTCCCGCCCCATAATAGTTGTAGTTATGATAACGTTGTTATGCCAGTCCTGATTTAGGGCTTTAATCGGTATGATGCAATTGTTGAGCTGAGATAAAATGATGAATATAGTCCAACGTGGTTGGAGAGACTAGGGACTATCTCTGTTTATGAGGCCATAATAGTAATTGCATTATCATTATTATGGTGACACAGCAATTAAACCCTTTGATGAGGTTGAGTAATAACAATCCTATCTAATTGACCTTAAGTAAGTTCGATTTCCGGTTAATGAGCCCCACATATTTGGCCTCATTAATGTTACTTATTAAATTGGAAACCAACCCAATTATAATCTAAGTAGATAATGAGCATACTGTTAGGTTAACGTGTGCATGCTGGTCTTCATATCTTATTTCAAAGTTTATGTATCTGTAATTTTTACATAATATTGTTAAACTTAAATGACTCAAATTATTTAATTATTGTCTTTTTTCTTCTGTAATAGATGCAGATGGGGTTAATAACACATTTTAAGTAGTTTAATATGTATGATTAAAGGTCTTATCTTGATTGAATAATTTTTCTTCTTCATCTCCTCAGTTGTGGAGTCCTTCTTCCTTGACAGTACTACAGAAAATTACCTAGAGGTGGAGTTTTGTCCGTAAGTACAGAGCTAAGCCGTTGTAACTTCCATGTCTGTGGTCATATGTTTGTCGTAATACAAACATACCCACTGTTTTCATTTTAGACATGGACAGCACCTGATATTATTGCTGTCAGGAGTCGGCCAAGCATTCCTGGTAAGCAGACATAAAGGGAGTAATAGAAGGGGGAAGCGGCACTTTGAGTTAGTTGTTTAAGTATTCCTTAATTTTGTCTTGAAATTCTTTCTCCAGCAACAACTGCCCATGGTGTTTAATGCCACGATCAAAGGGGACAGGTGGATGGGTGAGGCTCTCCTCCCCTGGTCGTACTTCCCTCCCAATATCAACAAGATGAACTCCTACGCAATCCATGGCTCCGGCGAGAAGCGTACATATGAGGCTCTCTATCCTATCCCCAAGGAAGACATAGTGGCAGGCCAAAAACCCAACTTGTGAGTATGCTGACTCTTAATGATTACAGTTGTTTGAGGTCATTTACACAGACATTATTTATTGTAAAAAGATTGTAAGATTGTAAAAAGTTTTGTTTCAAAGGGGTGCTTTCTGAAGTTGGGGGACTTGTGAGAGACAGCTGTATATAAAAGTGGTAAAAATCACAGCAACCGAGGTAGAGATATCTTGACCATCAGTCCCTAGTATGGTCAAGTTCCAAAAGCACATCTTACATTTCCCACAATGAAACTCCCTGCCGTCTTTATTTAGACTTCCCCTTATTGGAAAATGTCCAGGGTCTCCAGTTTGTAACGCAGCCTTTTCTGTGGCGGTATTAAAGTCTCAAGCCCCTGCCAAGATGATCCTAATGACATTTTGAGGATTATTTTGATGACATCAGGGTGTTTTCTCAGATTTTCTCAAACTTTAGAGAGACGCTTCTTCCAGAGCCACAGAGGATGTTTTACAACAGTTTTTCACAGCTTGAGTTGTAGCTCTCCTAATTAGTAAACTGGTCTTCATGTGAAATGGGTGGAGTGCCCTTTTAATGTTTAGCATTTTTTGCAGTCTGACCTGTAAACTTCTATGTTAGAATTTGAAAAACACGTTTGGATAACAAAGTGTTGACAGGCCAACTCCCAACTTGCACGTGTTAGATTAATCATCCAATTCTTGGCTAGGTGATTACACTCAAAACATGAAATGTAAAGTATATATATGCATGTGAGAGCATCTTATATTAAATTATCTCTCTCTGTCTCTTAGCCACCGCCTGGAGTATTTCCAAAATTTCCGCCTGCAAAGCATCATGGGAGAAGGTTGGGTCCAGCCAGTGTCGGATCTTTGGAGGGGAAAACCCTAAGCTTTTTTTTAAAAAACACTCACTTTTCTCTCTCACTTTCTGTCTTGCACACATGCACATACACGCACGACGGCGGTAGGGCAATAGTACAAACACTCATTAACTAGGAACAAAGGGCAATCAATCTTTATTAGTTAACGATGTCAAACGATATGACAAGAAATATTTTATCAGGTTGTCAGTGTGTATTAGCCCTCACACACATCTGTACAAGCATACATTGACATACACACATACACACACACACACACATCACAAAGTATCGGACGTCACCTTAAATTGCCTTGGCAGAGTGTGACCTGCAGCAGTTATACTGTGGACGGTGGTAAGGAGTGCTCACTTTGACATTCAGCTCCTGTGTAGCCTGTGCGTTTCACTTCAGTGAGATGAACCACAGCAGGTTCTTGTGATTCTTTGCCCCGACTGTTAAGAGACACACGCACAAACAATCACACACTGCTGAAGCGAAAATTCTGTACTTCAGAGATACATGCTGGAGCTTTTGAATTAGTGCTGTACTGTAATCAGATCCTTTTGCAATCATTCCACTACTTTTATTGATTTTTTTTTTTTTACAATGAAATATGTTTACAGTACATATTGCTGGTAAAGTGTATTGGCAGTTTTTTCTCTGATTGTCTGACAGATGTTCCTTTAATTGTATTTCTGATGTGTGATCATGTTTCAGTGCCATGTCTATCTATTTAGGTTCCTCATTTTAAGAAGTGTGCTTTCAACCTTTCTTGTCTTGAGTTAGATGCAGTGGTAGAAGAAACAATCATGCAAGTACCAGTAAAGCAATATAAAAATTCTCCATTACATGAACAGTAGTATCAGCAAAATGTACTGAAAGTATTAAAAGTACTAATTATGCAGACAAATGGCCCCTGTGAATGATATATTAATATATATGACATTATTAGGTTGTTAACACTGATGCAACAATGTGTAAGCAGCATTTTACTGTTGTAGCTGCCCAAGGTGGAGCTACTTTTAACTACTTTATATTCAGTTTAGTCGATGAGTCCCCAACGCCGGGGTCAGGCACTTCCAAAGGGTCAAAAGATAAACCTGAAGGGGTCGTGAGAGTATAAATATAAAAAAAAACTAAGTTCTGTGAGACAAATTGTGCATTCATTTTTTTTTGGAAATTTTTCCAATCATTGCTTTTTTATGTAAAATGATAGGATGAAAATGGATAGTTGGCAAATACAATGAAATAAAGTAGGTTGAAAGCTGCCTGGAATATTGAAGTGATTCATCCTGACACTCAGCAGTTCATCCCACCTCATATATATATATCAAAGTCCCCCTCACTTACCTTCCTACCTACTTTTAGGAGTTGAGATCACAGGCCCTCTGATCCCCAACATACACCAACACACACATGATGATTGGGGACTCACAAATCTCTGTCTTCTCCCCATGACCCCGCAAGTCTCCCCCCCCCTTGCCCCTGCTAGAGCCCCTTGTAGAGCCTGTGTATGTATCAGAGGATCCTCTCGGATCACTGGCTGGCAAACCGCTTCTCCTGACCAGGAGACGGGGGGCCGATTGATTTTCATGTTGGATGTGCTGCTCTTCGCTGTGGCAGCCCAAAAGCCCATATTGAGCCCTATCAGTTTTAATTGGCGTTCTAGCCTTTGAAATGCGTGCAGTGATTAGGCCTAGAGAGCCAACTGCTTAAGCCTCCTCCTTATCATCGCCTGCGGTGCCTTGCCACCGCACTGCACACAATTCACTTGCACACATAGTTGGCACATTGTATTCCACCAGTATGTGTAATAAAATCTTGACCTAAAAAATGTTTCTGGACACATTCAGACACAAACAGGATCTTCACAAAACACTTTGATGAATACACACGACTGCGCACACCCACCTGTGTGCAGGCAGAGGATGTGTGTCCCCACTAAGACTCAAACCCAGTTCCCTCTAATTAGTGTGAAGAGATGAGAGGGGAGAGCAGAACAGGTAGCTGCCTCTCCTCTACCGCCAAAGCCCCCGGCAGACAAGCAGACACAAGAGCCGTCTTATCCCCCTCAGAAAAAGAGACCAGCCTGCTCTAAAACATTCAACACCAGCTTAAGGGTGATTCGGCGTGTCAGAAACTTTCTGGTGATCACCCCAGACCTAGTTCCTTTTTTTCCAAGAGACGTGGGTCTCATTTCTTCAAGTTTAAAGAGTGTTTGAGGGTATGAATGAGGATAAAGTTGTGATGAAAAATAGAACGCGAGGGATAAAGGAGTGATCTCGGAACATGAAAAGAGCGAGAGATTGAAAAAGTGAAAACGGTAATGACTTTGCCTAGTTTTAGGGGTTCTATGATAGAGACCCAAATGAAAGATTCATACTGGAGCTAATAAGATACTAGGACAATTCGTAGCTTTTGCAGGCTGATGCCAAAAACAGTATCAGATTGTACAAGGCGATAGAACTTATCAACAGATTGCAGTACACAATCCCTATATGGCTGGCTTCCAACATGCAACATTTCACAAACAGAAGCTAACTTTGATCAGTGTTCACGTGGGACTTTATCTCACCTAATCACCAAAGTGCCATTTTGGCCTAACTATAGGCAATCATATCCTCAATCTATTTTCCACAACAACCAAGGCTAAACCAGTCATAAATCATGATAATACACCAACGGAGCTGTGTTGTGTCTTCCACTAAGGTTAAAGTGAACAGGCTTATAATAAAGCCCTAATGGAAGGGAACATGGCATCCCAAGTGTTTCCCCGAACCAACTGAATGCTTAATAACTCTGTCTAATTATTGTCCAACAAGTCCATCATTATTGAGAGGGGTGCAGGGGGTGAAGTACAGGCAAGAGTGGTGCTGGGCACAAAAAAGATCTGAACCTAAATGCGGGTGCAGTGTATGTGTCTGTGTGTGCGTGCGTGTGTGTGTGTGTGTGTGTGTGTGTGTGTGTGTGATAACACAGGTACTAATTGCAGCTGAAGCCTGCTAGTGTTGTGCGGACAAGGGTGGCATGGGTAGAATGTGGGATGAAGCTGTAAGAGGCTGGGGAGAGGAAAAGAGAGATGCAGAGCCAAGCGAATGCCAGGGACATTAATGAGGGCCAGACGAGCTTTACTTCTCAATAACACTGCAGTGAGCAAGTGAGCAAAAGCAAACTACGGTCTTTTTTCTCACCGCCACACATCCATTGACATGCAAACATTTTTCATGTCAACATGAAGACAAATTACACACAGAAACACACGTACAAATAGAAAGCTTAATATACTCCAGCCAGATACATGCAGAAATTGCCATGAAAATTCATATTTATTAATCAGGGCTAATATGTGCATTAACATTTTACAGTCAGAGTTAATAATTAAAAAGTACTTCTGCTTATATGCTCACACACACACCGCACACACACACACACACACACCCATGTGCGTACACACACACAGAAATATAAAGACAGGCACTGCTGCTGGATTTATGTGTCACAAGAGGGAATGGGATTCATATGCAATCAGTGCATAAACATTAGCAACAAATGATATCAGTAAGAGGGGAAAATAAAGTAAATTAAGCTTTCTTTGTTATCAACACAGAATATAAATCATGATAGTTTGCCTAATTGATTCCATTACGTTCCCACCTGCCTGCTGACTCTCTCATCCATCCGTGTATTGTTTATCTTCATTTTAAGCTAGATGGATGAAAAAGGTTGTTATTGGATCTGAAGCCCAAAATCCTTTCTAGCAAGCACATTAATTGCCAAGTAGATGTGGCACACAATTATTACAGAATTTGTACTTGTACAATAAACTCACAAATAAGTGAACTCTTGATGCAGAAGTTTGCTTGTTTGGGAGATACGGGCTGGGGATATTTCTTTGTTTTTAATAGCAAATGGACCGCATTACGCTTGAAGGTAATTTATGTGCAGCTTGGTATTACTGGTTGTAAGTGAGCAAGTTCACTAACTCTTAATTGGCAAATAAATCACACTGTTGCCATAGCAACAAACACTTAAAAGTGGTAATGGCAAAATGAGAGCACGCTGATAGTGTCTCAGCACATTGAGTTGGTGTGTGCGTGTGCCAGTGTGTCCACTCATGCCTGTGTGTTTTCACCCCCTCCAGCTCATTACCATAGCGCCTTGTTAGTATAGCTGCTGCTATGTACTGTACATGGCATGCCGTTTCATTCCATTAGCTCTTGTTTTGTCCTTATTGCCCTTACAGAAGGAGCTGCATGCTTGCCCATTTAAATCCTTGACAAATGTTGAAATAACAACATAGCTAATAATATAGTATACATATAGTGACCCCAAAAAAATAATTACATCATTAGGTGTCACAGTCTACCCATGCACTTCTTCCACTTAGTCCATTGTGATTCCACTCCTTTGTCTCCTTTTCCAGTACTATTTACCCCCTTTCTTTTTCCACTTTTAAAATCTTTTCTGTTCTCAGTTTCCCCTTCATTCATTTCTCCTCCTTCCCTCTTGTTCTTCTCCTGGGCCCCGTCCTATTCTCTCCAGTCTCCTTCAGCTCATGAAATGGATGGAGGCAGTAAGGGCATTAGCGCAGATGAATGGATAGACTGGCCTAACACAATCTGGCCCACTTCAGTAGACAATTTAATATGGACTCCCCCACAGTGCGGTTACCCTGCCAAGGTGCTGCACTAAATCTCACTTTGACTTGCTATGATGGATACAGATTTGACACATCAAAATAGTGTATGTGTGTGTGTGTGTGTGTGTGTGTGTGTGTGGGGGGGGGGGGGGGGGGGGGGGGGGGGGTGAGTGTGTGTGCATTCCTGTGTTTGTGTAGGCATGATGGATACGACAGACGATCCACAGACGGGTGAGCTGTGAGAGGCAAAGGGATGATTATAGTATTTATCTGGGTTAGGTGTCATGGCTGCCGATGCTGCATTATGAACGGATAAAAGGCTGGAATGTCTTTCAATGCATTCCATCAGTTCAACACCTGCACACCACTTTTTTTAGAGGGAGCAGACCATACAGGAAAGAGATAAGTGTATGATTTAAGAGAAAGTCTTTGAATGTAGACTGTAGACCGTTGTGGCTTAGGGTGGTTATAGTATTTGGTGTGAATGCTGGAAAACATTCTGTAGGACCTTATCTACTCTTTCATACTTTGAGTTACTCCTTTAAACATTTAAATGTTTCACATTTTGCATACAGAGAGTTTTACGTAAATTTTAAATCACATTTATTAGACCCTTTCCCACTTTTCCACCTCTTCACATTCCTTTAGCTGCTTCTTCATACAAATAAAAGTCAGCATTTCAGTTTAGTGTCTGCATTTCAACATTCAAACCTTAAAATGTTCCACAACTTTCATACATTTTAGATATTACTGAACTTTTTAATCCCATCCAAAAATAATAAACTCGGTTTAAAGTTTATTTATTCCTTTAGCTGCCATTTGAACTTCTTCCTCTTGTATTGTATTGTATTGTTTTTCAAGTTCCACCTCAACTTCTTTGGATATTTCAACTGTTTCAAATGTTTCAACTGCATATTTTCAGCTGGTAGCAACCTTTAACTTTCCTCCGAAAATGCTGCCTTTTTAAGTTTTGCTCTTATTCTTTGCAAGTACCAAGCAGAGATGTGTTTAAAGGGTAAAATTTGGTCCCAGCTCACAAATGATTTAGGAGGGCTCCAGAGGTCTCTGCAGTTAGTGAGGAGCTACCAGCATGCTGGTCATTCCTATCTATCTGCTGATGGCTGTTTTATGCACAATAACAGAGGACACATACTTTTTAACAGAGAAGATATTAGGGAAATGTATCATAATCAGTATATAGAATATACAAGGCCTGCTTTGATACCAACAAAACATGAGGAAGTCATTCAGGTTATATTTCATGGATTTAGCATTAATAAAATCAGATGTTGTAGAAGGAATGTAGAAGTTGATAAAACTCAAAGAAATAATAATTTATATAATATAATAATAATTTTGTCAGTGGACAATTACATATCAGAACTGAAATGAAGAAATGACAAATTTTATTCTACAGATATAACCTTTCCAGTAAACTTTTTGAGCAAATGTTTCATTTTTAGGTCGACTGCTGTATTGTCACCTTTGGAAAAACAGAAACATATATTTGAACATACAAACATTTTACAAGGCCTCCATAAAACACTTGTTACTAATAACATTAATGTGTCCATCACAGTTTGACAGTTAGACAGCATGCACCATACCAGCACCCTGTAACTGAAGCAGCTAAATTGAATTGAGCCATCATTCATTTTATTTATTATTTGTATTTTTATATTTACATGTGCTTTTGCTATTGTGACAAAATGCCCTTTTCTTCAAACCAGTTTTTTTTACATACCATACAGGATTTTGTTACTCACATTGCCACTAAGCAGAAATATTATTATTATAATAAAATTAAAAACTGAAATACTACAGCTTTAATTGCTGCTACTAATGCTAAAAGCCACTGCCACCCTGTCCTCTACTAACAGCATCTTATTAGCCAAGATAAGGGACAAATCAATGGTTTGAAAGTCATTGGATGATCAGTGCACAGACATTTATCTCCACTGACTCAATTAATTCTACCACTATCATTAAGCAGATCAATCAACACAGTGCATTTCTAAATGACAACTTTACTAAGATGCCCTAATTGCCCCTTATTACTGGGAAATGTCGTTAATTCTAAAAATTACCATATGTTACTCTGGTGCCCATAAACAGTCAGCTATCTTCCAGCAACATACCACGGTAGTAAGATACTAATTTGGCATATGTATTGCTGAACTTTCACATGCCAATGAGCCGTGCATTGCTTTATCGGGGTAGCAAATTGATATCCTGTGAGACTAAAAGACATTTTAACAGAAAGGAGAGCAGCAAATTCTATAACAAATTGAGGTGTGCAGGGCTCGGTACAATGCAAAGGCTAAAAAATGTATGGCCATTAGGCTGCAGAAAAATGTGATACAATATGTGATGTTCAGTGCTGTCCTTGTTATCCTTCTGTGGTGTACCCACTTTCCCTCAAACCATCTTGTCTAGTTCACTTAATGACATCTTACATTTATGCCTTTAATCAATCTCCATATTAATACTCTATGTGATGCACATGTGTAGGTGGACAGCTACCGCCAGAAGTCAGATAACACAGCTTAAAAAGACTGGAATCAGGAAGAAAAGGCTGGCCTGGCTTTGTACATAAGTAACAAAAGAGATCAGACAAAAAGTCTGTAGGCTTTCCAGCATCATGGGAAGCGGAGTCACTGTAAATGACAAGAAACAGTTCCCACCCAGCTCACAGCTTCAGGATCCGAACCTTGGACAGCACCTGTGACTGCAACTTTGACAACTAGAACAACTATTAAATGCATTATCACAAAGCTTTTGAGTTAGATGAATGAAAACAACTCAGAAAGGATTGCTCACCTGCTCAGAATGTGTTGTTGACAGTGATAAAAAGAAGTTACACTTGATTCCTCAGTTTAAATTGGGTCGTTAATGCAACCAAGAAAAGGATACAGATAGTATACCATGCAATGTCTCAAATACTGAACTGTGAGCATGCAGCACTTAGGCTACATCATGTTGACGTTGTGTCATTTTCGCTGTAACAACTTCCACAGATGACCTCATGTGGAAATGTTAATTTTAGTGCTTTTTGCTCTGCAGCTTGTAGTTGGTAGCCTACACGAAGAACAGTAAGTACTTTCCGACTCAGAAAATTGGCAAAGAAGCGTTGTGTAAGTAGAAGGTCAATAATGTGGAGTGTTAATATTCAGCCTCAGCTTTACAGCTTTGAAAGGATTATAAGCAAGTTTCATCACATGAAAGTAGTGCCTCCTGGAGGGTTGGCATCTTTGATATAAAGATGTGATCAGAATTGGAGTAGTACAAGCAAAGTGCAACAAAGGGAGCGAGGATATACAAAGAGGTGGTACAGAATAATATAAAGTGAGAGAGTTGAAAGAGGGAAAAGGAAAAGGCATAAACAGCATAGAAAGGGAAAAAAATGGGATATGGATGAAAGCAACACAAGACTCGTCTAAGACAAAGAAATTGTGCAAAAGAGAGAAATAGAGGGCAAGTTTAAAGAGAAAGAGTGGAAGATGGGATATAAATACAAAAAAGTCAAAACTGGGATTCTACTGGGAATGTGAAGAAGAGTGAAGGTTTGCAAACGGGAAGTAAATGGACAGAAAAGAGGCCAATACAGTTTTTTTTTTTTTTTTTTTAATCATTGCTGATGTTTGCTGGCTGCCAACCAGTCAAACTGCTCTGCTGATCAGAAGCAGCAAGGTGGTGAGCGAAGAAGAGAAAAATTCTCCACTCTCACAGATAAGACAAAATTAAAATATCTTTTATTTTGACCCTTTTCATGGCCCTTCTCTTCTTCTTCTCTTTCATCTCATGAGCTCTCTCTCTCTCTGTCTCTCTCTCTCTTCTTCCCATTTCTGCATCCTCTTCTCACGTTTTATCTTGCTGATGATAAGGTGTCTATCTATCTGCCAGTCAACTCCGATGTCTGCCAAGCAGACACCGAGAATGCTCTGCCGTCTCCTGCAACCGCAATTAACCAAAGCTCTGTGTCTCTCCTCTAGAAAAAAAAAAATATTTTCTGTCTGCAGTTTCTCCCCTGTCCTTTTTCTTCTCACTCGGAGCCACCTTGTGAATATATGATCAGATGTTGGCACACATCGAACTTGTAAACCCTTACAGCACAGCAACAGGAGAAGCCGGCTTCACTCATCTGCTGTGTGTCGCATCTCTCAGTGTTTCTGTGGAGACTCAGGCTTGGGCAGCACGGCAAGGTAATGATCTCAATTCCAGAAGTAGGTGCATTTAATTTTTGTTAGCAAGAGTGTGTCTGCGGCCCAGTGAGTGAGTGAGTGAATGAGGATAAACTGTCACAGCTGCTCTGCTCGTTTCCAGCATTACATGGGTAACGTGTCAGCGACAGCTAATAGCTCATTCGCTGCTGCAAATTAAAACACAATCTAGCTAATAGGAGTACAGGGAGGGAGGCGGGATCTAACAGGATTTATGAGAAAATGAAAAGTGATTGGATGTGAAGTTTGATTTAGAGGAAAGCAGTCTGGTGTCAGACTCTATGAAGGTGACTGACTGGACTGGTGAGCTGCCGACTCTCAGTGGACCAAATCCCATCCAAAACCTGTCTGTCAAATTAGTGTGATAGGTAGGCCCCTCCCAACAGTTAGGCCGGGAAAGCAACTTGCCAGCTATTAATTACACTATAGTTTCAATAGCCTTACGTGCCCTTTTCTGCTCTTCTTGTTGATGCAAGTCATCTGCATGACTTTGTTTTTATCCTTTAAAGTGCTACCATGACACATTAGAAATAAGAAATAACCCAATCTTCCTCTTACAAATGAAAAGTTGAAATCATAAACAAAAAAACGCATTGTTGCCCAATCCAATACACTCAGACAGCCTTACTCGCTCTGGTATGACCAATATCTGACGGTGGCTAATGTTCGCAAACTTTAATTAGCTGTGTAACTGATGACCATGATGATGTGTCATGACCTCATGACTCAATTGGTGATGTTCGTCTCGTGGTGCCATTCCAAATCCCTCTCAGTCAGGTCGCCAAATGATCTTTAAAGCAACAGAGTCAAGAGACACTTGGAGAATTAATCAAATTTCAATATGCCATTATGTCCACAGGGGGCCGCCGGTTAAAAAAAGTTACAAAACTCGATGTAACACTCAAAACTTTAAGCTCACTCTGGTACAAACCATACCATACGTCAATTTCCTTCATAGCTACTTATCTAGCCAGGCTTTTTCTAGACTTACCATAGAAAAAGAAGAGATAATTGACAGTAGCTAGAGGTCCATAATGGAATGCTTGTTAGATAATTAGTAATACTGATACCACTGAAATGGACACATTTTTTTCCTGGGTATGCCAAAAAGGGAATTACAAAATAAGTCATTCATCATCATTTCTCATTTTTCACCCATCTGCTTATTTGTCCATCCTTCCCACCAAGCCATCATCTATCCCTTCATGCACCAGTGGGTGTTGAAGACATCATCACCTCCAACCTCATCACTCACACTACCTAACCTGTGCAACGGCAACAGTAAGTGCATCTCAATGTTCTTGTACATCTTTCCATTTTACTCTTTCCCATACTATATTATTATGTCCCCCACAAAACCCCTCACCTACAGTAAGTGCCCCCCTCCTGTGTTGGAAGCTGCTATTATTAAAGTCCTCCACGTATCGTGGAGACCATGGTGACACAGCCATCACTGGCAGCCAGATGGGATTGCCTACTTGGTAAGGAGCGCTCCATGGCAAGCTAAAGAGCTTTAAAATGCTCCCCAACCCCTCCTCACCCTTTCCCTGTCTCCTTCCCTCTCAACCCTGCTCTTTTCCTCTGTCACTCTCAATTCCCTGTTTCCCTTTGGACATCTCTTACCTTTCTCCTTGTGTCTCTCTCAAAAAGTGGCTTACATTGAGATCCACTCTCTCTTTCACTGTCCCTTTGTTCCTTCCATTCTTCCTCGCTGTCCCCTGTCCCCTTTAGTGTGATTACTGTGGTGGATGCGATCAGGTAGGAGGAGGGATATAATGAAGAGGAGGACAAGGAGGCAGGAAAAGGAGGGGAGAGGCAGTAGAACAGAGGAGAAAAGGAGGAGTGGTGGAAAAGAGGAATAAGGGGAGAAAGCAGAGGGGTAACGTAATCTTACTGTGGGAAGTGTGGTAATATATCAACTGCCACAGTTAATAAAATGTCAAGATGCTATGGCTTTAGACAGGAAAGAAAGGTTAACTGGCGCTTCATATAAATGTGCTTCAACAAGCTCAGGTGGAGGAGATTAAGACTCTGCGCACTCACTCACACACACACACACACACACACACACACACACACACATACACACACATACATACGTATAGTTTGAGCAACCATACACACATAAAAGCAAGCGGGGTTGTAGGTAAAGTAGACAAATGGGCTCTTAAAAACCAAGAAACGCTAACAGACAATTCAAGCACACTCACGGACATGCATGCAAATGTATGTGCAAGTGCGTAGGCAGCAACAAAATGTGCACATTTTTGAACACACACGCATGCGTCTGCACACACAGTATATGCACACTCAATTACTTGCACCCTTTGATGATAGTTGTAATCATATGTGGTGGAAAATCTCATTTTCATAAAGTGAGAAGTTCTTTTTCTCATCGTGCATTCTCGCTGTCACTCTTTTCTCCTCTTAATTCTTTTTCTGCTCGCTCCTCTTTTTTGCCTTTTTCCTCCTCCCTGTTGTCTCCCTCTGCTCCTCTCTTTCTCTTTCTTTCTTCTCTCTCCTCTCTGAGCATATCTCCACTCTTCATTCTCCACCTCCCTCTCGCCCTCACCCTCCACCTCCTCTCCTCCCTGTGGTCGGCTCATCCCTCTCTCCTACTCCTTCTTTTGCCCCAAGGATATCTTCCCTCCTACACGGACTCGCCTCATCCCTCTCTCTCTCTCCATTTATTTATATCAATGAGCAAAAGTCATCCTTTCATCTTCCTCCAGATGAACAGACTCTGCTTGTGGAAGAGGACAGAAGAAAAAAGGAGCGGAACACAGAGGAGCACAGTTTCTCTTAGTCCATAAATTCAACTGTACGAAGCAGTGGGAATATTATATAAACTCTCCCTTGTAAGTGGAGATAATTCAATGTGTTTTGGCTGGCTGGTAAAGGGATTGTTTCACCCCAAATGCACATTAATGTGAATTGGAGAAATCAAGACTTTATTCCAGCATTTACACAATGGAATATTGCGAACAAAAAAAAACAACCTTTTACAGCGTCAAATTCACCTCGGGCTTATACTTCGGCCCTGAATCCACCAACCATACAAACAAACAACAACAAAAAAATGTGTGCAAAAGCTGTGCAGAGAAAAACTAAAAGCAATATGGTGTTTTGAATATGCTGGTTATTAGAATTGTTTGAAGTTTTGTTCTGAATATTTCAAGATCGTAGTGCAAATTACAGTGTGATTATCCTGCAATTATGATGCACTTATAAAGTAATTATGGGATGTATTAACAGAGAAACAAAACAGGAAGTTTGGGAATAAAAGGGTAACATGTATATCGGTGTAATTATTTTTAAATTAGGGGATACATATGTACTGTACTGTTGTTTTTTTAGGAAACAGCACAATATGTTCAAGAAGGGAATAACTGTAAGGGTGTTATATCTTAATTTTGAGTTACAGTGGTATACTTACTGTGAGACATAATGAATATGTCATACTAAAGGCTCATTGGATTGGCTAATTTGTTGAGTAAACGCTTGTTTTAATTCAGTCCATTGTCTGATGTATCTGTTTAAGGTCGGGTAGGTCTAGGTATAGGTTGGTAAGTCTTATGTATATGTTGAAAAATCCATACACAAAGTTATAATAGTGCCAATTCAAGTTTTAAAAAAAAGCCTTATAGAAATAGCAGATATTAACACTTGGCACATATTTATCAGTTATTCGCAGTTTTTTGTGCCTTCTTCTATTGGCTGGTTCTTGGCGCCATGTGATTTCAGTCCCAGTAAAGTACAAGTGATGATGGTTTAGTTTTCTTTCTCTTTGAGAATGTTTGATTCTGCGTAGGGGGCAGTCATCTTGGCTGGTTGGTGAAAGAAAGAAAGAAAGAACCCATGTGCTTGTAGCTGCAGGAGATTGTCTCCCCACCTGAAGGCACCAGAATATTCATTAAATATAATTATTTATGGACTCCTTGTTCCCAGCACCATTACAGCAGGAAAGAATGAAAAGGATTGTTACAAGTAAAAAATTGTCAACTCCTGAAATGTGGGAATGAGCTGGTAAATAGGCAGACTTGAAGAGGGTAACACATAAAATGACAGAGTGCTGATGCCCAGCTAAATCCAAACCTTTTCTACACCAAACGCATGCACTAGTTTGTGTCTGACCAATAACTCACTACAGAAGATGCTGAGACAACAGTTTCCAGCTGTGTTGCTGCTGTGTGCTTCCAGGAGTATTATTTAATGTTTAACTGAATTGCACAATATGCAGGTTAGGTATAGTGTAAAAGCAATGAAACAGGTTTTTGAAAAATAATACAGTTTGAATTGTATCACGTAGATTAAGTAGGTGTATTCCTCACAGAAGTGTTCTGGTTTATCTCTGTTAACCCCCTTTAATATATTTGAATTGTCACATGGATAAACCTAATTTTCAGGCTGTAATTTCTTGCTGTAAACAAGAAGAACACAGCACTGCTTGAATACATTTTTCTTACTCCAGAACTACAGGGAATAGGAAGGAAACAGGAATCATTACATTGCAATCTACAAATAGTAAATTATGTATTAAGCCCACAATTACTATGTATAACAGGGTTTAGCAACTTTAACAACACCGTGACCAATTCAAAGCACATAATGCATAATGGTGGCCAACTTAATATGTAAATGACCCTCTGCAATATTGGCTAATTACACATTTTATACGGTGGAATATTTGCTTTGACCCACTTCAGTATGTTAATGTACCTCGTAATTAATTCTTAAATTCCTCAAAATTACAAAATCGTTATTCCATTAGTGCTATTATGACCATATTATCACACTATAATAAATTCATAACTCCCCCATAAATACAAAAATTGTAACCACTTTATTTTGACATTGCATTTTTTATTTCACTGTAACTCATTTATTTAATCTCGCAATTACTAAACTTCAAAAAAAAAAAAAAAAAAGAAAACATGCCCTACCATTACAAAATAGTTACATTGTAATATCTGGGCTAGAGTGAAAATTGTCTGTGAAATTGAAAGATATTTACTACTTACTGTATTTAAATAGTATTACAATGTAACAATATGAATTTCACATTTGTTGACTTGTTGTGGTTATCACAGAAAGTCATAAAAGTCAGCTTTTATGCTGAATGTTGCTGTCGAATGATAAGAAACATATTTAGAATTGCATATATTACAATAAAGACATCAGTTGGATCAAGTAACAGTAACTCTCGATAACTGTGTGATTTCTCCAAGTTTAACAGCCATGAATCTCTGTGTTACGTTTGATCCTACCCTCTCTTTGGTTCAGCACATTAAAGGAATCACCAAGACTGCCTTTCTCCACCTACGTACCATAGCTAAAATTAGGTCTTTCCTGTCCATGGCTGATGCAGAGATCCTAATTCATGCCTTTGTTTCATCCAGACTTGACTATAGTAGTGTTTTGTTGTCTGGTCTGCTGTGCGGTAGCTCTAAGGTTCAAAATGCTGCAGATAAATTCTTGACTAAAATGAGAAAATTGGATCCTATTACACCAATTTTAGCTTCACCTTATTGGCTCCCTATTCATGTCAGATCAGACTTTAAGGTGCTTCTGATGAATTACCAAATTGTAAATGGGCTCGCACCTTCATACCAGTCTGATCTCATTATACCTTATACCCCATCTTGTGCACTACGCTCTCAGAATACAGGGCTCCTGTGTGTCCACAGAGTTAAAACGAAGTCAGCATGCTGCGGGGCCTTTTCCTATCATGCCCCTTTCCTCTGGAATGACCTCCCTGCTGATATCACACAATCTGACTCCGTTGAGGCCTTTAAATACACTTTTTTGCCTTAACTTTCAATTAGTGCTTACTATTCGATCAGTTCATGCCTCACACCTGTTACCATTATCCTTTCGATGGGTCGGTCTTGAAGAGAATAAACTGTAAACTTTTAAATAACTGCTGCATTTCTCTAACCTTCTGTTTTGTTTCTGTTCCCTTAAGCCCTGTGTAAGTTTCTCTTCCCCTCTCTCTCTCTCTATTTCTCTCTCTCTCGCTCTCTTTCTTTCTGTGTGTGTTCTGTTTTCTTACTGGTCTCCACGGTGTGGTGGAGTTCGTGTGGCTCGGATTCCGTTTGCCGGCACCAAACTTTGACTTGACTTGGTTTTCACATGATCTTAGAAACAAGTCCAATGAACATTAGAAATATTTCTCAGTGTCAGGGTCTTATTTGTCTGAACAAACAAACCAAACAATTTCCTGAGTGTAAATTTTGCCTTGAACCTTACAGTATATAATCATATACATCATGTCTGGTCTTACCTCCTTCCCTTGATCCTCTCTACTTTGCCGGTGATCAAGTAGAAGGAAACATAAGCCCATTGGAAAGTAGAAATATTTTCAGTATCTCCTCTATGGTAACTTTGTTTTTTTTGTTTTTTCCATAATTAGCCCTGTAAATGTTTGTGAACTTTAATTAACCCCCAATGAGACGCCGTTACCCCCCTTGACTCCTTCCAACTAAGCTCCATGTTTGACTGTTTACTAATTTGTGTCGCTCTTTGCAGGTTCACTGGAAAGTATATCCACCGCGACAAACCATTCAGCCTATTATTCAGTCTTAAAACGTAAAACAAATCCGACAAAGAGGTAAGATTACTCTGCATTTTTTCAAATTCAAATTAACTTGCAAGTATCAGGCGCTATCGTCCTGATACAGCTTCTTTACTCTGTCTTGTTAAAAGCCACTGAGACGTGAAACTGCGTTGGGATACAGTTAAGAGTAATGTTTTTATGTGTCACCTCTCTATTTAAAATGTTCTTTCTGCCAATATGTATAGAAGTAAAGTGTAACCAAGTCCTACATAGCAGCAATGAGAATTCCTCTAAAGTGGATGATAATCTTTCAAGTTTATCTCAGTGTACTTAGGGGGTTGTCTGAGGGTCTGTGTATGAGAGACTGACTCGGTCAGGGGAGCTGATGTCTGACACTTGTCTTTCCAATCAGCTCTCCTGCCGTGACTGACTCATCCTTTGTGACGGTAAGAAAACTCACCACTGTGACACCTGATGGCTCTGTTCTCAAATATGAAGCTCTGCTGGGACTTCTTAGGGAATGATGATAATGGAATAACAAGCTCCGTTTTGGAGAGTTATTGCGTTAGACTCAGATGAACGTGGAATGAGCCGGAACACCTTTTAGTTTTCCATTAAGGGGGAGGCTGCGAGGGAGGGGAAGCTGCCTGGAATCAACGGTCTGTGTCGGGGGGGGGGGGGGGGGGGGGGGGGGGGGGGGCTGGATGGATGGAGAGAACGAGAAAAAGGATGATGATGTTGTTGGTGAACTGCTGAGGCTGTGATTAAATCCTCTTCATTGAGATAAGTCTCTCTCTGTGTCAGTTTCCCTTTTGTTCCCGACACGTACAGTTCAGCTGTCTGACAGTTTCTGTCTCACTCTTGGTCAGCGTCTCCACGTACACTTCTTTTCGCTTTGTCTCTGTTTCAAGTCTTACAAGTTCACACCATCTGTCTCAACATACATTTAACCTCTCTCCCTGCCTTCACTTCTCACTCTCTCATTCTCCGCCTCTTTTGCCCTCTCTCTGTCTTTGTTTCCAGTGGTGTTATAGCCGAATCGCAGTCACATTATCTCCTGAGGATCACATCAAAGCTTCATCACCCCCCCCCCCCAGCAGCCCGTGCCACTGCTTCTCTATCAACTAGCTACCTACTCTGTGTGTGTACATGTCAAAGAAGATATATCTAAATCCTGGTGGGCACATTAGTTATGTCTTAGGCACAGGCCATATATAAAGACCGCCTGTGATTTAAAAAAAGGCTTTTAAAATGGAGAAAATCAATATTAGTGATGATCGTCGTTAAAGTCTCTTCAGCAGCAAGCACAGAACTGTGTTTGGATTCAATATTCAGTCAAATCGTGTAGACAGAGAAAATTATTCATAATGCCATGCGGAATAAATGATTTAAAAATCTCTCTCAAATGTGTCAGTTCTTAAATAAATGGAAAAGCGAGGAAGCAGAGGTGCATCCTTCACAGACTTCACAGGAGTCTCTTGCAGAGTTTCACTTAGCAGTGTGTTCTGACTCCTTTTTCTCTCTCCGTTGCCTTTTTCCTCTCCCCTCCACTTCCAAATCTCTTCACAGCTTGTCATTTGTTCTCTTATGCTCTCCAAATGGAAGACGCATAATTACTACGATGCCTACTGCTTTCGCTTTCACACCCTTTCAGCTTGCACGGGCCAAAACGCCTCAGAACGTCGATTAATGTTAGACAGATATACGTGTAAGATGTAATTACGTGTGCATGTTAGTCATGTGAAAAACACACACCGTGCTCGGCAACGTGTAGACATGTTGAGAGTTTGTGCTCTACCGGCTTAAGAGTGGTGGCTAAAAATAAGATGCTTATTGGGGGACTGTGTGTTTGTTTGAACTAACATGGTAAGATCAGTCAGCTTAGTACATGGACTAACTATGTTCTACATTACTGTCGACTAAACGTGGAAGAAAAGGAACACACACAGGAATTGTCTAAATTGAAGAACAGACAAGCACGACACACCACGACATCGCTGGCCTGAGGGGTGTAGTAGGTGACAATATTGTTGTCACATGTCCTGCAGCCACAGGGTATGTTGGAGTACTCTAAGTAGGAACGATTGATCGCGATTCTATGGATGATCAAAAAGCTAGATCCAGCAATACATGAGGCAGATAAATAAAGGTCTCTCAAACAGTGTTTTTTTACCATCTATAATACATCATGGCTACCTGGCTACATAAATGTCTGAAACACTTTATGTTATTGTCAGGACCACGTGGACCACAGTAGGACCTAGTACAATCTTTGGGAGGCCTAGCACTGGGGACCTGTGAACTTCTTTTTCCCATACATCTTTATTCAATTTCATGACCAAAGTCAGATTGGTGATGGAACAAACTTTTGCAATAGTGTCACTTATAATAATGGGTCATATTCAAACATGAGCAATATTGTGGCTTTTGCTCTCTTAAAGATGCACTAATCTATCCTTTTCTGTTTTGGTTCACTCTCACTCACTCTCATAAACCAGCCAGTCCTCTACACTGCGTGCCCAGCAACAATCAACAGAGCTAGCTGGTGAATATACTGTAATGGAACAAGCTCCTAAAAAGCCAGATATTTTTTCCCAAGAGCTGGTGGAGACCAAGTAGAGCAAAGAGGAGCATGAATATTGGACTTACATTTAGAAAACATCTCCAAATGAATGCTAATTTGCTCCACATCTACTGAATGTGTAAATATGCAAGTGTGTGCTGATGAATTGAACAACTTTATAGGGGTAATACTGTATTAAGACAATATTGTGTTATAGGTTTTTCTATTGGCCGAAAGTGGCCAATAAAATGAATAATGCAACTTTAAGCAGGAGCTTTCTTAAAATATTAAAGAATGGGATCCAATCAGAAGTCAGTATTGGAACAGTCAGTTCCAAGCAAAATGATATCAGTGATCAGTTTCGGCCTTAAATAGCCTCAGTGGAGAGGAGCTGCTTGACATGATGTCCTCTGGATTGACCATCTGGACTTGATGGATTTAAACTAACAGGCACACAAATACACACACATATACATGTTATACCCACGCGTGTACATGCGAATGCATGCAAACATACATCTGCACGTCATCCGACTAGTAATCATGTAAAAATCACCAAAGAGCGGTTCGCTCCACACAGGGGCTTTAATCATGCCTGTGTGAAGCTGCCAAGTAAGGCACCCTTACACTGAGCCAAGGTGATAACAAGATCCGCTGTAAAAGTGACAACAACATCAGAGAATACCGCCACCTTCCAACGCCACTGCTTCCACCTGCAAATGAGGGAATGAGAGAATTAAAAGAGATTAAGAACATGACATGCGCTCTCTAAAAAGGGAATGAGTCGCTCATGGCCTTTTGCAGAGTGACTCTGAGCTGTGCCGCAAAACCATTCTGTCACCTTCTGATAAGGACTGAGAGAAGCAGAGGGACAGAGACAAAGAAGGGAGAGAAGCAATATAATGAAAAGAGAGGAGGTAGGTGTGAGAAAGGCTGAAGAGAGGGAGGGGGGAGGGAGAAAGCGACTGGATTTGACGCCAAAGCGGACTTTTTACTATTTTCAAGCACGTAAAAAAAAAAATACATAGAAGAGAAGCTGTCTGGTGAAACTGTTACCACTGAAATGGACCTCCAACTAATGTTTGATTAACCCTCCTCTACTTGATCCACACAACTTGGTATAATCTCTGATGCCCTCCTGTCACCTCCACGCACACACCACATCGAAAGCCTCCTAGTGCTTTAGACAATACATCCCACACCCCCCGCCCCCACCCCCCGACTCACCGCCGCAACCCGGGTATGAAAAAGAGTTGTCTAACCTTTCAGCATCTCGTCTCAGCTTTTTAATATGCCTCGTCGCTAAAAGGCTAGAAGGGAAAATGTCTCATTTGAATTTGGAGCGGCAATGAGATGGATGTGGGCCTCCATTAAAGGTACCTCTCTCTTTTCATGATATACACACCAGTACACGCTCACACTCGTGTGTACACACCTTGGCAGTGTTCCACGCAGCATTGCATGACTCAGTGATTAAAGGAATCTCAATCCGAGCACGTTCTTACCAAGCCTGACATTTCAACTCCTTGCTACTCTCTAATCTCGTGTCTATCACACAGTGGTAAGTGGCTAGTGGAATAGCTTATGTTTCTTTTTCTCTTATTCCCTCTTGTAAAACCGCTTTTTGAGCCAACTACAGTACTTTTTTGAATTTATTTGAGTTTTCTTTTAACTTACCTTTTCTTTGAGGTCTTCTTTCCTCATTTCACTTTTTATATATTTCACTTTTAATATTGCTATTTCCTGCTCTATTCTGCTATATCTCTGCTCTGACAGCAGTTGCTCTCATCTAGCCTGCACATTTCTGGTCATGTAAATATTTGATAGGCCCCCCTACTTTATTATTCAAACCAAACTTTGACTTGCTTTCAGGTACTGTAGCGCTGCACATAGCTAGAAAAGGCCACTAGGGCTAACAGCAACAAGCGAATTAATGAGCCCTAGTCCTCGAATCAGAGGAAAGGCTTATAAGAAGACCATCCAATTAAAAAAGATGTGATTGAGCTGCAAAGATGACAAATCCAAACACTGGGAAGTTTGAAAGGGGTCCAACCCATAAAAATCTTTCTAACTAGACCAAACAGCCACTTTCGCACAGTCTGGTTTTGGTCAGCAGCACCTATACTTCCCAGGGTCACTAATGAACGCGCTGGTGAGTGCACTGCTTTAGTGCTGCTTGACTTAAAAGCTGCATTCAAGCTCCTGACCATGGCATCCTTGTTGACACTCCAATCCATTGGGTGGGCATCTGTGGAACAGCTTTAGATTTAGTGGGTATATTTTTTGGCCCTGGGTTATTATGCTTTATCATGCTGATGGGTTAAATATGGTGTGCCACAAGGTTTACCTCTAGAGGCAGTTTTTTTTCTGTGTTTGTCCATGCTTGTTCTTGGTCATCATTCAGTGCTCTTTCCTCTATTTTCAGTAAAGCTCAATGTCAAAAAATGTCAACATTCGGCTGCCAAGAATTCTGCAACCAAGAATCGTAGAGTGATGTTTGATTTGAATAAACAATTTTGTGCACCAAACTAAAAAAAAAACAAAAAACAAAACAATTGTAATTCTACTCCTGATATAGGAAAATTACAAAAGTAAGGATAATATACAACCCCCAAACACTCTGCAATAGCTGCTTGTCTGTTTTTTACCACCTGCTTGGCTTATTATTTTATGACTTCACAAATACTGCTATATCTGGCAAAAACAATTGCTATATGTCAGTGCTCTTGACCCTCTCTGAGCCAGTTTACAGCCTGAGATCCCTGTGCAGAGCCCTCTTGGCTTTTCCACAGTCCACACTGAGAGCTTAAAGTGACAAGATTTTAGCTGGAAGGGCCAATTGAGTCTGGATTGCCCTGCCTGAGGAAATAAGGCTACCAGACACAGTTATATTGTGTATCTTTTGAAATTTTATTTCAAAGAACAGGCTTTTTTTTGTTGCAGTATTATATCATTTTGCAAAATGTTTTATATTCTTATTTGCTATTTTCATTTGGTGTTCTTATTTTATCTAATTGTTGTCTTGTTTAAGACAATTCTCTGTAAAGCATTTGTGGAGAGTGTAGAAAAGTGATACAATTAACATTATAAGTGTTATCATTATCCTTTTGATTGCTAATTTTATTTTTAAATTCTTTAGTATTTAAGTTTGTTTTCTCTGTCATTGTATCTGATGAATGTGTTCAGTTGCCTCTGCAGTGCTTTTCAAACAGTAGCCCTGCAGCAAACACCTGCTCTTCCAATACAATATTGTTAAAATGATGAAATACCATGAAGCAGCTGTTCCAAACCTGGGGGTCGGGACCCCCCAAATTATTAGGGGGATTAAGGGCAGGGTTGAAAACCAATCAATCAATAAATAAAACTCACAGAATTGTTTATTTTTTCTGACTTTTCCCTAGGAAGTTTTGTGGGAATAATTAAGTAAATTGGTACTAATTATGGCAAGCAAGGCAAGTTTATTTATATAGCACCCTATCATACACAGAGGTTATTCAAAGTCCTTTACAGGCAAAAGATTAGAAAATTAAAAGATTAAAATAAAAAAATTAAATAAATAAAAGTACAGACAAGTACATACACATTTAAAACAGAATTAAGAAAATAACAAAAATTATAATAAAAATTGATTAATTAAAAGCCGTGGAAAAGGAAACAGTCTTAACTTAGTTTTTAAATGGCTACAGGTGGGGCAAATCTTAGTTCCAAGGTGAGCTGATTCCAGCAGTGTGCAGCATAATGGCTAAAAGCTGTTTCACCACATTTGGTTTGAACTGTGGACACCACTAAATGACCAGTCCCTGCAGATCTGAGCGACCTACCTGGCTTGTACTCGGCAAACATATCTGCATTATATTTTGGGCCCACACAATTGAGTGACTTATATACAATAAATAGGGCTTTAAAATCAATTCTATATTTAATTGAAAACCAGTGCAAGGATCAAAGAAGATTTGAAGAAATGTGTTTTCTCTTCTTGGTGTTTTTCACAATGCAGCAGCATTTTTAATGAGTTGCAGCTGTCCAGTGGTCTTATTAGGGAGGCCAGTAAAGAGTGGATTACAGTAGTCGACCCTAAGAAATAAAAGCGGGAATGATCTATTTTAAATCTTGCATGGACACAAAGTTTCTCATTTTAGCTTTGTTTTTAAAATGCCAAAATTATGATTTTGTTACAGCTTTGACGCAGCCACTGGGTTAAAATCAATGATTACAATGAGATTCTTGACATGCGTATTAGTGCTTACCTTGAGTCTAGAGCACTAAAAAGTAAGTGCCAGCCTTCCTTTTTTAGGACATTTTGTTACATCCAATTGTTTCCAACCAAGAGGAAACATGATCAGGTGGAACAGGAAGGGCCCAGGAACTGATTCTTGTGGGACTCCATACATCATGGCGGTTCTTTCAGATTCATAATTGCAGATGCTGACTACATATCCTTCTAAATATGACCTGAACCACCTGAGGACTGTTCCTGAGAGCCAGACACAATTTTCCAGTCTATCTAGAAGTATTTTATGATACACACTGTCATATGCTTAACTAAGATCCAATAACACCAAGGCTGTTAGATTACCCAAAACATTAGTCAGGCAAATGTCATTTAAGTTCTTTATGAGAGCAGTATCAGTGCTATAATGGGGGAGGAAACCCAATTGAAAGCTGTTAAGGATGTCATTTGTCTGCAAGAAATTATTGATTATTTGATTAAAAATTACTTTCTCAATAATCTTGCTTGGCAAGGGAAGATTTAAGATATGCCTGTAATTGTTTAGTATTGAAGCATCCAGGTTTCGCTGTTTCAGGAGTTGCCTGACAACTGCAGTTTTCAGTGATGCTGGAAAGATGCCTGAGAGTAGTGAGCCATTTACAATATGCACCAAATCCACTGCCAAGAGCTTTTTAGAAAGCTTGTAGGCAGACTATCTAGTGAGCACGTGGAAGGTTTAGGATGTTTCACTATTTCTTCAAGAATTTTGTTATTAATTGGAGGGAATTCAGACATAAAGATAAGTCTTTTTTGCATAGGGTGATAAGGTCGTAATGTCTCTGCTGGGCTGAGTGGAGCTAATACTTAGTCTGATGTTTTCAATTTTGTGATGGATGAAATACTCAAACTCCTTCAGTTTTTTAGCTGACAGAAAGTCAGAGGGTGACTACAGTTGGGGATTTGTTAATTATCAACAGTGGCAAATAAAGCAGTAAAGAAGGAGTATTATTAATATTTCCATTAATGATACTAGGGAAATGGGACTGCCTAATCCTGCATAACTCTGCATAGAGTTGTAAAGACAGAGTTTCTCTTTATAGATGTCATAGTCAATCTGGAGTTTACTTTTTCTACGCTCTGTGTTCCTACATTCTCTCTTCTAATATGCTACTGTTATGGCATTTGTGAGGGTGTTTTCTGTCTGCCAGACATTATTATTCACATGTCTTCACAGGTGCTGTTGCATCAAAGACCCTGAGTATTTTGAAATTAAAATGATTAAGAAAATCATCTGCACACCCTGCTTTTGTAGTTGATGAATTAGGTAGAACTTCCATAAATAGAGCACTGGTATGCTCATTAATGTTGCATTTTTGTGACAGTTTAATATCTAATCTGAACAACTGGAGAAACTAATGCATCAAAGAAAATGCAGAAGTGATCAGACAAAGCTAGATCTGTAACATTTACAGCAGGAATACTAAGGCCCTTATTAATAACCAAACCTAGTGTATAACCTCTAGTGTGAGTCGGGCCAGTTGCATGCTGTGACAGCTCAAAAGTATCAAATGAGGCATGGAGCTCTTTAGCCGTGTTGTCATTGGGATTGTCTATGGGAGTATTGAAGTCACCAGTTCAAATGACATTATTAAAAGCGGTGCACATAATTGACAGAATTTCAAAGAAGTCATCAATGAAGTGTGCACAGTATTTTGGGGGCCTGTCCACAGTTAGTAATAAAACCCTTGGTGAGGTTTTCACCACAGTGCAGAGATATTCAAAGGAGTTAAACTCACCAGATGAAATCAGTTTGCATTGAATTGTTTCATTAAAATAGCAGCTACAACACCAACCTTTCTGCCGACTCTAGAAACATCAAATAAGGTCAAATTTGTGGGCACTGTTTCAATAACTGTCGCACTGCAGCTTCTATCTTACCATGTATACGTTAAAAGCATAAAATTTAGCTGGTATGAGGTGATACAATCATAAATCAAATATTACTTGTTAGACAAAGAACAGACTTTAAAAACAGCCAACTTTAAAAAAGAGTCAGAATGGCCTAAAACAGTCTGGAGTTTGTATAGAATTGGGTGTAGATTGGAGAAATTAACTTTGGGGAGCTGCGTGCACCCTGTTCTTTCAATAAAAACAGGAATAGGAAACACATTGGGTCCCAGCCTGGCTTTAGAACAATCATGTGTAACAAAGCTATTATAGCACAGACCCTCCCGGTATCAATAAGTGCTCTTTAGTGCACAGTGATCACTAATGTTGTTAGCAGAATGCGATGTACTCTGTACTCTGTGCCACTAAGGCGGGTGATGAATGCTGTTGATGAAGTTGCTGTGGAAGTGGGCGCAGTGGTCTCGTAGCCGGGGCGGCAGGATCGAGCGCGGCGAGGAGGTGGACAGGGTTTGGGAGGTTCGCTTCTTGGGAGGAACCTGTGGGCTGGCAGCAAGGCTTAGCTCCTGCAGACACCATTTCCTCCATTTTCTCTGAAAACCCCAGGTGCAGGGACGCTGGGGAGAAAGAGAGGGTGGATTGTCGCAGCGGTGTTACAGGTGTCTGGGGTAAATCACAGCTCTCATCCTGAGGGGGGAATTCAGCCTGAGCCATGTCACTGAACAGACAATTTAGCAGCTGCTGTTTATCACTGTGTTGCTGGCTGTCAAATCTGCAAACTTCTTCACACAGCTAAGACATTTCACATGTAAGGTCAGAAAGGAAGTGGTCACACATTACACTGATCACATGACTCACACGACATCCCTTTTTGGTGAGAGTGGTGCTGGTACAACCAATTGATTTGAGATCCACTGGTTTATTGACTAATGTGGCAAAGCAAACCTGCCAGGGACCATTCAAACAAGATTAAATTCACACAGCCTGTCCTCAGCCCCACATGATCTGGACTTAGCCCCAGACCTTGACAACTCCAACAAATCCAACTGGTCAGCACACGATTACGTTTGGGGAAGTCTGTGGAGTTATGCATCGCTAGTGTAGCTTGCTGTTTTGTGGTAACACAGGCTCCATCAGACTCACCCTCCTTAGCAGAGGCTCCGGACGCTCCTGGCAGTTCCGCAGAAATTCTGGTCTCCGAAAATGCAATTTTCTTCAAAACCCTGTAGCCATTTACACAACAGGGGGAACCAGAGGATGCATCTTTGATTTGAGCCTTTCTTGCTTTAGCACAACAGGAATGATGAACGTAAGCTTACGGGCAAAATAGAGACAGTGTTGTATTATTTCAGTTAGTTGAGTTGAAATTGGCGTCAGATGTTTATAGATGTGTAAAAGAAAAGCTCCGTTTCAATCCAAGAATATATTTGTTCATCATCCCCCCTTCCACCCAGCTTTCAAGATTTAATAAATAGAATGGTATGAACTACAGTTGTTTCTGATTTTGTGTCCACTCCAAACATGCGTGTTTGCTCAGTCGCACGCGCACACAGAAACACGGACTCAGACAGACTGGAAGCTGTCAGGTTTAACACACCAGTCTGATTACCAGCTGTCATCACTCTCCTTGTCGCTCTGTCCCAGTCTCTTTTACGCTGTGCCCCACACCCTGTCACTCTTTGTATTGTTTACATACACCCCCACCCATATTCCTTGTATCTGCTGCTTTTTCTCACCCCTCAGAGTGTGAAGCAGGATCTGACGCTCTTTTGGTGTGTTGTTTGTTGACATTGGCAACATCCTACTGGTGTAAATGTCACACCTACACAACCCCATCAACAAGGTCTACCCTGTCGTCAGCGGACTAAATGCCGCAGCCCAAACTGAGGATTCAATAAACTCTGATAATTTACCATTGCATTTATGAAAAGACATCGGAATCACTTCATAAGGCTACTGAGCTCAACACATGTCCAAGAAACTGTCTTCAGCAGTAATGATACAGAATAAGCCCCATTGGGATGTAGTGTAGTTAGGCATTGTCACAAATGCTTAACTTGCACTAAACTATGCAATAGGAGGAAATCCAGCAGTACAACAGAACAACAGTAAGTCCTTCGTCCTGCTCAGCAGATAAAACTCACCCTTATTTTTCACCGAGCACAAAGTCTGGACAAGCAGATACCTTATCACCCATACCGTCCACTGCTTCACTGCACAAAAGCAATGAGGTATAATAGTTTATTTTGCCTTTTCACCTCACGAGTAAGGTCCAGTGAACATCTTCATTAACAGCACTGGAGACATTAATTTGTAGATTTCAAAACAAAGTTTACTGCTTAATAGATATAAAGCAGAATTGATTATCCCTGAACTGAACTCACACAGGTAAAAATCACAAGGCCCCTTGTCATCAATATATAACCACCAAGTTAAGGTCATTCTAAACCTCAACGGCAATTCTGTTCTTCATTCACAGAGTGCTATCAGAAATGCTTTATATCACCTGAATAAATATTGCTATTTATCTCTTAGGTTGACGCAGAGAAACTACCATGTGTCTCAGTAATGATGAATGTTTTCTTAAAAATATTTACAAATTTACAAATTCAGTGCCATGGTTTCTCACAAGCTTGAGGGAAGCAGATCATATCACCACAAATTAACAATAATTTTACTGACTCCCTATCATCTCCAGGATCAGTTAATTATTTAGCTGTATATTCTATAAATGAATATAGAATAGCTGTAGATGCTTGTTAAGTATGAACCAAATAGAGTGTAAAGTGGAAGTTGTTCCACCTTAACAGGTGCAACAACAACACCAAGCAAAAAGTGAGAGACGTGTCAATCAAGCGCAGTTTGTTCATGTCCACACAATCCTAAACCATTACTTGCTTTAATGATTGGATAATAGGATGAATAAATTGAATTGAATTGAATAAATGGACCTGAATTTTCTGTCTAACTCTAGTTTATATGTTTATACAAGCTCACATATATAAGCTTTATACATTTTACTTCACTTGCTGATGCACAAAACATATTTTTATTCCCTCACATGCAGTATGTCTGGGCTTACCCACATTCACTGTGATACGGTTGCACTTACTTGTTTATTTTCTCTGCCAGTTTCTCTGTCAATCACATCTCTGCCCAAAACTGATTAATTTATTGATCATCCATTCACTCAGTATGTCAGTCAGTGGCTCAGCCTCCAACTCGCCTCTCCTCTCTCAGCTACTCTGTTGCTTCTCTTGTTTTTGCTTCTCTTACTCTCTACTCTCTCTCCAAGGGATTCAGGACAAATGTAAGACCTCAAATTGTCGAGCAGCCGGCTGAATATCGCTGCTGGGCTACACTAATGGACAAGCAGAGCGGTGCAGCAGAAGAGTGGAGATGGTGGTAATATAACTGTTTGGTGATTAATTACACACTGACGGAGATGGATGCTCCTTTGCTGTGAAGATGTGTTGTATGTGCTCATATTCTTTCATGTTCCAGCCTATTTTGTTCTTGTTAGAGAAGTGCACTTGGGTGTCTTAGTTTGCTATGAGGTGTGCGTGTGCATGTACTGAGTGACAGTGCATTAGTTGGAGGTTTTAAAAGTGAATTTTAATTTGGGTCAGAACCCACCCCTCCCAGGCAATTAAAGGCTGTGTACACAGTCGGAAAGTGCAAATAACACGAGCACACACACATACAAGCGCATACATGAGGGTATTAAACATCCACATGCCCTGAGGAGAACACCAAGGTTGCGAAACCTTTCACATCTCAGCGTGACTGTGTCTCTGTTTATGTATCAATGAACACACCAGGCCACACACACACACACACACACACACACACACACACACACACACACCATGGTGCAGGTCTCACAACCCACATGGAAAAACACACACACGGACATGCTCACAAAACCGTGACTTTGACTGTAACCACAACATCATATAACTGCAGGATATTGGTGTCTGTGAGTGAGTGTGTGTCACAGGTTCTTTGACAAAGCAAACTTATGCCGACAATTGACTATTAGCTACCTCACTAATTAATGGTAGCTCTGTGAGTTGGTTGACAACACTGTCTCTGGCTTTTTATGTTTCCAACTTTTAAAAACAAGAAACCTGTAAACGAGTGTTTAATATGCCTGGATGGCCACATAGCTGATATTGTGATAAAAATAAAATATAGCTGGCATGTCCTGGGCAAAAAAGTCAGGGGCCTCACCGGCTGATGATCCATGTTGACATGGGAATAAAGAAACACCACTCCTCTTTCATTGCGGTGTACAGATAGCTAGTCCTAGAATTGTAAGTATGATAACAAAAAATTTAAAATCAGAAGTACACACAGGACTTCATTACACAGTGGATGAGTTGGCCGTGAACAGGCCTTTGACCTGTGACCCAACAAACTAATGTAGTCAGTTAATTTCGACTCCTTGGCATTCAGTGAATACTGTTGGTAGGAGACTAGTTGGCCGGACATGTTAACGTTTGCAGCTCACACCAGAACAGACAAACACAATCCTTGCCCTTCTACTTTTGTGTTTTTGTTTTTCGCAAATGACGCCAACCTCCAAACTCTTTATAAGCCTCTTTATACGCCTAGTTACTGCTGTTGGTTGCAAAGCTATGATTGGATAATCACAGTTCTGCGGAGGGGTTTAGCGAACAACTCAACTGCATGGCCGATGCAAACAAAACTTAAATAAAGAAACTGAACAGGCAGGTGAGAGAGTGAGTGGGCAAGCCGGTAAATGAATGTGGCCGAGAAAGTAAACAGGCAAATGAGTGAGCGAGCGATCGGCTGACTAATCAAGGGAGTGAATGAGCAGGTAAGTGACAACGCATCTCACTGATTAAGCCACCAAGCACTTAAGCCTAGAAAGCAGTAGAGGCATTTATATGTTAATGTGTGCGAGCGGAAACGTTGGGGTAAGAATGTGGTGTGAAAAGAAATGAGAGGGCGAGCAGCAGCGACAAAAGGTGGAAGCTGGGCGGGGGAGGATGGAGGGAGGGGTGGAGAGAGAGGGGAGTGGATGAATGTGGGGGAGCAGAGGAAGAAGGGAGAATCATTGGAGTGTGTAGGAGGGATGGAGAGAAGGAGTGAGGGTGGCTGTGGAAGCTGGTGGTAATCAGAGGGCAGTGATGGGTGGTCAAGCTGCATGTGTATGTGTGAGGGAGTGTGTGTGTGTGTGTGTGTGTGTGTGTGTGTGATCCCCACTGTGGTCAGTGCTCTGTGACAGACCGACACCGAGTTCCTCTGCCCTCAGAGTGTGTCAGTCTCACTGTGCACAGCAGTGTGTGTAAGTTATATTTTAAGGTGGCTGAATGCATTTTCAGACACTTTTTCTTCTCTCCAGCTGATTTGCTGGGTGCCTCCACCATTGGAGCTCCTGCACCTGCTGTACCAGTGAGCAGAGATATAAAGTTAACATCGAAGCTAACCTCACATTTTTAATAGGATATTTCACCTTTTCATATAACAACAACCAGTCAACACAAAAAAATGTGATCTTTGCTTCCCCTTCACATATAAAAAAAAAAAAACATGGCCCCCACCCACTTCAAATCAACACAACTGTGTAATGACAATGTTAATTCTGCTTGCCTTTCACTCATGTGTAAGTTTGACCCAATCACTGTCAGTTGCATGCACTCCATCCCTTTTGAAATTCTCCAAAAAACTCAACACAGAGTTATTAATTAGTATCTAATTATACTTCTGTGATTGGATGATTGCAGGGACAGTATATAGTACCTAGATGAGGGTTGAAGTTCTTCCAAGGATTTTAAAATGATTTCTTCCCAGGAATATGTCAAATTTTTTCTCTTTAATTACAAAATGTTCAAATGTCATCTAATATTGTAATAACATTGTATGTTGTATAATGTTGCAATATTTTCACTGTAAATGTGCACATGCATCTTTGAGGTGAAAAAAACACAATGGAAACTAATCTAATCCACCAAGAATTTTCACTTGCATGTATTTTATTGGCCAACTAATCAAATCAAATGTGCTGATGGACTCGCGCCATTCAAATGAACGAGGGGGCTACGTTGTTGGCATGAACGTGACTTCAGCCCTCCTGCTTTGATTGTGAATGGAGGTCTGCATATCTGATTAAGTCATTTGTTGAACCTTCTGCAAAGTTTACATTCACAGTTTTTGATCCAAAAACAATATCTTGCTCTGCAGCTAAACTGAAAACTGCCATTTTACTGTAGCATGAATAGTAATTGGAAGAAACTGGAACAGTTTAGCTTAGCTCCTGGGATTCAAGCCTAACCTGGATTTCCACCATCTGTAGCAGGAGGTTGAGTTTTTCTTTCTTTTGTTTTCCTTTTTTATTTTGTGTTTGTTTGTTTTCAACAGAATTGCTCGATTTTCTCTGGAAGAAAGGCAAATAAATGCTGTCGCAATGCACAGGATAGACAGGGGCAGGAATCAGTACTGTGAAACAAAGTGATTGTACACACAATTCACTCACTAAGTGATGTAGTGTTGAGCCATACACACTCCTCTATGTGACCTTGGTCGTGTTTCAGTCAAGCAAAGCCTATTCAGCCACTGCTGTTTAGAATTCCTGCACAGTACTTTAATATATACATTCATTGAGACAACGGAGGCTTAATGTAGTGTTTCTTTATTCATCTAAATATAGACTGACCTGGAAGTACAATTTACTGATTTATTTTAAAAACATTTGATGCATTTTTTCTGCCTTGTTTTGTTCATGCCAATTACCCTGGAAATGATATGTAACCTGTCACACCAGATGGTGTCTCAATGTAAGTGAATGTTTGCTTTCCTCTCTTTTGACTCTTGCAGCTAACCGCAGACCCACGTTATCTATCCTGCTCTCTAAACTGCTTACTGCGTATTTCTGGGTGATGAAATGTGTGGGTCTCTGGAATCGGAACGCATGTTTGTCTATGCATGCATACTTGGATGTGTGTGGGAGGTTGTACAAGTGTGTGTGTGTGTGTGTGCTCATGTATTAACTGCAACTGCAGTTAAGCGTTTGTTCAAATTCGTTGATGAAGGCTTTGTAGTGATCAGCCATGCATTTAAAGATTCAGCCATTTTGCATGCTTTGGACCATGTTGTAATGTATACATACAGCATGTATTATATATTTTCTTACCTTCCAGACTCCCAATGGTTTTCCTTTAGCACAAAAAGAAACTCAACTAACTGACACTTAAAACTTGATGAAAATGGTTACCACTGCCTGAAGTTGTGTTTTCACTTGCATAGCAATACAGTTAAAGCATGGATTTATTTGAGTGATCTGGGTTGGGGTTTTCAAGTATCGGTGGGAAGCTCAGAAAAAACAAAAAATTTAGAAAAATGTTTGTCATTGTAAGTCATATGTAATTTGTGCCTACAATTTTGTTTGCATGCATCAGTTGTATTCATGTATTAATTTCCCTGTTCTCATTAAGAACTGCTCATTTATATAAACATACAGTTTGCTTACAATGCTTACCCACACCCCTCTCTGTCTCTTTGCGTTTTGTCCTGTGTCTCTCTGTCGGCTCACTGTCTTTCGCCTGGTTAAGCTTTGAGATCACCTTTCTGTGATCATTGTACTTACTACGGTGTGTGGGCGAGTGAGGGAGGGATGGAGATAGCATATTTTCTTGTCTGTGACTTTCCCTTCTTCCTCTTTGCCACAGCTCTGCTTTCATTTCAGCCCCTCTGTCCTCTTCCCTGTCTTCTTCCACTTCTTTCTCCTCTCAAACAATCCACAAATACGAAATACACATGCAAACACAAACAACAGTAACACATACTGTGGGTGCACACAAACTGGCTTCCCAGTAGGATGAGACGCAGAGACACAAACCAGTACAGCCCAGTGTGAGCCCAGTCATGGATCACTGGTAATCCCTACAGTGGATCAGTGCCCCTGTGTGTATTTGTATAGACAAACCTGTGTGTGGTTGTGTGTGTGTTCATTTGTATGTGTGGCTTGCTGAACTTTTTGATTCCAATCATGGCTTTGAACACACACACAAACACCTCCACTTCTCCCACACTTACACACAATAAGTATGAGTATCATCCAACTCCCTTGTTGACATGTGCTATTAGTTTAAATGCCAACATAAACATCTCTATTTCTTTTTATAGACACATTCTAACATGCACACATGCACGCACAGAAAAACCATCACTCTGCTACTTTACATTCAAATCTTACCTTGGCTATGCTTGTGATTAAATTCCCTGTCTCCGAGGAGAGCAGATGCTATTGTTTCCTCCCTTTGGCTGCCATGAACGGAATGAGACTTGAGATCCCCATTCTGGCTCAACCGCCTCGCAGTTGCACTGCATCTATGAGGCCTGACATGTAGTGGAATGAAACTACAGGGTAATATATGGTTGCCATTACCCCAAGGCCTGCCAGCTTAACCTCTCTCATAGATCTCCCAGCAGAATCTCCTCTATGTAGTATTCAGAGTTAAAGCTTGTTCTCTCTAAGTTGACTTTTGTGGGCGCAGGCGTATGACCGGCTCACCGCTCTTCTATTCCAGCCTTATTCACATATGTATGAGCATGTGGAAGTTATCTGTCTTGTGTTATGAGTAGAACTATCATTTTCCTCCCCATCATAATGTACATGTAGTGCCGAGGCTGACCAACGGGTGGCACTGCAACTCTTTGTTTTCTCTGTGTGAGGAGCTGTCCGTGGTGCTGAATGTAAATCTCCCTGATCTGCTGCTGAAAAGGGAGAAGAGAGGAGGGAATGGATGGGATTGAGCGAATGTAAACAAGAAGAAAAGGATGAGAGGAAAAGAAGAAAAGGAGGGTAGGATTTACACGCGGGACAGGACGGAAGAGGGAGACGGGTGATTTAGGAGAGGGAGAAGTTAATGGTAAAGATGAAAGGAAAACATGATGGGAGTGGGAGGCACTGAGAAAGAGAAAAGAAAGGGTTTAAAAAATAAAAGGGTGATCACAATACAAAGAAATTGAAGGAGAAAATGCGTAAATGAAGGCAGGGATAAAAAGAAATTGCAGAGGTAAGACGCAATCTGAATGGAAAAGAGCAATAAATCATATAGAACACAAAAGAGAGCGGAAAATGGGAGGCAGATATGTAAAGTGAAAAAAGAGAGGGATTATGCCATGCTTGCCACTTCAATAAACAGAAGGTAGGTTAAATAGGAAACAAGTTCACCCTGTTATCCTCAAGCAAGGTTTTTATTAGTTGAGTGTGGCAGACTGGGGGACTCTGACGGAGGATGGCCAAATGGGTGGAAAGACATGAAGAGAAAGGATGGGAATAGAAGAGAAGGAAGATTATGAAAATTATGTGGCAATTATGATGCTAATGCTGATGAGGTTAGAATATATTAAACGATGAATGAGGGAGAAAAAGCAAGGACAGGAAAAATGGACACCAAAGAAATTGTAAACAAAAATAAAAAAAAAAGGCAATCAGCCTGAATGCTCTGAAGGCTGCCTGTATATGTGTGAGTGTGTGTGTGTGTGTGTTTGTGCATCGATATGCTCAGTTGCTGGTGTGTATTTCTGTGTTTGTTTGTGTCTGTCACTGTTACAACAGTGTTTATGTGTGCATGAGAAGGGAGGAGCAGAGGAACAGACGTAGACAGATGGGGCTAAGAGGGGTGGAAGACATTAAGTGTGTCGTGTCCGTCTGTGCGGGAGCGTGCGCGCGCTGATAATCTGTGCATGTGTGTGAGGGTGTGCGCTGATGATCTCTGATGCGGTGGCAGCAGCAGTACAGTATGCATGACACAGATAGCAGGATTTATGCTCTCCACAAGACTACAGATGGTGACAGGGGAAGCCTCTGCTTCCCTCCATACCCCCTGTATGACTTTCTTTCTCTGTCTGCCTCTACCCAATCTCCCGCTCACCAACCCTTCTGTGTATATTTGCTTTGCGTTGTCATACTGTGACAATGATCGAGTAATGGGATTGTCAAAGTCAAAAGGCCCTATCATCTATGGCCTCTCTGTCTCTATAGACTATTCAGTGGTTCATGGTTGACCCTTTATAGGGCAGTGATGGTTCTCAGTCTCAGGTTCTATTAGGGGTTCATGAGGCGATCTAGGAAGATCTGTGAAAGGAACAGTACACTTTTCATGCATACATATATTTCTGTATTTTTAACCTTTGTGATAATTGCAATTTCTTGTAATCAAATTCATTTTAGGAGTCTGTCGCTTTCTTCCAGTATTACACCTGGTAGAGTCTCTTGCAACAGTTATAATTTTAAGACAAATTACATGGTGTACACCTAGAAAAAGGACAGAAGAAGCAAGGCTGTACTGCTGATACTACAACCCATCTGGGTGCTGGAGGTTCAGTTACAGAGCGACATTATTATTCATTTTGAAATGCGTTTCTGGCCACCTGGAGACTGTAAGTCTAATATTCACTCTCTTTTAGCTCTGTAAAGCCGAGGGGACATTGTCACAATGCCAATTGAAACACTGTTATTATAAAGATATTGAATATAGCTGCTTTAAACTGTTTGACTATGCAATGCTTCCAGTACTATACTGTTTATTTGTTGCAAACAACACTCTAGCAACTGCACTTCCATAAAGTTGGGGGACTCACAAGACAGTTCACAGAAATGGTCAAAATCAAAGAAGCGTAGTCCAAGATATCCCGATTATCAGTGTCTAATATGAGTCAATCTCCAGAAACTCCTACTATTCCCCTAATGCAAATGGATAGCATATTTCATCAGCCATCCCGTTGCCTCTTAAATGCCCACTTCTTTCAAACCCCACATGCCCAATTTAAAACACAGGCTTCCCGTTAAAAAAAAATTAAAATCTCAAGCCAAAGCTGAGATAACCCTGACGACATCTTCAGGGTTATTTTCTTAGCATTTGGAAAGCTCCTCCAGAGCCACAGAAGACATTATTCAACTGTTTCCACAGAATGAGTAGTACTGCCTCAGACAAGTAAACTAAAATGTATGTGTAAAATTGGTGGAGGCCCCTTTCAATAAAGATGTACTTAACACAAGCTTTGCTCCGGCAAGGCTCAACAGACATCAATACATATTTACATTGAAGGCAGCTAGAATCACGTGTAGGCTGGCTTCTGTGTGGCTTACAAGGTTGTATAGTTTATAACCATTTATCTCAGAATCTACTTGAACTGAAAATTCCACAAGCACATAAAAAGTAAAAAAAGAATGCGTCTTTTTTATCAGCCAATAAGGATCAGTCCTGCCCACTACTAGGGCAAAACAGTCAAGGATGACTTTATTGACTTGCCAAGTCTTTATTCCAGGGTTTATCATTGACATGGATGCTTACTTTACATGCTTCTCGTGGTTAAGCACTGAACACACGGCTGCTGAGATTGAGGACAAATTGATGATGATAGCCTTACTATGAGATCAGTGTTGCAGCAGTTTCCTTAAGCTCTCGGTACGGTTCAAATGAACTAGGTCATACAACATGTTGTCCAACTGCCTCTTAAGAAAATGTGAAAAGTGTCAATATAGCTCAAATGGCCATATTCGAAGGTGGGGCGAAAAGCCTGCCATCAGAGCTTCCTCCTGCCATTCCATGTCTTGCATGTGTTTTCATAATCTCAATGCAATGAATCGTAAGAATTGGGATAACGCCACACTCCTTCCGACAGTCTTCTCTCAAAGGCATTGGTGATATTTGATTCAGTTGTACACACCAAAAGTGATGAAAGTAGTTGTGTGAAGTATGAAAAAAGAGCTTGAGAAAGAAGTTCAAACCCTGCCTACATTCCTCCGCACACCAGGTCAGTTGCTGTGTGAAGTATGCATCAGTGTGTTTATATGCATTTAAATATCCGGGTGACAGTTGGCTTTCTGCAGTAAACTGATTTCTTAAATTTCATGTAAATGAGAAACTAGTTTCTGTAATTGGGGAGAAACCTGATTTCCCCAGGTAGAGTTCTCCAAGAGAACACTGATTTCTCTGCCATGTATACAGTTAACCAGGTTTCTAATCAGCTTTTTACAAGTACGTCATGACAGACTTCAGTCAGATTGGAGTGGGTGGATGGAAGGAGAGATCACAGAGCGATGCGTCCATTGTATTTAAAATAATTAAAAAAATAAAATAAAATACTACTATAATTATGTTAAATTTAGACAGTTTCGCGTTGTGAAGAAAAGTTGGGCTCTGTCTGTCTGTCTGTCCTCTCACTGTGCTGCCAGTCAGTTACAAAAATCATTGGACGTAGTTTTCCTGAACAGAAAGGGTATTTCAGATACTGTTAGAAGTTCCAACAAACACTTTCTTTTGTAGCATACTCAGAGCTTTATATATAGACACTCTCCACCTGCCCCAGACCTTCCCCTTCTCATTCTGATGGAGAATAATGAAGGCTCTGTGCAGGCTGGCAATACAGATGAGAACAGTTTTTTGGATTGCCCATTGACTGAATCATTGTATACTTTTGCAAAGGTTGCCCCACTCACTGGTGGCGAGGAAAGACCTCTTGGATAAAATGAAGTTTGCTGTTGAGTACATCCCCACTGAGCCTGTCCGTTATAGAGCCTGTGGACCAGCTGCAGTGACCTTGATACGCCTTGAGTGTGTGAAGGCATCATGGTAAGAACCTCCCTGCATCAATGCTCCTCTTTATAGCTTTGCATATTTCACTAAAGTGCAGGGGAAGACTGGCGCTCACTACAGAGAGCATTCCCCCACTTCATAATTATCCAGCTTCCCGCTCTGTACTGGGTTCTGCTAATTTGTTGGTGAATAGGAGACTATTCTGCACACCAAAGACAAGAAGACAAGTAGAAGGTACTTTTTGGGGGAAAAGCGTCCCAGTTGACAGTAATGCCCAACAACATTGCCTTGCTGGGTGTGTCCCTATTAACTGCACAGAAACATACAGACTTCCTGTCAGTTAATGAGTTACTGTCCTGAAACAAGCCAGGGCTATTCTTGCACCGTGTCATGCATTTAGCCATGCACGTTCAATAAGGCTTTGCTATGTGTAACCGCCCACCAGTATTTTAACATATTACACGATGTGATCACTGGAAGAACCAGCAAGCTCTTATGAAGGCAGCACCTGTTTGATTGAGAAGACACATTCTTTTTGGGTGCTTACATGCAAACTTCAGTAGACGGAGAAGCAGTGACAAGTTGCTAAAGCCTAATGAGCCCTGTTATAGCCCTGATGGAGGATACCTGTGGTCACATAACTATACTGTATGCATAATTTGTGATATTAACTCTTAACACTTTGAGTGTTAAGAGTTAATATCTATGCTTAACTATGCAAATGTTTGCAAAGCTGCCAGGGCTCAACATATCCTGTTCTATCAGTGATCTGAAATGCATGGCGGGATGGGGGTCTGTGATCAAAAAATGTGTTTACTGTATATACTGTTTTTATTTTTTCTTTACTACCTGTGTGTCTGTATCTGTTGCTTCCTCACTTGTCTGTAGTCCACTGGTTTATTCAGCCTCTGTCCATTCGTGTCTCTTTTATATTCAGTTTTTCTGTTCCTATTGCAAAGAGAATTACCTTTCTTCCTCACCTCCAGCGTCTCTTTCTATCTTTCATACACACAAGCACACACACTGATTTGTTCTTTCTCTCTCAACCTCTAGTTGTGAGATCAATGCCTCCCCCAGGTAGGCTGAGTCTGAGTTATTCTGCTACACAGTGTGGGAGAGTTAAAAGGCAGACCAGTGGCATATTGAGTCAAATTTTATGTGCATCTCAATGCTCCTTGCATGTTTTCTGTATTTGAAAATCACTAAATGGGAGTCAGACTAGACGATTTCTCTTATCCTGTAAAGATCTGAGGGGAGGATTCGGTGCTGTGCTTTGGAAATGAAAATAGCACAGAGATTTAGTCGAGAGGGGCTGTAATATGAAGATGAAAATGATCAGTTTGCCTTGAAGTTAGCCATTATAAAACTATTACTAACTTAAATACACATTTTCTTACAATTAATCTATATTGAATATCTGAAATGTTTTTAAGAAAAAAAAACTGGTGGCCAATTGTTTACTGTTATATATGTTTTTGCATTGATTAACTCCGAACAACTGGTGTAATAAATCCCATGGTGAACCAAATTCCACACTTTACTTGGCCACATGCTGAGTTAACTGTATGGTAGGGCTCGATTCTCTCCATTGTCACAGCTATGTCATTAGGGATATACAACACAGCATTAGAAGCTGGCTTACAACCAGCCATGTTGCATGTTTGCACGTGTGTGTGTTTGTTTGGGCATAAATGTACAAATGTATATGTATTAGCAGATAGAATGAGAAAAATGGAAGGAGATAAGTGAGACAAAGCAGGAGATTGGGGTGAGGGTGATGCTCCAGAAAGAAGGATTAGGGAGTTAACCAGATGTATTTAAACAAATTTCATGAAAATCCTAGATTTTCTGTTCCAAGAACAGGGCTCAGAGAAAAGCTCCCGATTCACAATCCGAGATTACCTCAAGTCTGTGTCTGTTACGATGGCAAGAACTGCCATGAAATTAACCCCTTGTATGCCACATGAACTTGATCTTTGATAGTTTTCAACTCAAGGTCTCTAGATCTTCATTGTGAATTGATGAGACATATCTGTTAGACAACTTACAACTTAGAGCTTACATAATAAGGCAAATTTAAAAGTGCACTAATCAATGTTTGGGGCAAATTCACAAAAGGATCGCATGTCTTTTGCGGCAACTAAACCTGCTCAAATAAGACAAAAAGAAACCGTGTAATTCTCAAAGCTCACTGAAAAGGGTGAGATGCACCCCTAACTGCACTGCCAAGCAATTAGCATCTTGGTGCTCTGCAAATAATATTATGACATCATATTTATAATTGTTATTACTGTCATGGCATCCGAAGGTAGTGCTGCCTTTAACAGGTAGTAGACTGTGGTGGTTTTCAAAACGCAAAAAGCAACTAGTTGAAACTTTAATTTCTAGTACAAAAAGGGGTTGCAAACATTAACATTAAAATTGTTTCATGATTGTTATTTAACTCAAAAAAATATGGAAAAAACAGAATAGTGTGGTCAAAACTGGCATTAAAACACAGCCTCAACCCATAACAGGGCTTAAAGAGCGTGAATAAATATTGATTTACATCCACTAGGTGGCCAGAAAAACAACTCTAAATGAATAATGTTGCTCTGCTTCTGCTCGATGTGTAAATAAGCAACTGTTTGCTAACAAGTTCACCTTAAAAGGTGATTATATGTCAATAATGTGTTTACAGCTTGTTTCCGTTCTCCCCAGGTGGCCAAGAATCAAAGTTATTGCAGGTTTAAGGTTAAACCTAAATCGACTTTTTTCCCAAAGTCAGGTTTTTCCCAATCTTTCTTAGCCCCCTTTCTTTTTGTACTTCTCCCACTCCATTTCCCTTTAACATTTGTGTTTACATGCTGCACACACAAGAATACACCATGTATCTTGGTGAATTAAGGTGTTTTCAATGTCAACTGTTACAATTAACTACCCACAACAACACACACACACAAACACTGGTGGTTATGCAGGCCCTCAGGTATTATCTTCCTTTGAGCAGAGCACGGAGCATTTATCAATCTCAGTTTCACTTCACACCCACACACTTTCACACTGGCTCAGCTATGTTTTTTTCTGGTAATGCTGCATGTAGATGCGTGTGTGCCTGTGTGTATTCATATCCACATAGCGACAATATTGTTTTATTACCAGGAGGGCGAGGCTCCTAATTTCCCTTGAACAAGGTCATATCCTGTCTAGTGAGAAACAGGAAACAAAGGCCGTGCTCGTCAGGAGGGGAGCTGGATCCCACTGCTGCAAATCAGAGATGTCATGCCTTCTAAGTAGAGCTGGTCCCCTTCCTCTCTTTAGCGTTCATGAGTGTACACACGCTTGAATGCATAATGCAAGCCAAGTCGAGATCTAACTCACAGCCATGCTGCTTTGCCTTACTGTGACAGATAAATCCGAGTCGTGGTTTTGTGCATCTGTGTGTGCATGCAGCGCCCACGGCACCTGCCAATCACCGCTGTCGCTTCTGAATGAGCGTCACTGGGAGATGAGGGCCTATTTGATTTGATCGCTGAGGGGAAGCATACGGCCTGTATCACTGTATCACACGCGCAGGGGGAAGAGAAAGTTGCTACTCCTGCAATACGTCAGATCCCCTTGAATGCACACGCACCGGCAGCAGGCATAAAGACCAACAAAGGCCCAGACAGACACATATGTGCACATGTGCAGGAACTCGGCACAGTTCCTGGACATATACTATTGCAGCAACGCTCCAGCGCGTTTAAATGAACACTCCCCATTCTCACCATTTAGGCAGAGAGAAAGAGAGGGCGAGAGAGGGAGACATCAACCTGAAGAAGAGAAAGATATGACAGGTAACAGCTGAAAAAAAGTTGAACATGTGAGCTGCGTAGATAGATGAGGAGGGGAAGGAAGACAGTGTGAGAAAGGGAGGCAGAGTGACAGACAGAGCGAGGGTGTCTGGTCAGAGGGCTGGAGGCTTGTCTCCCGCTGCAGAGAAAGTGCAGACAGAGTGTGGGCTAGTTTGGCCTGCTAACCTCGGAGTGCTAGTAATTGGCACTTAGCATTAAACAGCCCCCTTCCCTCTGGGATAATAAGACTCACGGAGAATAGAAAAAGCTGTAAGCTTTGAGAGACTAGAAAGAGTTTATCACGCATGAAAATATGAGCTTCACAGAAATGTATCTTAAAAATACGGCAGTAGTAATGGAGGGAAATCTTATTTCCCAGAAACACTACACGTGTGGCATATCAGTTGAAATACACAAAACTATTTCAGATGTAAGTATTCACAGACCAGCAAAAAATTGTAAAACCTGCAGAAAAACACTGCAGGCTTCCCTCTCTGTTTGGAAAATCTAATTTTCTACATTTTGAGCCTCCCAAAGCTTGGTAACACTTACGATTTGAGTTTGTATTTGCAATTGGCTGTGGAATGAGTAGAGCCACCTTCAAAAGCGCTGTTAATCATTCCAGTCTCACTTGGGGTCCAGATTCAGCCTGCTTTGATTCACCGCACTAGGCAGTAGTACATAGTGCTCTTTCGGGGAGGGCAGGGAACTTATGTTATACATGTATTTGTAACAGATAAGCTCTAGTAATGTCTGAGTACTGCAGACCAGGATCTGGTCTCTTTAACACTCTTTATGTGGGATGGTTAAAGAATATACAACTAATGCTATTAAAATGTGAATACTTCATTATTTTAATTAAAGGGTTTTTGTGTCGCTTGGGGGAAGCTGTAAACACAGCATTGTTGTACCTTTTAAAGTTGTTACGGTCAACTGAAATTGAGCAAACAGTTATTTATCTACACATCCAGCAGACGCAGAGCAGTGTGAGCATTTATTTTGGAGTTGTGTTTCTGGCCATCTGATGAATGTGCATTCAATATTCACTCTCCTTTTAGCGCTGATTTTGGTCTCCGCCAACTCCATAGGGAAATATCTGGATCTTTAGCAGCTAGAGGCTCCTCTATGTTCACCAGCTAATTACTAACTTTGTCCATCAGCAAATTGATGAACAAAGTTACAAAGTTACACTGAACCAAAACAGTAAATTTGTGGGCCATAAAACCAATACAATGAGCAGGACTGCTCGTTAAAGCTGAGGGGAACTGTGGAGTTGGTAATACTTCCCTTTGGATGTCACTATGACCGTCATCTTTCATGTTTCCAGAAGTCTTTTGATCTATTGTCCACATAAAAAATATTGATTAGTGAAGCTTAACAAAGATAAATTATTTGGTTAAACTGTAACAACTACAACTTTCATTAGTTTAGATATAACTTGTTAATATGTTATACTATATGTTAAGATATTGCAATATAAAAACGGTTTATCATACTTAAAGTATTTGAAGCTCAGTGAAACCTAAATGTTGTTTTTCTGTTCTATCCGGCAGTTATCTTTTCATACCAAAGAGAAAGCACTTAGCACTTACCATATTCAGTGCTGCTCCACTTTTCCCATGTCTGAAAAGCAAAATAAATAGTTTAGCAAACAAGACTTATGTGTTAATTAAAGTACCATATTTAGCTGATTAAATTAGAGCTACATAAAACCCAAAATAATGAGTCCTAAACTAAACAGATATTGTGTTGGTGAGAGAGTGGGCTGGAGGACGTGTCCGTTTGGGGTGGAAGCCAGCTGTTGCCCCACTCATATTATTAATGAGTGACTGTAGTAAGGAGTGTAACTTTGGCCGGCGGAAATGTTGTTTTAATTTACCATTTTACACACGCTTTTTAGACAGAATATGTACTACCATGAATGAAAATGACCAATCTAATTGGTCCAGTCTCCAAAATCCAGAATGACACAGTATTATCTTTTTCCCCAATGTTTTGGTATACTATGTATACATTGTCAAATTTGTGAATATGATTCTATATTTAATTGTTTTTTCTTTAGTTGCAGTGTGTTGAGCTCAGTGATACTTGTAGTTAACCAACTACATTCAAAGGCCAGGAGGTATTTTTAAAAAGATGGTGACAGTGTCCTTATCTTAGCAGTCCCCAGAACTTTCTTCACAACACCCACTGAGAGACTGTACCTGTAAACTGTAAAAATAACCTGATAAATTGAACAGAAAAGAAGAAAATGTCACTCTTTTCCTAAAAGCAAAAGCATACACTTCTTTTTCATTTATTATTACTCTTGGACAAGAAGAAAATGGGGGAGTAGAGAAGTGAAGTTACTCCAGTTATAGTGTGGCCTCCTGTTTTGTACGATAGACCCAGGAAGTTGTGCCACCACATTCTACCAATATATAATTTCTTCAAGATTATGGCTGTGATCTGGTAAAAATCTGAACCCAAGTACATCTTTCCTGGGTCTTGTCTGCTGCGTCTCACATCAAAGTGGACTTTGTTCCATCATTATGAAACCCTAATAATGCCATTGTAGCCAAATGTGATGGTTTACGTGGACTTTGCTGGAGATGTGTTGAACATTTTCTTATGTTCTGGCTGTGTTTTTTTTTTTGTTTAAGCACCTTAGGTTAGGACCAGACTTCCGCATTCAAAAGGTCAGCAAAGCCATGTTTTTTCAGTGGCTTCACAATAAACCTCCACCTCAGTCATTAGACACTTGCAATTTATTATCTTTTCTTTCTTATTTTCTTTCATGATTAATATCCCAGTAGTGTTATTCTTCCCTGCACACAGCATCCTCTTAAAACATGTTATCATAGTGTGTTAGTTGTTATTGTCATCATTTCTCTGTTAAAAATCACAGATGTTCTTTTGGTGTTACTGTAAGAAACAGTGCGTGGCTTCATCCCCGGGGAAGATATTTTGCCTTAGCACTGGTGAAATGGTAATCGACAAAACCATCAGCACATACACACACACAGAGAACCCAAGAGTTTTTTTTACTGTGTGTCTGTCTCCTGTTTTCTCACCCAGATCTAATTATACTCTTGGAGAAACATTCCTTTAACAGTTGCTAATTTAATTTTTTATGCATATTGTTTTGAAAGCTGGAAATCACACTTTCGACACATGCATTTAACATATTGAAAAATTCAGCTAATCCCCTTTACCAGGACCATGTGAGTGTGGTTTGACCAGATTTTATTTACGGAATAGCAACATAAGTAAACAACCTAACTGTTATCACATCTTGATTCAAATGTTGCTAAACTATGATTGGTGCACGGACGTACATCACATTACTTTTTCCAGCCCAGCCCTGCCCACTTCGAAACAGTGAAAAAAGCACAAATAAGAAACTCTCTAAAATCCAATCAAGCAAAGGAAAGTTGGACTGTTTTATTTCCAATCATTTTTCCAAATACATGTCTTTTCATCATTAAAAATATGCCATCACCTATCACAGCCTAAAATGTGGCCATATAAGGCTTTTTTTTGTTGATATATTTAACATAAGCTCATAAGCTTCAGTGTGGAACGTTTGTCTCCCCCTTCTGGCAGTGATCCCAGGATACAACAAAAATACAAAAGTTCGCCAACGAAAATTGAACCAAGTGAGGCTTCTTCCGTCCAATAAACAAGCTCAGTGCTTCTCTAACAACTCTGGACTTACCTCCCTTAGTCCACTGGTGCCCACACTGACTGGTTTCTGGTGCGCCAGCGTGGGAATGTCGCCACAGACACCAGATTTAAAACTCCAGTATGGAAATGCAGAGAGATTTACAGGCGGTGAGAGAATTTACCAGCATTGTGTGAACTCATTTGATGAGGGCTTGAATGTAACAGATGTTCATTTATATGTAAAAGCCCCACACACACAATTTTAAGTGATGACCACATTAACTACAGTCTTTTTTAACTATTTACATGTGCACGGACCAGTTGGAATTGAGTGACGGTGTCAGAGGGGTGCATTCGAGTTTTCACTCTAGCGGTGTCAGTTGCTCCCTGAGTGCTCAGAGTGCTGCTCTCAGATGCTCAGAGCCTCTGATATGATGATATAACATGCGTTAGCTTGAGTTCATTTTTTAATGTGTTCATTTGACAGCCCTATCTTAAATATTTACTTAAATGATCCTGCCCAAGCAAAAATCATACACTGTGTTTCTGGCATTTTATATGTATCAGTCTATTACTACAGTTAGAGTATTTGCAATTCAGGAACTCTACTGGGAAGAAATGAAAATGGTAACGTTCACTCTACTCCCTTTTGTCAAAATGTCATCTGTTTGGCCAAATTCACAGCTTATGGCATCCACAACAATCGGTCTGCCACATCACAAAGGCACATTGTTTGTAAAATCCTGTTCTCTCTGTGACTGGACCCCATCTGCATAATCAAGCCCACAGATCATTACCATGTGTGCAATATTAAATTTCTGCCAAACCCCAATTAAGGTAGGATTACCTATGCATGGCCAGTTTTATCCTCATTTTGGAAGTGGGGTGCATACCCATAAGCAGCCCACAGTTAATTTGGGCTTGAATCTAACATTTACCTGTATTTGCTTTTGCCATTGGAGCTGGCATTGCAAATGCAGGCTGCATGTTTATGGTTAAAAATCCCACACTCCATTTATGACTATTGGAAACTTTCTGTTACTGAGACAGCAATTAGCTTAAAACTTTCCTCCCGTTGCAGTTTCAGTTCAGGCACATAATTGATTCCCATTAATTGCAGGTGCTGCTGCAACTGAGTTGTGCATAAAATTAGCACGGCACACACACTGTCCCCATCAGGAAATGTATCTCTGTGTGATAGACAGTGAAGGCTGAATTAGGATTTTAAGAAGATGAAGAGCTCTGTGCAAAACTCATTAAAAATAGTTAACAACTGACATTGCTCTATTAAACATGTGCTTACAGTATGCACACACTGGCACAAACGCGCACACCAAAAGACACACATTCACCCAGCACCACTCCAGAGACTTAATTATTGCCACATATGAGCAGAAGGAAGCTCCCTTATATTATTAACACGGTTTCATTTTCCTTTTAATATTCAAGAAAATCTTATTAAAGAAAAAAAAAACTGCTTTGCTGAAAACAGAGATGAGATCTTGATTAAATAAAAATATCTTTGTTCCCTGCCTGTCAGAGTGAAAGAGCACGAGAGACGTGTTGTAATGATGAGGCCGGCAGGTTTAGCCTTTGAAGAAAAGAGATATATCAATATTAACAACTCTCACCATACCCCTCCACCCTGACCCCCTGTTCTTCTAAGACACCTTTTGCTCTCTTTTCCCTTTTTTTCCACTCTCACTTTTTGTATTTGTGCCACTGGACATCTTTGTCTTTCATACTCTCCCAACAAATGCAGCCAGAGATCTGAAAAGATCCTTTAAACTTCTTCTGCCTCATGACTGAGACACAATGACAGGTCTTGCAACAGGGAGATGCTTTTTTTCTTTTGTACCCAAAGACAACTGAATAGGTAATGAAATCACATCCATCTTGATACATATCAGGATCTTGTGATTTCATATTCTGCACGATTTTTCACACCATTTTATTCAACATCTCACTTTTGAGAAACATGAAACAGCTACAGCGTCTACAGCACAAAACCCTGCAGGAAACAGTGTGTTATGCATTAATTATACTGTGAATTGCTCATGAAATGACATATCTTTTCATGTAAGGCACGTTATTTACATTATATAGCATACTGAATGTCGGTGAGCCTTTGTACTATCACCACTTATTCTTACAGATCTTTTTAATGTTGTGAAACATAAATATACAATAGTATCTTTGGCTTCTATTGTGCACATACTGAGTAACCTGAGGAGATTTCTCTGACAAAGTTTCTTCACAGGAGTGTTTTGTTTATGTTTGTTATGGGCTTGTTCTGTTTTTGAAATGTATGAAGTGTGTACTATGGTCATATTAAAATGAAAATGGAAAAGCTGTTTGACCTTACAATTTCAAAGTCGTACCCCGCTGTACAGTTCACAATATTAAAATGAAAATGCAACATAAACAACGTAACCTTATTTTCCATTTATGCACTCGGCCTTGGGAATGGCAACCACCCGCCCGCCCTCTGGTTCCCTGGTGGAGCAGCTCGTACACAGCCTGGGTCAGCGGGGCTTGCTGAAGACTGCTTAGGGGCTGTGGGATAGAGCCGGGCGCCTCTCGCCTCTTGCACCACTCACCTCTCATCTGCTATGACTGCCTCTCCAGCCCCTTAGCAGCCTCCAGCAAGCCACAGTGACCCAGAGAACCAGAGAACCAGAGGGTGAGCGGGTGGTCGCCGCTGTCCGTGCCTACGGCCGAGTGCCTTCTGTCGGCTTTCCTCCAGTGTCCACACACCCTTGGATACATCCGTAGGTGGCCCACCTACAATTCAGAGAATGATTGACGTCCTAACTGAAGACTCGCTTTGATGAGAGGATTGACAGATTGCATTTTCATTTTCATGTTGACACCAAAGAGTGTGGTGCATTTGAATATTGTCCACTGTAGAGCAAGTCTTAAAATAAAATATAAATAAAATGTTACATGCCTTTTTCATTTTCATTTTCGAATTGCTAGAAAATTGCATTTTCATTTTAACTGTGACTTAAATGCATAAATAGAAAACCAGGTTACATTTTTTATATTGCATTTTCATTTTCAAATTTGAATTAACATGAATATTGTCCACTGTACAGTGAGGTTACAACTTTGAAAATCAAACGTGAAACATCTTTTCCATTGTATATTATATACATAATATGGCCATAAGAAGTACATGAGAATTAAAATTAAAATTGCATCATTGTATTTTCATTTTCATTTTTACTCAAATAAAATGATAATGCTTTTATGGAATTACATTTTCAAGTTAACATTATCATTTTAATATAGTCCCCGATAGGCTTCCATATTAGACTTTTAAAAAGTCCTTGAAGTCTTGGAGGTTTAGAGCCCCTCTGTATAATTGGCAGCCTCTAAAAATGATTTGTAGAGATTCACTGGGGAGTTGGATATCTTCGGAGGTGTGTTGAGTTTCTTTCCACCTTGAGGATCCGTCCACTTGACTGAAGGGAATCCAGAGTAGAGGTGTAGTGGGGGGAAAAGCTAGAGAGAGAAATATATGACATAATCCAAACTGAGATTGGTTGCTGTGTGATATCTTGTTTCTCTGCTCCAGACTCAATCAATAGCTGCCAGTGAGGGAGAATGAAGCTCTCCTTCTCGCTCCTGCCCTCTCTCTCTCTCTCTCTCTCTCTCTCTCTCGCCCTCTTACTCACACAGACACACACACACACACACACACACACACCTGTCAGTGAGGAGGAAATGTTGAAGCTAATGAGAAAAGCTTTAAGACATCTTTCTAGACATCCTCTTCAGGGACACATGGACACACCGATCTACCTATTCCTCTTCTCAACAGCGCACAACAACATGGAACTCAATATATTCTTTTACAAGACACTTGCTGTGTACTCACCTTTCATAACCAGGCTGTCCACTGTAGAATTGTTCGCATGTAACACTGGAAAAACATTGACATAAAAAGTGTGTAATGGAGGCTTGTACAACAGTGCAGGGCAACTCCCATTTGGCAGAAGAAGGAACATTCACAAGCTTTTTTATTTGCAGCAAAAAAAAGGGGTTCAACCAATAAAATCCTTCAGATACACATGAGATTCAACAACTGGGAACTATGTTTGCAAGCAAACTCAAACCATGTCTCTGTGGCCATAGAGTATGTAAGTGGGGAGAATTGATACTTCTCCCAAGTAAAATGGAAAAAGTCATTCTTTCATGCAGTCAACTATCACATCAAAGTAATTTTCAAATGTATTGTTAATGTGTATTAATCTTTAAAAGGAAGAAAAAAAATGGAAACATCAGAAATGTTCCTTAAAAGTGCAGTTAGCGATTCTAATTCAATACACCTTTTGGCATATCGAGACCAATGCTGATTCCCCTTCATCATTCCACTGTAATACTGTATTGCAGAATACACTGCAGTAAAGAAACCTGTAATCCACCCGGTTGTCTCTGATGTGTAGAAGAAACAGTAGTGTGGAGCTGCATCTTGTCACATACAGTTGTGACCAGTCACACCATTAATTGACCCCTGTGTCTCAGGCTGCAATGTTTTTCACACATAAAAAAGCACCCGTTGGGTTACAGGACGAATAAACAACATAAAATGTAACCATATGTTTTGTGGTCATTAAACAAGGACAGCTATAGAAGATTATTTTCACACAATGTTAACAGTTGCAAAGGAAGAGTTACAAAAACATAAAAGGTGTATCATACATTATATTTGTCACTTCTGATAAGCTGCAGCTCATAAAACAGAGTTAAACCTAGGATCTGACAAGCTGAAACTAGAAATAATGCCACAATGTACACCTAAGATCCATTGTACTAATACCCAACTTTTGCTCATGACAAAGATAAAGAGGAGGAGCCCAAGTTCATCGGAGTCATGCAGTTCCTTGGATGATTCATCTGACACAACCTCTGATTTAGCCTCTGCTTCTTCCAAGGAGGAAGAATAAGAAGCCACTGAAGAGGAAAACGGTGCAGCAGAAGAAGCAGAACAAAGCCAAGAAAGAGCGGACCTTTGATAAACAAGGTAATTCATTCATATTTGTGACTGCAGATCCCCACTAATTGAGTATACATATCAAACATGAGCATGTTACAGCCAGTGTTGTTATGGTAAATCATCATTTTGGATTTGGATTAATGTTGATTGCCAACTGCCAGTGAAAGAAAGAGCCCCCATTTTCCTGGGGTTTGAAAGGCCTCAACAAATGGATGTGAATGGTACATATTTTTAGCCACAATGTCAGCTGTACACCAGGAATGGCATCTTGCTCTGTTGCCCTACCAGTCAGTGTGAGTCCCACGGACTGGTCAGATTGCCAGTATATGTCGATTTGGTGCAGATATTCCTGGCTCCCAGAGAAAGAATTCTGATGATTTTGGTGACCCTATGAACCATTTCAATAACAAGCATGGTACCACAGATTTTTATTTTATTTCCTTTTGTCTACACGTTACCAAACCAGTGTGAGGGTGTCTATTCAAACTTTCATTTAATATATTCAAGGTTCATTCAGTATATTCAAACTTTCATTCAATATATATAATAATTTCCTAAACAGCATGCCATTATATATATATACATATATCATGTGATATATGATATTATCCAGTGTGAACGTAATAATCTCGATACTGCCATGTCCTTCATCATATGGAAATTACCTGTGTGTTCCTAAAAATGAGTTCACATTGCACTTTACAGGCAGTGGAAAGGTAATGACTGAGTTTTCATAGTATACACCTTCATCTAATATTTGAAAAAATATTTACATATTTCCTCCAAATGGGTTACCAGGAAGGCTACAGTTTACAGATCATGGGAAAGTAATTACAGTAAAAGTTCTTATTATCATGCTTTTATTTATGTTGAAACTACCCATAAGAAACAATGCACACTACACTTTACAGGCAGTGGAAAGGTAATTATGGGTTAACTACCGTGACATTTCCTGCAGTTTCCACATCTACCATTCGCAAAACTAACTATTGCAATGGCTACCACTCTCCCTGGCTTATCGGAAGGTAAGGCTGTGGAAAATACATTAGGTTTGTTATACTGAAAGTACTTGGTACTTGTCGTGGAAACTGGCTGCTGCATTTGTTTTGGGCAAAGAGGCAATGTTGACATGCTGATGGTTAAAATGTGAGACCACAGAACTTGGTATTGCTTGCTTACAGCCTGTCTTGCAATGCAATAAGGGATATAAATGCTGTATACTCAGTAATTACCTGTCTTACCCTATATGTTGGCTATACCACTAACTGTGACAAACCAAACATCTTTATTCTGCTTTAATGTTACTATATAATACCCAATATTTTACATTACTTTATTTTTTTCACAGTAATTCCCAGTAGTTATACTATTTCAAGCAGAAAAACATGCAATTTAATTTCAGTTGGACTAAACCTTTTGTACATAATAATGTTCTCTCTGTCATCTTTAATCCCACTCACTTCCATAGCACTGGATCACACAGATCTGGTACCCAAAAGCAGACAGGAGGTAGAATAGATGTGTTCTTTGCATGGTCAGTATAATCAGAAATGAGTTTGGCAGACCAGGCAAGCGAATCAGGGAGGTAAGGGAAAGTAGGCAGGCTAGTCAAAAGAGAGGGTATAGGCTTGAACACCTGGAGAATGTTTGCTGTCCTGTATACAGTACACTATATACTGGGGCTAACTGCGAGTGGTGGGCCTCCACATTGTCTGACTGGTCCAGAGAGTGTTCTGCCAGTGCGTGAAGACAGCAGCAGGGAGCCGCGCCAGCTTCACTGCAGGAGACATAAATAGACATTAGTACTGACGACCCAATTACCTGCAGCTGCGACTGCAGCAGCATGCCAGCTACAGCTGCATGCCAGCCCAGACAGATGCACCACACCACACCCCACTGCCACAGCCACATCTCCCCTGGTTGCATCCCACAGGTGCTCTGTGGGTTGAAATTTGTGGGTGAAATAATGAAAAGTAGTTTTTTGGATGCCAAATATAAAACAATAACCAAAGATTAATCTTGTTGGACCATGCACACGAAGAAAAACTATTTTGTTAAAATGTTTGAGTGTCCTGTAGCTTTAAGTGCCAGCTTTAAGAAAATCTGCCCAGTTCTGTCTCTTGTGCTGTGACTATATGAAAGCGTTGATTGCCAGGCCTCTCTTTTAAAGCTGACAGATGGTTCTAATTGGCATTAAACCAAAGCGAGTATTTGCCATGCAATTAAGTATAGCTGTATTTACTGCAAGCTTTCTTCAAGGAGCAGCAGTGTGGGTCAAAGTGCAACTATAGTGGCAAAACCTAGATTTAAAACCTCATTAAAAATTCACAAAAGAGGAAAAGTGAAACAGGAGATGAACCCAAGCCCACAACACAGGTCACGAGCATGAAACCATGGAGCCTGGTATCTGCAACCGCAGTGCAAGATCAGGATGAAATACCCCTGACACACATACATTTATGTAAACATGTTCATATAGATCCCTTTTTCCAATTATTCCCCTGCAATCTCCACCGGGTTAGTTATGTCCCCCTGTACACTAATATGAGCAGGATTTTTAAGCAGTGTGACTGAGGAACTTCATAAATTCTTTAAAAGATAGATTTGGACTTTTCCAGTCTGTTATAATGCAGTACTCACATGCTAAATGTATGTTGAGAGTGTTATTGATTACTAATATGAGGCTTCAGAATCTTCCAAAGCTACAGTGTTTCTTTGCCGAGCCACGGCAGAGTTACGTTGGCGGGACTAAACACCAGCAATAAAAATGAACGCTACGAAGATGATGATGCCAAATGATTTAACCAAGTCGGATTGCAAAAGTATTACAGGAGCTCTAATTTTAAGTCTAATTTAATTATTTTTTTTATTAACAATGGATCCATGTTTACCGTGTGTTGCTTGTAGTGACAAACACACGGAGAGTTAACACTAGACTGCGCAGGTTCCCCTTAGCTGTATTGAGCTTTTTGCCATCTCTTCATGTTTTGGTTTAATGGCCCACAGCTTTACTGTTTTGGTTCACTGTCACAGCTCTCATCATCATTTTATTTGGCTGCAGCTTGCAGCTCTGTCCAGTGAAAAAAGCATATCCACCTGCCCAGCCCCAATCGGCAAACTGTCAAAGTTAGCGACGAGCTGGTGAACTTAGTTGTGCCTTTAGCGGCTAAAGAGCCAGGTTGTTCCCTTAAGATGTTCCCCAAACATCCCACGTCTGCTGGATGTGTAAATAAACCACTGTTGATGTTGCCAAAACTACCCAAAAAACAATTCAATCCAGTTTATGATTGCCAGTGGCAACAGCGAGTGAGTTAAAAACTAAAACAAGCACAGGGAGGAAGTGGAGGAGGCACAGTCGGGCCTCTTTGGTCCTCCGAAGGGAACTGTGTGACCTCCGAGCGATGAGGTCTCTGAATGGAGATGCAGCTTTTGTCTCTCTAATCAGAAACACATAAAGAGACACTTACACATTCAAATCTGAACATAGCATGGCAACAGTGCACACACGGTGTCTATGAAACATACAAAAAGACACTGAATAATGTGGATGTGTGAAAATCATCTTTCACAATTTCACAGTCTTTCCATCTATCCATTGAGTGCCTCCCAATTGTAGTACTGCAAGTCTTTCTCTGCATATCCTTCACATTCTGTCTATTTTACTCTTTCCCTCCTCCAATACAAACAGCTTTCTCTGTTGCTGAACTGTGCGTGTGCCATCATGCATCAATAACAGAAGCTAAATGAATACTGTAACACCAGCTTACACATTTCTTTGCTCTTGTACACAGGTCTCTTTTGTCCATCTCACATTCTGAAATATAATTTGTGGTGGTCATAAACTGAAATGAATGCCAGTCTCCTTCACCCCCTCTACTTTCTCTCATGTCAACTTGCTATCACTCTCACTTTCTTTTCACCAAATTTTTTCTCAACTGTGCTGCCCTCTCTCTAAATTCCCCACTTCAGCTCTGTCAATTGGGCACACTGCTTCTGCATTTTGTATATTTTCAGCGTTTTAAAGACTTGATCTCATCATCAAGGTTGCAACTCAATAAAACACCCTGACCTGCCTCAGCATCGACATACTAATCAACATGATTTAGCCTCCATTAGGACTGGTTTGACTACGTGTAACTGTGTCACCCAGTGTGCTGAGAGTTCTTCTTGTACCACATATAAAATGTGCATTTATCGATACATAAATATATGCCCATAGAAACCCAATTGTTTTTTTTGTTTTTTCTTCACTTACTCTTTCAGATTTGACAGGAACCTTGAATGTCATTCAAGAGCAGATGAGGGAGTGCCTTTAACAATTTTGAAAGCAAAGTATATCCTTTTCTTGGTTTCTTTATCCTTGAGGAGGACAGGTTCCCTTTCATTTTTTTCCCTTCTACCTCTCCTACTCCTCCGCAGCCATGGGCTCATTCTAAAAGCTCTTGTTAGTTCACTCTGGTCCTCTACTCTCAACTCCTTATTGTGCCGAAGCCTTTCTCTTCTCAAGGTAAAAGTCCCAGCACTTCATGAAATAGCAACAGCATGTGTTTTTTTAATCTTTCATTCAGTAACTACAAAGTGCTGAAACCTTGTTCCTCTTACTATCAATTGTAAAGTTATTCACACACAATTGAATTAACTATTATGTTCATTTATAAAAGTCATATAAAGCCCTTACCTTCTCTGGTATCTTGCTCAGAATATGTCTGACTGACAGTGATTGGAAGTATAAAGTGTACCCTATGCAGTCCTACACAAGTGTCTTCACTTGTGTTTACAACCAGCTGAAAACTGATCTTGGCGCACAATCACCATGATCTGTAAGGAGAAGTATTTCTTTTGACATCACTTTGACATGTATATGTCCTCTGTTCAAGTTCTTTGAAAGATTGCTTTTGGATTGTACGGCACAAGGCCAGTGGTTGTGACCTAGCTTACTATGACATTTTCCTTTGCCATTTTGTACATTTTTAAAATCTGTCTTCTCACTGAATGAACAATGACTGATATTGACACACTGTTAAATTCAATGTGTCACAGCAAAATTGTGCTGAAATGTTATGTTTAGAACAAGGACAGCATATCTAATGTAGTGTTACTACTGAAAAGCAAACAGTATTCTTTACACAGCAGTGACTTATACTTCTTGTGGAGAGTTAGATGAGAAGATTAAAATTAAAGAAAAAATAATAAATTGCACATGGCAACATCAGTATCTGAAATATAAGATTTTATATCAGGTGAAATTTTATGGTTTCTTTTGATTGAACATGATTTAATCCATAGATTAAGAAGGGGGTTCACGCCGTAATAAACAGAATAAATTATCTTATATTAAATATTATGTATTATCTTGGAATAAAATTATAACAATTACATTTTTTTTTATTTGATTTAGTGTCAGCACCAGTAACAAGGTTGTTACAACGTTGAAGAAAATAGTGCACTATGGCGGACTTACACAGTCAAGCTTTAATTATAATAGGTTGTGAACTAAAGTGGGCTAGTCTGAGGCATGAAACTCCCAGGCTGAAAATGAGTCCCACGGATACCGACTGAATCAGCTTTTCTTTCCACTAGCAATCATTTAGCCACAAAAAATCAATGCAGTTGCAGACAACAGCATGTATTTGAGAAAATAAACCACAACATCCAATCTCCACAAAACATACTCACATAATTGGTCATTTCTCACCAAAGGCTGCTTATTAATTAATTTATTTATTTTGCTGGGAGCTAAGATAGGCAGCTTTTGGTGCACATTCTGTGGGCTTATATATTTGTATGTGTGTGTGTGTTTAATATGCATATTTGTTTGACAGGAGGAAGAAGGGGGATGTAAAGGAGGAAGAAGAAATAAAGGATAACATCTGGTGCATCACATCTGCCCCAGGCCTGCTCACCACGGGGAATCATTAGAGGCATCACGCACATACACACACACACACGACACTGACAGGATCCTTCATAAGATATAAGATGGTAAACTGGATGTATGGATGGACGGATGACAAATTTCACACATGCACACACAAAGACCAATATCATGCAGCCCTGCTGAGAGATGTGTAGCATTGCTCATTTCCATGCAGCCACGAGCTACGATCTCTATCAACCACGCTGGCTTTGATGTACAAGCTCTCATTCCCCGCGACTCTCTCTCTGCTTTGTCTCACAATAATCTCAATGACTACCATTCCAGGAGACTGATGGAACATGGTTTCTCTCCGCACTTGAGTGTGCAGTTTTGTGTGTTTGTGTAAATGTGCTTGTACTTTGAGCTGAGATATTTGCTCATTTGTGGTGTCAGAGCCTGATTGCACAATGAGGCTGAAGTTTGGCAACTTCAAAGGCTCGAGACGAAAACCTAGTGGCTGTAAGAGTCTTTTCATCACAGTTTATCATTGTTTCAGTTAATTGCTTCACCACGGGGGAGGGGGTGATGTGTGTTTAGTTTGCTATATGGACTGAAACCAACATATGTCACAGATAAATGGCATCGTGCTTCTCTGTTTTTCTTTATCAGACAAACATATGTAGTACACTGTTCCATCTGCATGCATTTGTAGACACACACTCCTTTAGTCAACTTGTGGCCAGCTCACAGCAGCCTCACTAGATGATTATAGATGAGTCAGCCTCAGAAATGTCTATCTACTCTTGCACTAAGCTCATACACAGCAATTATGCAAAGGTACACAGATAAAACAGTTTAATACCAAAGCTCACAACAATAACGCATAAACATATTACGGAGTTCTACCTCAATTAACCTATGATATATTGTTTGCATTATTGTCTGGAGATAACTTAGGTTTACAAACCCCCTGACTCAGACACCTAGAAGTGCATTAAAATTCAAAGCCAATAATTAAAACTTAGCAATATGACCTGATCAATCCCAAACAATATAAAGCCTCTCAGCTAACACAGACTATGAGTACACACTGAATGAGAAAAGTTTACACAGTGACAACAGACTGCAGTGGTCAGGTGTCTGTATTATCTCCTCAGTCGTGCACCGATAAAAGCTTTGGAGTTACTTGATAAAATCTAAACTAATGGGTGGATTTAATTGTGCTAGTGTTAGACTCTGTTTTGAGCATTGTGCCATGCAATCTGATATGGGGAATCCCAATGCACATAATCGTATAAAATAGTCAAACAAACACAAATCTCAGTTGAGCCATTCTAATCCCGTGTAGAGCCGATTAACTGATAAATCAATCCATGGAAAAGGAATCAGCAACTATTTTGACGATTGATCATGTAAGTGATTTTCCAATCAACAATACATTTTCTTGTTCTAGCTACTGAAATGTAAGAAATTGCTGCTTTTTTTTTTTTGACATGACAGGACAGTAAACAGAATCTTTGTGCTTTGGACTCTTGGTTGGACTAAACTAGTAATTTTAATGTGAATTTTGGCTCTGGGACATTGTGATCAGCATGAACTACCTTCTGACATTTGACAGACAAGATAAATAAAAGAATTTCCAGATGAATCAATAATGAAAACAAACATTGGAGTTGCACATTTCTGCTGCAGCTGCCACTTCAAGCGTCTATAGTCAATATTTTTATATTAACAGTGACTACATGAAAGGTGAAGGGATCTTTAGTAGTGATACACCCACAGAGAAGTATCACCCAACTCTGCAGTGCCCCTCAGTCCTATGGAGAATTTGTAGTGACTTTCAGATCATTGTTTAACTGCATGCTACCTACCCAGCACCAAATGGCAGGCAGTTAGTCAGTGACTAGCTGGTGAACGTAGGGGAGCATTTGACAGCTAAAAAACTGTATCTTTCAAAGATGGTAGAGAGTTGGTAGAGCTAAAAGGAGCCAAATGGACTTACATATGCTGGCTACGGTTCCACTTCTTTTAAACACTGAATTGACTCCCACATTATTGCTACAGTACTGTATGTCTTTGACATTGTGGAATTCAAAGTTGCATTTCAAATAAGCAACTTACTTAAAGTTATGGCAAGGGAGTAATTTCCTTCTGGCATGAGATTTTGTTCTTTTAAATGTACAGTGACCCCCTAGCCTGGCATCGCTAGACTAATTATCAAATGTGTATTCACGCCATCCTGTTGGATGGTACGTCCTGTTAGAAGTTCGGCAAACACATATTTCTTATAAACATAAAGTTTAAATGCAGTTGTTTGTTCTCCTTTCAGAGAAAATACTAGTGGCCCCCTGCAGTTCCTCCTTGATTCCAGAAATGTCTCTGACTATCTTGTACATTACTGTGAACCAGCGGCTTGCCCCATGGAGTAATGCCATGCTGGTAAAAATTCAAAAAAGAAAGCTGAACACAGGTGGTGAAAAATACATTTCCAGTCCATTATGGCATCTAAGAAGAGATACTTTGCAATTATAATTTAGAACTGGAAATTACAAAGCACTCCTTTTTTCTCTGACATAACTGCCAAAACAATAGTAATGCACATGCCTTTTTGCTACTGTTGACAAGCTGACAAACCCTTCTGTATCAGCAGCCTCTGAACTTTTATCTACTAAATCATGCAATAAAGTTGCCTCCACCTTTACTGACAAAATTCAGAAAATTAGACAAGCTGTCAGTTCCCCCATATCAGGTATCATCTGTGTTGTCTTTGCATCCACTTAAAACAAAATTCAATTAGCATCACACAATTTGATCCTGTCAACCATAAAACCTTGGAAGAAACTGAATTAAATTCTAAACTGTCTTAACTGGTTTGAATCCTATTTGAATGACTACTTTGTGTCGATTGGCAATTACACATCTGAGAGTACGAAAATGACATGTGGAGTCCCCCAAGGCTCCATATCTGGGCCTCTTCTGTTCAACATCTACAGCACAGATCATGGAAAACAACAAAATATATTATAATTATAATGACACACACAGATTTATATAACAGTTACCAGGTGACTATGGCCCAGTATACGCACTGAGTACAGTAAGTGCTTTTAACAAATCAATGATTGGATGTGCCAACATTTCTCCAGTTAAACAAAAATAAAACTGAACTGACTGTCTTTGTTCCCCAAACAGAATGCTTGAGAGACAGTGCTCACTTATGTCCTAACAGGATTTAGAAAAATTGTCCAATGTGTTTATTGTAAGTAGGCTCGACTACTGTGATGCTGTCTTTATAGGCTCCCTATAAAGTCTATCAGACAGCTGCAGCTTATTCAGAATGCTGTTTGAGTCCTCACTAAGACCAGGAGAGTGGATCACATTAGTCCAGTTCCCAGATTTTCATAAAGCACTGAATGGCATAGAGCCAAAATACATTTCTGAGCCGCTGCTCTGTTATGAACTGTCCAGACCTCTCAGATTGTCAGGAACAGGCCTTCTAACTGTTCACAGAGTCAAAACTAAACATTGAGCAGCAGCATTCAGCCTTTTTTGAAACCACAAATCTGGAACAATTTCCCAGAAAACCCAGAGATCAGCTCCAACTTTCAGTTCTTTTAAATCAGGGTTTAAGACTTTTGTTTATATATTCATATCTTGCACTGCACTATAGCTGCACTTTTTATTCTACCTTTTAATCTGTGTTTTTTGTATTTCAGATTATTTTAATCTTATGTTTGACTTTTAATCCTTTAAAATCATATTTATGTGTGTTTAATATGACCTTGTGTGTCTTTTATATCTTGTCTTAATGCTTTTATGTTTGATGTAGAGCACTTTGAATTGCCTTATTGTTGAAGTGTGCTATACAAACAAGTTTGCCCTTCCCTTGCCTCGATAGCACCACACATCACTGAGCCAGCACAACTTAATCTGTAGTATCTGTTAATAACATTCAGTTTCAATAATTTGGTATTAATGATGAACTGAATATGTTACAGTACCTTTGTTTTAAATGTTGTAATGCTACAAAAAAAATAATAGAATGAATGGCTCTGTACCTTGTGGAGGTCCAGCCTACTCTGTGGTTGACGGATGCCTTTCATGGATGTCTCACCAGTGACTGTTGCTTTTCTGTCATCTTTAGATGACACTGAAGTGGCACTCTGCCCCCTCCTGTGGCACTGATGTTTCTTTTGTGTGGTGCAATCCCTTTTTTTTGTCATCACTTTCAGGCCGAGCCATTTTTCCTTCACCTTCACCACAGTTCTTATTGTGGGTGACAGCGTTTGTAACATTTGTCACCTGCCCTCATGCTTTTTATTTATAATTTTTTTTGGTTGGTTTTCTTAGACAAGTCAGTTGTGAAAGTGCCAAATAAAGAGTCGGGTTTAGCTGAACCTCATTGCTCATGACGTTTGTAATTTCTTTCTCACCTGCTCCATTTTAAGGCAAGACAGTACACACTGTTACTGCTTTTTTAAAAGTTTAATTTTGTTGTGTGTTTAGTTTCGGAGATGACAGCTGATAGAGGTGGCAGACTGATGACTGGAAGGAAAATTCATCACATGGTTACCCTTTTTTTCTCTTTTGTGAAAGTTCACAAACAGGTTTTCATGATGCTCTGCAGCTGACAAATACATTGCATTGACAGTTACTTATAAGTGCAGTTTTGCTGGTATTTCCCTATATATATTTTGCTGGCACTGCAGGCATTTTAATATTAGAGTTTTTGCACTAACTTAAAACAGCTGGACTATGTTTAGAGTATAGTACAATTTGATGGGTAACAGCTGGAATTTCATACATGCTAACACTACTAATGTCCAATATGATGGGCTTATGGACCTTTTTAGTCTGGGTTAGTGTTATGAATGCTACTGGCTGCAGTTTCATGTGCAAAATGTACAATCACACATCTTAAAAGTAATTTTGATGGTTTCAAGTGAGTTGATTTATTTCTAAATGGTGAAAATATATATGTATATATTGCCTATCATGACAGTTTAGCAATGTGTTTTCTGCCTCCCTGCTGCAGGCACATTCTCATTTTTTTGTTAAAGGGAAACCCCTATTTTTCATCTTTCAAAGCAGTTGGAGCAAGTGTAATTAATAATGTAATGATTCATTTAAGAACCAGCATGTTCAATAACAGAGCTCTGACTCACCTAAAGAGTGCAGGCATAATTCATGTTATTAGGCACACCTGTGTTTGAAAAATCAGAATGGTGACCTGTTGTGTAAAAGTGTTCATATGTACTATATATTTAAACATTATACCAACTTCCTTCTGAGTACAGGCAGTCTGCACACAGATTTAAATATTGTTTGCATGCTGTGAAAACTGTTGAAAAAATTTAAACTTTTTTTTTATTTTTTTCTTCATTGAATGAAATTCAAGGATCCGTATTTTTAATCCAAATCCAAGGACCCAGTAATGTTACCATTTTATCAAGTAAGAGCTTATGATAACTAATATCGTTTGAAAAAAACACTGTAGATAATTGTATTTAGCCATCATTTTGTAAGAGCCTGTGCCACTTTTTTCAGATGGTGGATATCTCATTTTGGAATAAAAACTCTGCAGCAGGATGCCCACCATGTGTGTCAGTCTCTGCCTCCCAGTGGGAACACTATGAGGTTGTTTAAGAATCAATTCTCATGACACACTATTGCAATATTATTATGATCAGTAAAACAATTGGTGTTATTGGTGTACCTGTGCAAATCCTGTTTATTGTTGTTATTGTGCATCATGTCCAATCTAATCCACTAATAGGATCTTGGGAAAAGATAAGGGGTCTTCCACAGTGCAATTATGATGAGAGAACAGCATATCGCAGTTGATGTTTATTTCACACAAAAGTGTAATAGCATTCTATTTGAGTATTCTCCAATGTAAACTAAAACCCTGCAGAAAGATAAACAGAGATTGCACTTCAAAAAGCCAGCAGTGGCAGGAAATGTCTGTGTATTCTCATATTCCTTTAGAAACAATAAACACTGTCTTTTAACTTTCAAACTCTCCATGGTGGCATGGCAGCGACTCACTGAGCTTGGGTGAGGCAACGATCTTTGAAGGAGAGCGAGAGGAAGCGAAAGAGACAGCTTCTGAAAATAAACATTTCTCCTGAGAGGCACAGTGTTTCTGTGTGTATGTATCATTTTGATGACAACAATTCTTTTGACTATATATGTGTGTGTGTGTATGTGTGTGTGCTTGCTACAGTGCATTATTCAGTGGCTATTTCATCAAATTGTACACCCCCAACAGATCGCAGCCTTTTTGAAGTGCACGCCTGTGTTTGTGTAGTATACGGAAACAACTTGTTTGGTTCAATTTACTACAATTTATTTATGTAAGTAGGTGTAATATTAGACGTTTATGGCTTGCTTTATAGAAACAAAACATACCCAATGTACTTCAGCTCACCACTGTGAATAGTTACTGTATCACTTGAAGGATGGACTGGGAGTGAAAAAATGCCCCCAGGCTTTTTCCATTCAATTTGGTCCACCTGTTCAATGATGCAGCATCACTGAATCAGGCCGTGACACACTCAACATACTCCTTCAAGACTTGCAAGGGATTGCATTAAAGAAAGTTAGACTCAAACACTAGCCAATATACATTTTAAGCGTACAACATTCAGGAGATTTTTTGAAAAGAGGTCGTGGTACATGTGCTCGATAGCAGTGTGAATTATTGAAGCCCTCACAGTCTCAGCTGAGGTGTTGCAATTATCATTATTATTATTATTTTTTTTACAGATGTTACCCACTAAACTCTGGCTTTGATTTTTTTTTGGGTTCCTCCAACAAACATGTACATTGTTGTAAGAGTGAAAATATAGTATGTAGACTTCTGAATTTTTCAGCAGTAAATATTGGATCATAACTTCTTGTGGCTGATTTTGTGACTGATGTTAATGCTCCCCTCTGCACCTAATTTTCATTCTTTGAATGAAAATTAGGTGCAGAGGGGAGTTTTGCGAAAAGATTGATACCACTCTCATGTCTGTGTGTTAGAGCTAGAGCCGGGATGTGATTAGCTTAGCTTAGCATAAAGACTTGAAGCAGGGGGAAAAAGCTAGCCTGGCTTTTTTAAAGGTTAAAGTTTTAAAAATCTCTCTCTTAGAACCGTTGAAGATCACAAATCAACATTAGTTTTTTTAATCCATACCAAACAAAAATATTTAAATGATAATTTAAATAAACTGTTTCTTAAGGAACAGCAGTTCAGTATCCATCAGTATCCATCACAGACTAACTGTTTCTGCTTCCAATCTTTATATTAAGCTGAGCTAATTGCCTCCTGGCTCTAGCTTCAGACTTAGTTACATACCTACATAACACATGCATAGGAGTGGTATCAACCTTGTCATCTAACTTTCTGCAAGACATCAAATAAGTGTATTTCCTAAAATGTTGAACTATTCGTTTACAAATGCTAAAATGTTTTAATACCAAACCTTATGATCACATTCAAGGCTAGATTAAACCCTTTGATATTACTGTTTATAACACTTAGAAGTAAAAGATAATGAAAAAACTGTTTATGTACAACAATAGTACTGTAGTTCATCATTAATATCAAATTATTCAAAGTGAATGTTATGAACAGATCCTACAGATTAAGTTGTGCTGGCTCAGAGATGTGGTGCGTATCGAGGCAAGGCAAGGCAAACAACTTTCAACAAAAAGGAATTCAAAGTGCTTTACAACAAACACAAAGGAATTAAGAAAAGTTATAAAAGATGGTTATATTCATGGAGAATTTAAAGCTAGCTAGATATGATAAGGTTGATGGGAAGGCAGGTGGGAAGCTGGAAGAAGTATGATTAGGGGCCAAGAGCCATGGCTAAGATAGAGTAATGAATGAGAGAGAGCCTGTATTCATGACTCAGTTATATTATTATATTATGACTTGCCCACACTGGAAACCTTGTTCCCTCGCAGAGACTAAAGGTGATAAAGTAAACAACCTTATATTTTTTACGATGTTTCCCAGCACCTGACTTGGACCATTTGAAGTATCACTACTGTCTCCAACGACACTACTGCTGCTTCTTACAATCGGAGGGCTTTGATGTACAAGGTCCGCCAAACGTTTTGAAGTCTGCATGACACGCCATCAAAGCACTTTTGTGCCTCGGCACTAGCTGCCGATGCCCGTGACGTTTTTCCCTGTCCTTGACGGCATGCGGGTGTCAAAACAGAGGGAGACACGCACGTAAAGGTAAGCATGAACATCACACTGCTTTGAGAGGGAAAATGCTGGACCAAGTGTAAGAGAGAGCGGGGCGAGGGCAGAGAGACAACAAGAGAAAGATTCAGTGGAGATGAGGAGAGGATGGAGTGCAGGTGAGATCAAAAACCTCCGAAATGGGACATCATAAGCATCCCCTACATCACAAGTTGAAGGACAGAAAGAACGAAGTACTGCGGATGAAGAAAAGAGACATTTTGCAAGTGAACGCGAAAGATAGAAAAACAAAGCAAGTTGCAGAGAGAGAACATGTGTCTTTCAACATGATTGTCTCTTTAATGTAGTAAGAACCATATTGTACTTGATCAGGTGAACTAACCTACCCTTCAGTGGCACCCTGCAACCCATTTCCTCACAACCTCCTACACCTTGGATCTGCTTTTCATCATCTTTTCAAGCAGAGATGTGTCCCTGGCATCATAAAAAAGAGAATACATGCTATTCGAGAGGAAATGTATTTCTCAGTATACTACCTATCTGATAGTCAACCATGTAACCATAGCAACAGGTGGCTGACTAAAGAACCCTGCTTTTGTAACAGGTTGTACTGGCTTGGCTAAGGATATGGCAGGATGCTTACATTTCAATAGGTTTATACTTAAGCTAGACACAGGCTGTAGTACAAAGTCTCCCTTTAATGTTGACAAGATTGTAATTTACATACAATAACCTTGACTACAAATAAGTCCTGGGTTAGAGCAGAAAATATCTAAGTGAGGTTGAATTTACATTGATTCCACTTGGATATCAGTCTCAACAAAAGGAATGAATAGATCAGTCTTTCTGTCCATTGTTCCCCAGTCCACCCACACGTCATCTGTCCAGCCACTAGTGATGCGCGGGCCAGGTTTTTTTATCACCTGCACCCACCCCGTTATGAGAGCCAATCCGCACCACCCAACCCCTGTGATATTTTCTAGTAAGCTAACTCGAACCTGCCAGGTTACGGGGAATCGCAAAACTAATAAGATTTCCCCAAAGAACGGAGCTAGGCTTTGAAGGGATTTTGGTGTAGTGGCTGCATGGGGTATAGCAGCCTCAGTGGTCATCACGTGCCGCACATTGGGCCCTAAAAGCTTTTTTTTACCACACAATTACTGAAAAGGGAGAGGCTCTAAAACAGTGAAAAATGTCACGAAATCCTTAAATTACTTTTTTTATTATCTGAATTTGATCCATTCTATCCCATAACATTAGAAAAGGACTAGAGGAGTCATATGACTCAATTATGCCACTGCATTCATGTGTGAGGGGAGCCATCAGGAAGTCAGCCAGTTTGACCAGCGGAAGTCTTGGATGCGCATGCTCTCAACCAGCCCTCCTGGAGAAGGACTTTAGTGCGCATGCTTTACGGGCCTGTGAGGAAGCAGACGGAGGCTTTTTTCAGCAAATGTGCCCAATGAGCAGCTTTCATAGGACAGAATGGGGCGCCATTTTTGAATTTTGAACGCCGTATCAAGGTGTCCTGAATACATCCATGACACACACACAAGCACACAGATGATGCTACACTCATTTTGGCTGACTGCAGAGGGCATTACTGTATATTGCTAGTGGTAGTGATTTGCTGTAAAAAGGTAGCACTTTGCCAATAAAAGAGAAAAGTAAGACCACAAGGTGATGTGAACAATGTGAGTTTAAGGCTTTGCAAATGTTTTATGAGGTAGGAAATGCAACCAACATGTTTGTTAGACCTACTGTTATGGTTGAGGAAAGTTTATTAAAATTCAATACAATAAAACCACCACAGTACTTTAATTTCTAATGGGTGAAGTAATAGTTTTGTACTGACCTAAATGTGACAGCTTGGACTAGCAACAGCAGGGCCGGAGTGATGGATAAGAAAAGCAAACTAAGCACCTGTTTAGGGCTTATCTAATTTTAGGGAAATTTAATCTTTGTAAAACTTTTTCAAAGCCCAGAAAAGTCATTTTTATTCTGGAAGACGTCATCGCTGTGTACGAGCCAATCACATAGCCCGGCTGGGTCAGAGGCCAGAGAGGGACAGAGGGATTAACACTACTGCGCATATTCAGTGAGCCGCATACACCCGGAAGTATTCTTATTTGTCCAAATTTGTACCCTATTTTGGTCTGGTATCCAGTTCAATACATCCATGGCATTTACTGCCAGATAAAACTTCACTGCCAACCTTTTCCTCTGCTCTGATTCACCGTCACTTTCTGCCGCACGCTCTTTCTCACTTGCTCAACCACACATTACGCACTGCCTTTTTCTTTAAAGGAGCTACGCTGCTCTTAGAATACTGGAATAAGTATCGACAGCTTGTCAACACTGCAGCCAATGATATAAGTTAAATAAATTACATTTTGAGGTCAGTTTAAGAAAGTGGTGCAAAAGCTATATTTTATGTCCTTATGTGCCTGCATTGTGGATGTTTCAACCAGTTTGGAATTTGTCACTACAAAAGGTTATATTTAGAAGTTTCTGATAAGAAATCATACCAATCATACCAAAAATGTTCTTTAAACACTTGAATATAATAATATAATCACTGTAATAATTATACAAGTGTATTATATTTTGGTTGGGTCATATCTTTTACACATTTGGACATCTGACACATGAAGACAGGTGAGATTCAGCCCTTTCCAATGAGAAAGTAACACTAAAATATGTGTCAAACTTTAAACCAAATCAAGCAAAAGGCCCTGAGAAGGATCATTCATATGGTTAGGGGGTAATAGACAAATTCTGCATTTACTGTAGTCTATTTGAAGATAGTGTTGCTGCTTATACGTCCCACTTTAGTCTTTACATGCTCATTTGTACATTATGTGTGCTTAAACTAATATTTACAATACTATATACCAATAGTTGGTTCAGTGCCATGTGATATGGCAACGTGTTAAAATGGCGAGGGCCCCCAAACAAAATCCTGCTTAGGGCTATGTCAAGTCTATGGTTGGCCCTGAGCAACAGACTGAACTGACTGAATGTACCTTTGTGAAAGCGCTTCTATGTGTCCACATACTGTTGTACGTACTGAAGTGAACAGTCATGCAACCGCTTTGCTTTAAAAAAAAAAAACAAGCATACACTACATAGTCTGTGACTACGAATCTTCGAAGTAAACTGAATGTAATTGTTGTGTTCTGTTATTTACTTGACCCTAGAGAGTTGCTTCTGGAAGCAGCGATGCGCTCTGAGAACAAGTGACAGAGTTTAGTTCAACAATGTTTAATGAGGCACAAAGGAATGTATATGGTCAGGAACAACAACTTACATACAGCTCAATATAAGAAAGAAGTACGAGTATGGGAACAAGGAGGTAGTAATAAGATGTCACGGTTGGTTACAAAACAGATGGAATGATGGGGGGGTGGAAACAGTTTGTGCAAACGTGAGTCAAAGTGAGATAAAGAGGCTATATGTTCGGGGTTCAGGGTGTGATGAGAATGGAATGTGAAAAAGAAAGAAAGATGTTTCACGACAAAATGATTCAATTTAGCAAAGTGATTTAATTAGCATGCTGTTCTCATCTGTACAGCTCACACAGCTGCTAGCACGACTGTAGATGTATGTGTTGTTATTTTACGGCTCCTTCTATTCCCATCATGCATTTTACAGTTTGCTTAGAAAACGCTATTGATTGTTCACCTAGTATTTCCTTTTGCTTACTTACAGCATATCGCACTGGCAGATCTGTTATCAGTTTAGTTATTTTAAGGCATTTCCCAAACAGTTCCCAAGAAAATACTCCCTTTAAAATTGACAGCATTACTTTCACAATGATAAATAACTTAGCTCTAAGGTGAATCAATCAAAAGTTTCTGACGAGGAAATTGATGAAAGTAAAATAGCTGACGGTAAAGGGAAGGCCATTGCAAAAGTTTGCAAATAAAGAAATTACTCAATCACACAAGTATGATGTTTAAAGAATTGTACAACAAAATGAATACTTAACAGCATATTCTGGCCTCCTACATGACATTCAATGACACATCTGTAAAGATTAGCTGTACTCCAATTCAGGGACTGGATCCATTGTAGACAGAATATATCAAGGGTCAAAAAGGTGTGTTCCATTTAAATGCTCCTCCACATGCACATGCACAGTTCCTTGGAACAATTTGGAAGATACATCTGGTGTATCTTTTAAAGGTGTCTTCTAAATATATATATGAGCGAAGTGACAAAACACACAAACTAACATCTTACCAGCCATTCATACACGCATTCTCAAAAAACGCATCCATGCATAGATGTGAAATTACATCTCAAGAAATAAGAATTTTCCACATTTATCCCTCTGTTTTTAGGAATAAATGGGAAATGGAAAAAAAAGTGTTTAAAATAAATTGGTCTGCTGGTGCTGCTTCTGACACCATGGACATATACCTTTAAGTATAGGCAAGTATATCTTCAACTCAGACTGAATATTTGGAACTACACTACAATGGACGGATTTACTTCTTACTATTTTTGTTGTAAATCAAAATGTAAGGTCTGACCTTCATTAGAGCTTTGAAAATTACTTCACACATTTTAAGAACATTTCCAGACTCCATCCCTCCCTGCAGAGAAGAGAAGCTGGTCTATACTTTTATCTTTTCAAGGTTGGACTCCTACAATGCACTATACTGTACTTTGGGATTGCTACCAGGAGTTTAATGAAAATCCGATATATTTCTAATAGTGTTGCTAGGGATCCTAATGATAGTGCGGAGAAGCCAGCATTTCCATCCTTTTAAGATAAGAGTTTAAAACTCTTCTCCTGACTTACCCTGACTGAAATGTACTGGCGTACCTCAAACAGCTACTTATCAGACTCGGATCAGGTGACTCCTTGAGCTCCTTTGCAAGAGGTGAAAACTATGTGAGATCAGCTTTTGAGTTCAGTTTTCTTCAACCACAAAACACAATTCCCCACCATCTATGAGAACAACAAAATGAGAATTTTTCAGATCCTTTGTGTTTCGGAATTGATTTCTGATTCTGATCTTCTCGTAATCATCCAAACACAAAGAAAAAATGACAGTAATAGAAATAATGGGGAAAGTAAAAGGCCAAAACAACAGCATTGTTGATCAGACAAAGAAAAAGTTTGATGAGGAAGAGTGTGGTCTGATTGCTATAAAGTGGACTACGATGGGGTCCACAGCAGGATCCACAAACACTAGCTGGCAAAGACTCAGCAGGCGGACATTCACCAATACCCCCATGCACAAACACACACACTGAGATGTGTCCTGAGCACATGAATAGGGGTCCTTTCTGCTGAGTAACAGGGGAGGTGGTGGCCACCCCACTGCCTCATTGATTTATCCAACAGCCTGCTCCTGTTTAAAGCCCAGCTGTCTCTGTCAACACACACATATAAACACGTAGTATGTGGCCATGCACACACACACACACAGTCATTTTTTCATCACTTTCAGGGACATTAGATCGACTTACTTTCGTTCCCTGGAGATTTACGCTAACCTTAACAATAATCGTCACTTGCCTGAGCCTAACCCTTACCCTCACCTTAAACCAAAGGCTTCACCCCAAAACTGAATGATTTACGTTATGGGGACTTGCATTTTGTCCCCATAAGGAATGCAAGTCCTCACAATGTGAGTGTAAATAGATTTATGTCCCCACAACATGAGAAATACCCGCCCACACACACACACATACACACACACACACACACACACACACGTGCTGTCATTCGCTGATATTCTGCCAACTGCTGCTTCTGTCACTCTACCCCATCGCTGCTGAGTTTGGCCATGCGCCAGAGGTGCAGTGAGTGTGTGTGTGTGTGTGTGTGTGGGTGCGCGTGTTGCGAATCTGGAGCCTATTTGCTGCTAATATCTGCCGGGCATCATCTCTACTTCACGCTGACTCTGTTTATTATGGTTACACAAACACACACCGGCTCTACTGACCCATCATCTCTCCCTGATGATTGCGTTGATGGTTACAATCTGAGGTGAACTCTCCTGAACGTTCACATTTTACTGCCGGGGCATTTTTATTTAACCTTTTTTTAGTCTTGGATAAAAATGGATAAAGATCTTCTTTGGTTAAGTTTTTTTTTTTCATATAGATGTCGCCTCGGTTTCATTCTCAAAGATGTTTATAAAGGCCTGAAACACCCTGCTTGCATCCACCTACAGGGAATAAGCAATCAACAAATATTATGGAATATTATCATGTTAAATATGGAGGCCTGTGACAACGGTAACCTACAGGAACATATCCCTTTTCCATATTTAGATGCCAGGTTAGTCCTAATCGTGTTATGAGGATGTGAGATCGCCAAGGTTGCTCAATTATACATTCTCCCCTGCCTTTCATTCGTTCTGCCACCTCTTTTTCTCTTTCTTCACCTCTACCCCGTCACACAGATTATGCTCTCTCCCTCTATCCTCAGCGGAGAAGCACGAATCACACACTAAGCTTTGAACATGAAAGGCAAGGCAGAAAAACAACAACAAGGACAACAGATCACTGCATGTGCCTAAATGTATTTGTGTGTTTCCGCGTGCATGTGTGCGTTTTACTCGCTCAGGAATTTTCCCTCTAACATGTGCATGTATGCATATTTAAGATGTCTTGAGTGTGTTTGTGAGGGGCTTTCATGCTTTTTCTTTTGCATTTACCTGTGTGTTTCTGCATGTCTACGCGCATGTAGATGTGAAAGCTTTCATGTGTATTTGTGTAGGAAACCTTTTTAGCATGTTCACAGACAGCCATTTGCCAGTACACCTGCAGTCTTGTATGGCAGTCAGGCGGTGTTGTCAAGTCATTAAAACTTTGGTTCTGCTCGGCGTGAGTCTCAGTCCAAATTACAATAAAACTTTTCAAAATGTGCTCCAGTCATGTCCCTTAAAAGTTCACATCCACCAGTTCAAAGTAAGTCCAAAGAGTTTGAGTTTGAGTTGTTCTCAGTGTATAGTGAAAACACGCAGCTCAGTACTTTAATGTATTCTGCTCAGGGCCCTTGCCTACTCAAGCAGACCTAACCGAAGATAAAGCGCTGTGTGAATATGATTTTAGGGTAGGCTGGAGGTACAATGCTCACAATATAATTTTGACAGTTTTAGCGCACAAAAGAGCAACCCAGCAAGGAGTTAGACAGAATAAAGCTTGCCATCAAATGACACTCAGTGGGCTGTCAGTTAAAATGAGCCACTGGATGAAAGAGAAAGGCAGATAAAGAATGCTGTGCACACAGTGAGTGCAGGTAAAATGGTGTTCTTTTTGCATACTGACACAATCAGATTTGAGAAAGCCATAAGCCATCAGTACCAGACCAAACTCGTGTTTAGTCATGAATAGATGATAAAACTGCACAGTCTGAGCTGACATACAATAAACTCAGTTTGAACTCAGATACCTGCATCCGCTGCGCATTCGAACACACAAAGGTGGCACGGTGGGCCACATACTTAGGATGGGTTACATGCAGAGAACACATTTCACTATATGTTGTGCTGGGTAAGATTATGCATGTGACAATAAAAACCTAGTTCATCTACAAAACTTCCCCAGTGTAGACCGTTGCAGCATTGTTTGCTGGGCGGCTGTTTTTGTCGTGGTTGCCAAAATGTAACATCAAATATCTATGTTATATGGCTGCAATTGACCACCATTTAAAGGGAAGTCTGAGAGGCTGTTCTTTGCTGTATCCTGTTTGGTGTGGACAGATTTTTTTGTAAATAATACTGACAGTTCAAGTGTAAAATCGATCAACCACTGGTTTCAGTGGGCCCTGGTTGGTGATATATAGTCAGGTTTTTCCCTCTCATTCACAGCCTCCCACCCTTTCTCCCTATAGAAAGATTTTCTCTCTCGTTTTTTCCCTCTCTCTCAGAAATTGCTCTCTTCTTCTGTAAAGCGGGATAAAACCTGCTCTCGTGTGACTTGGCGATGATGCCTCGGTGGGAAGAAAAGAGAGTAAATGAGCAGAGTACAAGGGGAAATATGGATTTATTGGTATTGGGGCGCGTCCTGCTGTCATCTCAGGACACGTTGTTGTCATCAAGTGTAATGTATTACAGTGTTCAGGCGGGGCCAGTTTTAGTTTTACATGTAGCATCAATCACGGGCACTGTCGTTCAGCTTTTAACACGCTCGCACACAATAAGCGCACTGGCGCGCGCCACGTACACACACACAATCTCACACGCGCACGCCTTCACACACAAATGCTGCTTTTAGAGTGAAAGCCAAGGCTAAAAAAAATGAACGCTGCAAACAACCATCCATCAGACCTACAAAATAACAACAGAGGCGACACTGAGCTGATATGTATAAAAACCTGCAATATCTGCAATCCCCCTGAGTACACAGACAATCAGCAATCACTGGCAACACTCTCTGTCTGCCGCTGAGCCTTACAGGAAGTCTATCCCGCTGCTGTATTGAGCTTATAGGTCCCACACTGGGATTTTAGGGCAGGTTTACTCTTGTAAATGTGAAAGTTTAATTTGGCTAAGAGACACATTATGCAGTTGATAGTACGTTGCTCTCTTTGGTTTTAATCATCTTAAGCCACCTTCACCCTCCCAGTGGAACCAACCACACGATCTGCTTGGGACTGACATTTTCTTTATTGCTTGATTACGTACACAGAAAATACAAAAAACATACACACATAAGTGACTATGTACAGTTTTAGAGTCAAACTGAAATATGAATTCTCCTCTACTTTTTGTGTTAGGAAAAGATACAGCAGCTAATGTGCATGTACACATTTGTTCAACTTCAAGCTTTTGGGTGGAGGGTTCCCATGGCAGCGGCTGACCAAGAGGTGTCGCTAGGAGAAGCGCTGTCAACTTACATGGGGTGTTTTTTGGGGGGTTTATTAATAGTGCAAGATAAGTGGCGCCAATAAGAAAACACATGTGGGACATGACAAGGCGAGACACTGACACTGGTGTGCTTCTGACTGCAGCACATCATAGCCCTGTGTAGCCTGCAAACATTTACACTATAGAATCAGTATCAGATTTATTGCCAAGTAGGTTTTCACATACAAGAAATGTCTTGGAATATTAGCGCAACAATAAAAATAATAATTATAAAACATATAGAAATAGAAATATAAGAAATATAGAATGAGTGCTGCAAGACATTGTTTCTCCTCTACATACCGTGGAGCTGGTACCGTTGCAACATTCAACATTCGGTTAGTCACTAACATATGTACTTGCCAAAACCAGTCAGTTCCCCTGGTATACAAGTAGTAAGAACAAGTGTGACTGGATAAAGTTAATTTTAAATTACATAATTACTCGAGGAGAACACTCTTATAGTACTCTGTATTTCTAGAAGTGAAAGGAAAATCATGCAATTTAAACTGGGGTGAAACTTGTATTTTGCCAAATACGTGACACAAGCCTTTCTCAGGTGTGGGGGTGAGTGACAGGTGTAGCCCAACTGTAGCCCAATTATTCTACAGCACTGTGGTACATGAACTGCTTTGTCATCACCCGTGGGAGTTCAGCAAACACGACAGGCAAAATGTGACGTCCAGCTCCTTGTTCAGTGGTTCAGACCCAGATAGGCAGGTTTTTGACTCCAAGCAAACAGAGATTATAGAGAATATTTGAATAATTGCCAAAAACTGGCAAACTCGCCAAGAGGTATCCAGTTACATTTCATGACACACTGAATTAATGAACACCCTTCAACCAATAATACCACACAGTCTCCCAGTTTTTCCCACGATGAAATGAAATGTATTCATTTTGGATAGAAGAAATACCACTGCTTCATCATTCAGAATGCAGATAATCCAGTCTGTAAAGGAGTTTTGAGAATGTGCCAGTGTTTTTCAAATGCTAGATGTCTCACTTTGGAATAAATATCACTATGAAATAGAATGTAATTAATTTGATAAAATGAAAGGAATACGTTAAAGCTCTTACTAGTTATCAGGCACCAACAGAAACCAATTCTTTTTCACATTTGTATTAAAATGTCCAACCAGCTATCCAAAAACAGCTGTCTCCCACTTCCACAACGGCTGTGGAACAGCATCTTAGTTAAATTGTGCCGTTTCTTTTTAACAGATGGTTTCAGTAACATATTTATATAAAGGCTTTGCTATGTCACTTTACTTTGAACCAAGCTATGTTTTCATAGCAAGGCAACAGATTGCAAAGTAACTGGTTAAAAACTACATTGAACCCGTTCCACTGATCGTGTCTAGTTGTTCACTCATTTTGGAAACTGAGCCTCAACAATGTGACTCAGTAAAAATACATTTTGTTTTAAATTTTTGAACCTACACCCTCTCTACGGGACTTCAGTTTTGTTTTGTTGCTCCAAAAATTCCATGAATGCATTTAATACAACAAGAAAACATCCAGGCAACCAGTGCAGTTTGCTTTGTTACACATTTTAGTCACTTTATGATGGAATATGATTAACTAATGCATGGTTATCATTATATATCATTACAAAAAATACAATACTCATTGACAAACAAGCTGAATGTAAAATAGACGCCTGTCATTTCTTAATATTTTATTGTCATCCATTCTAGATTGTATATTGAACTGTGCATTGATTTTACAAGAATTAACACAATAATTCATGTTCATTCATTTTTTGCCTCTTCCATACAGGGGCTGAACGATGGAAAAAAGGGGCATTTCTTTTCAAAAGCTGATGGGGTACATAAAGTATCATACGGTAGTAGTCCTACAACTGGTGAAGTTAGCTTGTCTGGAAGGTAATGCAGCTTTGCATCTCAAACTGACTGAGACATTCAAAATCCAATAAATACAATACAATAAATTTTAGTATAGTATCTGTCGGCAGCCTGGTGTCTACACATGCACTGTTGCCAAATTGAGTGGTTTTCTGGTTAATTGGGGTACTTTTTATTTGACTGGGTGGATAAAAGTGCTTTTGGGTGGCTTGTGATAATTTGGGCTACTTTTCATACTTTTTAGGAAGTTTCTCCCAGTGAAAAGTTACAGGCCACATTCCAACCCCATCTCCTACTATTAGAACAGGTATAATTGAGACTGAGGCGCTAAGCTAATTGCTCAAAATGAACTGGGTTTCGAAGCTGCTTATGTGGCAATGAAGATATAATAAACCAGCCAAAAAAAAAAAACTGTAACAAAAAACAAAATTACAAGAGATGTTCATGACATGTTTAAAATAAAAGTGTTCACTGGTATTCCCTTTTATTTCTTTGAATTACAGAATGCTCAAAGCCCATGAGGGGGAGGAACACTGGCCATTAGTCATTGAAGCAACAAATACAAACACTGCATTACAGAGTGTCCATTCAGATACAATTCCCTACTGCATGATCTCATTAACATTGCTTGAACTTAACAGATTCCCACAGAAACACAAATTGCAATTTTACTGGGCAAAATAAACTCATTTCATATAAGATACAACTCAGTCTAGTTGTTACTGATACCAGCAGAGAAAAACTACTTCAGCCAATATTTTGTCACAACCAAATCAGTCACAAACTTTTAGCACTTTACACTGGTTGGTTTTGGCTCTTAATTACCAGTCTCATACTTGGCACTAAATCACCTGCTTCCTTGTGCAAATTTATTTGAGTCTTGGTGTTTATTTAATGTCACCTCTCTGCCTGTGTGATTGACAGGTGGTAGTCATGCTTACCCAGACAGAGCAGTCCTGATGGGATTCAAAAAATACACAAAAACGAAACAAACCTGGGCCAATTCCTTGCTTTTTAATGCTGAATTTTAGGGTATCAATGAACACTGTAGTGGACTTTTCTCACAGACCCCATTTTATGATCACCATCAATTAAACCGGACCACTCCTTGCAGTTGTTTAACATCCTCATTAAAGTAAAACATTAAGTCAAATCTACAGAAACATCCCTGCACAAATACAACTCAGCATGTGTGTCCATGGATGCTACAGGTATGGCTTTCTTTTTGACTTTTGTTGCACTTTTGTTGAAGCCAAAACTCAATCTTGTGTTCTGATGCTCATATCAAATTCAAGTATCACATTCAGGCTGAACTAGCTGTCAACACTTTCAGAAGATGTTCATGACATGAATGCAGGGTTTGATCATCTGGGAACTTCTGGATCTTTCACATTCAAGGGACTGCAGTCTTTTTTCTCTTTTTTCAGGCACTTTTCCTCAAGCCGTGCTTCTTTTCAACAGTCAATTTCTATATAAGTGGAACTTGTGTCCTCATCGTCCTTAAATAAGCGTCCCAAAAGAGCCTTTGTATAATTTTGCTTTCTCATGACCTGTATCAAATGAGAAACAGATTGCACCACAAGTGGATTTAATTGCTGTTACTGAAAATAATTCTCATTTAAGCAGAAGTCATCACCTTCTACTGTTATCAGGCATTCTCACTAGTTTGCCCTTGTACATCATTTTCTTAGCCACAGTAAAAAGAGAAATAATCCTTCGTTATTTCTGGACAGTTTTAGAGTCCTGTGTCTAATATGACAAAAGGTTGAATAACACTGTGTCTTTTGCATTATTTCCTTTAATTTCAGATTTTTCGTTGCCTGGTCCTCCAAACCAGGCAATCTGGTAATGTCATTTTAACTAAATGACAACTGGGCTAAATTTCACCAGCCATATTTTTATTTTTTTCAAAAATGCTTCTCTACATTACGAGAAAAACACAGAGAAGCAGACGTGTGTTGTTTTTTTAAAAAATGTCCTTTTTTACCACCTTAACCAGATGTAAATGGTCTTATGCTGGGATACGATGATAAATGAAAAATAAAATTTAAACAAATAAATTAAAAAATTTATTTTGTATAGCACTTTTCAAAACCCAGTGGTTGAAAGTTACAAATAAATGATAGGAAGCATTTGAATAAAACATTTAAATTAAAGATGAGCAAAAAATGTACAAAAATAAGAAAAAATAAGGTCAAGGAAGCATCATTAAAAAACCTTTGAGGATAAAGAGATCTTCAAATGAGATTAAAAGACTGTTCAATAGTCAAGACATGAGGACACAAAGCAACGGATGATTTGTTCAGGTTGTTGGAAAGAAAAGATAATGTTTGGTTAAAGATCTACTAGAAATCCAGCTAAAAGCCTGGAAATGTAAGTGCCGATCTAGAATAAAGCTGGACATCACTGATATAAAGCAATGATGTCCCTGTCGATCTGTTCACTCAATCCAGTGGTGAGTATACACTGTAAATATGTCTAGATGTTCTGTGTATTCTTGTGTGAAGAATGGAACTGAACAGAAAAACATGACCCATGTTGTTTACTGCTCTCGCTGGGATATTTCTCTTTTCTGTTAATAGTTGAACATGAAAGGAGGTCAGTCAGCTCTGCCTTTCAAGACTGTGACAAACTGCTGCAGCAACAAGAAAGTAGTTACAAGTTGAAGCTCACTGCCTGGGATGGCCATCTGTGACAGTGACAATTAATGTAAAACACTGTCCTTGTCAGGGGTGTTTGGTAGGTTGCAAAATCGACGAATATGACAGTGCCTTGATCTGTATTTTAAATGGTTCTAATGAATTATTTGTTGTCGGACTGAGGTTTTTTTTTTTTTTTACATTTGACTTTGCCCATTAGCTCACCTGAAGAAGGTGTAAGGTGCCGTGGAGGTGAGCTGTTTATTGGCAATTTTCTTTTCTGGCATTAGTCCTGGAACTAATTGGACCAAATAAATACACTGTGGACTAATTTGATTCAACTGTGCTCGGTGTCTGTCAATATGTCCGCCCTTCAATTGCTTCCCTAACAAAATTCATCTTGTTAACTTGGTGTCTGTCTCTCCCCCTCGGTCAACTGACTGATGAAGACAGGCGGAAAAGGTGTTTTTAAAATGCAGTAAAATGAGGTGGAATCGGGCATTCCTGGCACGGAGGGCGAAATGGAGACACACTCCGACCCTCTCGCAGACTGACAAACACACGCGCAGATGTACACATACACACGGATAAATCCACGTGCGCACACACTCAGTCATGCAGAAATTGACTCCAATTAGCCGACCGCTGGTCTCTCTCTTTCCCTCATCAGTGCAGGAGTGAGAGCCTCATCATTAAGAGAGCATGCTTAATGACGGAAGGCCTAACCCTTTTTGATGCAGGCACTCTTTGATATTCCAGAGGTAATCCTACACACCTTCACTTTGCCTTCCCCATCACACAGTCTTTGCCTTTTCTCCTTGTTATTTCATTCCTCATTTCATTGAATATGTGCTGGCTTTATATATGGACACGCAACTCAGATGAAAATAAAGGTGATCGCTTTTCGATACTGCAGCACATAGTTATTACTAGTACTTTTATAGTGAGAGTTATTTAGCTTTTACTTTTGGAAAAATGGCTGCTTTATTTTGCTGGGCTTTGTTGTCAGGAATAACAATGAGAAGATAATAAGCAAACATGAACTTTTTATATTGGCATCTTTGTATATTGATGGCAAGCACCAATCTGTGAGCACACCACATTCATAGACTTTTGAAATCAACTGCAATACATGGGTAGAAAATGTTCAAAAACAGTTAATAATCAAACTGTGCCATCCAGTAGAACTGGTATTTCATCACCAAATAAACTCACACGAAGCCTTAATATTATTAATGTCACTTAAAATTTCTGAACACTTCTTAACACAACAGTAAATATGCAGTCATAAAACAACCATTTCTTCTGAGAATTCCTTTGATATTAAACTATTTTGCACCAAAATACAAAAAAGCTCAATAAACCACCAGCTCAATACCTGCTCAGCACCAAACAGCAGACACATTTAGCAACTTGCTGGTTGACATACTAGAGTGGACTATTTAGCAGCTAAAGAGCCCCATGTTTCCATAGTTATGTTCGGGCAATTTAAAGCACATCATAAGGGTTAAATGTTGTGGTCATTGCAAGTATGTTATACATATGGCTCAGATTACACAACTTGGTTATGGTTAGGGAAAGAGAGGCACAATGTGCCACAGCTCAACCTCTGGCTACAAATCTTTATTAGCTTGATTTTAATTGAAATTAAAATAATATTTACATACATTCGTCCATTAATTGGATGTATTTTTTGTTGCCCATTTAGAAGCACATTAGCTGACTAAAGTGTTTTAGGAATACTTCAAATTTGTAAAAAATACTCTATTTTAACTTAAAGCTTAAGTTAAAATGGCTGGTAGCCATAGTATGAGAGAGTTAAGATCAAATTAACCTTTTACACAGGAGGTTTGTTTTGGGGCATAAGATTATATACTAACAGACGCAGACCTTCACTATTCCCAGTTTCTGGTACAGGGGTACTTTATGTGAGTTCATAAAATAGGAAGTCCAGAATTTCCCTGAAATATGTAATTTAATTGAACACACAGTATCTGGTTAACGGGATTTCCTTGACCCTGAGTAAGACACATTCAGTGATGGACTATGCAAAAGAGTGTGGCACACAATGCAGTAGCTACAGCTCACAATTGTACCTATTCTTCACTATTTGGAATTTGGTTTTGTAATGCATGATGATAATTCATTTTGAGCTTATTTTAATCAGCGGTAAAACCGTCAATTTGTCTGGTATTTGTCACAAAGGTGTGTTCCCTTCCACACTGTAATGAAATTGATTCTGTTTTTGGCCAGGGCGACCTTGTTATGCTGATTCACACCTATTCAGTACATTTTCATCTTTTTTTTCTTTCCTTCAGAAGAGGACACATGTTTGTGACCTGCTGTGCTTTAATAATGACAGAAGGCTTTATTTTATTTTTTCCAAAAGCCTGAAGTATAAAGACACGTAGCGCAGGCACACATCCACACACATGCACAGATGCACGCACCCACAAATACACACAAACATACAGAGTACTGGTTCCACTTGACCTGTTATTGTGCTATTTTCCAGTCTTTGTAACGACTGTTCAATTGAACACTCCTCTGCAATTTCCTCTTCTTTGTATACATCATATAATTAGGTGCAATTATTGTTAATAACTTTGGGCAAAAAGCCTTTGTTACCAAGGTCAGTATGGTCTGACAAAGCTTTAAAGCTGCCCTACCCTCATCTCACTCTCAGCACCATCCAGTTAATTATATCCAACATGCACACGCACACACACAACACTCTCTCTTTCCTATTGTCTCTGTCTGTTTCTCTCTCTACATCTCTCCATTTCTCTCATGCACTCAAATAAATACACACCGAAACCAGTGGACATTTTAAAGGTCCTGTCACACACACTCTTATGGTCGATACTTTCGAAAGAAGCGAGTCCTCTGCACGTGCAACCATGGAGATGCATTAGCAACATTAAAGTATTGTCTCAGTGGGCTATATAGCTTCTATGGCTTAATCATAGACCTGTATAATAAACAATGAATAATCAAGACTCCGCCTTTTGAGCAGAACACGGTGATTAAACCAAGGAGGGTCAAATACGGGAATGCGAGTAATTGATTCATTCTCACTATGAAATATTAAAATCAGGGGTTTGTCAAAGTTTGCATCAGTTAAACAACTGGTTCTCATTCTTAATTACATGTTGAAAGGTAAAACTCCCACTGCAGCTCTGCCATCCTATCTTTTTCTAGAAAATGGATCTACAGTATGTCAAACTAAATAGACAAATTGCAGTCCAACCTTTATCTTAGCTTTAACTCCTCTGCCTTATCGTCTCACCCTTAATGCTGCTGTACATCCATGTCGGGAGTCAGCCCTGCCACTACACGTTAATGCTCTTACAGCCTGAATATCCATTTTAACCTATAAACTAATTTTCAGTAGGATTAGCAAAGTAATGACCTACCCTCTGAAATCAGAGTGCCCTGTTTCATACTGCGACCACTGCTTCACTGAGCTGCTTAATGTGGCTGCAACACCATTTTCTGTTTCTATTTGAATTGTGGATTGCAGCTTTCCACAGAGGGCCACTAAGACCTTGAGAGTGAGTGGCAGCGAGGATGATTAACACAGCTATGGAGATGGTGAAGGAGACTTACACATGGATACACACAGGCTCCCTGCGCTGGATCAAGACTGGATATGCTCAAATGTTCTTAAGGGATTTACATCCCATAATTGTAACTGCAGCAACGAGTTAGCAGCGCACATGACAGTGGCGTTGGTAGATTCACAGAAAACAAAAAGATGTACCTTTTGTAAATGGGGCTGTAGCAGTTTTACTAAATATACAACTTTCTACCTTGTATTCTCAGAGAGATTGTGTGTCTAATACGTCTTACTGTGTTTAGCATTTAAAGGTATAAGGTTGCAGTTATTTTAACTTTTGATTATTATTAACAAGTCCCAAAACCAACAATGAATCTAACTAACAAGTTTTGTCTTTGTTGCCACAGCCTGATGTAATAGTAGCTTATGTCTCTGTGCTGTAGAGCACTGTTTTAAAACGATTAAAAACACATTAAAGAGCCATACTGTTGCACTGTAGTGACCTATTCTAATTGTCGAAATGCACATTACAAGTGTTCATTTTTAAATAATACACTGGAAGGAATTAACTACACTTCCTGTGTCCATTATAATTGTAGGTACTGCTCTTTATGTGAATGCAATAGTTTAAGGATGATAACGGAGGTCTATGGCACAGAGGCATAATCAGGTTTTGGCTTCACAGATACTTGTTTGTAAACTAAATTCATTGTTTGGTTTTGGTCTTTAATAGGATTTTCTAGTGCTAAAAAAGACATTAACACCACGCTTAAGGCAAAGTCACATCAAACAGTGGCACAGCCAGGCGTATCAGAGTGCTCTTCTGAAATAGGCAGCGATGCTTGATGACCTGGTGACCATTTGATGAACATGATAGCACTAGTGAGTCACAATACCTCTCTGAGCAAGCTCTCCGCTCCCTCAAAGGGAACAGTTGTGTAGAGGTTACCAATAGCAGTGATTTTGCCACACATTTTTGCTGTTTTACATGCTGGTGTGACTGTTAACAGTCTCCTTATTCAGTTTAAGTCGTTTACGGCAAACTTTTTCAGCCAGTGGTTGTCATCTCTTGACTTTTGTGCCAATTGTTCTGGCCCGGCTCGAGTATCTTCTTGCGTTGCCTAGTGCAGGCTTCAATGGGCCCTGCACACAGACACAGCCTTCGTCCTCGGGCTACCATTGTCCATCTAATCAGAGCCTCCCACAGGAGAGCAAACATGACAATGATGAAGAAACTGTGGGACAATAAACAGCAAGTGAGTTTTTTCTCCTACAGCACTTACTGAGGAACATGGACAAAAGCCACAGAGAGCCACTACACACCTCGCTGCTGCTTTTTCGATTTCCCCCTATGTTTTATGATTGGTATTCACAACCAAATGCCAGCACTTGTGAGTGTGTGTTTATCTTTCTGAAGTTGAGGCCTTCCCAAATGTTGATGTTAATAGTTGTTTTCAGAGGCTGAATGTCCCCCTCGGTGAATGTTATCTGTTTCTCTGGCTCGTTCTCTCTCCACTGGCGCAGTGCAGATTAGTTAGCTTCTACCAGTTGGTACAGTCTGGGGCTCCAAACGTTCACTTAATGAATTGGCAGTCATCTGTGTGTGTGTGTGTGTGTGTGTGTGTGTGTGTGTGTGTGTGTGAGTGTATGTGTGTGGGTGTGTATGTGTACGTGTGTGTGTGTGCGTGTATAAGATAGATAGAGCAGGAAAGAAAGAGAGAGAAAGATAGAGAGAGAAAAAAGAAAGAGAGAAAAAGAGAGAGATAGAGAGAGAGAGACATAGAGAGAGAGAGCATGAGAGAGGGAGGCCAGTGAGATGCTAAATTAATAGCAGTCATCTTTACATGCTTCCCTCTGCTAGCTAAGCTTGCTAATGAACAGACTTGGACGCCTGCGGTTAGTATCACACACACACACACACACACACACACCCACACACACACACACACACACACACACATATACACACACACTAACGTACACAGTAAGGTTTCAAAAAATGCCTGTGGATTTGATGATGACACCAAACACACACACGCACACACACCCACACACTTACACACACACACACACAAAAAGCTGAAAACACAAATGCAACTCCTTGACATGCGCCTAAAACAGTTCCAGCGTGCGGGGCAGTCTTGAGGTCTGTGTGGTTTGTTTCGCCACTAAAGCCCTGTTTATCTCTCTTCCGCTTTTCTTTCTCGAAGCTTACAAGGAGTCACTAAACACAGAGTCTCCCACACACACACACACACACACACCCACTCATACATAGGGGTGCTGGGAGCATGAGGCAAGCACGACAGGTACCGTGGCGGTGATCAGGGGGGAGAGCTTCACACATGCCCATTCACACACGGATTTGCCGGCACACAAACACGCAGCACAACACACACCTACACAGGCGTGCATGCGGGCACAAAGTGTTAAGATAGGGCTAGGGGATGCCTCTGGGGTGCTACGGTTTCTGTAGAGGAGCGATGGGACCCCCCCAGCTGCTGCTTGCCATTTCCTCGCTGTCATCCCAACGGGCGGAGTGTGTGCGTCCGCGAGTGTCTGTCTGTGTGTAGAGGCAAGATTGCAGAGCTTTCACAGTGGGGCGAAGCGAGCCAAGTTTGTGTGCATGTGTGTGTGGTGTCCCATTGGGCGAGACTGAAGCCAACTCCAGGAAATGGATTGGCATGGAAGGCCTCGCCAGGGACTCTGGGGTGAAGATGAAAGAGTTCTTTCACACACAGAGAAACTCTCTCTCTCTCTCTCCTCCACCTTCTCTCCTCCCTCTCTCTGTCATTCTGCTTCAGGATGCACTCTTTATCTCCGCCACTTGGGTCTCACTAACACATGTTCACATGAAAACACAAGCCTGGGATATGCACAACCACACACCCACGCTCTCACATCCACACAAACACGCACATGGATAAACCTAAAAAATACCACCAAATATTTAAAGTCTGTATCTTGTACAATTATTGCTGAAATGGTCTAGGGTATTTCCACATCACATATAGCTATGAGATTGAAATCTCACAACCTAATTTCAAGAAAACAGTAGGTAAAATGCACTGAAACTCTCTTCTCAGCATGTTACATGTAAACTCTTTGTACTTCACTGCATGAGTGATACTACTATTGATTACGATTACAATTGATTATTTATTATATTTCTCCACAGATCAAGGCATAGCTTAATATTTTGGGAAAGATGCTTATTAGCCTTTCTTTCCCACAGTAAGTTCAGTAGATTGATATCAACCTCTTCTCTGTAGGATTAGGTACAGAGTCAGGACTAGTTTAGCCTCGTCTTAAAACAACAAATTGTGATTTTATTGGCAGTTACAGCGGCCCGTTTAGCACATATGACGAACAATAGCAATTAGTGCAGACAGACTGACCTGAAAAGGCAAATGGTAAATTGACAAATTATATGCATATCCTTATTAGTTTGAAAGTGTTCTGTTGAAAATAGTGATTATGGGTTAAAAAAGGGTCTAGGGTCATGTTATTACTTACCGAAAACTATCTTACTTTACTAATTACTTTAAATGACCCCCCTCAGGATGCCTTTTGCAACACATGAACGCAACGCGTGACCACCCAACAATGACCAACACGATATGGTGCCAAAACAGCAATATTACTGTGATGACAATATTTTCGGAAGGTGTGCATAGTCACTGCACCCAGCTGTTACATCCCCTTACACCAAATAGGGTTGTTTTTTTTACAGTTCTTTGTCCGTTTAAAAAACAGTTTAATGAGGAAGATACAACATGTTAATTAGAGAACTTTAGAGCTGTGGATAGGCGTACCCAGAGTCAGGTTAGCTGTTTCCGACTGCTTTCAGTTAATCATGCTAAGCTAGGCTAACCACGTCCTGTCTCCGTACTTAAAGCAGACATAACATGATGTCAGTCTCCTCGTCCTACTCTCCAAAAGAAAGCAAATGAGCGCAGCTCCCATAATGTTAAATTATTCAGTGTGTTAGTCAGTGTTAAAACATTATGTATGTGTGCATGAACAACTATATTTGTATGCTGTAGTTTCAGGAACCTTTAACGCACATGACATAATGTCACTGTTTGCAGCAGCACCTGTTTGGTTCTTGTACCAGACTAGATACTGCAATGACGGCATCATAATTACATAACATTTAGCTTCTAGAGAACATGCAATTAAGTTGTCTGTATGGAGCTGGTGCAATCAAAAAAAACAAAAAAAAAAACAACAAAAAAAAAACCAACCCATTCAAATCCTGTTGGGAAAGGAATGTTTGTGGCTGTTTATCGGCAACAAAAAGCAGGTGTGAGTGATTGGGAAAAGGGAGGGGCACGTACTCAAAATCTTTCGGTGGTGGGTTTTTTTTTTTCACTCCTCTAAATGACATGTTTTGATATAGCTGGATGGATCTGAATAGGCATCAGAAACCGGGAAACATGCTGGGAGCAACGTTCAGTCATGAGATTTGTGTGTGGACGTTTGCATGTGTGTATGAGTGTGTGTCTAGAAGTTGATATGCATTTGTTGGTGTAGTGTATTCTCCATGAATGACATGTAAAAAGCCACTGATTATCTTTTAGATAATTACTGCTGTTGAGTGGGGAATGTTTATTTCTTTGATTGAGCAACAGCACTGGCGAAGCATTGAACTGTGGTTTGCTTTTCTTCCTTTCCCTCCTCTTCCCCTGTTTTCATTTCACCTCTTCCCCTGGTTCACATAATGTTTCAATAATTTCTGTAAACAAGAATTTGAATTTTTTAAGTATTGTAAAAATAAGTATCTGGAAAAAGAACACTTATGTGAAACCTGTAATTGTACTCACAACATGCAATCAACAGCTTCTTGATACTGCAAGGTGTTCACACAAACATTTAACTTGCCTAAACAACCTGAATCCATCACGCTACGAATGATATTCCAAGGTAAACAAAAAACAAAAGATGTTGTCAGTGATTGTATTTGTTGCTGCAAAAAATAGTAGTCAATAAATTGTTTTTAGATTTAATTGAACTTTTAGCAACACTAGGAATGGCATGTTGGTCGATCTAGCATTTTGGTCCAGCTGATATATCTCAACAACTATTTGATGGATGCCACGAAATTTGGAACATTCGTTCATGGTTCCCAGAAGATAAAGTCTACAAGCTACTTGGTGACCTCTCAACTATTCACATACCTTCATCATCAGGTCAAAATTACACTTTGTCAAATACAGTTTATGACAAAATACCTGCAAAACTAATGGCATTACCATGAGGTTCGGCTGCACTTTGTGTTTAGTGCTAATTAGCAACTGCATTCTTACATGCTTAACTAAGATGGTAAACAAAGACCAGACCGCCATCACAGCATTAAGCACCAGGGCCATGGCACCTTTTGGGGGAAAGAATGCACTTTCACATAACGAAAGCAACTACTGTGTCAATATTAGATGAATATTTTGTGATTAAAATCTTTCACAATGTGATTTGAGGCACATAAGCAAAATTATTATTGGACTTATTGTCTATAAAACAATGGTTTGTTTAATATGAAAGGAATGCTTCCAAACTCTTCAAAGTTGTAATCCAAACACATGTCAAAATTGCATTGACATCTATAGAATCTGAGGTTTTCTATCCTCCTGAAAGTGGCAAAAATACATTTTGCGAAATACCCGTAGCCGCTCTGGTTTTTGGTAACCATTATATCTTCTCAACATCACTGGTTGTCATTGTGAGCATGTTAGTATGCTGATGTTAACACTGAGCTGTGCCTACAGTAAATACAGCCTCACAGAGATGACAACATGGATGTAGACCCTTGTGCACATTAAACAGGGTTGGGTCCTTCCCTCTTTTTTTCCATTGTTTTCATTTGATTTTTCTTCTGATCCTTTTTTAACACCTCTTTACCCTGTCTAATCTCTCATGCACTCATTCCATGTTCTATGCCAACCATACTCTGTAATCCCTCTTTCCTAAGAAATCACTGCTGCATCCAGCAACCCCTGCCCACTCTACATGCACACATAAACACATGTTTACTTTATCACTACTTGCCTAACCCAAACCCTAACCTTAACCTAACACGTAACCTTAACCACTGCCCCAAATTTTTTTTTCCCAATTGGGGACACTACTTTTTTCCCCAATTAACTGGTCTTTAGTCAGACATGTGTCCCTAAATGTAGCCTAAGTCAGACGCCCCCTACACACACACACGCACACACACACACACACACAAATTCCATCTCTTGGGGGCCAAGCTGGCAGAGGCGAAAACTAGTGCAGATGGCTTGTTTGGGCCCTGTGGCAGAAAGTGGTGAGAGATGCAACCGTTAGAGAGGAACGGGAGTGTTTGTGGGGGTGAGCCTATTCTGCATAGGTTGTGTATAACAGTGAATGATTTACCAAACTCACACCAGATGATGAAAACACAACACACAAACACACACACACACACACACACACACACACAGACAGACACCACACCATATAACCGCACAGTTTTCAAATGTTGTTAGTAAATCTCTTCTTCAGTTGTATGCTTTATGGAGAATTATGTGTAGTATGTGATGTTCAAGGTGTCCAAAGACATTATACCAAGGCAGAGTTGAAACAACACTGTGGTACAGCATACAGTTCGGGTACACTTCTGAAGTCCATTTAAGATGCGTTCTAATCCCATAATACACAACAATTCTAAGCAGGTTTTGAATATGTAGTGTATTCACACCAGAAAAAATTACTAAAATCAACTAAACCCAATCAAGTTAGTATATATTTTGTGTTAAAAAAAAAAACATTATAGGGAAACGGGGAGCTTCTCAAAGCTGCAAAATAATAAAAATAAATTATAGGAGAGGGTAAGACAGATCCAGGACCTGATTTAATTATTTCTACCTGTACTTTTCCTACAGTGTCGAATTGTAGGAAATAAATACCCAAGTAAAGAACAGATACCTTAAAACTCATACAAATACATAAGTACAGTAATAAAGTATTTGTACATTATTTCCCACCCATGACAATTAGTAAAGCACGGAATTTGACACAGATTTTGCATAAAGATGGGATCTTGTGTGTATTTTAGGACAGTAGCTTGGATCTGCCACTGACACACATGAGACTGCTGCCTGCTGCTGACATTCATAGTCTTTGCCTGCTTGACCTTGTTCAGCAACATCAACAAGGAGTTTTATGATTACAGCAGTCTTGAGTCTTGTTCAATAGCTGAGGAGGACTTTTAATGACCCACTACAGGGAGAAACTCCACCAAAGACTATGAAGTGCATTTACTATCTCAGTCCTCTTTAGAAATTGCAGCACTACACACAACATGTTTGAAGGCAGTTGGCAGGAAATGCATATCGCAGCTAAACAATGTCAGACAATATTGCAGTTATAAATTTAAGGCCTTTTGTTTTTCCTGCCTTTCTCAAAACAACAGTAGGTCTTGTATGGAAAAATGCCATATGTATTATTTTGTCCAAACAATACCTTTCTGAGGCATGGGGAGCGCTAATCTGCTTAAAACTGAAGTTTGTGTAGGCTGCATGCTTTGCATAAATCCAACATGCACTTGTCATGCTGTATGGTAATTATACTAATATTAATGAATAATAATGAAGAACATTTTAGAGGAAGCTTCTGAAAAGCTGGCTTGAAATCTGTTCCTGCTTCCTGTGGTTCTGCACGGTTGTATTGCAAAACAGATGGCCACAAGACAAAAACCGCAGACAGATGTGGGTGGTGGTCTAGACATGCTGTAGAGTGACAGCTCTATCATCTGTTGTGCTGCAAAACCCCATTAAGTGAGTTACCCACAATAATGTGAGAGTATTATATCTCTCTAAACATCTTTTTTTGTCGTGTCGTGAATTTGAGAGAGAGAGAAAGAGAGAGAATTATACCACTTTCTTAAACTGACCTCCAAATGTAATATATCTAACTTTAATCATGGGCTGCAGTGCTGGCAAACTGTCGAAGAGGACAGAGGTAGACTTTAAGAGGAGCTGACTTACAGAGCCTCCCATCTGCAGGGTATGAACAAAAATATTAACTCAAACTGTTAATTGTAAGTGGTTTAACATTTTTCATTCTACTAGTGGTCAAATTCATGGAAACAATACAAGAGGCAAGTGCAGACGTTTTAGACTGGTGTAGACTGAATTCATTAATCCTTACTGTGCATGTGTTGTGTGGGGTTAGGCATGTGTTTGGTGCTGTTAAGGCTGGTTAAGAATTTCTTACTTACAAATACATACAGAGAGCTACATGGTGATCCCATTTGAGTCCTCTTGCTCATGTAAGTCCAATATTCAGTAGCATTTTACCTCTGGTTTGGTAGAACAGCTTGCGTCAGGCTACCCATGCTCTTGGATGGATTGGAATTGTTTTGTTTTGTTGCACCGGCAAGCGGAAAAAAAATCAATGTATGAAGCTGCATAAGGTTAGAGAATGAGCACCCCTTGGTCTCTGTGCCTGATCTGACCAGAAAGTGGCACAGCGAAACTCACTGGCACAAACTCGCAGAATTGGCGGTGCTGGAAGTTTGGTGACATAGCGACTACTTATGAGGCTCATTGGCGAGTTACTTTAACTCTGTGAGCAAATGTTGGCGATTCCATTGAAAATATTTGATTTTGGTCCAATGGTTGCTGTTATAAATGTTGATTTGACCAGGCCCTTAGGCTATTTGCCATCTTTTTCTGAATGTGCAAGTCTTGTCGACTCCTCTCAGTCTCTCATGCCCCTGTGTGGCTGTTAGGGATGAGTAACTATCTCTGTTGTCTTTTTGACCAGATATTCAACTCTGTATAACCCATGGCTATATAATCCAGGCAGATCACAGCCTGAGCACACACCCCACCCCATTTTAATTGAATCACTTCTAAATAACGTTCAATATATAACTTTTATCTAATGATTTCATCCAACACAGATCATTCACCATTTGTTGTCCACATGAAATAACAAATGATAAACCAGTTGAGGATGTTTAGGAGACATTTCAAGCTGCTATTCTAAAGTAGCATGTTATGGTGTGTTCTGGCCGCATTTAGCCACACTCACACTATGCTCACAAATGCCTGTTCATTGTAGCATCTGCTTTAAAACCTGAATTATTTAATTACTGAAATATAATAGTGTGAGGTTTATTATAACAAAACACTATGATTATGATGGTGAACATTCTGTGTTGAAGTTATTAAGCAGAGTGGATCTGCGCCTGCATATACATTGCCAGGTAAAACAATTAATTGATCATACCCCTAAAGCTAGAAAGTATATGCAAATAATCATAGAACAAATAAATATTTTAAAACATTTTTAGGAAGTCAACCTAAATATAATAAAAAAAAATTGCCTATATCTTGATCACCCAGGCAGCTATAGAAGACAACTTTGCATTCATGTTACAATCATTGCTATCAAGGGTAAGCTGGCAGCCAAAGTTTCATATTGAGAAGAATGGATAAGTCAAGAGAAGCATTCTAAAGATGGCTGTCAAACCTAGACATTTCCGATTTGCTTACCGTCTATATGGTCCCATATATATTTTCAATATCTTTTTGTAATATCTGTAGCTGACAGAGTGTCAACATTGACCCTAGCTGTTCCACATCAGTATGAAGTATGAAAAGCAGTGAGGAGAATGAACTCATATGCTGTCATATGCTATCATACAGCTTAAGGCCCCACAATTTAATTTTTACCAAACCAAAGTTTCCCAGAAAGGAGCCCTGTAGAATACCAAATCCAGCTGACAGGGAAAATTAAATTAATCATTGTTTCTAGTACTTCCTCTACGTAGGATCATAATAAAATAATGTATTTGTATTTTTAATTCTTTGAAAAATGTGGTATGACGCATCAGATAACAACCATTTACATAAACACACTGCACATCGTGAGCGCAGCAGAGAAACACACACACACGTATAGTACACACACCTGTTGTCAGCATTAATGGTTTCTTTCATTACTGTCAGTAAAAAGAGTCAGTAGAGTGTATTTATGTCTGTCAGCATATGTGTGTGTATGTGTTGGTGTGGGTGGATGTTTTTTATGTGTGAACAATTATAAAAAAAAATAAAACCAGCCACAAAGCAGCAGACGTACAGTATTTTTGACATAATTTTCATCGGCCCACATTTACGTTGCGCACGGAGTACAGGCAGTATCACACAGAGGAGTATGACAAACACAGACACCCCCCCCCCCCCCCCCCCTCCCCCCCCACACACACACACACACACACACACACACACACACACACGCACGCACACGGACAGTATACTGACGGTGCCAGCTCGTGACATTTCTGAGCATGCCATAGGGACGAGTGTTTGAGGGTTGGTGGAGGGCTAAGTGTCTGTCTGTAGGCCTGAGATAACGGCTGTCACCTCCCCTAGTCCTCTGGCATGCACACACACACACACACACACACACACACACACACACACACACACACACGCACACACACACAGAGCCAAACACACACATTAAAATACACAAAAAACACACTCTCTTTTTCTCACACCAGTCCACAATTAAACCATCCATCCGCTGTGACAGTGAATGCTAGTCAGCCGACCATTCAGCAGCGCTCAATATCAATAGAGTCCCTCAGTCTCTCTCTGTTGCGCTCTATTGTTGCTGTGTCGAGATGGGAATGGTTTTAACAGTTGGTAGAAGTACATAGCCTGTGAATAGAGCTGGCTTATGGCTGTGTTTATGCATTGTCCTGCTCTCCTGTCTTTCAGTCGAGATCTTTAAAAGTGCTGTGATTATGGAGAGAGCAGTGATGAAGCATTGTTTTCGGGCTATCAACTTTGGCACATGTCGTGTGTGGATTGTCTTTCCTGTGAGCACTTGCAGTGTACCTCATTGTGTCGTTGGCTCATTGTGCTGTGATGTGTGTGTGCGTGTGTGCGCGCGTGTTGTTATGTCGAAACAAGAGGGGGAGAGATAAGGCGGTTGGGAGACGTGCAGAGGTGCAACAGCAGTCTTTTCACAGAGACGGCAGACACCGACTGCCACCTTTCACTAACGTACTAACCCCTTTCTTTCTCAGGTAATCACTTTTTCTCATTCAAGCATGAGCAAAGACAGGCACGGAGAGAGAGATGGAGGGTGAGGGTGAGAGAGAGAATGAACCATTGAAAGAATAATACCAATTTCTGGGCTCCATTGATTTCGACAAATGGCTACACATCATGGCGAGGATGGTACAATAGGGACAATTTCCAACAGAATAAATGCAGAGCAGTTTTGTTTTAGATCTGCTGGGGAAATAAAGTGTGCGTAGGTGTGTGCATTTGTGTGTCCAAACACAGGGTCCAAAAAGAACAGTGACACACTTAATCAGCAAAAACAGTGCATCTCTCTTCCTTTTCTTTCGCTGCGCGCGTGTGTGTATGTGTGTGTGTGTGTGTGTGTGTCTTCCTCTGCATTACCAAGCAGGCCCATTTGTCAGTGCAGACTGTAATTAAAGGGGGGGGGGGAGGGGGGGGAGGGCATCAGAGCAAGGCAACCCAGAAACAATCAGACTCTCATTTAAGGTGTGTGAGCGTGTGTTTATGCATGTGTATGTGTGAGATTGCGTGCATGCTAACATGAGTGTTGACATCCAGTGGGAATCCATTTTGAAGCCAAGGCCACTACCGCTCTCTCAATTTGTCTCCCTCTGACACCCCACTAGCTAACCGCGATCACTCGGCAGGCACGTTCTTTTTCCCACCATCCCTCAGTCGCTCTCTTATTCATCCACATCCCGTCCGTCCTTATCATTCATCCCTCCTCTCCTCCCTATTTCATTCTGACTTCCTTAGCTCCACGAATACAGAGCTGTCTAAGAACTCTCAGGTGGTTCAAGTCCATTACTTTGGGAGATAGAAAAACAGTGCTGAGGTGTTCTGATTGAGGCCTATTAAAATTCATAAGCTGTGGAATAAGGCCAGAGATAAAAAAAAAAAAAAAAAGCAGCTCTGAAGGGCGGAGTGGTGTATATGGATGTTCATGTGTGTATGTGTGTGAATTTGTCAAGTGTTTATGAAGAAAAAGAGGAGGCGAGTAAAGCGAGTGAGAGTAATAAGCGCTTGGTGATCCCATGAGTCTTTTCCGTCTTTAAGTTATATCCATACTTTTCTCCTCATCTCTTGTCCACTTGGTATTTCCCACCTTCTCTTTGGATTGACAATGCTTTGTGTGTTTCTTCACACCTCGCTTTAGTCTATTGTCCGTATTTTCCCTTTCTTTTCACCCCACCTCCACGCACACATTACACACTGTGAAGTGCTTTCTGTAGGCAGCTATCTTCCTTTTTTAGCTAGTTGCTCCTGATAAAAAAGAATATTCCCCACTGGTTTTTTATGGTTATGGAGGCACTTACTGAAGATTATCAGACACACGCATTTGCAAATACTCACACAAAGACCCCTGCTACTTTCTTTTTCTCCTCGCCTCTGTGTAAAACACACACGCATACGCATGGAGTACATTAAGAAGGGGTGGATCGATAAGGTGCAGAGGTCAATAGAGAACGCACTTTGACTGGTAAAACTCAGATTTCACAGGGAGACAGAGACTAGCTCAGAGCTACCCATCTCCTTCACCTCTATTCATTCCTCTTCTTCTTCCTTGTTCTCTTACTCCCCTACAAAAGACTGTAAAGAACGAAGGATTCAAAGCAGTGAGAAAATACCTTTGCTTAGATGGCAAAAACATGACTTAACAACAAAGCAAAACAAGGGGTGGCAGCAGGGTAGTGCCAGTTGGCCCTTTTTAAGATAATACCAGCCAGGTGAGTGTTGGTTCACCTGTTCCTTTGCCATACAAGATGACAATATGACTGCGTGGTTACATACTGTAACCCTAGATCTGTGAGGACAGCTGGACTCCTCTTACAGCTTTGTTAAAGCATGGTTGCTTTTCTCTGTGGATTGATATGGTTGAAAACTTGCACAAACCCTGCACCACAGACATCAGCGTGAGCCCATCGAATTATATGATGGCTGTCACTGTAAATAAGTAGCAATGACCACGTTAATTGCACTAATGCAGACACAGAAGTAGTGCAGACACACTATGATATCTGGTCAAGCCTATGATGCCAAATTACAGGGATCTAAGTTAGTAATGAGTAAATAATAATGACTGTGTTGTGTATGTGCAGGCTGTCTGGGCTGTGGTAAACTTACCAAGCGGCAACCTCCGGGGCTGTAAAATGATGCAGAAGTGCTAAACTGATATATATACATTAAGTCCGTTTGACTGCTTTGTACTGGATCTCCACCAGGAGACTTTACAGGGAGTACACTACGCATACGCACTTGGTGTTGCTTTTGCACAAGAGTGTTTAACCACAGGTGTGTAGTACAAGTTCACCTTTAGTGCTATGCATGATTTCTTGAGCAAGGTCTTTTGGAAGTACTGAGCATTCGACTGGATAAATGAGACGGGGATTATACTGCACGAGTTGTGAGTTTTTTTAACGGATGTTTTGATATAGTTTTGCAATTTGAAAAAGGGAGCGCCAACATGTCTGGTTAGTGTGCTTTGGTTTACTCGTATGGTCCCGATCCCAAATTCCTACTGAAAATCGGCCGTTAATGTTCGCCAGCCAATCAATCAGGGTATCCCTATAATAAATCTATACAATTGGGTCAGAACCTATAAGTGGACGCCAGCATGTAGCTGAAGTGCTGTAATGGTAACACAGAACACACACAACGATAGATGTGACTGCAGTCATTGCAATGTGAACTGTGAAGCTGCATAGCTTAGAATGAAAGTTTGCAGCACTGACCGAGTCCTCTTTCCTCTCCCGTAACACTAACCCAATCCCGATCCCTATCCCTACCCAGGCCCTCCAGGATGGGCGTGAGAATGGGATTCATGGGCTCACTGGTAACTGATTGTTTTCCTCCCTTATTTTAGATGTTTTAGACATAAACTTTGAAGGAAAATATTCTCATTATTGTGCCCATTCTGTCTAATGAGTGATTCTAACTTTAGACTCTGCAATTCTGTTGAGTTTTGGGGAATGTGACAAAAATGCGGCAAAACTACCTGCCTACTACTGGCCTTGCAAACATCAGTGGCCTACAGCCTCACCCATTTAAACAAACCAGCATGGGCACATGACTAGGCAGCTGGTTTGGTTAGTGGCAAGGCTGCTCTGGAGATAAGTTCCTATGCAGTTTGCTAGAACAGCTAATCTAAGGGGCTAATTTTCAGTGTTTATTCTCAGTTGGAAATGTTTATTTGGAAAGCGTGGCATGACGAGCAGTAAGAGTGAACACAACTATGACCCAGGCTGAAAAATATCAGAATGTATGATAAAAAAAAAAAGGCAAATTAATTGTGGAATGGACTAGAAGTGAATTAGCAGATTTACATTATTATTTTCTTTTTAATTGGATACAATATAAGCTGTTAAGAAATTAAATCATCTGTTGGTCAAAGATGACAGTAAGCCACTTCGTTCACTTGCTGTCGATCTTCTGTTTCACTTGTGCTTAGCTAAAAAGTTTTTCATGCCATGAATTCGAATATGTCCATATATACACTCTACACACTGTATCAGTTGAACTTTCACAGTCTCCCTGCTGCTTAAAATTATTAAGACTTCTGTTTTTATTGACCACCACATCACAAGTATCCCCTTTTTTCTCCCTTCATCCCCTCCTACTTGCCCCGAGCCTCTGCCACCCCTCCCTTTGTCAGCATTGGGATCACACCATCTGGGTTTGACACACACATTTGTTTAGTCCCCATTGTGCTAAGTGGATTCATGTGGAATAAAGATTGCCTGTAATATATAGAAAGGGAGTGGGATGCATAGGGGGAGGTAAGGAGAGCGAAGGGGAGGGGAAGAGGGACTGAAGAAGAGCAGAGAGATTGATGATTGATCCAAACAGACTGCACTAAAACAGTGACAATAAGAGAGTGAAATAGAGAGTGTGAGGAGAGAAAGAGATGACAAAACATATGCTGCTCCGTCTACACCATCAATCTAAAGTTGCGAGCTCACCTGGAAATTGTCAGGAATTAGCGTGTTTGTGTGAATGTGTGTGTGTTTATGAGTGACTGGCAGTGACTATGATGAGTTTCCTCACAACCAATATACATATTCAGAGAAAGCGCGCCACTCCATCATCCCCTTCTTTCCGGTGTTCCTCAGAACAGTGCCCGAGCAGGCGTTGATGTGTGATGCCTGCGTGCCCAAGTGTGTGTTGTGCTTCCCTGTGTCTTTTTGAGCATGTTTGTGTATGTGCAGTCTTCATAGTGGCCCTTTTTAAACTCAATGGAACCACAGTACCTACAGAATCAAGAATACAAACATGCAATCATGAACACAGTCAGAAATTAAATAATCAAGTGGTGCAGGATTTGCTGTAGCTCCCTTACTGGGTCTTTAAATATAGACAAAGAATTATCGAGGAGAATTGAAGTGGTTCTTCAATTTGTGCTTGTTGTATAAATCAACTTTAGCCCACAAAGCACCTCTGGAGAAGAGTCTCAAAGTGTATGAATCATTTTAACAATGGGGGACATAAGAACAGAGGCCATAGTAAGAGAAAAACCCACAGAAAGTGTACAAATTGAATAGTACTACATATGATTAAAAGTCCTATTTGTCTTCTCGCAAAATATTCAACTTCAGTACAACAATTTAAAATCTTTTAAATAAATACATATTCAGATTTTCAAGCTAAATATGCATCTGTTTATGTTGTAGAGAACTATGCACTATATTTAACAGTTAATGCATTACTTTCCACAGAACATTACATAATCCAAACATTATTCATCAATGCACAGCACATTTAATTTGTAAATAACATACCCCCTTGACTTTGTGCAGCCGTGTCAGAAGAAAAAAAAGAATTCCCTCAATTTTACACCATTTGTCTCTCTGTGTCTCTATGTAGGAGCCAATGAGCCCTAATAAGTTAAACCGATAATGATAAAGAACAAAAAGAAAACGGCCTTAAATCAAGCTGCTGTAGTAAGCTAAATCCCTCCTTTTGATCAGAATCCATAATAATGGTCGATTAAAAATGACTCAGCTAGTTATGTTTTCATTATAGAAAAGACAAAAAGGGGAGAAAAAAGTGAGGGGTAAACGAAGGAGAAAAATCTATCATAATTAGTGACAGCATAAAGAATGGTGTATGTCTTTTTATAGATGAGTACTAATTGAGGAGAGAGCACAGAGCCGATTCTAACGCATATTAGCTTTTAATTACCCTAAACGAAAGCAAAACACACATACATAAGTATGCATGTGCACACGCACAAAAAAGGCTCTGGCTCTAGCTTTTATTCACATTCCAGCATTAACTCACATACACTCACACTCACTCACTGACTCACTCTCACACACACACACACACACACAAACACACACACACACACACACACACACACACACACTTTGTTCAAGGTTTTCAGTCTCTAGACGGCCTCATAGTTTTTAGTGTGTTCCCGTCCCTGGCGAGATCATTACTTTACTTTGGAGGATTCCATGCTCAGAATCTTAACCAGCTCATTATTGAATATACCAATGTTTAATAGCATAATTATTACATATTTCATACCACTTGCTGATGGAAAATCTAGCTGAAGTGTGCTGCAATTTTATGCTTGAGGGTCCACTCTTGATGCAAGCTGAAGTTTGTCATCTTCTATTATTTATTTTAGCCTAACAAGTCAAACTGCATCTGCTGAGAAGAACATCATCAACACCAGACAGACATTCATTAATTCATGTGACAAGATGGTACAGCAGCATCTGCTGAGGAAGACAGTGACAGTGGCGGCAAAGGGATTTGATGATTTGTATGTAGTAACTGAACTGACTGATGATTTTCCATGGCTGGGGAAATTCACCAAGACAGCTAGAACAAACAAAAGTTGTGGTCAACAATCCAAAAAGTGCATTTTCATTGAATCTTTAAGGGAGGATGTGTCAAGATGTATAAATCCCAGTTTAAAGTTGACCCATGTCGTTGCTGGTTTTACCAAGGGCACTCATCATTTACTTTATCTGCATACAAAGTATTTTCTTATCTAGAGGACGGCAGCCAGTGAACCGCGACCTGCCCAGAGGTATATGATGTACACACAGGCACAGACCTCGTCTCTCTCTTGCTTTATCTCTTTCATTCGCTCTCTCTAGAGTTATTGTCAACCATCAGACGTCCCTCTGCCTGGATTAGCAGTCTGTTATGAGAGCCCAGGCAGCTATAATGGCGGATGATATGATATGCACCATGGCTGTCACTAACTCTATAGGCGGCTAATTAACCTCTGTGTCCTCTGCTGTTCATTTACAGGAGAATTGATATAAAGACTTACACATCTAGCATGAGTATCTAACTGGGCCCTGTTCTTTGAATGTCGCTTGACATGCTAGCATGATGATAGATCGTTACAAAGATTTGAGCTCAACTTGGTTCCTCAAATGCAGGTGAACGATATTTAATTTTTTTTTTAACTGTTCATACTTTTTTTTCCCCCATATAAAGGGGTAAGTAGTAGTCCTAGAAATAACATCATCACCTGGGCTTCCTGCTGAGGGTCCTGCTGCTGCCACTTGTTTATGCCTCCTCCCTCTGGGACCAAACTTCCTCTGAATCATTCTCCCAACTTTAACCACCACATTGTCTGTTTCCGCATCTCTCGTCTTTCTCTTAAACAACTGAATAATTGTTCCTTGCATTCAGCTTTATGTATGTTTTTGTCATTCTTCAACAAAAGTCTGTTACTTCAACGTTTTTTTTCTGAAACAAGGTATGAAAACATGTCACAAATATGGTGGTAGTGTGTCAGCAGAAATAAATGCATATGTTTAAACATACGGTATTTATACCGCTGATATATGTATATATGCATATATATGTGTTAAAATGTATACATACAGTATATATTAAAATAAATTAAAACATTTTTCTAAAGAATGTAATAAATGAGAGCTTAAGAGAGCATGTTTTCAATTCAAAGTTTTCAAAGTTCAATGACCTAATGTAAAAAATGTACCGGTAGTTAATAAAATTTATTCAAATTTCATTTAAATGAATTGCTTGAGTCCAATAGTGGACTACTTATGCTTCTGATAGATTTAAAAATGGCAAAACAGAAACAAACTTTTTGTCGTGTGTTGAAGCTTTCCATTTTTTTGTAATTATTGTTTTGGTTTAGAATGTATTCAAAACTTTATTTTGAAAGTTAAATTGCGATCATTTGTATTCCTCAATAATGTGCGGTGTATATTCTCATCTAAAAAACAGTTATAACAATGTTGCACTATCGCTGTTGTTTGAGTAAAATGAGCCTAAATGAGTACAGTTAACCTTCAAAAGGTTTGGTCATGATCCAGTTAACTGCGATGAAGCCGATATCTTCTTCGTTTAGAGTTTGCTCAGGATCTGCTGTCCTGACAGCAGCTTCAGACAGCCAATAAACACTAGTCAGCCTTATGTCAAATCATCAACAATCAAATAAAGCTAAAGGGCCCTGGGTGTAATTTAATAACCCAAACTGTTGTTATTAACCATACATTTGCAAACCTGGACGAGGAGTTTGACTTAATGTTAACATCAAACAAGGTGGAATCTATATCTGTATAACCAAAGGATTATTTTATGTATGCAACTAACATTGCTGGGGATGTATGTGGTAGTAAAACAGATACAAAAAATCAGTTTATTTACAATATAACAAAGTCACAGTTTCACGGTATTTATCCTCAAGTGATCACGCATGCAGGAAGGTAGCTCCATTCAAACACTTCCAAGGCCATACCGATGAAGTGCCTTAATAAAGAGATGAATAAAATTGTTCAACTTTGTGTATGAAAAGCCTTGCCATGCAGTGAACTGTTAGTAATAAGTGCCTCTCCCACAGTGGCAGTTATACTTGCAGTGCTGAATAACACCACGGCCCTCTCTTTGTCTCTCCACTCTACTGTTCAAAGGCCGCATTCACTGTTCCAAACATCTATCTAGCCCAGTACTAAATCATCACTGCGGGTGTGTCATGTTTTCAATTTAAAAATGCATGTGCTCCACCCACACTACCATCATTCCACACACACACACACACACACACACACACGCACACACACACACTGTGAGAGACAAACAAATAGGCCGTTGGACACATAGATCTCACACACGCACAGACACACCAGCGCTAGTACTGAGGCTTGGAGTGGAAGCATCCTTTTCAATAATACACTTACATTTTGTACAGGGACCATAATTTACAGCCTATACATAAAAAATTGTCAGGTACCCAAATGAATCCTTAGTGCTCTCAGCCTCCATTGGGCCCAGACCATTAATCATGCCACTGATAAACACCGGCATAATCTGATTGTGTAATAAGGTGCTAGTATGCAGTGAATGGCACATGCGCATAAAAGCACCCGTGTGGAACTGCACACGTACACACAACAATTGAACCCCCCCTCCCCCACAACACTCCTGTGCAGACCCATTGGACAACAACAGACAAAAACAATTGTGGCCCTCATAGCTATTGTGGTACACTGCTTGTTTACAGAATACAAGAGTTGGAAAACGATACAAAAGGTAAAGTCAAGGATGTTCTGGTAGAAACATCCAAATATAAATATAATATATCAATAATGAACCAGTTAGACTCCTACACAAAACAGTTAATGGAGGGCTGATTGTGCAGGCTATTTTGTACATGTTTACTACTCATACTGTATAAGTAAGGTGTTATATTCTTGAGCCAGTGACACGTGTTCTATTGCCCAACATATCCACTCTCTATAGTCACTTTTTACACAGAGATTACACAATAATGCCATAAAGAAGGCCCGTCATTACTCCTAATTTGCTTTTTTAGTATAATCTTACTCCAATTGTGATCTTAGATAGCTTTCCAGCGTTCAGGAACAAAAAGAGGCATGACGTTCACAGACCCACTCCTTGACCCCCTGCAGTTCACCTACAGAGCCAACAGGTCTGTAGACGACGCAGTAAACTTGGCCCTCCACTTCATCCTCCAGCATCTGGACTCCACAGGAACCTACGCCAGGATCCTGTTTGTGGATTTTCAGTTCTGCCTTCAACACCATCATCATCATCATCTGCTGCAGGACAAGCTCTCCCAGCTGAGCGTGCCTGACTCCACCTGCAGGTGGATCACAGACTTCCTGTCTGACAGGAGGCAGCACGTGAAGCTGGGGAAACATGTCTCTGACTCTCGGACCATCAGCACCGGTTCCCCTCAAGGGTGTGTTCTCTCCCCTATACTCTTCTCCCTGTACACCAACAGCTGCACCTCCAATCACCAGTCTGTCAAGCTCCTGAAGTTCATCGGGCTCATCTCTGGTGGGGATGAGTCAGCCTACTGGCGACCTGGTGTGGACAGAACAACTTGGAGCTCAACGCTCTCAAGACAGTGGAGATGGTTGTAGACTTCAGGTAGAACCCAGCCCCAGTCACCCCCATCACCCCGAGGGACTCCCCAGTCGACACGGTGGAGTCCGTCCACTTCCTGGGCTCTATCATCTCCCAGGACCTCAAGTAGGAGCTTAACACCAAGAAAAAACCCAACAGAGGATGTATTTTCTGCAGCAGCTGAAGAAGTTCAGCCTGCCAAACACAGTAAGAATTAGAATTAGAATCGAGATCGAAATCTTTATTCGGCATTGAATGGCATGCAACTATACACACACACACAACAAATTTGTTTTTACACCCCATACCTACAGGCCCCCCACTTCACACATACATGCAGATATATAGGGGTCCCGTAACATGCATGGAGAGGACATACACCACCATCATTGAGTCCATCCTCACCTCCTCCATCAACATCTGATACGCTGCTGCTACTGCCAAGGACAAGGGCAGACCACAGTGTATCATTCGCTCTGCAGAGAAGGTGATTGGCTGAAGGTGATTGGCTGCAACCTGCCATCTCTCCAGGATCTGTACACCTCCAGGACCCTGAGGCTTGCAGGTAAGATTGTGGCCGACCCCTCCCACCCCAGACAAAAACTGTTTGAGACTCTCCCCTCTGGCAGGAGCTTAGGAACCAGACAAAAACAGCTCCTTGCCCGCCACGTTCCTGAAAATAATAAGAGACGTCATAAAATGTGTGCATAACCTTTGCGCAACTTTCCAATACGTAATCACCAGCATGACATAGTCCTCATTACAAGTATTTCCCTAATTTATGCATAGTCCAGCATCACGGAAATTCAGGGGTGTGTCGACCCACATCCAGTAATGACACCACGGCTGCCACTCCCCCTGACGTGATTGCAGCTTTCTGCTAGACTGTCACTTGCCCCACCTATTCAGGCATTGGCATGGCATGTGTAAAAAGGTGCAAAATTTAAATGTTCCTTAATGAGGGAAAGGTATTTGGTCAGTTTCAAACTTAAAATAGATATTATGACATTTCTGACACTTGTAGATTAACTTAAGTACAAATTAAGCATCAAGACTCATTATTTGTATGATTAGAATGTCAACCTGTCTTTAATTATGAAGTTGTTACTGTCTTTCTAATCAGGCTCTACCTTAATCTGTTTATTATTTTCCATGACAGTGAACTCATTGTGTGTTCGCGTGTGTGCACCTGTGTATGAATGAAGTGTTGCAGAATAGGAGCTGATTATCACTGTCACAGACTCTGCAAAAGTGTGATGATAAAGCACAGAACACGAAGTGATAATAAACCATCAAAATGTTATTTTAAGTATTTATCTATTTATTTAACTTTAATTGCTATAGTTAGAAGTTACACTGAGACATCTGTAACGCATGAGGGATGGATAAGGTAAGTGTTACAGAAATGTTGCAATGTTTTTGGCACTAATGGTGTCGATATAATTACATGCACAAGCTTCAGTTAGCGATTACTGAAATCTCTGAGGAAACGGTTCATGTTAGCACCTTGATGTCTCAATTTGAGGAGGAACATTAGACAGAGGTATAAAGGAGGGAAACTGATGAAATTATTGAAGGTAATGACGAAGTAGATGAGGGCGCAAAGGAGCAGGACAGGAGTTGCGGAGATGGCAGGAAAAGAAAGGCAGATAAAGAGGGGGGTGGTTTAAAGGGATTAGATATAAGACCTGTGATAAGAACATCAACGAAGATGAAGCCATGAAGAGGAGCTAAGGAAAGGTAAGATGCAGCCACCTGGAAAAAGATCTGACAAGAGAATGAGGCAGGGAATAATGAGAAGGTGCGAGTGGAAAGGAAAAAGCAGAGTGTTTTGGTTATTTCTGTGTCACCCTGTAATGGGATTTTTTGCCTGAACCACTGAGACCAGGCCAGATGAACACCTATTTCGCATGATGAGATTTCACATGGCTGCGATTCCCACCGGAGGAGATTCTTTCTTCACTCGTTTGATTTTGGCTTTGATAGAAAGAAAGGTGATTTTTCCCCCTCAGTGGGGGAGTTAAGTGGATGATTAGAGTTGAGTTCTGCGGAGAATAAGAAAATAGGAAGGCACTGAGACACACAGGCCAAGGTAATATAGGACTTTATTCATTTGATGATTCATTTATCAACTCCACTAGGTGCTATATAGTGCTGTGTTCTTGAGTGTGTGCATGAGAAAGAGAGGCACAAATAAATAGTGCATAGACACAGGAAGAGAGAGAGAGAGAGTGTGTGTGTGTGTGTGTGTAACAGTACATCAGGAATTGTGGGTGTCAAGAGAGCGCATTTCCATGAAAACTAACTGACTTATCAATCCAAGCATCTAAATAGAAAGTGACTTTGAGAGTGCCTGTCGCAGGTTACGAAAACACATTTCCTAAACAAATTTGACATTGCTGTTCTATCTTCAATACTAACACATCTCCCCTCCCCTCTCTGTGTGTCCCTACCCTCTGCACACAAACACAGACACCCACACACCAGACTTTAAGTCTCTCACTTTAAGAAATAACCTATCCCTCCCTTCTATCTGCAGTGAAAATCAACCATGTTTTTTTTTCAGTGCCTCGGCCAAACGTTAAGAGTATGAGTTGTCATTATGTTAGATTGCATCAGTATTTTATGTCTAATTGAATTGCTTTGGTTAAATGGCACCGCTGTAGAGTCTGCACCTTCACTGCTCCAATGAACAGTGTGGTGTCTCTTCACCTTCCCAAGCACGCCAGTAGATCAGGGAGTATAAATGTGCTGATATATGCAGTATGGGGATATCTATATAATTTCTTTAAAATAGACAAAACCCAGAGATGGATGATACATGGATCTTTGTACAAGAAGGGCTTGTCACTAGTTATCCGATGACACCTGTTGAAAGCCGGTACTCTTGTCTTCAAGTGCTCGCAGAGCAATTAAACAAAGCTACAGGTGCCTGAAATGCATCTTTTTTATATTATGATCATAATTGCATATGATGAAAATAGCTTTTATGAGAGCAATGGAAGAAGTAGCACAAGGCACCTTACAGCACAAGGAGAAAAAAAATACTGTAGAAAATTGTGAATCTTTAGTGTAGTGATGCTTGACTGTAATGGCTAAGCCAGCCCTGCATAACATCTCCCACACCTTTATCTGAGAGGGATACCAAGCTACAGACCCCACTAGGGGATCAATTAAACCTCTCTTTTTCTCGTCTTTACACCTCCTTAAATCAGGAGGGGAGGATTTCAAACGGTGGATTGCGTGCTCACTGCAACATCCCCCCCCCCCCCAACCCAATTAAGACCATCTTCAAAAGAGTGCGTTAACACCTTTAGCGGGGGTAAAGATGTGGCTTCTTTGCTGAACCGTGGCGTGGTCTTCCATGCTGCTTATTCCTGCCACGCGCTACAGGGAAACAAGGCTGAAGGGAAATGCTAGCAAAGCCATAGTCCTAGTTTTGGGAATATATATTCACAGTGACAATCAACATGCACAATGGCATTTTTTGATGTTTTTGCACACATACATGTGTGGGAAAAAAGTGTTACAAGTGTTCTTTTTCTGCCTATAGTCAAGTTCACACTTTTTTCAGCTCCCACACTCAAACAAACGCTGCCAGATCTCAACAATGAATGTTTTGTTCAGTTCAACAACTACATCTCCTGTCTTTTCATGTATAGTTTTAAATTGAATAGTAAGTGAATTGATTTTTTTTTTTTTATGATTGACAAAGTAAGTTGTGTTTGCCATTAAGTGTGTAATTACCTTGAACAGAGGACTTTTGCTGACAAAAGTCAACATTGTTTATTGTATTGTATTGTATTGTAAAATATAAAGTAGATATAGAAAATTAAAACAATTTCCAGTCATGACATGAACTGTAGTGGAGAAGTGTTACATACAGTGGTTTTATTTATTAGGGTTTGTAGAATGCTAACAAAGTAGTACAGCTAGTTGAGAAATGAGAAAATTCAGTATTTTGGTTATAAACTTCACTAGATGAAGCATTTTAGCTCTTCCGTTGAGCAGAAAGTGAATAGTGGATATTTTTACGCCAGGTTTTTCAAACATCCCCTCAACAGTATAGTAAAATTCTGGTTGAAAAGGTATGTGTTTTGTTTTGTTTTTGTGTTGTTTTTTTTTATTCAAATAAATAATAATTTAGCCCAAATTATAGCACTACAGCACAATTTGTATTTTACTGTATTTAAACAAGCAATCGAAAGAAAGAATAAAATGACAGATCAAAGCACTAAATATCAATTAAAGCTATACTTCAAAACAACTGCATGCACTCTATAAATCCTTGACTTTATATTTAAAACCTCTTAAAGCAAATTTCACAAGACTGAAGAAGTCATGGATATTGATGATCTGTACTAACACATCATGTAACCCTTGCCCACAATAATTAAAATGTTCATAAAGACTTCAAGGCTTTTATTCAGGTTAATTTTTAAATAAATCTTTGAAATGTATAAAATGTAGTTTCTACTTGGCTCATTTTTCCTTCTTTAGCTCGACTCTTTCTCACCACTTCCTTTGTGAGTGTCAGAGAAAAACTCTGAGGCGAATTCTCAAAGGGCCATGTAAATTACTTGCGCGGTCGATGTGTGCAATGGGCCATTCACATACAAGATTTATACCTTTGGTAGTCTTAATTATGTCTGCCTTTTATTTGCTCTGTAAAGCAAGAAGCACAGAAGCCTGTAACAAGCCTGCCTTTCCTATAATAAATCTGCAGGATGGGATTGGTGGGTTTAGGACTAGTTGCCAAGTCTTCTCTATCCTTTGCGTTTCTTTTACTTTTCTTTTACTTACTTTATCATTCTTTAATCAAGATTTTTTTTCACATCACATTCTTCACCTCACCACATTTCCTAGAGGTTCTCTTTCAACCTCATTCCTCGATGTGAACTTCTATATTGACAAAATAATAAAACATTTTTATTTGGAAATATATAAGTTGATTGGTTATATTTCATTGAAGCTAACACGATTGGTTGACCCCAGTAAGCGCCTGCCTGAACTGATTTGAGGTATTTTGAAAAGCTTTATTTATTTTTTCTTCAGCGCCAGAAATTGTGTAAAGGACTAAGTAAAGAAAAAGAAAAGTGGACAGTTTTTGTGTTGAGACAGCTTTTGGGTGAATTATGGGGATGACTTAACCTTTAATGCCACATCTTAATTGAATGGTTATGACATCATTAGATCAGGCTGGTAAAAGTAACACTTTGCTATTTAATAGCTTTTCATGACACCATAAATATTGCCACAACTCTCTCTAACTCCCCACGTCTTTCAATCCATCCCTCCATCATCCATCCTTTCATCTTGGAGCAAAGCACATAAAGCCGAACTTGTCATTCTAAAATAGAGGTCACTGAAAGCCTGCTCTGATTGACAGAATGATAACTCAACACACGATAACCTGCCACTCTCAGTGATGTGTGGGTTTGACATTTACTTTTTTAACATGAAACTCTCACCAGTGCTTAGAATTAGAAGATTTTTGAAAGAAAGGGAGTTTTCCGTGTCAAAGGTGTGGTTCACTTTTACCGCCACCAAAATGAGGTGAGAAATAACGATAGTGCTGAAATGATAGTTGATTAATAAAATTGAAAATGAATTCACAATTGATTCAATCCGGAAAGGCCCCCAAAAGACCACCAAACAGGATGTTAAGAGTCTGACAGTTATGCGGTGGTTTGTTGCCAGACTGCTGTCGATACAAGCCATTTAAAGACATCACCCATCATTTGTTCCTTTTTTTCTTTTTAATATTACTTGATAAAGAAAATCACTGACAACTGCGGCCTTAAAAAACAACCAACCATCCTGTGACATAGACAGGAGTTCATTTGTGGCTTACGTGGATCAGAATCATTCATAATTTGCCTCTGTATCATCTCTTCAGAATGCTGTAATGGTTGCTGACACTGGCCATTCACCTCCAAGCATACATTATAGCTTTTAAATATATCTCATTACTTTTTTAAAACCTAATTTGCAGCAATAAATGCCACAGTATATGCCTGGGCATGAATGATGAGAGTTAACCTCTTACCCTAGCCATAAAAGTCTGTTTAAGCAAATTGGCTGCTAATAGCGTAAACTCAGTACTGATGTCTTAATATGCTGTTGAGCCATATTGCCTTTTTTTGTTGTTGTAAAGCGACTGTGCATTCAGTCCTCTCTCCTTTGTTGAAAAGCCCTGTTCTCCCCTGGAAAATATGTGTCTCATTACCACAGAGTTACACTAACAATGGTTGCAAGAGAAATGTTGTCGTCAGTGTTTGCATGAGTAATTACCAAAACACAAAAGCTGCAATTTCCAGGAAGTGGATTCAGAGAAGCTCTCCACATGAATGAGTACATGAATAAAAATGAAGTTGTCTTCATGAGTGACCTCAGCCAGGAGAAAAGGGAGAGAGAGAAGAAGGTATTGGGGTGGGGATTGGGGGGGCGGGGGGATGGAATAAAAGCTTAGGCTGAAGCATAGTTCATAAAGGGTCAGGACATAATTACTTACAGAAATTCATGCTCAACGGGTGGGCACAGAAATGCATTTAGCAGCGCTTAAAATTTTAATTTAGCTATGAAAGGGCACTTTCCCTTTTTTTTTTTCCCTTGCAAATTCTCTCTTTTTTTTCTCTCTCATTTGCTAAAGCTACACATTAACAACCTTCATTTTGATCAAAATACAAAAGCACTGAAATTCCCATTAGGCCTTTTTATTTTTTTTTTTTAAACGGCTGTTATTTCAAGGAGAACAGCACATCAAACGAGAAAGCACTACTTTGGTTTTATCTTTATGTAAATCAAATCGGCTCCCTGTGTATTCTATTCTATTCTTTGATTAAACATTGTCCCCTCTCAAATTCACTAAGTGACACTAGCTGTTTACAGCAGTTTGTAATTTCTGCTCCTTAACATCTCAAATATAGAGTGGTTTTAATGGCTGCAGGCTCGTGAAAACATGTTGAATATCTGTAAAGCACTAGTAAGATGAAAATACATGCAAGAATAATTTGTGCTCTCAATTTACCATTTTGTCATTAGTCTTGTCATGCTTGTACCCCTCACAATATGGTTTTATTTTGATCTTGGACTGAGCTATGTAGATATACTTCAGATCTTTGCTGTTAAACACAACGTTGTTTTGTGGTTGTGCGTTGTGAGATCCCTTACACATATTTCTCCCCAACCCCCAGCATTATGTAGCCTATATACAGATATTCAATTGGAAATCTTACAGTAGCTGCAGCCACACGGCTGGTGCGATCAGTAATAGTAGGTAGAAGTTGCCATCACAACTGACTCTAGTACTCTCTCCCGAAGGATAGAAAGAGAAAACTCGCAGCCAGCGGCGATAAGAAGGTGGCCCAAATAAGAGGAAAAGGCTTTGCTGGCTAATGCCGCAAACTGTGCTAATATAACAGATTTATTTCAGCAGTCTGCAGGGAATGATGGCGAAGCGGCAGAAACATCAAAGAGAAGTGAGCAGGGATCTGCTATGTGCCTTGAACTAGCTAAATGAACTAACTAAAGAACAAAATGTTTTTGTTAACCTGAGGGGTTGAGTCCCGCTGCAGGTTTGGCCATTCACAAGGTTGGACGCAACTTGTTGGGCACATGCGTTTCGAGAGGTTTATGGTAAATTTGTCTAAAGTGTTCAGCTTTGACTGTAATGGGTAAAATAAAGATAATTTAATTATTTAATATCATTTATTTTCTTTTAAGACTTCTTCTTTTTCACATCATGGCCTATAAGGCATATAATATTTAATACCCAGCCAAGCACTAAAAACGATTTGTTACATGCTTACTTTACAGGTAAACATGGATCTGAACAAGAAAAGGAAAGGATGGAAGAGGGAGCACTGATGCAATTAGAGGTGCACCATTGAATGTTATTGTGTGACCGTGAAGCACATTACGATCAGGTTGGACTACTTCATTCAAGTTATTTATTCTTGAATGAATGGCAAGTATGTTGCATAATACACCACATACGTATTTACCTATGTAAAGGTTGGACTAATCATCCTAAATTTAATTTAATTATTCAGTCGAATTATGTGTCAGATCAACCTTGGAAAATTAGTTACATTGTATTACATCTTAGCCTCACACAAACAATACAGATTAAAAGATTGCGTTTTTTATTTAATTAAATTTTATCAATGATTCGTTAATCAACAAGCATGAATTTGGTGTATCAAAATGGGGCTGCTTGACAGCAAATTCCCAGGCTGCTTTTTGTATCCAGTCCGCCTATTTTACCATAATAATTTGATGATTCTGCAGATGTCATCCAATTCATAAAAAACTCACCGTCAGTGTTCTGGTGTCTAGATATTCGAAAGCATGAATTACTAAAAAAAAAACAACAACAATTCATTAGAATAAATAAAAAATAATTTTAATAATTTGTGCTCTGAAAATGTATATATATTTATTTTCATAACACCTTCCAGGCTCCAAAACAATGTTCTCAGTTACATTTTACTGTCAGCAAACATTTGTGGTTATGAATCCGAAACCTTCCTCACGTTACTTCTGATATCATAATCATCCATTTAGCACTATGTGCTAGTTTTCTAGTTAAGTTTTTGTTAGCAAAGAGCATAACAAAAACGACATGTAGGGGGTCAGATGTACAGTGCATTGTAGGAATGCCTCCCTGTAGTAGTGTACAAGATGCAACCTGTTGTGCTTTTCCACTATGAATTTTGAATTTTAACAAATGACTACGGATTGGATATTACTTTTTTGCCACATTTAAACTAAAGTTAAAATTTCACATAAGAAGTCCCAACCCGAATATAGACTGACATCATTTAAAACTGTCCAATCATTTATTGGACAGTTTTGTTTGAATGAGAAATTTGACTTTGTAAAATAATGAGAAAGTTTCATGATACAACCTTGTGTGTTGTTATATTAAGAATTTTTTCCTGTTAAAATCTGGTATCATAGACTGATCAATCTTATAACATGATTTATGCTTTAGTAGTTTAACAAATACATTCTTGCATAATCACATATCAATTACCACAAAAAGCTGCACTTATTAATCTATTTGTGTTGGTTGTTCATTCATTTAACATATTTACTCCAGATTTGATTTTCCAAAACCTCACATGCTGCAGTTTGGAATAAGAATTTAGATGGCATTTCATGCCTCAGCAGTATATAGTCAGGAAACAGAAATCCTCAGCAGCCTACATTTTCTACAGAGGAGGGTAAGATATGCAGCTGTGTTTTATTCAGCTGCCATAGCCGACTAACCACACTCTGTATGCAACATCAATGTTCCGTGTTAGTGACGTTACGGACAGTTTGATGTCTGTATTTTAGCACTGCTTGAGATTGAGGGAATGAGATTACATTTTTATGATTATGAAATTGGCTATAAGCACAAGGGTTTTTTAGGTGGTGTTGGGTGACAACTAACTTGTCGATCCACACACTACCGTTGAGTAAGCAGGATATCGGAGGACACAAGGTTTCCTTTAGCTGCCTGGACATCCCAGTGGGTCTCTGTAAAATGTCAAGTCTGCAGGTTACGACACACAGATGGATGAATGTCAGCTGTCCAAGAGAGATGTCCAAACCAGAAGGCAGACAAGGAGTGTGCGGATGTAAGGAAGCTCAACTTGAACCACAATTTGTGGTCGTAAATCCTACTTTTATGAAATAAGGCACCAATATAGATGGTGAGTGAAAGACAAAAGGTTGTTTTTTTAAATGGACATTGTTTGGAGATGCATGTAGTGTACAAGTCTATGCACTGTAGTTCTATGACGGGTCACAGCTTGTGAAAAGGTTATCCATGACTGGGGACTAGAGAACGTTACCTGTAGGCCCATCCAATTATATTTCAGTATTACAGAAAACTTTATTTTATACAGACAATTATGTTATGCTTATTATAGAACTGCAGCCAGTGAAATTCAAATATGACGCACACTTTGATGCTGTTTCCAGGGCTTGTTTATTTAACTATCTTTATATTTTATATGGATATTCAGCTTGTCATCAGTATAATTACTTTTACAGCTCTCTTAATTAAGTGTACAGCGTAAAAATTGAATAAGCGGCTGCCTGTCTGAGCAAAGCCTTGGAAAGCAGGTAAAAGATTGACCTGTCTGTAGTGCACTACCTGGAGAATACCCCTGCACATAGACATACGTTTTTGCATTTGCATACATACATATGCATGTATGCATCGACACAGCATGCATGGACGCAAAGCACACATGCATGCATGCAGATGAGTATGCATACACACACGGTGTTAAAAATACAGCTGTCACCCACACCTGTTTCTGTAGCCCTCACTGCATGTGTCTGCGTCATCAGATTGTAACAGAAGAGCTTTGCATAAGCCCATACGCACACACACACACACTCACAACACACGGACACATTCATTCATAGACACAGTTGCACAAACGCACAGACACTCTCAAACACGCACACAGGGTTCTCCAGGGCTGCAGTGTCTGGCGGGTGTCCAGTGCTGGAGTGGTTCTGCTCTAGAGAACGGCAGGCCCTGTCCACATCCCATCAATCAAAGCCTCCCAGCTACCCTTGCCCTCTCTCCTCCTCACCATCCCTCTTTCCCATTCGTCCGTGTCTCCCTCTTCCTGCTCTCATCTCTCCCATTTTTCAGAGAAATCCACCAGTCTGTATACCAGATTTCTCATGCACCACCTCACCTTTGTTAATCTCCCTCCTCTTTTCCCTCCGCTCTCTCTTTGAATCTTAAACTCTCATCGCTCCACCAATCTATTCTTTCTCTGCATATTTAAACGGTTCTATAGTCGTGGATACTCATCCAGCTCCACTCTACACCTTCAGTTCCTTTTCCCATCTCACCCCACAGGCTTACACATCCCCCTTACTTACTCTCTCCCCCTCCCTTTATCTTTTTGCCTCCCTCCATCTCTTCCTCTCCCTCCCCTGATTGATGCAAGCAGACGGCCTCTATCAGTGTTTTATACATAATCCAAATAAGATATGCTTGTGCCTGCATTTCTGAAAGTCCTAGCCAGCCCCTGACACGATGTGCTGACAGAGGATTCACAATATGCGAAGACACACACACGCACAATTGTGCATATGTATGCACATGCAAACACTTGCGCACTTATTCGGAGACGCACACAAAAACACGCACGACCATCGTCAGAGGATTATTTCTAAAAGTTATGGCAGACAAGACAAAAACACTGTATGTGGTTGTGTGAGGTAATATATTAATTTGTTTGTGCGCATGTGCCAGTGCGTCTTATGTGTGTATTTATGAGAGGCTGAGACAGAATGTGCATTTAAATGGCTGTGTTAAGTAATGCTGACCCATCTCTTTCTTTTTTGATGTCCCATCCATACCAAAGCAGCAAAGCAGGATGCATGTAAAGCTTTATGGAGACACATAAGAAACGTGGTGCTCCAATCTGTTCCTGCCCACCAGGTAAATGCAGCAATGACAGAATAATCACCAAAATTAATGATGAGATCAGTCCATCCGCTTGCGGTGTAACCGGGGCAAAAGGGGTTAAAAAGCATTGTACAACCACAGTAATAATCTGACGAACAGTCTCTCCTTTATTGCATTTTGAATTGTCATTCATGCAAAATTATGTATGAATAAATAAAGATCTCAGCCTGTGAGCAAATAGGAACTAAACCAGAGTCCTGACTGAATGTCTTGTCATTAAATGCTTCCTGGATATTATGCAACAGGCAGCAAAATTCACTGTCTAATGACATTCAATGATGAAAGTGATGTGGAAATCTATCAGTGGATTTATTGTGAGAAACGGCGGCGAGCGTTCCTTGTGCTCACAATGGCCACTAATTAAGACTTCAATGGCAAAGATTTGCAATCCATCAGCAGCGCAGCCTGTAAGAGAACAAAAAATGCCTTCTTCCCCCTAATCATAACACTTTTGACACACTGTGGTGCCTCCTCTCTCACCGGGTACCAAATGCTGCAAGCAAGCATCGTGGCTCTTTCCACAAATGTCCTATGATGTCTGAATAAAGCTGTAAGGACCATTAATGTAAAAGACCTCCCATAAATAGATAGATGAAGCCAAGTATACCATGTCTGAAAAGGGCTTTAAACCCAATATTGCCATAAAGGAGGCCTGCTCAGTGATTTGCAACATTGCACACAAGTGATTCGACGAAAGATATAAAACTTTGGGAATTTTGTGTTCAAAATGGCAATTAATTGTGATGATTGGAATGAATACTTACAAAAAATGAGAACATTGGAAGAATCCTCGCAATTTTACCAACTACCGCCATGTGAAGGCCAAATCAAACAATGGTTTGTTCTCTCCCAATTACACTTATTTTGTTTCAGTAGCATTCAGTAGGTCTTTAGTTGTAGAAACATCTGCTCCAAAGTCAGCGAGCTGTTGACAGATTTAGCACTGGGGAGGCCAGTGCTCTCATTCTTGTTGTAGCTGGTTAAAGTGGGGTGAATGAGGGTTTACTTAGTTTCACAAAGTAGTGCAGAGGATGATGAATATATTAATACAATACAAGCCAGCAAGTTTAATGAGTTTGTTTTTTTTATTCATGCCTTTAAAGTCATGACTGTTTACGTGTGTGTGCATTAAATCCTTATGGTTACATAATGTTTTTAATTAAAACTGTTTTCATGTTACATTTTATCAGTAGTCCACTGTAAGTTGAATGCTTTTGTATCTCACAGCAGTTGCAATAATTTAAAGAAAACAGCGTGCACCAACTTCAGGTTTAGGGTAATTGTGGTTGCTTCCCCTCCACTGAGGTGATTTTCAGGGGAATCATCACATTAGCACAATGTGAATGAAGTTGTGTTACTGATATCGAGTGCTGTGGCTATGAGTCAAGACAAGGTACTTCCCAGAGACATAAACTTCAGCTCGTATAGCTCACTGTTGATGTGAGGAAAATGATAAAAGATTTCATTGCTGAAAGACATTCCATTTGCTAGTACTTATTACCTGAACATTAGCGTCAGGGAAAGTGATACCGAGCCAGTGATAAAAAAGAAAACACTGGAGAGAAGGGATTATATCCAGATATGCTGCTTACACTAATGAATGACTGGGTATTAATGTATAAACTCAGACCTAAGGGATTCACACTGAGTAATTGAGCAGTCTGGTATGCTTGCACCCAAAGCGAAATGGGCTCAACATCCCACCACTACACCACTGGACAGGATCCACTTTGCAACCACAAGCTTGCTGCATTAACACACGTACTCCTGAATGTTTGTACAAAAGATTTGTACGAACAGAAACTACTGTGTGTTAATGGATAATTTCAGGTAATTACAACTTAGTCATCATTTTTTTATAGGTTATAATGACATTGTACTCAATAGGGTAAGTCTGTCAGTGACGCGTTGTGTCATGGCATCGATCATTTATAGCAAATTGGTAAACAGATTTGGCGGAAAAGGTTCTGCTGTTTGAATCTGAGCAGCAACAATGATTCGCTGATAGAACTAATCGCCCCTAAAGGAATAGTTCAACATTGTCCTTTTTGGCAGAGAGTAAGATGAGAAGATTGATACTCTTGATATTCTCATATTTGTCCATTTAATCTAAGGCTAAAGTCAGTGGTCAGTTTGGCACAAAAAAAAAAAAATGGAAACAGTGAGTAACAGCTGGATCAGTTCAAAGGTAATAAAAGCTGACCTCCAACATCTAAAGCATCTTGTTTGTTTAATATGTAAAAACTGATATTTGCTGTTTTATGGAAAGTATGTGCAGGACTAGCCTGGAAACCAGACGAATCTGCAAGCTCATGTTTTATTTGCTCTGGCAGATACGTCTGGTCCCTCTCCCATTCAGACAGATTTCCTTGGTACTGGTATCAATCGAGCCAGTCACAAGCATTTATCTAGTATGAGGTGGGTTTAATATGACGACTGACAGAGAGGAGCGCCATTGAAGCATCTTTGTAAATAAATAAGATGGCGATGCTGATGTGGAGCATTTTTGGCCGGCTACAGTGGCAGTATTAAACGGACTTGACGGTATATTTTCTCTAAAAGAAGAAGAAACAACTGCACTTATGTGTTCGCCGTATTTCTGACAGGATGTACCGTCCGACGGCGTTTCGTTGCTCTGATTGGTTGTCTGCACCCGTCGATAACGTCCCTTGGAAATCAAATATGAACTGAGAGGTTCCAAACTAATACGCATTTGCAAATTAGTCTCGCGATGCCAGGCTAGTGCAGGACTATTTCCTGGCTGCAAACAGTAACTTCCTCCGCTGGTAGCCTGGTAGCTGCTCAGAGCCAAGAAAAAACAAAAAACAATAAAATGTTTATTATGAAGCTTTAGAGGTGCTGGTAGACAGATTTTTTCCCCCTTTGGACAGAGCCAGGCTAGCTGTTTCCACCTGCTCCTAGTGAAACAGACTGATATGATATGAGAGTGGTATCGATCTCTCATGTAACTCTCCACCAGAAAGTGAATAAGCATATCAAACCTCTGCTTTAATAAACACACGCATGAATATTACATTTACAAAAGGCTACCAAAAATATACAGCACAAGAGGAGGAGGTTGGGGGTGGTGCAGGGAGCAGCAGTAAGCAGCTGTGCCACTGACGTATCAACAAAGTAATACGCAGAAGCGTCAGATATGGTCCTTTAAAGTTAAACCAAAATGTCGGTCTATAAGCCAGGTTGGATGTTTACAACTGACAGATTTTTCTCTTGCAAATAAGTCCCCTGGATATGAATAATGAGCAAAACTATGGAAATAAGAACCACCATCTCTCATCAGAGTTTACAGAAGCATGTGCAGAATCTGATTTAGAAAACACCTAAAGTGGCCACAACTTCTGAATTTACTGTGGGAAAAATGTACCTGGTTCTTTCAACCCTGAAATAGCAGTAGTTACATAATAACAGATGACGAGTCAATGCCAATGTCTATGTTTTAGGGAAGACTGAGGGGGCTTTAGAGTGAGTGGTGGTTGCAAGTGTTGGATGCAGGAGATGGACGGCTGGTTTAAAAGTAGAGCGCAAACCTTGTTTACACACACACACACATTCACACACATAAATGCACGCTGGTTCATAACAGACGCACACACACTCACAGCGCAAGCTCATAAATCACTGTGACCTACTCTCAAGATTCAAACATCACAAAACTTTGCCACTGTTTACTCCCATGTCTGCAGCAGGTCAACTCTTTCTAAATGGAGCACAGATAACGCACAGTGTTTCGTGTCTGTGTTTCATTTCCAAGATGATTTTGGAGGGGTCAAATCAGGCAGCGGGGCAGTGACTCTGCACAGAGGAGGACACAGTTTTTCTGCCCCACCAGTGAATCATCAATCACGAATAAACCAACACCTGAGTCACAGGCAGAGATGACAAAAAAAACAAAACCCACATACTTCTATATACAGTATGGATGCTACTACATTAATACCACAGCTTGCGCTACCATGCAGTGGCTTTTCATTAGTTTTATTCATGGGATTACTAGATGGTCACGTGATCTTTTCCATGACTTTATGAGCTGTCAAGGATCACCTGAATGCTCCATTAAATGTGCACAATGGATTTTTTTACTTTTGTAAAATGTAACAGATTAACACTGATTGTTTCTTTGAAATGGGATAGACTTTCTCAGCCCACTTTATTTGAAGCGGTTCAGATAATCTGACTGAACTGAAGGTTTGTACAACCTGTCCAAAACTAAGCAGTTACTTCTGTGAGTACATGTTATTGTGACCGATAGAAATGATGGTAAAAAATTTTCTTTGGAGTAAACCAGATGTATTTTTTCGTGATAGCTCAATCCCCTCCATCCTTGTGGAACATCTGAAGAAACATCCACAGCAGGAAAGGCTGTTGCTTTAAATTGGACTGGAATGGGTGACAGGTCCGTCATTTAAACAGTAGATGTTCAGTTTAATGTAAAGCATGATGCTGGTTAAAACTCACACTGAAAAAAAGAAAACAGTGTGTGTAGAATAGCAATCACAGGGATTTCATCTGGCATCTTTTTAATTAAAAATAAATGTATTGAAGGTTGCCACTCAATGTCTTTCAAATGACTCAATCCTCAGTAGAAGCTACTCTGAGGTTTCCCGTTCCCCTCCATTAAAAAGTGGTCATTTGATCCAATTGATTTAAAAACAGAGGGGATTTTTCATTGCAGTAATGTAGCTTAGCCCAAAACCTGCAGGACTCTTGTCATTCTGTCTGTCTAGACAACTAGCAAGCAAGCTATTTGAACATTCAAGACCAAGACAGGAAGTCCTTGACTTGAACACATATTGACGGGTGAATCTCCAATAGTGGGTCTGACCCGGAGCAAGTGTGAGAGGCCGCTAACCACATCATTAGACCCAGATTATCTGTAACGAAACCTATTAGTAGCCATTAGCAGGAGGAAACGACCCTGACCCTATCATTGTAGTTTTACTTCTTCTTCACAGGGAGAAGAGACTGAAGAAAATAGATTAAGATCAGCTTGGAATACACCAACTGGGCCTGGAACACAGGGGAGTTTAGATAAGTATTGACACACACACACACACACATAGAAAGACACACATGCACAAACAAACACGCAGACATACACAGCTCCCTAGGGGATACGTTAGATGCAATAAATCCAGCCTCTAAACAGATAGCGCTGCAACATGTGTGGCTTTTTAGATCAGCGCTGATATGATTACTCAGGCCCAGGACCATAGATATGGAGTACATAGATTGTGCTGCTGTAACTACACATCAGGCTAGGCTGTGTGTGCTGCAGCTCCCTCCCACTCTGCTGACATCAGCGCTTTCCTCCACTTCCTTCTTATTATGAAAGGACCGTGTCCTCAGATGACCTGGGTCCTCAGCTAGTGACCAGACAGAGATACATATCCACACACATATTAACAGTATAGACAAATACACCCCGCGTGGATACATACATTCATGCACAGTTGCTTTCAACCAAAAATTTGCCAATGTATAAAATAAACAAATATACAAAAATTCCAGACATTGAAGAAATCACATGCACCCCATACAACACATCACTATATGATGTCATGTCTCAGAACTGATCAATAGCTCAGTACCATTTTCTGCCCTAATGTCCTCCAATAACGAGCGCCCGGTTGGCTATACAAGCAAATCAATACCATTGGAGGGAAGAAAACGATGTGTGTGTGTGTGTGTGTGTGTGATAGTTTGATTGTGGGCCTAAATATACAGTCCTTCAGAGTGGGTTTGTGAATGAGTAAATCCTACGATTCCTCTGAACTGAGCCACATAGTGAAACCCAAACGTAACCCAAGAGTTATGTCTAAATCTAAATCTCACTCAACCAGATCACTCAGCTCAGTCCCACTTTGGACTGCACGCCCAGGGTTTTCCTTGAAGAGTTACTCAGCGTGAATAACAGTTGAGCAGAGATGTATATTGCAGTGACAGCAAGAATTCAGTTGGAGAAAATGGTGTGGTGGATTTATAAAAAAAAAAAAAAAAAAAAAACTAAAAAAGAAAACCACACCATTACTACTGTAAGCGAAATGAAGCTGGCACACAAGCGGAAATTACAGCAATGATATATATCAGCTTGTTAATATCAAAACCCGTTCACAAAGCAGCAGCACTGACTGACAAACAAGCCTGAGCAGACAACCACAGTGCTCAGTGGATGACAATAATTGTGAGCCAGCATGAGAGCGGAAAAGTGGGGATTCCTGTTTGAACTTGTACTGAGCGCTTCATTACATATCGAGAGTAATGAAGTGGCACCACTACCTTTGAATTGGTTTGAGTCTGCAGTCAGAACAGTGAAACCAACATGAAAGAGTGAGGTAAGAGACAACTTTACCGAATCATTCCACTGCTGATCACCCCAAACACCTGCATCTGTGCTGCACTTCACAGCTCTACAGCCCTCTGTGGTTTTAAACACGATTACATATAATAGCATTAATGCATTAATGCAGTTTGGAATGGACTAGGAATATGAAACGTCCCTGGACTTTTGACATTAACCCGCCCACAAATACACCCATCAATTTAAAGAAAAATCACCATAAAATTAAGATATGCTGTGCGTGTTAGCAAACCTATCCGCCTACTTACACATCCACTAGACACCAGAGCCACATTAGCATTTATTTTGTTGTGCACACTAATATTCAGACTCCTTGCTCTTAACGAATTTACAAGCTAGTTGCTAATTCTATCTGTCTGCTGTTTAATCAGCGGCTAAAAATTAGGTTGATGAGAGCCATGAGACTGAAACAAAATAGTAAAACCAAAACAATGAGGCAAAAGACCCTGAAAGGCTCTGTAAAGTTAAGAGAATCTGCAGAGTTGAGTGATTATTCAATGTGGATTTGTCAATAGAAGCAACACCTTTCACATTACATGTAATCATTTTTAATATGAAGACATTGATTAACGCAGCTTTAAACACAACCAAACCAGACGGGGCTCAATATTAAAGAAGACTGTTCAATACAAGATACAGGCAATACAGGCTTAAATTAATGCTTAACTCGCCCAGCAAAGTCAGTCCAGCAATGACCATGTGAGTGTCACAGCCTCATCTAAAACTGGCATTTATAAATGGGCAAATAGAATGAACATTTCCTTCACATTATCATGCAATTAATCATAATAACGAGAAGCTTGTCTTTAATGATCCTCTGTTATAGCTGCCAAAAAGTATTTGAATTTGCTTGTGAGAGAAACAGGGGTGACACAGAAAGACGTGAGGCATTTAAAGTAGACATGTATTGAAAACTTCGACTTTTGTACACTGTGTTGCTCGTTGGCACAGTGACAAGCCTCTCATTTCTGGTTTGCACATACTTTTTTTCCCATCTTGGCTGCTGTCTTTGGATTACCATGAACAATTTAATGAGAATTGATGGATTGGTAACCAGTTTTAAAGATCATATGATTGGCTGACTTTTCTGCTTTACCACCAAGTAAATCACAGGGATTGACGGTGAGGGCCCCTTCATGCTTGTTCCAAACTGACACATTAAGAGAGATTCCATAAATGTAACATGTACTTCGTTGGGGCATGTGTATTTTAAGCAGTTATTCCTAAACATTTTAATGTGCATTTAAACATGTACTTGTTAGGAAATTTATATCAAATACATTGAAATAATTCCTGTGATTTTGAATAGGCTTTAATATGAGCATCACCTCCACCAACCAACGCAGTCAATTTCAAACAGCTCAGTGCACATGTGTATGTTCTAAGACATGTTTTTTTTTTGGACTGAAGTGGTGCCCAAATTTGCACTACACCACTAGATCTGCTGATAACAGATACCTCATACACTCACTTACACACAAACACAGACACCCCGCATACACGCAGACATATAAATACTCCAGGGGCAACCCACCTCATTAGATATAGGCAAACATTCAATTAGTCAGTGTAATAGGGAACATAAAGCATGTCTGTGATGGTAATGCTTACATTCCTGCTTCCCAGTCAGCAGCACTAAAACAACTGTCTGAGGATTTATAAGGCAATTGGTGAATGATGATGCCTTTTTTCTCTGTCTCTCTGTGTCACCCAAAGTGTGTTTGTCTTGTCCAAGCATTTGAAATTAGTGTTCATTTCCAGAGTAAATGGCTCTCTGCAGTTAGAGCCACATGAGGCAAAAGAATGATCTCACTTTTCTTAACAAATGCTTGTCTAGGAGAGGCAGCAGGTCTGTGGAGAAACTTGTAGCAAAACAAAGTGAAAATGAATTTTTACAAGGTAAAACCAGTGCAAGTAGATCTATGGACACAGAGGGGGCCCGTGACTGGACTGATCTCTCTGACCGTTAGCTAACCACAACATTCCAAGTTACTTTTTGGATGTCAACATGTCAGCCTTTTCTTTTCTTGCCAAGTATCTCATAAAATATTTAGACCACAAAAAACCAACCACAGTGCGGCATGGACGCAACAGGATTTAAAAGGGCTAAATTTGGCGTCTTTCCGAGTTCAACTTTAGTGAACTTTGATATTGCACCATTCACTTTTGTTTAACCTCCTCTGTCTGAATAAAAGTGTTCAATGCGCGAGCAATGGTTGGCAAAATGTTATTAGATGGGAGTTGGTTGTACAAATTATCCTGGGAACTAGATGAATCTGCGAGGAAACAACCAAGATGGCTGCCGCTGATGTGGGGCGCTCTGTTGAATCCGCTATGGTGCCAGTATTAAACGAACTGGACAGTATATTTTCTCTAAAAGAAAAACAAACAACTGCACTTTAATCTTTTGACCCAACTGCAGATTTTTAAAAGTGTAAGAGAACATTGCCTGACACTGCCTCCAGTAAAATTAAAATAAATAACAAAATATCTCTTAACTGTATCAAACAATTTTACAACAAATGCAAACCAACTTCAATGTCAACCTTTAAACTTCACTGATAAGAATTTCTTGAAGTTCAACATTTAAATTAAATTGGGGCAAATTTGTGGAGTAGGATTCAATGTGGTATATTTGAGTGGCTGATTATCAGTGTTAATTTTGTCAACAAAAACTATGACTAGAAATATTCACTGAGGACCTATTTGTCATTATGAGAATGAGACTATAAATAAATAAAAAGTAACCTTTGAAAGTGAGAAGTATGGCCATATGCACAACGTATTTCGTCAGTGAATAAAAACCAGTGGACAAATTAACCGATTACTATTTTAAGACTAAGATTTCATCAAAACCAAGTCCCAAAATTAACACTGCTGATTATTAGGTCAGTGAATGGTACCAGCCCTAAAAAGCCTCTAATAAAACTTTTCGGATTTACTGTTGACAAAGAAATTACTGGTAAAGGTTAGGTCAAGTCAAATATTTGTGAATGAGAGCAAAAAGAATAATTTCACTCTAAATAAACAATCATGGCCCTCTGCATTACCCAAGAAAAAAAAAACATGGCAACCAGCACCAAGATACTTGACTTAGTAAATGTAAACTGGGAGAAGAAATGTGGAATGTGCTGTTAAATTCTCACATAAAACCTGGTGTATTCACAACAGTGAGGAAGAAATGTGGTGCCTGGCAAATAGCAATATATTCGTGTATCTTTTTCTTCCATTATGCATTATATTTAATCTAATAATAATAATAATTACATTAAGATTGGATTATAATGTAATGAAGACACTGATTATCTTTACTTTGGAGAAAATCTCAAGGTACACATTAATTCACTCCATAGCTGTTGGCGCTGGGATTGGTAACCATGGAATAGAGCATGAAGACCTTGATATTTGGCTGATTAAAATTATGTTTGTGTGAGCGTGTGGGCGTCTTGAAGCAATCATCTTTTATGCATAGTCTGTTTGCACAGGACTTTAATCCAGCCTGAATTTCAGGTGTCTTTATCTTCACTGATTTTCCTTGTAAATAAACTTGACCTCAACATCAAAACAAAAATGAGCAATCCCTTTTCCACTCAGTCTTCTCTCAGTGTCTACTCTCTTCTTATGTCTGTCATTCTCTGTTTCAAACATTGTTATACGACCAGCAATTGTATACAACTAGATAGCAAATATGCAAATATCTTCTCCCTCTAACCTTGCATTACTCTTGACAGAAACAATCGCACAAATCACGCACATACACACATGCACACATATGCACATACATAAACACACATAAGACAGACCTTCTTGACAGTGAATTGGCTCTCATTGTCAATGATGTCTGTTTGCAAGCTCTCCACACAAGCAGAAAGGGGAAAAAAAGAAATAAGAGTATGAGAGAAAGAGCAAGAGGAGTGGGGAAATGATGAAGGACCAAAACAAATCAGGTCAGGGAAACGCGAGTAGAGAGAGACAGATGTGATGCATAGATGGATCTGATGAAGGATAAATAAAAGTGTTTGTTCTTCTGAAAGTCAGACGGTCAAAAAATAAAGTGCTGTTTGTTTTTTGTTTTTTTTCCATTGGATTTACATTGGAGAAAGTTTTGTAGGAGGGACATACAAAACATATTGAAACGTTGTATATTAAAGTTATGTGTTAATATCACAGTATAAGCATGTTACTAATAAGGAGACTATTGTCTTGATTTGAAAATCAAACAGTGTGCTCACCCAATGAAAGGACAGCTTCATAAATAAGTCAAAACAGTGTCTTTGCATGTTTTTAACGCTGTGCACACATCTGATTTTGTCTTGAATCTTAAAACACAGTCTGATAAATTTGTATTACATTTGGTTCCTGGAGCAAACTACAGAATCCCAGCAGATGTAAGCAGTTAAGGCTTTACTTTATGGGTAAAAACGTGGATGCAAAATTCAATAAATAAAGCTGAAAATTGTTACACAGTCCAAAACAACAAAGCCATGAGCTGTTGTTCTCATAATGCTAATAATGTCCACCTGTGTGACATCAGTGATCACCCTTAAATCTCTTTCTACACACCAAAAACAACAACTCAATATAACATAAGTGTTTAAAGTTAAATCAACCAAAGTGGCTAAAATATAGTACTTATGAATATTTATGTTTTCCCTTTCAAACTTTGGCCCCCACGTTTTGCCGAGTGTTATAATTATTGACAGTTTTACAGCAGAACAGAGACATTGCGTTAACACCTGTTCTGCAGCTGTTGTTGCTTACAAAGTTTCTAACCTATCCTGCTCCCCTGGCCTTTTGTTTTTAGAGCATATGTGGTGGTTTTCAGAAGCTCTTGGACGGGAACATTTTCCTTGATCTGGCAACCCTGTCATCCTGTCGTGTCACTCGAAATTGACATGTGGAGATTGTCATTCTCTAGATCACCTACCATTTCCAAAAGGAGAGAAGATGATGGTAATGTTGAGCACTCAAATTGAGTCCCAATGCAGTTTGGTTGTGAGGTGCACTGGAATAGTTATACAGTATACCAGGTGCCATATCTGTAAAACTTTGTTGCCATAGACTGTCCTGTTTTACATCTCAGTTGCCATGCTATTATGCACTTGTGATGTTGACACACGTCTGCTTAACCTTGAGAGACACCTGTATTTTATGGACGCAAAGTCATGACCCCATTTGTGTTTTTGTCATTCTCATATACTGCACTCGCACTAGGCTACAATAAAATTATGCTTTATAAATAACAGCATCTTAGTGCACACATCCCATATCATTATAAGTAATCATCAGTGTCTGGCCAATTAGCTGAACATTTATTTTCTAACTAATTATTGAAATAGGAATTACATTTCTTTTACGAATTACTCAACAGCAGAATAGGTACTTAATGTCAATTGTTGGTCAGACAGCATAAAAAATGAAAAATGAAAACAAAAGTTTTGGGTTTAATATTGCTTTTTTAATTAGATTTTATGTAATTTAGTGTGTGTGGAAGAGTACAAAATAATTAAGTTCCACAAGGTTAACTGTTTTTTTGTAAAGCTGAGAGTATGTGCCATTTGCTATGTACACGAGCACACTCTCTTCATCATTTGATGGAGTCTCAAATGGGTCAACACTGAAAGAGAAAACTATTTTTGTATTTTTCATAACTTGCCAGATTTAGGAAAAAAGAAAGGGACAGACACCAGCTGGGAGAAATAAAGTCACCAAGGGGGGAAAAAAGGCTGGACACCAGGAGAGAGAAACAGAAACACCAGGAGAGAAAGACACACACACAAGGGGGGGGGGGGGGGGGGGGTTGAGTTATGGCGTTTTGGTTGTGGCCATGGGCTCATCCCTTTATTCCCTTCATGCTCAAAACTGAACATTTCTCAACTTTAATAATGTTGCAAGTTATGTTAGTGTCGCTCAGACAAAGGAACGATGCTGCACCAAATGATTCATTTTCCCAGCAAGCAGCTGTAACAGAAATGTCAATGATCATTTTCACATTTTGTAGCGTAGGGCTGAAAAAAGATGCTCGCTAAAAGTTAAAGTTAGGCGCCAGACAGGAGCACAAGGCAACCTGCCGTTTATTCCTCTAATATAAAAAACAAATAGATGAACCCAAAACATCTGTCAAACAAACAACATACAAAATCCCAGTTAGCTGAAGGTCCTAGCTACAAAAGTTAATTACCCCAAACAAAACACTGATCAACAAAATGTCTGAAAATGACAACTTAATTATTCACCATCCTAGGCAAATCAAAATCAAACAGATAAGTCACTGTAGGAAAACAAAGTTAATCGGACAATAAATTAACATATTTCAAAAAACAATAACAAATTCAAATTCATTCATTCACCGTCGAAAACCATGAGTGAATGGTTGTAGATTCAGTTCAGTTGTTTTTAGTTCAGGCGGTTTGAAGTTTGTGAGGGTGTGTACAAAGGTAGGTGTGTGTGTGTGTGTGTGTGTGTGTGTGTGTGTGTGTGTGTGGGGGGGGGGTGTTATAGTGGAGAGTTCAGTTCAGTTCTTTTTAGTCCAGTATTATGTTATGTCTATATGGGTGCATGGGTATATGTGGAGGTAGAAGGGGCCAGGGAATAGGGGGAGGTTTGGCTGTATGGGGGGAAAGACCAGACAGCAGCTGAGAGGGGTGAAGAAGCCAGGAGAGCAACAGGCCGAGACCACTTAGCTGTAGAGTTGGCTGAGTTTCAGACTGGTTGTATGCTCTGAGTACCGCGTAAAAGACATCCGATGGATTGACACACACTCCGGGGTAGCGTTTAGTCCTTCTCAGGGTTTTAACTCCTCTACAGTACCAATATGCTTGGGTTTCTCCTCTTTCTCTCACTTCCTCCTATCTCCTCCATGCTGTCTTTGTCTACCTGAACCAGCATTCCCTTCCCCCAACTCCCAGGTGAACTTAATTGCTTCCTAGTCCCTCCCCTTCCTCTGAGGAGGGAAGTCAGGGATTCACTTCCTGCCACAATTTGTATTCCTTTTTTAATTCAAAATTCAGGTTAGAGGGCACGCAGCGAGTGGCTATGTGGTGTAATAGCACGTCTGCAGGTTCTTTCAGGTAGAAGAAAGACACGAGAAGTTGAGAGAGTAGCTGCTTGCTGCTTGCTTCTAATTAATTTGTAGATTACCTATTCTACAGCATCAGTATTAATCACCACCGTTATTTTAGTAGGCTTATTTGGTTTAGGGTGGTACGGTGCAGAGGTTAGCACTGTGCCCTCACAGCAAAAAGGTGCTGGATCTAAATCCTCCAGCCCTTCAGGTGCTCTGGATTCCGAACAGTCCGAACATGTTGTCAGCAGTTGCCCTTTTTAATATGTAGCACACAACAGGAGATTCTGCATCAGACGCGTTCTCACCTGCTGGAAATACTCCGTTTGGTCGGATTACCAAAGGCATGTTGGGATAGACTCGAGCCAACCTACATGACAAGTGGGTGAAAAGAATGGATCATATGGTTTATGAACTTAGAGCTCTGTTCACCAAACATTTGCAGTGTTACTTATGTAGGCTTGTGTTTAAAAACAGTAGCTGAAGTCAATGGGACAACACAGAATACGAACCATATGTAGTGCATAAAGTAAATTTGGAACCTTGAGTAATTCTACAGGATTTCCAGGAATCAAGTTTATTTGAAATAAGTTTATTCCCTTTCTTGAAAAGAGTTCAATGAAAAAACTAATACCACTATCACACCTACACTGTAAATATGAAGCTGAAGCAATCAGCTGGTTAACAAAGGCAAAGGTAACTAAATCTGCCTACCCACACCTCTGAAGCTAAGAAATAGTGAACCACAGCTTGTTGTTTCGACACTTTCTTTTTTACGGACTTAACAGTTGAGATATGTTAGATATATGTGTTAATCAGCGAGCTTTATGAGTGATGGCAAGAGGATTTTGTTACCGTCGGACAGATCTGATCGATCTTCATTTTAACTTTTGGCAAGAAAGGGATTAGGCACGTTATCCAATACAAATGCCCCACAGATCAGAAGTAGACATGGTATCATCCGGCAAGAAAAAAAAACAAAAAAACATCAAGGTAGGTCCAGGAATGTTAGAGATAATGTTCTAAAAAGAAGCTGCTTCTCTGGGTTATCTAACATCTTCCATTATTGTGTAGACACATAACAGCAGTGGCTGTTCTGTGTTCATATGTGTGTCATATGGCGCCGCAGTATTTTGGACTATACACTCACCTCTTTGTTCCTCAGTCCTTGTATTTTTTATGCACATTTATGTATCTATTCATCTGGTCTTTATGTCAAGATCACTTCAGTTTGGTTATTTAGCTTATTTTGTTCCACAGTAGTTGTAGTAGTAGTAGCAGGTGAAGCATTTCCCACTTGCTGTAAGAAACTTTGTCCGACATTGTTGTCGTTCCACCTAACAGTACTAAATCTGATAAGCTACTGTTCTTGTGGAACCCTGTCCTCAAACACCCTTGTGTATCCTTGACGTGGTAAAGATCTCACCAGTCATTTCCACTGATAAACTCTATTATCAAACTGTCCATTCAGATAAGATACAGATCTCTGACAGATGCCGTTGTTGGTAATTACAGCTGAATTGATTGCTGAAGCAGAAGGATGGGTCAGGGCAGGATGGCAGTTCTGAACTTTTTGTCCTTCATCTGTTCCATATAACCTCTTTTTAGCAGGGTGAACATATCAAAGGGTAGCGTGCCTGTAATTCAAACTGCTTATTAACCATCTGCATAGTCATCGCTATTCACATTTCATATGGTCAAGTACTGCAGTGTAGGATTATCACCCCTGGACTGCTCAGTATACTCAACCAGCACATTGCAGCACTTACATTTTAACAGTTGCCTAATTTGTATTTAATTTATCATCTAATTTTGAATTGTTCTAATTTATGTCTATAGGCCCTATGTTTGACTGCATTTCTCAGCCTACACTATCATCACTTACTACATTTGATACGTCATTACAATTAAATCCGAATTAAATCATTTTTCTAATGCTAGTCCACTTTTTCCTACATTTATAATTATCCCTGTTTTTCCTTTTGAAAGCATTTTTCCTTTTCCACTTTGACCTAGTTACACATTTTTCTCTAGTTTTTATTCATTTACCTTCAAAGGAAAGCATCTGTTTAACCCATTTATCATCGACTTACTCGCCACCACTACAGATAAATCCCCTCTTACTTTTTTAACTGTGCCGCTTATTGCTTTCCCATACTGTAGTCACACCAGATACATCACAAAGACAAATCTACATGTCGGCAGAGGTCACTGCTCCAGATATGCATGAATTTCAAACCTGTCTCATTGTATTCATAATTAGTGCATAGCTTGCTTGCTCGTGTGTCCTTTGATGTGGTTGGTGCTGTTGTAGGTGAGAGAAGAAAGTATGTCTTTGAATTAAACACTGTGTGGTAGCCCTGGATTAAAGTCATAACATCTTATGCCCGCAATTACATGCAATGTGAGACTGTATGTCTCACATCGTGTGTTCATTTCATGTTTCCAAGACTCTGTCAAAGAAATTAAATTAGTACAATAAGAAATGTTTAATTACGCTATAGAGATAGATAAGCAGAGAGAAAAAGGGCATGATCCAGTGTGAAAGAAACAAACTTGCACTATAGATATTGGGTTAGTATCTGTGAAAGAAATATGAATCGTTCAATTGGTTCCTACTGAAGACATAAATCTTTAAAAACAGGACACAAATACATGGTATCATTTTTAGTAAAGGCTCAGTAATATTTTAAAACAACCAGGCACTGTAGTTTTTAGCGAATGTTACTCAAACAGGATGGAAAAGTACATTTGTTGCATTACACATTGGGTGCATTATTAGTGAGAGTTTACGGACACTGGACTAAACTACAGTATCCATGTTATTAATAATGAAGGAACATGTCACACAGTGAAGCACACCAATGTGTTTTTATTAGTTTTCATCCCAGAGGAATAATATATATCAGGCTTTGACTATACACAGGAAATACTTGTTAATATCAATTAATTGCTCCTTTTTTTCCCCTTTTCATTACATTTGTTGACAATAGGAATATTTACTATTTAAAATATTGCCAGCCTCATCCTTGCCAATATTTTTCATTTTGCACTTTAATGAAACACACTACGAGCGTCATTTTTTGGACATCATCTTGTTTAACTGTTTTATCAAAACATGAATAAAAATTGTATTGTTTCATAGTATCATTCCTATTTTCATTACGTCTGCTTTTCCAGGGAGGCCGCTTCCGGCCAGGCATTCATGGCCGTGGGATTATCCACTCTGAGCTATCTTAAAACATAATCCACAACAGAGGCTAATAACAGCTAAACATGAAATGGAAGGGGTTTGGTCTCCATGTGGCTCACCGCTTTCTGATCTAACAAAGCTTTACATGTAACAACCCTCCATTATAATCAATGATGTGTAATAGTGAAGGGGACAGGTAATAGAGAGCTTGCCTGAGTGGAGTTTGCATGTTTTCTTTATGTTTGGGTTTCCTGGCACTGACTCACTTCACTATGGTTCCCAACCACTGCTAAAATGGTTAAGATGGGTCAAATTCCTGAAACAAATTACAATAAATAAAGTGCAACTTAAATTACATTAGTAGTAAATGTAGGATATTATCTGAGCGGAATTTATAGAAGAATTATGAGGAGAAGGCTTCCTGGGAAAAACTCCAAAGTGGGGGACAAGGTCTGCAGTAAATTAGCTCTGGAGACCAGTTGGCTGCTTATCAAGAAACCAACCTCCATCCTGCCTCACAGCTGGAGATGAGCCAGACACCAAGTGGTCGCTTCAATACCAGGTACCAAAAACAGAAGACTGGTGTTTGCATTTAAGGACGTATCAAAGCCCTCCAGGAGAAAGCCAGAGACGGACGGGATTAACAATTTAGTGCTAAATGGCCCTGAAGGAAGCCTTGTGTGACGGCAGGAGAACTGCACCCTGCTGCGCTCGGTATGTCACCAAAAATCCAGATAAGAACTCCACATAGGAAAACTGAAGATTCTTCAAGATGGGATTGAAAGAAGAAAGACGGGTCCTGCATTCCTGTTAGACTGACAGAGCAGAAGATGGAAGTGCCATGCTAAAATCTGTGATTAAACAACTAAATACACCACAACTCACCATGTGACAACTCTGACTCACCTCTCCCCTCAAAGAAATCCATTTAAAAATGCTACAACGCTATTACTTGTCTGAACTGTTTGAATGTGTCCATTTGTATTTGTGACTATATTAGAAATTTGCTGTTGTTTACAAATAACATTCCGCAAGTTGTACATCTGTTAAAATCAGGTAATTAATATCTCAACACCCCAGGCAGGGGTGTACACTGACATCGTCCCTGGGAAGTGAGCACGTCCACTGATTGGTCAGATGCTCTCCTGAATTCCCTCACAAAACATTCTCTATAAAAGACCCTCACTGAAATGGCCCCTTAAGATTTCCTCAACACCACTCCTGACGCCACCACGCTGACTCAGCAGCTGCCAGGGCACGGACACGCATGTAGCACACTCTCTTCTTCTCTCTTCTTCTCAGCTGAACCTACCAAAAGTGAGTCCACATTTACCACAATGTTTACCAGCTGCTTCCGGTCACTCATAGTTTATTAATCTGTTGCTTGTTCTGCCAAACTAATGTTCTGATTAGCGCTACATTTCTCCAAACTGAGCTCATTTTTTTCCCGACATAAATATCATTAGGATTCAAACGTAAGGTTCATGTGCACACTGTTCCTCAAAGAAACGTCACTGTACTGTACAGTCTACCTCATTTCCGTTTCCATGAGAATCTGCTGCTGGAGGACCCCAGGCTGCACTCGCCCTGTGAGCTGACCATGTGTTTACAACGTTGTTTACGTAGCTCAACAACCCAAACTTGTCAGAAACAACAAACAACAACAACCACAGCAAGCCTCGGTGGCAATTAACATTAGAGTGCCCACAGACCATACTGCCATGGCACAATAAAAGACAAATTACATCATAAACATTAAAATTTAATTGAGCGTGTGTGTGAGTGAGTCTGCAGTTGTGTCTACATCTGAATATTTCAATCTGTGTTTCGTGTGTATGTATGAATGTGTGTGTGTGTGTGTGTGTGTGTGCGTGTAGAGTCGTGTTTTAACAACCAGAGCAGAGAGTGCCCCTCCTTCCCACTAGCTCCTCTGTATTCCCTGGAGGGCCTAATCAGACAAACAAGGCTTCTCACACTCCTGGTCGGTATGCCTTGATTCCTCACTCAGCATCACAAGCACGCATGTAAACACACACACACAGATATATATACATACAGCGATAGATGTACTTACATGCATTAAAACCCAAAGACATGACTGTACATAAACTTCTCCCCAAGAGGCAACTAACCCTGTGACGTGGAGATTCCCAGTAAGGCATTGTTTCTAGGTTCTGCCTTGTGGTTTACAGACCAGAACTTTTTGGATCTACGTCATTGAAAAGGTGTTTGGAATATATAGCAACACCAAGGCTTGGTAGGCAAGCACAGTTGTTGGATATACATAACAGTAAAATAAATGTGGCTAAAATAGATTTTTTTTTTCCGTCAGGTTTACATTAAATGTAAACATAATGTTTATAATGACTTTTAAACACATGTATCAAGTAAACTAATAGGAGGGTCCCATCTGCAACTTAAAAAGACAAATAAATCTGATTGACAAAAGCTGTGACACTGTTTACAAACAAAGGTTCGCAGGTCAGCAGAATGGATGAATGAGGACGTGGAGGTGCAGGTGAGGATTCCAGTGGAGAACAGAACAGAGAACAGTGGACTGCCTCACGCAAGGAAGACATTTCTCAGCTTTTGTTCTTCAACAGAAACTTTAATAACCGCACCGTTTGATCACGGCACCCCGCTACAAGAAACAAGACTCTACTGCCGTCACATTGGCTCCCTGAAGCTGCACTTAAGCACAGCGGTGCTTTGAGCCAAATGCAAACGTCAGCACGCTAACACGCTCACAATGACATTGTTAACCATGCAGAACGAGGATAGTGTTTACTCTGTTCACCATCTTAGTTTAATGTGTTTAATGTACTAACATTTGCCAATTAGCAATAAACAGAAAGTACAGTTGAGTCTGATGGGAATGTGATTAGTTTTGCAGGTATTTGGTCATGAACCAAATTATTGGACACATTGAAATGTTGATGATGGCTGAAGTTAAGGGATCGTTACAACTCATTCTGAAAGCGATCATGATATCTGCACCAAATTTCATGGCGATTGAACCGACAGTTTAATTTTACTCAAAACTAGAAATGTGAACCTGCTGGTGGCGCTAAAAGAACAGGCTTCATCCTCTGAGGACCATCAATGTTAGTACAAAATGTTATGGCAATTCATCAAATCATTGCTAAGATATGGACCATTGCCATCTGGAAACATTACTACTGGAAAGGGTACATAATCTCTAAAATAGCAAATCTAATCAAACATTAAATGAAAAATGTAGTTAATTAAGTAACTACAATGTGCTACTCTGCAGCACTGTGCACACAATCTACAGGGTACAAGGACAAATGCATAACAAGGCCGCGAAACTTGCCTGTTGTATCAGAAAATCGTCTGAATACTGAAACACACTTCCTTGCAGTACATAACTTACATTTAAAGCAATAGTTTGTCATCTTGGGAAATGTGCTTTCATGGAGTCTTGTAAACTGAAGACATATGGCTGTTTTTTCGGTAATCTGGTAATGTACTGTTCTTGTGGAACCCTGCAATGGTTTTGGATGTTTGTGAATGTGAGGAGAAAGGCCTGGGCTGACGTAAGATTCCCAGCCTGAATGAATTATTCCGGATTAATAGATAGTGTAATAACATTACTGTGCATGTAATTGACTAACTCAAAAAGTGGATTTAGTGCTTATACCACTAACTGTTTTTCACTTCTCACCCGCTGCCCTGCCTGGTCTACTTCCCTTCACCTCCTCGCTCTCTTCCTAACTCCCCTGCAAATTCTCCTTCCTAAACTATTTTCTGTTAGTTTCTTCTCACCCTCCTTTTTCTTTTCTTGTTTTTGTCTATCTACCCCTCTGCTTCCTCTCTCTCTCCCCTTCAAATTCTTCCCCGTTCATCCATCCCTGTTGCCCCCCCCCTCCCCTTACTGTTCTCAGCCATCCCTCACACCCCGCCCTTATTTGCTTGACAGCACCCCCCCCCCCCCCCCCCCCCCCCCCCCTTCTGTCTCACCACGTCTCTCCCTCCTGCCCCGCCGCTCCCGAGCCCTCTTCTTCTCTTCTTTCTTCAGACAGAAAGCCAATTGGAGCTGTCTAAACAAATGAGAGGTGTCTGAGATCATTTAAACAGCCATAAATAACATCAAGAGAGGAGGCAGACGATGAGTGGACCCCACTGCTAAATGCACACAGACACACACAAGATTACACACACACCGGTGCACACCCACACAGACACACACACGCGCGCGCACGCTCTTAAGTGGACCACATTGCTAATTTGTCTGATAGCGTGTTAGGGGAAGATAAGAGCGGAGGCAGGAATCTGGCCTGCCTGAGATGCATTAGCTTGCCTTGTACTGTTTTCATCACTCAGGCTATGGGAGCACGGTGTATTGTTTGCTAATTTGCCTTTTGCAGCTATTGTTTGGAATACTGGTGGAGCTATCACTGGAGGTAATGGGCTTTGTATGTGTTTGTGTGAGTGTGTGTGTGTGTGCACCTGAAATAGTGAGAGTTTAGAGTCTTGATAGAGAGATCATTCCATGTAATGAGGCTCTAAAAGAATGATTGGAGCCCTTTGTGTTGATTTAATGCCAAGTTGCTCGGATCTCGCTGTTGCTGCTCACTGGTCTAAAACTTACAAATATGAAGCCCGCGCATCACAAGCCGGTGAAGTAAGAGAAGGGGTTTGAGTTGGATCTTAATTCATTAAGCTTGTCCATGTCTTGAAGAGACGAAGACGAATGGTGATTTTGTACTGTCAGTCCCTGGCAAGCCTCCACTCTCCTGGTTTCTGACAGCTCTCTGCCAAGTAGGACATTAAATAATAAGCTTCCTCCTTCTTCTCTCTGTCTGTCTGTGTGTCTGTCTCTCTCTTACTCTCACTTTCCCTCCCCTATGTCTGTCTCTGAATGTGTGTGTGTGTGTGTTTGTCTGACTTAGTTAGTGTCTTTCTCTGTTATAAATATTTAGCCAGGAATGAAACACTGGCAGCTTTGTGTGTGTGCAGTAAAACATACGCCTGCACACACACACATACAATGTTTCTCCGCCAGTACCCTCTTAAATACTACAGAGCTGGCACTTGTTATAAGCCTCTGCACATCAGGCCAAATCCATTTTGGGAGTGCCAATTTCATTCTTGGGATGTTAAGCATCTACGCCGCAAGGTCAAAACATTCCAATGAAAGCCCATCTCGCGCCGTTGCAGAATTGGATGAAAATGAATGTTATTTCTTCTCTTGAAATAGCCATCATGTTTCACTGGTTCCCACACAGTAGGCTGGCATAAGCTAATATAGTGGGTAAATATACAAACATCATGACACTAATGGTGCATATGGGGGGGATTTTCAAATAATTTGGTGGTCCTGTGTCATGTTATCGGATAAATTATATTTGCACAGATATATGTGAGGGTTGTGTTGCCATATTCCTATGAACATATGCTTTTGCTGCTATGTGTGTGTAATATTCCAGTTGGCAATGTTTGCATAAAGATGTCACACATCGACAGTGCTAGAAGGTGCAGTGGGTGTGGGGATGTGGGTGTTTTGTTTTATATATACCAGCTATGAGCTCTCTGATTATGCTTATGATTTTGTGTGTGACAGGTCGCCTCTGGATGTGCTAGAGAGCACAAAGGGGCCCTGGACACATGCATAACATTTATATAGTTTGGGGGGATGGGGGGCACATTCTCCCAGTATCTGTGTGGGTTTCCTCTGAGTGCTCCAGTTTCATCCCAAAGTCCAAACACAGGTGTGACTGTGACTGAGTGTGAATGGTTGTCTTTCTAAGTGTTAGCATTGTCGGGAGATGATTATTGGGATTCTAAATTAAATTTATCTTTTCTGACATTTCTGTGGTCAGGCTTTAAAAACTGTTCAAATTCAACGATCCGAGATGGTAAGCTCAAATCTCTGGCTACACTGCTCATAACGTGTAGATATATCAAACAAGTGACAAGGGGGTGGCAAAAAGTCCTTGCTTCCCACTTAGTGAGGTGGAATGGTCTCCAGCCCCTCACCAGCCTGCACAGGATAGTAATGTATCGATAATGGATGTCAATACAATGATAAAATATTGCCTGATGTCACATATACCAATTACAGTGACAAAAAGTATTTGGTACGGTATCTGGGTGGCTAAGGCTCTAACCATGAACTGCACAGTCACGGGTTCATGTCTGGCTAAGGACCTTTGTTGCAAGTAAAGGCTCACTTTTCCTGTCATCTCTCCTGCCAGCTATTTTAAAAGCCATATAATGTCCAAAAAAGAAAAGAAAAAGCATTTGCTTTCTGCAAAGTTGACTTTGTAACTTACTCCCTATGCCTGTTATATTTTTTATCCCCTCCAGTTATTTGCTATAACTGACAGGTCAAGAGTACTAGTGGCCCTAAAAATGTGTGGGGGTACTGTCCTGAAGTAGGCAAAGACATTTGGAATTTTATCGTTTCCATCCCATGGGTTTCGGAAGGCAGCCAAGATGCTCGAACACAATAGAGCGTGAATAACAACTCAAACCATTGTATGGCTAAGCAAATAATCAATCCATAGCAAACAAGATGTCAAATTGAATTGAGAACGAATGGATGGAACCATCTTTAAATTCTAAGTTGTGTAAGGTTAAAAGCTACTATTTCGTGCAGTCGTGTATGATTATCAGAGGTGGTTGTGTTTAAGTGAGGGCGGACAGGCTTTCTGTACTAAGACGCCTGCCAGACGGGCCTATCTGGGTGTATAAGAACACATTGTTAACATCTGTAGGACAGAGTTATTATTCTCTGAGTCGGATAGATACACTGGCTGAGGTTACTGCTTTGACAGTTTGGTTGCCCATTGTTACAATGACGCCCCAACGACATAAAGAATCCAAACACTTTAATTTGGTTAGGCAATGGTTGGCATCAGGACCCCCGAAAGCAAAAGCAGCTGAGATTTGCATTCAGACAACTTTCAGCTGCCAATCTACTTATCTTTCTATATTCCATGCCATAACCCTCGAGATTTAGAGGCTACCCTTTGAATTTGAATCCTCAGATGGTGGAGGAGAGGAAGTGTGGACAAGTGGCTGGGTCTTATCTAAAAAACAGTCGAGGGGTGAGTAAAGTAGCAAAGTCTTAAAACAGCACTGAATGACAGAGAGGTACTTAACATTTTCTCCAATTTCTAAATTAAATTCCTTGTGACTGGAAAGCAGATTAATACAGCCGTAGAGAGAGGCAACTACACAACCTGACTATCGGGGTATCACTCTTACACAAACGTGTTTTTGTTCTTTAATTCTTTAATAATATAACAGTTGGTAATAAGATTTCGGATGGACTGGGATTATTTCAGCACAATAGGAACATTTTACCTTTTTTTTTGTGCTATTGCTTAATGATTAGGGTTTAGATTATAAATTAAATGAACAGAGAGATGAAAGGTGGCAGAGTACCAGAGGGGAGGAACAATAGATGGACAGGTCAGTAGGGACAAGAAACGGAAAGAACAGCATTGGGAAAAGAAATGGGTAGAGAAAGTGAAAAGGATTAAAACATCCCAGATCTCCGCCTCAGGTCTTCAGCTACCTCTCCTGTTTGGCCCACTTCTCTCCTGTCCCCCCCACGGTCATTCAGCTCTGCTCTCTGTCTATCGTTGGGACATGGGAGCAACGCGGAGAGAGGGAAGATGAGGGGCGATGCTATAGTTGCAATCATCTCTTCAGCTTCTAAGAAGCTTTCAGCCCTGAGGTTCTTAGTTCCCCATTCATTTTCACTCTAATGGTGCCTTCCTGTTCTTTCTTTCTACCCCCTTTCCTTCTTCATCTGTGTCTCCCTCAGCCCCTTTTTTCTCCATCTGTTTCTCATCTCTCATTCTTGCTTTCTTGCTTCCTTTCAGCCATGCTTAGCCATTCTGCTTTCAGTTTCCCCTTCTTCCTCCTCCTCCCTCACTTCTCCTTTCATATCTGCATAGCTCTTGTCTGTTGCTTCCCCTCTTTCTCTTCGATCTCACCCCCTTTCTTCTCTTCAGCCCGTCCTCTTAATTCTCTCCCCCAGCTCATCATGGGGACAGTAAATCCCTCAGCGGTTGGAGCACCGAGCCACGGAGCTCTTTGATCGTTCGCATGGATCCGACATTCTGACTGCCATTCTGGACGGAGCTCTGTCTGGTGTCTGCTCGGTGGCTGCTCAGGGAGGAGCACTGGGTTCTTGTACACAGTCATGTTCCTGCTTTCCAGAAACACACACACACACACACACACACACACACACACACATATTCAGGCAAGTGTTGTCCTTTGTGTAATTAAATTTCCTGAGGAGCAAAAGAATGAGTTTATAATACAACCAAACCAAATATCTTGAAATGCCCTTCATGAGTTTGTTCCTCCCACCCAATATATTTCCCTCTCTCCTCTTTCTTTTCTTCTCTGCCATTCACTGTGAAGGCTTTATGGAGCCCTTTATCCAAAATATGCTGTTTAATCTGGCGAAATGAGAAATTATCATCAAACAAGAAATATGGACTTATGAATACTGATTTAGCATGTGCCGTTCCCTTGCAATGACTTAAAATGTAATGAAATGATTCAGTCGTTTATAATGCATGAGTGCACGGCTTGTAATCAAACGAAATTGTGTTGTTCACTTGCCGGGGAAAATGAAATAATGATGATGTTCTTCAAAATGAATGCTTTGTGGGATTTAAATTCAGTAAGAGTGAGTTAGATGAACTAATCTTGTTGCGTGTTATATGTGATTTAGCTTCAAGGTAGTGGGAAAATATATACATTTTGCATGTAATATGTGATTCAGTAGGATCTTGGAGAAAGGAAACACAAAAGGTCAAATCTTTCAAACAAATCTCTCTTTGATGCTTTGGCATTTTTTTTCCCTTGCTTGTTTTTTTTCTTTTGGAAAGTCTCCACAGGCAGCATTTCTGTTTTGGGGACATTGTAAAGGCTTTTGGAAAATCAGAAAACAAACAAAAGCCTCTAAAATGTCATTTCATTTTCCTCCCTAATGTGAACAGCCAGTCTTAAATATTAATACTATATTCCTCATGTTCTGCTTACGCTAATGGAATAAAATAAATGTACAAAGGACAGAACAATCCCTCATCGTTGAGTAGTCTAAACTGTCTTTTAATAAATGCTGTCAAAGGATTCATCTGAAGAGACAAAATACAAGTTAAATAAAACACATTCCATCCGATATCATTATCACGTTTATTCATGACTGTGATATTTATTTGGGGATCTGAAAATCCATTTGTATTTAACATTTTGCCTCAGTTGTCAGATGTGGGGAAACAATATGGATGTTTAATAAAGGCTCAAATCCCCTTAAATCCCTTTGCTTTTATTTGACATTTGGTTCAATACGCTCATTATGACAGCATTTAACATGTGACAAAAAGCCCCCGCACACACACCCCAATTTGTCTATAAACAGGAGCACTTAAGGAAAATGTATCTGAAGAAAACACACAAACACACACTCACACACGCCACCCGTCGTTTGGTTAAGCCGGTAGAATTGATGTGCCCATAAGCCTGCTTTTTCCATGCATTATGCCCCCAAGGAGAGAGCTTCTGACTGGTGGTGGCTGCCACTCACTAGAGTATAAGCTCGGGATCAGACTGTAGAGGTAATCACACTCACACACACACACACACACATAAACACACACACACACACACACACACACACGTACACACGTAAAAGCACACACACACCTACAGGGCGAATGAGAGCAAATTTAGGGGCACAAATACACAATCTCAGAAAGGAAACTTTGGAGGGCCACACAATGTGTTAAAAACACGCACGCACACAGTCATTCCACCACTCTCTCTCTTTCTCTCTCCCTTACGCACACACAGGAACATAAACACTCACCTCTAAGCTAAGGGATGAAACCTGCACAGTGTGTCTCTGCCTCATGCTGGCTTAGCCACAGAGCTGAAGAACAGTGAGGGGATAGAAAGTGGAGATGAAGACATATGACAGAAAAGCTCTGTAAACAAGACCCACACAAAAACACATACTTACAAGCACATGCATGCACGCACACACACACACACACACACACACACACACAGGGGGCTGCTCCTGCCTGTCTCTCCCTTCTGCTCAGCTACAGTTAGGTGTGGCGCTTTGTGTCAGACCGGCTGTTCCGTGCCATGTTTACGTCTCTCTCCTGTCCTGTGTTCAGCACTACAGGGGCTGCTTGATGTCAGTTTACCGTGAAGCAGAGAAGGCTGGGTGAAGGGCTGACTAGGGCTCTCTGTGGGAGGCTTTGGCTTGTGTCTTAAGATTCTCCTAAACCTTTCAGACCTACAGCACCTACATTGCACCACTTGCTGTGCTGGAACAGACACCTAACTGCTGACTTTTGGCTGATCATCAGTGTGTGTGGTGGGGCTTGGCAGACCCCCCTGTTTGTCGGTGGGTGTTAAGTGCTCGTGTCTTATTACAAATTCTACATAATGTACACAAACACACGTAAAATGTATAATGCAATGCTTCTGTCTGCTGCAACACTGCACACCTGCAATGAGCTTCAGGATTGTGTCAAGTGAAGTATTAATGAAAATGAATATGCCATTTCCTGTGTAAACAAATACATATTTTTTTCCTGATGCAGCAGTCAGCACATCAGAATATGCCGAGGGGTGACAACCAGGGGCGTAAGTGACATTTGACCAACTTTACTGGAGAGCCAAAACAAAAAATGACCTGACAATTTTTAATAATAAAACTTCATAAACATGTGGATGACAATAAATGTAATGACATATGCCTTTTTTGACAAATGTTTTTATTTGGAAGAAGGTCACATGTGCCTTTTTGGAACCAATATTTTCCCTCATATACAATATGAAAAAAAGGCGTATCTGATGAAGCTTTAAAAAGAGTTAAAAAGTAACAGTAATTCATTGTCATAACACAAAATACCATGAAAACATCCTTATGTCATATAAGTTAATTGGATTAATTATTTAGTTAATTTAGTTTTTAATTAATCAAATTAGTTAAAACTCCTGCTCGGACGGACAGTTCATGTTTGAACTGAATCCCCTTCATGTCCTCTTTTGTGTAACCCAGCCATTTGATTTCTGCCAGTGAACTCTCTGTCTCTCTGTGTCTTTGGTTCTGTTTCGGACCTTGTGCTGTGAGAAGGACTTGAGTTCCAGAAAGTCACTGTGCAAAAGCTCTATCACCTTGTTTGGCTTGCTCCTCCTTGCCATCCTCACAAGAGTCTAATATTTTTTCCAGACTGTACACAGGCACATTTTTTCTGGCGGTCTCACTGGCCACATGGACACTGTCCATAGACTCCCCAAATTCATGGTCAATAATGTAGATGGGCTAGATTTTGACTGCCTGGAGACACTTGGAAATAAAACCAGCATTCCTGTTCTGCCTTTGACATGTCAGAGTACAGCACCACATGCTCAGTACCTGAAGGAGTCTACAAACACTGGAACATTTATTAGGGTCTCGCTTTCTTTTCTGTCCTCTTTGCTGGATCGCATCTCTGCCTTCGTCAACACCCACAGACTCTAATACGAAGATCACATGTTCTCCATTGGTTTCCTGCACCTTTCTGTGCCTACCTATCTAAAATGAAAAAAAGTTTATTTAAGTTTACTTTGAATCCTGGATTTTTCCTTCTCTTCATCATTAACAAACTCTTCTGCCTCTTGAAATAAGCTTATGAAAACTTCTTCAGCAGTAAAAAGCTTTCTCCTTCTCATGATTCACCTTACTTACATGTGGTGTCAGCTATTTTGACTCAAGTGCTATCCACAGGCTTTACTCATAATACATTTCTCAGGGCCAAAAAGATGTGTGTGTTCAGTGTTTTGTGTTTTGGTTTTTAATTAATAACTATTGATTGGAAAGAATTCACAAGTGCCCTTTTGGCAGTATAAAGAGACCATCCCTTTGATATTGGTAAAAACTCATTTTTACTTATATATGTCACTTACTCCCCTCTGGTTCTCATCCCTTGATATATACAGTAGATATACTGTATATGCAGTATATAAGGAAAAGTAGTCTACTAAAACAGCCTGATATAGTGTGGACTGAGCAATTGGAACACCCTTACTCTCCTAAGAAGCCAGACTAAGTTAGATTATATTTAAATGTTCATCCCTGTATATAGTTTAACATATATGTGCATGGCTACACTACAGTATGTGGATTCCTGGGGCATACCTGGGCTGCTGTTCTAGCCTTGACTCATCCAGGAAAACTTTCTACGAGACAAGATTTTGGGACTTGGCTGTAGGGATTTGCTCCCGTTCAGCTACGAGAGCATACTCAGGTCAGGCTCTGATGCTGGCCGATAAGGCCTGGCTCGCAGTTGGCACTCCAATTCATCCCAAAGGTGTTGGATAGGGTTGAGGCGAGGGCTCTGAGAAGGTCAGACAAGTTCTTCCACAACAAATTCTTGATGTATTGCACAGTGCATGGGGGCTTCCTGAGACTGTTGTCACAAAGCTTGAAACACACTGTTGTCTAAAATACCATTCTTTACTGCAGCATTAGAATTTCCTTAACTGGAGCTATTAGGCAGATCCCAGAACATGATAACAGCCATAAACGAAAAATACAAAAAATGTGGGGACCTCTTTAGATCTGTAGATGATGGTTATGCATGATAACATTAGTGCTGAAACCCAGGTGGGTCTAACCAGCTCCTGCCTACTAGTCACCCAAGACTTAGTGGATAAAGTGGGAATGTAGTCTTTACACTGGGCCAGCTGCCATATGGTCAAGGGGGCAAATCCTTCTAGGCTGAGCACATACGTGCACATTTTCAGTGTGCAGAGCCACAGAGGTGAGTGGTCAAGCATAAAGAACGCAGTTAGAGTGTGAAGCCTGTGTGGAAATACATCAGAAATTTTGGAATCAAGAAGTCTCCCTCTCTCCATCACACACACACACTCACAGAGCAGTGGGGCTCTTCACTGACCATTACTCTTGGCAATGAGTGCTGAACAGAAAGTGCTTAGTTGAAAACAACAGGATACTTCCACTCCAACTCAAACAGCATCCATCAGCCATACAGCATGTTGTGTGTGTGTGTGTGTGTGTGTGTGTGTGTGTTTGGTCTGCATTCCTGTGTGTGTATATGTTTAGGGAGAAAGAAAGAAAGTAAGGAGGAAAGAAGGATGAGGAGATTTCTCTCCTGTCATTTCAGTAATGCGGGCTTGGGTTCTCCCAGCATCCCTCTGACCTTCATGCTCAGTTTCTGTACGGTTACATCACCCGTGTCAAACACGGGCCTCCATCACTTCTGAATGTATGTGTGTGAGAATGTGTTTGTGTGTGTGAGAAGGACAGAATGAGATACAGAGATGATGAGGAGTGAATGTGAGAGACACTCAAGCCTCTTGTTTATCTATCCAGCCTTGTGTTAGGCCGTCAGCAGATTTCATTGACCCCTCATCTCTTTGTTACATTCTTTTCAAGTAATACTTCCTGTGCCAGTGAATATGTGCAAGTCTGTGTACAGCATTTATGTGTTTTAGTGTGCCCCAGTACTCGTACCTTCTTTGAGAGAACCAAATTGAGTTTTTGGATCTTTTCCAGTGGGGACTTTTTTTGACCAGTTTCTCACTTCTTCCGGATGTTTAAAGGTTAGGACTTTGGTGCAGGATTAAGGTAGAATTAGGTTTCACTTTGGATGATGAAGTATGAAAGTCAGGAGGATTGCGGTACTGAGCCATTGTTTTTTTTTTGGTGCTAAGAAGAGCCAGGGGGGGTGTGGATGATACAGATGCCTCTTGGTCGCTCCCTGTGGAGATTTTCTGGGCATGACTGACCGGGGAGGAGAGCCTGGGATAGACCCGGGACATGCTGGAGGGATTAAATCTCCCAGTGGGCCTCCGTGTACTTGAGGATACCAAAGAAGAGAAGTTTTTGCAGGGGAACATAATAATTAAGCTGTTCTACTTCCCCTATTGCTATTGCAATTTATAGAACTGATAGATGGATCGTTAAAAACATATTTGGTTAGAAGTGGGTAAATTATGAGGTTAAATGTGTGACAATGCCAAAAATGGGGAAAGCAGTGTGAGCCCTGTAAAGCTTTTAGAATCAACTTCATAGATAACATACTTCAACAGAGGTAACCAGATATTAGGAGACTGTCCTGAAAGGCTTTGATTGTTTTGTAGAGCTGGTTATTGTTGTCCCTCATCGTATGACAAGCTCACTGTTTGGTTCAGCCAAGCACTTCTTTTCTACCTGTTGATTTTTGGGAGTTGAAACACAGTCTCCAACGTGGCAATATTGATAAGAGCTGCACATTTGTTGCAGTTACACACAGGGGCATAAATAGAGACGTGCACGCAGTTGCACTGCAGAGAGAAAAGAACAGGAGGAAACGGTAGCAAAGCTCCCTAAATTAGATTTCCTTTGGCTTTTTTTAAGGCCCTGTTGTTGACAAACCACAGGCCCACTGCGGTGCTAAAACACAGTTTAGGAAAGTTATAGGTGTTGAAAATTATAAAGGCACTTACGAGCTGGTGATACATTGTTAGTCTCAATATGAATACTAATGACAGACAAAAGTGACACTAGTGTCTAGTGTACTGGCAGGCTATATTCATAGATGTCGTTAATACTGAGTCGATTTTTCTAGTACAATATATGACAAAAATAAGGCCTTTTGTTGTGCAGTAAAGTCATGTAATGGGGTTTAAGCAAACCTGGGGGTATCAAGCAATGGTGTCTTTTGTAAAATACTGAGGCTCTCTTCTGTCTCGTCACGTCTCATCTCTTCCCTATATCAAATAGGAGTGCACTCTTGAAGTCATTACAAGAAAAAAAATGCCTTTTGTCAGCAGTCATTGAAATAGAGAGCTCCTACCACATGTCAGAGCGCTCTCCATGGTTCTGAGTAACCTAAACCCAAGTAACCAACTGTAAAATCCAACATAGCTGCATGTCGCTGGTAATTAATGGTTGAGGGTTTGTGTCCCATTTGAGACACATTAGCAGCAGGTAAGCAGCATCATGCAGACATTTTTTTCTATTCTAAAATGTTGAAGGTAGCTTGTAAAGTTTGGATTTGGAATATATACTGTCTGCCCCTGCTGGCCTAAAAAGATAAGTGCAGGCAAACCAAAAAATATTGTTCTTGGGGGAAATATTAAGTGCATCATATCAGCTTTTGAGGGGGAAAGGATGTAAAACAAACGAGTTTCTGAAATTGTATTTCCCAGGTTTCTGATTTTGTAAAACTATTTTTTTTCTATTTTTGCAAATAGAAATGAGGACCAACCAAAAAAAATTATTTCACCATCATTTCCAGTACAAAGCCAAATATTGGAGTCATGTAACTTGGTAATGTGCTGCTATAGAGTCTTTTCTCTCCTAGACTGAAATTAGTTTCAGTTTTTTATCTCCCCCATGTTTTCTGTTGCTTTCAGGACCCTGTAAATATAATTTGCACTAACTGAAGTACTTAACTAAGCATGTTTCATCATATAAACTGTTAATACAACTCAGACATACAAATACTGGCCTACTCCATTGTCTTCAAAAATGTGATTTTTATTTATTTAAATAGACTGGTGTGATACTGTGCATGTTTGCTTGATTCTTGGTATAGCTCCCCTTGGAGAAAACTGCACCAGCTGCTGCTGATGCAAAGGTATAATGACCAGTCAGAGTGGACACAATTGTGAGAATGGCTGAAGGCTGAAAAATGACTTCCCTTATGTCAAAAGAAAAGTTTCTATGTGTCTATTTGTTGTTCTTATGTTCATTTTAAACCTTTGGAACAAAGACACTTGATTTTCACTTCTTAAGGGGGGCTGTTATAACTTTATATCAGGACATTATATCACATAAAGATAATTATCGGCCTACTGCGAATAAGGAGGAGTGACAAAAAAAAATTAAAATGAATATTGACACTCGATTTGAGTCTCAGTCATAGTAAACTATGTGGCTACCATGTTTTTAGTTGGTTAATAACCTGAATTGTATCTTCCTGATAACACAGTGGAGGAAGAAACGTTGGTCGAAGTGCCTTTTATATGAAACAGTAACTTAAAAGATTTAGCTGGAGTTACACACTTATTTGAATTCTAAAAAGGAATCCATAAAATGTACTTCAAGCTGTATTAGCTGAAATACTTTTCTTTATTGGGCGTTGGCAGACTTTAGCTATAAAATCATATTTTAAAGTTCAGACACTTTTGCGATTCTGATGATGGTTCTGAGTTACAAGACAAAGGTCTGTGGAGTTTTGAATATAGAGGCTATAATAATGAAATATTAGAGCATACTCCTAAAATGGTAGCTAAAGTGCAACACAGGAATTTATGGAGGCTCAGACAAAGAGATTTATCCTCTCAATGCAGTCACATTAGTTTTTACTTAGAGCTCTATATTTAAAGGTGTGAAGGTGGAGGTGAAAGCACACAGGCCTATATTAAAGCTGACCTTCACATTGACAGGTTTGTTCTTTTACTGCCCAGATTTCATCATAAGAAATCTTCAGTTTAGCTGAATGTGTGGTTGAATCAGTTTTGCCCAAGGCTACTGAACTTTTGGCAAAAACATTCCAATAGTTCTTTTTCATGTTCAAGTTATTGATCAGTATTAAAGGTATTCACTTCACACTGTCTTCAGAATAGGGGCTAATAATAGGAATTGTAGTAGGAATCACCTGCAACCCCAAATATGTTGTGCATGGATTTAATTGCATTAAGACTGTATTTGTTGTTAGGTATTGAGGATTTTATTATTTTCATTTAAGTTATCGGGGTTCCCTTAAGGGGAGTCTATGATGATAAACTTAACATATTTGTGTTATGGATCATTATTCAGACAAAACAAATATTAAAGTATGTCAATTTAACCGCTTTGATCCAGCAAGTTGACATTTTTGTCTCAATGCAGACATTTATGATCCCCAGAGGATGAATCCTACTGTCTTTGGTGATCCTCTGACTGTTTTTTTAAGTGCCAACGTGAGGTTCCTTCATTTGTCTCTTTGTGAAATGTCTCAGTAACTATTAGTTGGATTGTCACGGAATTTGGTACACAAATTCATGTCCCCCTCAGGATGAATCTAAAGCATTAACTTGATAATGTAAATTAGTTTTAGTTGCAGCTATAAACATTCGGTTTGGTTTGGTTGTATTTTGTGTTGTGTTATTTTTTTGTTTCATTTGTGTGTGAGGAGATCCTTACATACCATACAGTCCTGCTATATAATTGTATAAGTGTCATGACAATCTAGGAAGAGTTTCTGTGCAGCAATTTATTAACAACAATGAAAGGACTGGTGCCATGTGCATTTGCATATTCATACATACTGTACAGTATCTGCATGAGAGTGATGCATGCATACAGTGCTGTAGTGGTAACTTTGGTATGGTAGGTATTTTGCTGATTAAGTGGGTATGTCTCACTATAAAGTCAGGGATAATTAGGCTGATAGACTGGTGGTGGGTGTACATGTGCATTTTTTTTCGGTATGTGTGCATGTGTGAGTTGGATGCATCTGACTCACTGACTAGGGTGCTTATTTGGATACACATTACAGGCTCTTTCTACTGGATTATTTGGGCTTTGAACAGGTATCAGTTACATGTTCCCTGTAGATCCATTAATTACAGAACACAAGGCACAGCCAGGGTGCTGTGCCTACTGCGCATTACCTTACTGAAGCATTGTTATGAATTATCGCTAGTATACACCTTGAATAAAGTGAGTCGATAATGAGGAGCTGCAGCACAAACGCCGGGAAGTAAGGGAGCTTAATGAAGGGTGGAGACTAAAACAGAAAGAAAGAGAGAAGGAGAAAGAACAAATATTCCTGTCTGTCTGTCTGCAGGTCCCCCCCTTGTTAAGAGATTAAATGCCACACTCATTGTTTAATAGGATTGCTTGGCAAGGACCAGTGTGTGTGTGTATGTGTGTGTGTTTGCGTTGTGGGTGGGGCTGGGGTGGGAGTTTTAACAAGATTGCTGGCACAATATTAATTCTATTTTCCCCTGGCACCACATCGTCTGCTGGACATCATGTCTCTCTCTGTGTCTCTATTTCGGATGCCCCCACTGATATAATACATTTTAGAGAAGGAGGAGATGCAGTGCATGTCGGAGAGAAGGGAAAGGAGTTGGGATAAGGTGAAGAGTTGCAGCTGTGTGTGTGTGTGTGTGTGTGTCATATCACAAATACCCATGATCATGACAAAGACATATGAAATGTTAATAAGCAATATTACACAAAGTTTAAAATTTATCAAAATTTATAGAATACGCCATATTTTTTCGTTTATCGTTTTCTAGTTTAGCTAGTTGCTGACGTTGTTTGTCTGTCTTTCACATACATGCTATCATTTTATTCAGTGTTATGTAATATTAAAAAATATGAATTAATGGTGCTTTTAAAGTCTATGTTATCAATGTTATATGATAAAGTATTAACTTTTATATTTGAACAGTGTTGTATCTGACTGCTATAGGAAAAAACAAAGCATTCAGCTTGACCCTTGAGAATTGCACTGAAGAGAAATAATAAAAGACAATGCTATTACTATTCTGCATGTGTTTTGTAATCATGCTGTTTTTCTTCTGAAGTCATCAAAGATGGAATAGACTGCATTTGCAAATTTTAACCTTGTGTTCACGGTCCTGCTATGGTGCTAATTATCACATAAAATATTGATTTCATGATAATGACATCTTGCACACCAGTATGTAATATTTTTTTTCCGTATGAAAAATAATAATAGAAACCACATTAGTTATTTAATATGCATAAAGAAGTGTTTCACCAATAACACCTTTAAGATACTGTATTTGACAGATTTAGTCTTCCAGTGTCCAAAAACCCATCCTATGAACCTTCTACAGTTCTTTCACAGAGAGTATCCAGTTTCTCCTTCATTTGCTGGTTCCCATTTCTTACTGTCAAAAACAGAAACTGTCTCCAAGCCATAGTGAACACACACAAGCCTAGCCTCACTCCATTAGACATCACGGGGGATAGTAGCCATGTCCTACACCCTCAGTTCCAGATGCTCCCTCTCGGGCGCCACCTGTGCCTCACCCAGGTGCTCTACCAACTGGCATAGAGCATCGTTCATACCAGAAGCCATCTGCCTGGTGGCTAGCAAGGAACTGAAGGTCAACTCTGTGCTCTATTTGGAGCGTGGCACATGAAATGCTGAAGTGCCTATCTGCTCTGTGGACTACTTCCTTATTTACTTATTTTTTGTATTATTTATTATGACTTTTAGTAATAACAATCACCCTACACAGTCCCTGTCTGTCTGCGATATGTCCTGTTTTTCTGTCTTTTTATTTATGCCCAAACTCAAATTGCCCTCATGGATTAATAAAGTTGTATTATGTTGCACTGAAACAGTTTTCAAAGTTTATAACAGATGCACAAGTTCCAATCCCATACTACATTTTAATACTATACAGTATCTTCATAGCATGCAGTCCATTAGTTGACCATTTTGTCATAAAATAAATATAAGCTGTGCACAGCTTATGTCACTTCAATTGTGACTTTGAAAGATTTTTTTCTGGGTCAGCCCTCCCTCACTTGTGTACATAGGTTTGGTTACTCCACTGCTGTTGAGTTGAAAAGTTCTCCTCATAAGGTGGAAAACTGTGATCTTATCTCTGTCAACAGCTATTATCTTTTGAATGCTCTTGGATTGTGGTTTGATTGCTGGAGGAGCAGTAAGTGAGAATCTGGAACTTGAGGCATCTTAAACTGTGGTCGATTTGACCTTTCTCATTCTGCTTGTGAAAACACCATTCATCTGTCATAATGTTTTATTGTGGATTTGTGTCTGTGTGTGTATGTGGTTATGTGTGTGTGTGTGTGTGTGTGTGTGTGCTCAGTTGATGTGTTGTGAGGTTGAAAAAGAAGAGTGATTTCTGCTTAGGTGGGTATATTAATTCTGCACCTGGTAACAAATAATTGGTTGAATGAGAATGATTTATTCGAATGAAAATAATTGCTTCCAGTGTTGAAAAAATGTTCAGGTAAGAAAAGTCTGAAAGACAGAGCACAACGGTGTAGTGTACAAGGTTCTCACACATTTCCATGGACAACATTTCCAAAATTTTTCTGACATTTCAAGGACCCATAATACAATTTCCATGTAATGTGAGGCTGACACATTACTTTGAAGCTATTGAAAAAAAGGCCATTCTTTTTTATTAAGATATTCATTTAGAATAAATAAACACACATTGGCAATCAAAAAAAGGGTGCTGCATGAGATCAATTTAGTATACGTTTTTAATCATAATTGTCACTTTAATGTCAAGTCACCATGAAGGTATTGAATGGCTGATTATAAAGACAATTGAACGGTAATTTATTGATGTAAGCTTCCAGTGGTTAAGCGTGAGGTTTTGGGTTTTGAGTTAACTGTCCTGCTGCTGCAAACACCGGGTGAAACTGAGTAAGAAGACGCCACTGGCTTCAGAGTAAACGTCAGTGTCCAATATCCAATGTAAAACTAACTTCACCGTGGTGCACGGACCACTGATAACGCTGCATCAAGAAAAGGAGGTGAAGAAACGCACGTGATAGTAAAAAAAAACATTGTCACATATCGACACATATTAGAGCTACATCAACAGCTACAGAAGAAAAAAAAAGCCATTATATTACATTACGTGGACGGTTATCCACACAAGATTAATAATTTCTTTTCATTACACACTGCAAAATTCCATGACATCTCAAAGGATATAACTAATTCCATGACTTTTTCAGGCGTGGAAAACAAGATTTTGAAAATCCATAGCATACAGTGTACCTGATGATCTGGATCACATTCCCAAACTCAAAGAAATGATATTTAACATTTTACTTTTTAACTCTTTAAGGTGTGTTCAGTGTGAATGAAAGTATATTTTTCACCTGGTTTTGTTTGCGCAAATTTAACTGTTTTGACAGTTTTTACAACATGTGTTTCTGTTTGCAACCGTTTATATTTCTCCATTGACTTCATATGCATCTGTACCACTAAAATTTGCTTCATGTTCATACGCTTCACGGTATGGTTGTAGTTCCTTCCAAAAAGTCAAATATTGGGGAGTAAGGCATGATGGGGAGTCAGAGATTAAGAGTGAGTACACAAGGGCACAAGTGTGCTTTTTTTTTCTTTACATGTAAGCAAAAAAAAAAAACAGATCTAAAAATAAGTGCATCAAATATTCCTTTCGTTAAGTGAGCAATATGTCAGTACAGTTGAAGGAGTTACTCCACCACTTAACGAAGTTCAACTAGAGTGGGCTGACTGAAGTTAGCGTAGCAAACTGACTCTGGTCCCTGAAATTCACAGCAGAATAATTTCCCCTGGGAAGTAGGACCGCGGCCTGGAGCAAGCCAAGCAAAGTGACATCTGTCAAAGTTGCGACAGTGGAGCGATCCTCTTCTAAATTAAAACTAATCAGAGAGTGCTTGCAGAGGAACCACTGAATGAGAAATATCTACCGAGAACAGGAGAGGTGGACATAGATGTAGAAGACACTGTTGAGGATTTTTATTGAGAATTTTGCACATTGCAAGGTCTGTCAAATGCCACTCAAATAGCTGAATTAAGGTTTCTGATTGGCCCCTGTGCACCCCTGTCATAATTTGGGGTTGTGTCTTACATAATCCAACTACATTAGAAACCAGAAAATAAAGAGTAGTTTTTTTATTTGTTAAGAAGCAAATTGGATTTTGTGACTGTGAAAAGATATAATGTGTGTTTTGCAAGTGTTCTACAGTCCACTGAGAATCAGACAAGAAGCAGCAGACAAACCATGAAAACATGCAGGCCAGCACGCCATTTATAAAAAGTTAGCTAACAAAACTTTATCAAGTGTTGTAGGTGTAATTCTAACATTAACATTACTTTCAGTTGGCTGGCTTTCATGCTCATGCTATTGAAAGGAATGAGTAAGTTACAGGATTAATGTCTGACTCCATGGCAGTCGACCATCTAAATCTTCCTTGCTAAACGTCTTTTCCATGTCTTTATAAGTCTTTTCCACTGACTGCATAGACGAGAACAACACCTGTAACTAGAGACAACATTGCTTTGAAGACGTGAAAATAAAAAATGTCACTTAAAAAAAAAAAACAGGTTATCCTTTTGATAACCTGTGGCCCAGAAGTCTTTTGTCATGGCAGGGTGAGAGCCCAAACAGACAGCCACTGTGGAGTTAACAGCTCTGTGCTGTGAACATCCTCTACAATGTGACAGTAACTCACACTGTAGTTGCACCAGGATTGCCGCACGAATGATGAAATCGCAAATGTGTATTGGTAATCATTCAGCCAGTAACCAAGAATGGTCAAGTCCAACAACAAATACCACCTCTGCAGAGAGTGAGCCCTTGTGTGTCGGTGTCTTTGTAATGGCACATATTGACTGGCTAAGTGGTGTGTGATCCACACCAGAGGGTAAAGGCTGTGGATATGCTTTAGTGTAACATTGGTGCCTACAAACAATGAGGCTGACATCAGGTCTAGGGGTTGGGCTGACTCTGATTGACTGATTCCAATATGTTCCTTCAGGTCTGTATGAGTGGATCTGTTCAACTCATGACTATATTGTGTGGCAATGGATATGTTTGCACACAATATAGGGGAAAAAAAACACTGTTTTAGCTTCGTCCTTCCTTAATATACTTAATATTAATAAGAGTTTGGCCCCTGTGCATTTAGATATGACTCAACCACTGCAGGTGCTACCCTGTCCAATCCCTAATCGCTTAAACGTGGATTAAGATTATAGAAATTGATTAAGAGCATTGTGTTTGAGCTTTGTGCAGCACGAGTAGAGCCCAGACCACCTGTTACACTAGATGTGTTTCTGACTGAAACAAGGTTGTGCCATAGAACCATAGTGACCATGCATAATGTAAATATATTTATTTGTATGTGTGCCCCCCGTGTCTGCCTGCCTCCCTTATCTTGATTTTCTTGTAAGTAAAAAACAGCTTGAAACCAATAAAACATTGCCTGTCCCTCCTGGGCACCTCGGTGGCATTCTCTCATTTCATTGTGAATTGATACATTAATCATTGGCTAGACTCAATTACATTTTCAAGAAAACACAAATCCAACTTTGCTCACGGAAATTCTCTCCTCAGCCTGACATGCGAGGAGGGGCCTAAATACACCCCTTCAAAGGATGAATTAAAAATAATCCACTCTTCAGTCTGCATTGCCTCTCCTTCTTTAGTCTACTGTACTTTTCAGTTCCCCTAGGGATCTCAATATACTGGTTTAAACCCGTAAAAATCTTGTAAATCCATTATGCAACATGCCATAAATCTCTCAAAACCCACACTCATAATCCTAATCCCAGGTTGTGGATTAATTTAATCCAGTCTTTAGATCTAATCCACTGCTCTCCAGGGCAGCGGAAGAGACGGAGCCATGAGATGTGTAATGAGTGAAATCTCCCTAATCAAACTTTATTTATTTCCTCATTTACTTGGTAGTTTGTTAGAATGCCTTCCTGTCACTCTCTTTTTCCGTCTCCGCTCGCTTTCTGTTTTTCTACTTCTCTTTACTTCAGCCCCATAGGGAGTTTCCCATAGGGAAATATTCAGAGATATAATTATGCAGTCTGCTTTTCATAATTTGAACATTTACACTCCATGGCTGCATCTCTCATCTCAATCAACAAACACAAACAAATCAATTAAGACAGGATATCAACCATGTTTACTTTGCCACTTGACAGCAAACTTTGCCGGGGTGGTGAGACTCCCTTTCCCTGCTCTGTCTTTCTCTTATAACCAAACACAAACTTGAGCTAGAGAACCGACAACTTTGAAAACATGTTAGAGAGCCCAGTAAGAAAACACACATGCACACAAAAAAACATACATCACACACACACACACACACACACACACACACACACACACACATAAAGAAACAAAGACACAATTGTGTTACCACTAATTGCATCAGTTCCATCAAGCCATTCTCACGGAGCCACAAACACAAATCAAATTAGCACTTCACATCGCTGTGTCCCCTGCCTCAGATACTCCAATTAGGCCATGACTGAGGGACTAGATTTATGCACATACACATACTCACACACGTGCACACACAACCTCGTAGCTTGAACAGTCTGGGGGTATATGCAACAGCACAACTTTCAGAAGTTTCAGTTGATTTTTGTTATTGTGATTAGATAAACTTTGTGTGTATGTGAGCAGAAGAAGATAAGGGAACAGAGTCAGAGATAGTAAGAGAGAAGGGAGGAAGGGGTGAGATGGGCCTTGAGAATGTGCTGATGGATTTTGTTGTCAGATTCACACATTTCAGATTTGGCTCATTATGTGACTCTGTCCCTGCAGGCTTTTGCATGCCTTTGCCTTGATACGTTTTTTAAACTTTCTCAGTGTGTCTGTGTTGGTTGTGTGTGCTTTTTGCCCATAATTGTGTTGTATTGTGAAAGCGTATTTAGTCTTATGTTGATGGCCTTCATACTGGTTATGGCTTTATGAACAAAGGTTTGAGTTAGAAGTGAAAAATACTAATGGCCTTGTTTACTAAGGCTTTTGTGCCACATGCAGTGTTTCCCAGAATTACATTGTGTATTATCCATTTTTCTGGATACTTGGTGACAGCAGAACAAGCAACACTGACATATAATCACGCTAACAGTTGCCTTTTTACACATTCAACAGATATGGAGCAACATTAGCATTCATTTAGAATTGTGTTTCTGGTGATATGACAACATTCGCTCTCTTTTTAGCTCTGTTTTGGTCATCACCAACTTCTAAGGGTTCTATCAGGCCCTTTAGCTGCTAAATGCTCCACCGGGTTTCACCAGCTACTGCAGTTGCAAGCTTTTTGCACTTTTTAGTGGTGGGCAGGTAGTGGCTGCTGTGTCTGGAAACAACACTGACCAGAATGGTGCGATGAATCAAAACATGTTACAACAAGTAACACTAAAAACGCTCTCTACGAGGGACCCCTTTCACCTTAAACATAATAATTTGACCCATTGTTAATGTGAAAAAATTGATTGGTGCAGCTTTAAAATGTTCTTCACAAATTTCTTTGGTACTTTATGGACACTAAATTGTACAAGACTGGAAAAAGAGGTGATAAGTTCTAGCTTATGTAAATTAGGTAACAGAACGGCAATGTGTTGATATTCAAGTGATAATTAAGGAATTGTGTCCTAAATATCATGCTTATTATCAGCTCAATGCCAATCATCAATAATTTAGAGATTGCTCCGACATGCAAAGAAGAAAAGTATGGTGCACAGTGTTAGAATAAAGCTGAATAAAGTGTATGAACACATTAAGGAAATTATACATTCTCTGCATCAAAAATACAGTTTTAACCTACTCATTGAGGAGCCCAATGAGAGAGGGCATCCTATTTACAATTTTTGCTTGTAAATAAGGCAAACCAAAGGACAAGTCATACATATGATACAAACACCAGGACAATGTGCCAGAGAAACGACAGTAGAAAGTAACTGTTATAAGCTCTGTTACAAGTTTACATTTTTTGTAGTCTTACTGTAGTGTGATGCAAGTTGCACGATTCTCTTTCTTCTCAGAATCATTAATGTTAATGTGTGCTCCACTTATGACAGATTGTGTATGGTTTGTTTTTTTATCTGAGAGCCTGGGTTCGACTAAGTGTCTTGGCATATAATACCTGAGATCACTCCAGGATCTGAGATGAAAGGCTTGTTGTAAAAGCATGATATTTTTCCGGAGAGCCGCTGACCTCACTGGTCATGTCTTTTTTCAATTTTTAAAAGCAACATCATTCAAACATCACATCTACTGTTGCAATTTGGCCAGCTAACTGAAGGAAGTTCGCTTACCAAACTCTTGCAAGTGCATTAGAAATTTTCTCTGAATATTGATGTGAACCTCGCTTTCTTGGTGTTGTCATTCAATGTGGAATTGTTCCTCTCAAGTTAATCATTGCCCAGCACCTGTGCAAAGAGAACAGATGGGACATTGTCTTAAAATCATGTTCACGAGTCTTGATAATACATAGATATATGGATAAATGGATGTTTGAGAAATAACAAACTGCAATAAGTAGTTATTTTGTATAGCAGACGGTGCTAGTAAGTAGTATTCCAATATGCCCTAAGGCCATAATGAACTTCAAAAATATGTGAGTCTTACGTAATAGTTTACTATGTGTGTATATACACTGTGTGAACTGATGAAGGAGGTTCTTCTCTTGTGCCTTCAAGCCTCTGAAACTTTGAACTTTTCCTCTTTTCTTACTGAACCAGACTGCTGCTCTAAATTCATTACACATAAATAAATCACTCTGTGTGTCTCCATGTGTCATATTGATGTCCGAAGTTCAATAGATAGCTGGTGTGATTTCATGCTCAGGTGCAAACAAATATGAGGGGAGAAAGAAAAAGGAGAGAGAGTAATTTCTATGGCTGTAATCTGAGCTGAATTCACCTCTAAAGTCCATAACTCAGTACATTTAGAGGAAGATAGATGTCAAACAGGAGGAGAGAGGGGGGAAAGTCGGGCGACGGGAAACAGAGCAAAAGAATTGCCGAAGCCAATACATGCAAAGAGACAGATGGACATAGAGAAGTCCACACTTCGTCTGCAGACACAGAAATTGAATTCCCTTGATGAAACTGAAGTGAGAAGCAAGGGGAGGGAAAGAGAGCTAAAGGAGCAAGGTTGCCTGTACTCAGAATACTAGTCTGGCATGTCAATGAGACTCCTTGGTTGACAAGTGTGTGCATGTATGTGTGTGTTTGCGGACATGTCGGGTTGTTGTGCGTGTGACCCTCCAGCTCAAGGTTTCCCTTTAGAGCGGAATACAAACCGTCCATAGAGCACGCCAAGCTGATTCAACACAAGGATCCTTAGACTTGTGGAGGCCACTGATGGACACCTGAGGCCTGTACTACGAACTTCAGCGGGGTAACTTAAGGTGTAACCCTGGGTTTTCAGTCTTATGACGGTGGTTCACTTCTTACAGAGATACATCGCCATGGTAACTTATGCTGCACAGCTAATCTGCTCCAGAACAGGTTATGTTCGAGATAAGAGATCAATGCTTATGAAATCACCACCTACTGACCAATCAGTGGTCCCGTGGGGCTCAGTGTGCGGATCTTGGGAGGGTCTCTGAGGATGGTGAGAGTGTTCAGAGACCGGTAAAGCCCTTTGGCTTTCCTGGCGATTTATATGAGAGATATAGATTCTGGTCGGAAGGAATGACTGATCTGAGTCAGCTTATTGAGCCGTATGTTGTAGTGCGACAGGTTGGATCGCACGCTCCCACATTGTTTTGCATTACTTTACATTATGGAAGAATTTTCTTCCTGTTGGCTGCAACTATGTCAGAGCCTATGACTATGCCATTGTGCTTTTGAATAGACTTAGACTTAGACTCAACTTTATTGATCCCTTTGGGATGACTCCCTCAGGGAAATTCAGTCTCCAGCAGCTTGTACAGTACAGTGGAAAGCATGCAGCACACAAAGGGTAAAAAAGAAGAAAAATTAAAATAAATAAATAAATTATATATATATATATGCATGTATATGTATATATGAGGTGATTAGTGGCTAAGAGACTTCTGCCCTCTGTCCCTGTTACCTCCTCCCCCTGAGTGAGGAGTTGTACAGCCTGATGGCCTGAGGGACAAAGGAGTTCTTCAATCTGTTAGTCCTGAACTTGGGAAGGAGCAGTCTCTCACTGAAGGAGCAGTCTCTCACTGAAAAGCTGTTACTGTTACTGTTATACTGTTATGGTCTTCTGGTGCTAGTTCTGTAGGCTGTATACTGTTTGTAATTACTCTGGTGTAGTTTGTTTTCATTTCTAACAATTAAGGCCGATCAAGACGTCATCCGCCCCTCTGGAGGGATTTCCCCCCTGGTCCACGGTTCCGGACCCCCAACTTGTGTTGAGCCCCGGTCTTTTCCGTCTTCGGCCCGTCCTTCCTCCGCTTGTCATTGGTTGCAGCTGCCAATCACCAGTCTCATTGGTACACTGCTCTGTTTCATAAAAGCTGTTTCGAAAACATGTCAGTGGTGGCTGTGAGTTAACCCGAGCAGTCCGTCTGTGTGTGTGTGTGTGTGTGTGTGTGTGTGTGTCTCTGGAGTAAGTGTTAACTCGTTTAAGAAGTTACTAATGAGGGTAACTTGAATTAGTTTGATATTTTTAACTCATGTGAGGCCTCAGTTGCGGTGGGCTCTGGGCTATAGATGTATCCTATTGTTTTTGCTTGTTACTTTTAGTAATAGCCTGTTCTTTGTTTTGCAATTGTCATGATCTGTTCCTTTTTGTCTTTTGTCACTTTCTAGCCCCAGCTGGGTGGGTGGGGTTTTTCCCTGTCTCCAGTTCTGCTCACTGCCAAGGGACTCCTTCTCTGTTCCCCTGACCTGCCATCCCCTAACCTTCCACCAGATGCCCTCAGACTTTTCTTCCTTTCCCCATCACCTGACTTCCCCGTCACCTGACTGCCCCACCCACCCAGCTGGGGCTAGAAAGTGACAAAAGACAAAAAGGAACAGATCATGACAGCAATTGCTGTTTAGCCTACTTGACATGAGGTTTATGGGTGCATTTTTGTTTTGTTTGGTTTATAATTAGCCGCCATCCGCAGCCCACACTTTGTTCCACATCTCACCTGACTCTTCTTGTTATTTTTTGTGTTGTTGAAGTATAAACCTTTTAAATTCTACATCTACCAGCTCACTGAACAATAAATGCATGTGACTGCCTGACTACATCAGCTAACTGTTGCTTCCCTTATCTCTCAACATCTACAGGGTTGTAACCTATACAGATATCATCCTACAATAGACTGACTGAAGCACTGAAGCCTTGTACTGGTTGTACTTAGAAAATAGGAAAGTAAGCCTAGTACGGAGGTGAATTAGGTTTATATATTTATTTTTTATTTGCTTCCAAGTCCTTTTAACAGACCAGGGTCACAGCTGAAAGAATAAGGCTAAAATTGTCATTCACGCCATAAGAACACATTTAAGCAACACATTCATTTAATGGAATACACGTAGCCTAATTATAGTCAGATTAAGTCACATCCTCTGTAACGTCCAGCAGGGTGCAACTACACTGGCTGCAAAAAGGAGTCCAATTGTATAGAACTCAGTGAGAAAATGACCCTACTTGTCACTTGATTTATTACCTCAGTAAACATTCTTCAAACATCAATAGGACACCAATAAGTGAAAGTCTGATACTGATAATACCTGCAAGTCAGTACAATTCATGATGAAAATCAAATGAGACTGTTTGGGATGTTGAAATTGATTGATTGTTAGAATCATAAAATATATGAAACTCCCAGGTTTCTTATGTACCATATCCCAAACATGATTAAAACCAGGATAACACTTATAACTGGGACAATATATATGTAAATGTACTAACTGACAGATTATGTGCTGTTGCTGATGATGAGATGCAGATACTGCAGAGTCCATCTTTCCCTCAGTTTCCCCCATTTGTCTCCATTGTTTTTGTTATGGGAAACACAAAAGAGCTTTGCTGTTAATAATTCATGAAACAGACGTGAAATAGCTCATCCATCAACAGTGGGAATGGTTCTCTGTGAACCCCTTCTGTCCACCCATTGTTTTTTTTTTTTTTTAACACTTCTTCTCCTACTCCCATAGCACCTGTTTGTACAGCAACTCATGCAAACACGAGCCTTGAGGCACTCCTGATGTTCTAGCAACATCTACACACAGGAGACCAATTACAACAACGTCAGGATGTGTGACCCTTAAAGAATTACTTAAACCAAGCAAGGGGGAGGCTGAAAGTCTCAGACAAGGACATTGCACAGCTGCAGAATAGTTTTTGTCTCTTGGAATGGGCAAGCAAAGGTTCACTACTAAATACGGCTGTGAAATGTCTAACCAAGACTGTCATGTGTGCATTCTTTCGCCTTTTTCCCTCTTTTAGTGATTTCTCTCTCCCTCTTATCTCCCCCTCCTTCCTTTCCTCCCTGGAGGCCATGGTAGGAGTAGTTAAATAATGCACCTTACCATCCACAGTTTCAGGGTCAGTTATTTTTATGTTCCATTAACAATCTCTCAACTAGGGGAAAGGTAATCAGAGAGCAGAATCTTACTTAGGAACCGAGAGGCACCAATCTCTCATTGATGAAAATGGAGGGAGGCCTTAGTGGCAGCAGTGGGACAGGGCAGCACTTTGAAGTGAGGCATTTGAAAAAGGTGCCTGCGATTGATTTCACGCAAACAGGGCTGGGAACTTCAAAAGGCTAAAGGAGGTTTTCCCGGGCTTTGAATTTACCACTCACTCTCAAAAACCAGAGAGATAAGACCAGGTTCAAGGAAGGACATTATGTTGCAAAGCAGAATGTGAGTCCTCAGATGGTCTGCTTGCATTTACCCGGACAGAAAGCTGGACAGAACAATAACAGAGGTTTGGAAACATTTGGGAACCAAGATTTGGACACTAAAAGTAATAATCCTTTAATTCCGATGCTACAATCTCAGATGTGCTACACTAACCAAAAAAAAAAAAAATGTACAGACCAACTTAAACAAACAGAATCAGGCTCACACTGGTCTAATTTTTGGCACCAATATTGGCTGTGCTGCAGCCCATTTCCTTAAGCCACAGATTTTCACTGTTAGGTCCTGACTTTCCAGCTGCCCCAAACAGCTTTCACTCCTGTGACAAGCCTGTCAATTAATCCAGCCAAAATGGAGTCAAAAAAAAAAGTGGCCCATATCACCCAGGCCCCTGAAAGCTTGGATTATAACATAAACCAGGGGATTTTACCCTTCCTTGTGATGGATTTCTTGCCAGCTCCACAGCCTGCCTTTTGACAGCTAATTATTTCATTAAACATCTTTCGAAGGCTCTTTTCGTTTATCTTTCAACTACTTTAGCTGGTTTAAATCCCACTGATGCACAGACTTCTCTGTTTTCAGGCTGTGCATGAGTGTAATGCGTTGTCAGAATATATTGGTCTTGTTTGATGGGACTTTAGTTAAGGTTTAATCAGTCATCTGGCATTGATTTTGAGAGGGGGAGGGCGTACTGTTTGTGTTTGCATTTACAGGGGGTGGTGTGTGTGTGTGAGTTTTTTTCTTTTAAAAAAAGGGAAACCTCCTTCATATCTCTCTGTGACACCATCTTTGATGGTCTAACCACAGCTAAGGCCTGGGGCACTCCAGCACACACTGTGTGCCACTGACTGTAAATGTTCCCATACAAGTTTTCCAATCTTTGCCTTGACACAGGCAAATTCAAGCTTTTCACACCTGACATTATGAGTGGTTGTGATTGCTTGCCTGAAATGAGGCGCTCTTCACTGTACACACATATTAAAAAGTCTACTGCATTCAGACACAGTGTATAGAACTTGATTGTGCCAATCACACTAGAGCTGAAATGTGTCTGTTTTTGGAGGTTTCATAAATGTTTCAATCTAAAAAATCGGAATACTGAAAGGAATATAATATAAAAAGCAAATAAATCAGCTTTTTCATTATGAGCTCATTCATTAAATTTAGAAGGTTGTGTGTAAATGACATTTCATAATAGGGACTGAATTAGCCAATGTAATCATTGTAATCCTTCTCACTCGTATACAGACTCTTCACCTCATAATGAAAATATGAATAAATTGTGTCTGAAGGCTAAAAAATGATGGAGAGGAGACACTATTGGCCAATTAGTATTTCACTTTGTCTGCCTACAAATCATGGCACCTTAGTATTGGAGGTATTAAGTGCATGTACGACCACATCTGTCTCAGAAAATGTTCAACTACTGACTATACTTCCTGGTTTAAAGCTTTCTGAAAGACTGCAAGAGCCAAAGTAACAATCATGATGTGATAACTGTGTTTCAAATAGCTGGCTGCTGAGCTATTAACCACAGAAATACTGCTTGTATATACTTAGTTTTGTACTTAGTTGAGTGTAACACTCACACAAAAGTGAAGACAGAATCAGAATCAATGCTGAATGTTGTGGCGTTATGAAGAGTGATTCATTTACTCAGGGATGTACATACTAAAGCACATTTTAACAGTATGACAGCATATTAGGGCCAGGTGAAAAAAAAAAATGGAACCAGGAGAGGGGATTACATTCCAAGAAAATGAACTCCACTTAAAGTGGTAAATCTACGAGAAAAAGCTTGTAGTGTTTTTTGGGGGGGTTGATCCCTTCACATAGCGAGGTTGAATTGACTTCATCACCACAGAGACGGCTGCTTGCCATGTATTATGCCTGCTGTGGGGGACCTAATCAAATTATACTTTGCAATCGGATTTAGCAATAAGGAAACAAAAGTAATTTTAGCCCAGAATCACCATATCACCATACGCATCCAGACTTTGAAGACCCATTGCCGTGAATTGGGCCTATTCAGAAGAAAACAACATACTGATTTGGAGTTTGAGTTTATAGCCTTTGTGCAACACAACAAAATGGACAAATACAAGGATATCGTTGGTAGAATCTACTTGCAATTCAAATGGGATTTGTGTCACGGCAGGACACAATACAAGTTTTTTACTCGTAAATGAATGACTTTAGATTAGAATCTCTGTGACTATTTGAGTTTTTTTCTCGTAAATTTGTGAGTTCTCTATCGACAATGGCCCTAATGCACCGTTATAAAACAAAACACATAATTACTTTACTTCACTTATAAAACATAGAGATGTGTAGCTAAAACATAATGTTGTAAAGGAGCATTTTCCTGTGGCCAGCTACGCCTGGCATGCAATCTATGATGTACTTTATGTTTTCCGCGAAACCGAGAAAGATTGTGGTTACGGTTAGAAAAGCTAACATTTATTGCTGGGCTACTGCATGACATACATGTCCATCCACCACCCTGACCTCTACTCCCTTACTTTCTGCCTTGCCACATAAAAGACACTCTACTTCCTGTATTGGCACTGAATTGTTGAATGGATGTAAAATGTGAAGTGCAGAACTGTCGAATTTGAATGTAATTACTTGGGACATTGGGCTGTGTATTTAGCTTTCAAAAGTTAAAATATTTCCAACTTTTTGGCAGAAGTTACCCAGTTGGACAGTTGTCAATGTTGACTTGAACCAAACAGCTATAGTCACACTGAGCCATTTTGCCCAAGACTTTATGGAAGCTGGGGCATGAACCTTATAATATTCCAATATTCTGGCAGATTTCTTCAATCAGTCTGCAATTTTAACAGCATTTACACATTTGAAAGAACATAAAAACACGACACAGGCAGCGCAGATAAAATCTGTAAACAGCAACACTGCAGCAACAGTTGAAAGTAAGTATTTAAAGCTTGTAGGTAGTGTTATATTTCACGCAGAACTAAGCAATCTAACACAACTTATTAACAACAAATTTGAAATCAGGATGACTGATGGCTTCCATGGGGACAGAGTTACTTTAAGAACCTGACATTTCAGCTCTAAACAAGGTATCACTCACTTGCAGACTCTCTCTCTACTCTCTCTCTCACACACACACACACATACACACAGAGGCACACACATCACGCTTTCAATCTGCTTTGATTGCCTCTCTCCCACCAGTCTATTTGACTGGCCATCACTGTCTCTGCCTCTCTGTGTTGCATGTTTCTTTACAGAAGTGAGTGTCTCTTTTGGTTCATGTCTGGTTTCCCACTGGACCCTCTCTGCACTCCAATTAGGTTTGTCACTCAACTACTGTGGATGGGATTAAGGGAAAGACAGAGTGGGAGGGGGAGAGACAGAGAGTTAGAGAGTGCGAGGTGGGTTGGAGCAGCTTTAAAAAAATGTAGGGAGAAAACAAGAATGCGAGTCAGGGCAATAGAGAAGGAGAATGAGAGCAAAGGGAAAGGAGGGGGAAAATAATAGTGAGTGCAAGCATTGAGAGCAAAGGCAAAAGAGAGGGGGGAAAATAATAGTGAGTACAAGCAAGGGGCTACGAGTGAACAGCTGGATTTGGCCTGGAGGACTTCTGAATAATGTGGTGCCATTAAAACAAGATTCATAAACTCACTGTCTTCCCTTCTCCTCCCCTCACCTCACTGCCTGTTTTCCCCGTTTTTATCCCTTTACTTTAATATTCCCATAACATGCGTACTGGATCCTCTTGCATATTCTCTACAGCGGATTTACGGCTAGTCAAACCACATATGGACAATAAGCTGCGTGTTGCCTTATACCCCAGCTATTGTACCGTATAGTAAAAATGACAAAGCGGTAAACGTTTCCTATGAAGATGTACAGCCTCGTTGGCTTTAGGCAGCCTTGAGTACAGTAATATCGTATAAATATTTGATAGTTCAGATGTTGCATGTATATTATGTTGATGGTGTTTTTGTTGCTGAGGCAAGGGAGCAATGGAAAAACTGTGGGAGGAAGGAGAACACCGGCAGCTGTTAGACTGTACTTCAGAGTGCTGGCTGCTGACCTGGCGCTGAACTTTGACCTGGTCATAATGCACAGCTGCTCACGTTAGTAGAGTTATGTCATATGCCAAAAATATATGAATTAAACAGTAGGTAAGAATACTTCAAGAAAACACAACAAAAGCCATATCAGCTGCATGAGCCAACTGACATTGAAGACATTACTCAAGGAGAAACTGCTTATTTGTTGCTGTTTTCCTATTTTGCTTTTTCCACATTAAAGAAATCGGAGCAGTGCCATTCAATAGAGTTCATACGTTTTGAGATTAAATGTGTTGCATGGCATTTAAACAAAGAAAGACACAAGTGAGGCCATACATTGATAAACAAGACTAAGAATCTATAGCCATTAAGTAGCATGCAACTTATTACGAATGTTGCGTAGGTCACCAAGTAGGAGTAAACACAATGTTCAGCCGTCACAGATGTGAATATCATTAGTTTTGCAAATATTTGATCATTAACCAAAGCATTGGACAAACTGATGATGTTTTACATGATGAGGGTATAAAGATGTAACAGTATGAAAATTTCAAATAACGATTATAGCTACCAAAATGATCACAGTCATCAGTATTATCATGGTATTAATAAAATGTGCTGAAAATGTCCAAAAAGTACTGATACACATGCATGAAACCATATCAAATGTGCATTCAAATTAAAGATGATATAAAGTTATAAAGTATATGCAATGACCCCATTCATAATTGACACTAATAGAAATGAGTCTTAAGAAGACAGTGATATAATTGCAATGAGTCTTGCATAGGAGTCTATAGTATTTTTCCTGTTCGAACACTTTCACAACCAATTTGACGACTGCTGGATTTTAAATGAACAAAATATATTGGTTTGAATAAAGTGTTACTGTGAGTAATGGGTGAATAGAGTCTGCAGACACATGAAGCATACAACAGCAGAACAATGTGTAGTGTTTTTACAAGAGTAGGTAAAACTGAAAGTTTCAGTTCACATGCTGCATGTAATTATTTCATATCTTTTTATGTAGAGAGTTTAAGTTCACTATGTGTATGCATATATATAAAACATAACAAGTTAGAGAGCTGGGGCACAAAATTTAAACTGAAAAAAAAAACAAATCCACAGCTCCACATCCAGGGGTGTGTGGACACTGGAGGAAAGCTGACAGAGGGCAGTCGTCCGTGGGCACAGACCGCGCTGACCTCCCGCCCTCCCTCTGGTTCTCTGGCGGAGGAGCAGAGCACATAAAGTGTGTCTTGCTGAAGAGAGACTGTAGTCAAGTAGTGCCACTCCAACATCGCCGCACAACCCTGCGCTTATCACTGCAACATCTGATCTGGTCTGAATGCAGCCATAAGATAAACCTTCTCTGGAACGATATTTCACTCTGAACCAAAGATATCAACTTCACGGTGGTGGTAAGGGAAAAGTCAGGGGATCACCAAAATTAACGCTATTTATCTCCTGGGAACACATTTCATGGCAAACAATTTAATACTTGTCAAGCTGTTTCACTCGGATATACTCTGTCAACTCCATGATGGTGCCAGAGGAAAAGCCAGGGGATCACCAAATTAAGCACTATTTCTCCTCTAGGACCCATACATTTTATTACAGAGGTTACAAAATATAATGGCAACCCACCCAGCCGTTGTTGTAAGTACTGACCGAAGTGGCAGACTAACCAGCTGACCAACATTGCCATCCCTAGAGACATGCTGCTATCGTTGCTAAAAGGAAAGGAAAGAAAGTAAAATAGAGGACAGACAGTGGAAAGAAAGTTAATCCCACAGAACAACATGAGCCCTGAAAAACCTTTTTTTTTTTTTTCTTCATAATACTTATTTCCACTTGCCAGACTGCTCTACCTTAAATTAAGGGAGAGTTCAACAAGGCAAGGCTGTGCAATAATTTGAAACTTTAAGAAATATTGAGGCATGACCCATTTACTGCGAGGAGGCGGTCTGCAGTGGCGACTTCAAACAATGTTGTATTTTTATTTGAGTTTGCTATGTGGTCTGCTTCATTGCCTGCAACCTGTTTCTGGGACAATGATTTACAAATCTCCCCTGAGAGACCACAAGGAGCCAAGACTAAACAGACTTTTGTAATAATTGATCTTGAGATGTTTGATATGGAGGTGAACAGGCTGCAGTTCGTTATTTGCTGTTTGAAATGTTTCAATCACTGGTTTGTGATGCTAAAGAGAAACATCAAATAAACAAAACAACAATATCGAGATTGCATTATTTATTTATTTTTAACTTTGAAGTTATGAGGGGTTTCTGTGACGTGTATGGAAGTTTTGATATTAAATGTGTTTTTCTGTGTGCCCAGGCGCTGCTAGGGATGCAGTGTGATCAAGAAACTAAGCCAAGGTAACTCTGCTGTATTGTTGGGTGGCTATAGGTAACAACATATAAAACCGCAAACAAAAATTCCAGAGAGGTAGGCTAAATGAAGGCTGATGTATAGAAATACAACTTTTATTTAAGTTTAAAACTTTAATGTGCCTTGTGACCTTGCTAAAAACGTGCAACATCCTGCGACACGTAACACGTTCTAATCCTGCAATACCTGTGTACTGAATGTACGGATACAAAAGTGAGGACTGAGAGTAAACAAGCATATTTGCCAAACTGTCAGTTCCTTCAAAGGGAAACTGCGGTTTAGTACAACTCAGGTTGTATTTTTGTAACTATGGCCATAAATTCTGTCAGTGACTGTGATGGATGTTAAGAACAAAGATTTCGTTACGTACGACAAATGTTATAATGGCACTGGGCTCACCAGCAATTGCAGAGCTCTGGAAACAGGCCGACCGTCGTTGGTTGTATCTAAACCACTGTTTCCAACTTTATTTAAAAAACCTTGAGTGTGCAAGTACATTAGGTCAAAGTTAAACCAGGAAATTGGGATTTAGGGGCCCTTAATTCTCAATCAGCTTCTTACATGCCAACCTACATGAACAAACAGTTTTCTGCCAGTTTCAGTTATTTCACACAAGATATTTCTATGTGATTTTACCTTTCACCTATTTTTGATAATGTTGCCATGAACGAAGAAAATACTAAATTGAATATTTTAAATGTTGGGATTTTAATATTTATTTACACCACATTTATTTATTCGCATCGCAGCTGATTACCATATTAGATGTCAGTAAAAGCATCAAAATATGAATCTTTTTATTTAGTTATAGAAGTTTAGACTGGGGCGGCTGCTCTGCACTGCAGATGTATAATTTGGTGGAGGCCCTGAAATAATACAGTATAATTCCAGGTAAGTTGTATTCAGAAAAATGCATCAGTAATTATACTGAGTATTTATTTTTCAGTAGAAAGCAGCAAAAAGCAGACACCACACGCATGGTAAATAAATATTAAAAAGGCTGTATAATGTCAAGTCATCATCATTAATAGATGAGGATCAGCCCAAATTGGCAAATCACGTCTGATTTGGGCTATTAAGCTACTAGGATTCATCATAACTATTTGTCACTGTAATTTAATAAAGTTTTCTAAATGTAGATAACAGAAAGTCACACTAAATTGAAAAGCCAGCCTAACCCTGTTTAACAAATAAAAGAAGGTGGATAAAATAAGATTGGGTGGGTTTATGCCCTACCACCTCCTTGCTCATTCCCCTTTTCACTCTTTTGCTTCCCTCACCCGATCTTCAAAAGCCTCCCCCTCTTCTCCACTTGAGGGTTTAGGTGTATTTGAGAGCATATGTTCAGGTTCAGTAAATATTTCTTTATCCAGGTTCTAATGCTGTAACCAGAGCGATTGCCTGCTTGAGAGATAGGCTGCCCCACTTTGAAGTGTATAAGGTACTCAGTATGCGTAGGTGAAACTGTAAATGTGCTTATCTTGTGTCAGTGAGTGTGTGTGTGTCTTCTTTGTGTTTGTGGGTGCAGTTCAATAGATAAGGGGTATCCTGAATTGGTTGAGTAATAGCATTAGGTTGTGAACAAATTCATGTGCGAGCAGTGTGTTCTCTAAGTGTGTGGGTGTGTGTGTGTGTGTGTGTGTGTGTGTGTGTGTGTGTGTGTGTGTACAGTAGCAAGTCTCGTACAAAGAAGTTATATACAAGGAGTTCACAGTAAGGGACAAAAAAGTAATGAACTGTGTGTGTGTGTGTGTGTGTGTGTGTGTGTGTGTGACAGAGATGAAGAGAAAGAGAGAGCGAGATGGAGAGAGAAAGAAAAAGAAAGAGAGGGGGACTACTCAGTGTGAAAAACAACCTTGGTTGAAACAGCATGAAGCTTTTAAACCACTCAGAATTCTATCATGCCAAAGTATCCAAGGACAATCATGAATACCCTCCACCACTCACACACACACACCTTCCGCAGCATCCTGAAGCGGACCGCTTAGCCATTTTGTTTAGAGTAACTCCCCACAAACAAAACTAATCTCTCCATTTGACATGTGGCCTTTTCACCTCGTTTACCCGATGACAACCTTCGCGCAACCAAAAAACTAAAGGCGACGACTCAAACATCAAGGCCCGCTAATGTGATAATCAATGGGGAGAAAAAAACAGAGGGTCAAAGTGCTGGAGCTGATAAACAAAAAGGCCTCGCAAACAACAAGGTTCGATCAAGCGAGCCACGCCAGAGACCTTGAGCGACGGGGGAGAAAGAGGGAGAGGTGTGAGAAATGAGGAGCAGGGAAGAAGAGTAGGGAAGAAAATGAAACTTGCGACTACATGTGAGGGGGTGAGACAAGGGTGTGGGAGGAGCAGAGGGGGGAGACACAAGGCTAGATGAGAGGGAGAGAGGGAACGAAGGGCCCAGTGGCGAATCTCTTAGGAGAATATGATGTGATTTATGGAGGCCATTACACTGAAGGACAAACAAATGGGGGTTATTAGCGGCGTATCAACAGATGTGCATGCACATGCACATGCACACGCACACACACACACACACACACACACACACCTACTGTCTACAAACATGCACACACACACGTGCATATATATATATATATATATATATATATATATATATATATATTAATTTGCTGAATGGTGGACAGTAAATGCTGTTCTAAAGTCTGTGTGTGATGAACGGGGATTGAGGACAGAGTGCAGGAACTAAAAGCCCACCGCTTTTAGCGGATCCGTGCCACTTTTCAGTGTAATTATAAAATGTAGTTTGATTTGTAAATAGCTCTGTCAGTCTGGTATTGTGTTACAATTTAAGTGTGGGCAACAAGTGGGCATGCAGTATCTGTGGTTTTGTGCAATTTTGAGATGAGGCTGCAGCCGAAGTATCACATAAGTAGCACAATTTGACACGTATCTGCTTGTGAGTGTGTGAACGTGCATGTGTTTGCTGAGGAAAGTTAATAGTGTCATTGTTTTCAGTACAGAGGTGCACCATGACGGAAAACTGACAGAAACTGACAGTGAAGACAGAAACAGACAGAGGATGAGGGAAGAGCAAAAAGAGATGGGGGAGGACAGAACAGAGGCATACATACAAAATAGGAAGAAAGACAGAGGCGGACATACAAAGCAAAGAGAGAGGATGGGGGAGTAAGAGAGAAAGAGACAGAGACAGAGACAGAGAGAGAGAGACAGAGACAGAGACAGAGACACAGAGAGAGAGAGAGAGAGAGAGAGAGAGAGCAAGAGGTGCCAGTTTGCAGATGAGAGGCTTGGAAGCCAGAAGGCAATTTAAACAGGCTTGGCTCCCTCTCAGGCATGACAGACTGCTCATTCCCCATCCACACACACACACACACACACACACGCACGCGCACGCACGTGCACACACTGATACAAAGTCATTCATGCATGCTGGCATACAAAACTACTAAGAAAAGTTAAACAACCAGAAACCCTCAAGAAGCACAAGTGTGCAGGCAGTTGTCACAAAAAAGTACCAAAATGTGCAGATGCATATGCAAAACGCTCAAGCTTTATGGTAGTGTGAACTATACAGACACACAAATCCTTTCAATCCCCAAAAAACTCTGCATATATACCAAAACGTGTGTGCTCAAGCAAAGAAACGCACATGTTCAGTAGTTACATAAACACAACACATACACACACATATATCACCTTAATCATTATCATTTCACAGCTTGGAACTGGGAGTAGGCTGAATCAGCTATTGTGTGATGGCAGACATGCTAATGGTTATTCAAAATCTACATTCAATGCACTCTCACTTTCTCAATTTGGGCAGCTTGCCCCTTACCGCAGCCCCCGCAGATAATAACAGGAATTTTAGGCTAACTCTACAGCTGCATTGTCTTCTCTGGCAGACAGAAATGAAAGAGATTGAATCGAACCTGTCCCTGCAGCAGAGCAGTTACTCCAGTCAACTTCTGACTTTGATTGACCAAAGACTCTCTTTCATTTGCTTCACTTGTATTCTGAGCACAGCACGACTTGCTCCTTTTCGTTCTCTTTTCTCACACCTGACTTCAATATTATCAAGGTGGAGTCATTTTCTCTGGAATTCAATTTCTTCGTGTCTGTCTGATGCTGTTGGACTGTCTGTCTGTCCCTTGCAACCCTTTGCTGGACATATTAAAAAAAGGACGATGGATTTCCAAAATAAAAGCCCCAGACAGTAACAGGACCAGGGGGAGCTGGAATAGGCTGGATTTTCAAAATGAAAACCCTTTAATGAGCTACAGTAAAAAAAATTCTCTTTCTTTACACACACACAACTCAACGTCTTGTAGTACACAGCAATGCTTATTAGGCTCGATCGGCTGACACTTTACCCTTATTCTAACTAGGACACACCTCAACACCTTCTCTGTACATTTAAGCTAATATAAGTCCTTCCACTAAAGCTGTCATTTTCAACACATTTCATTGGTTACACTACATTTTGCCCCCATTGTCCCTTTCCTATTATTCCAACTCTTCATAATCATACTTCAGCTGCTTTGTCATATCAAGTTAAACCACCAATCCAGTCTAGCTCCCAGCCAGTTATCAAGCAAAGCTGTACAGCTCCTGGCTACACACGAAGCAATACAGTCCAGCTTCCGGCTTTTTAAGCAATTCAGTCTAGCTCCTGGCTGTCCATCCAGCAATGCAACTCAGAGTCAGCTTTTCAACAGCCAGCAATCCTACCTGAAGATTCTGAAATCTTGCATTGTACTTTTCTGCTGTGATGTCTGCAAAAGGAAAAGGAATATGTTGTGTTAAGGGCAAAAATTATAATTATTATGATTCTGAAATAAAAAAACAGGTTTTTGAACTGTGAGTTAAATATGTTATTCTTAGTTGTATATATTTATATACTATTGGCCGTTATTGTGTGCCAGAAACATTCCCGTATCCATATGCACTCTCAATGCTAACCATCCCTTTCACCAAGCCAATAGTCATGTGGAGTCTGCTGGTCGATTAAAATATGGCCTGGCACTAACAAGTCAAGCCTTGCAGAAATTATGCACTGGCTGGTCAAGAATTTTACGTGTCCATGCACATATAAACTCCAGTCATTAGGCTTACATGGTGCAAGTGAATTTGAGCTGTGGGTGTGCGTGGCCCTGAGTGAATTTGCAAGTGTTGCATATATGCAGTGCACTAACACAAGGGTCTACAAGGTTAATGAAAACAGGTTCCAAGTACATTCATCCGGATGGCAGCAGGATGGAATTATGGATTATGACTGCTTGGCTGACTGACAACCGCCTATTAACATGTCTGACACATTTTTGGACTGTCTGCACCTGTCTGGTTCCTTCTCAGCACACTTTATGTCAGTCCCACCTATATGCTGCCATGTGCACAGTGGCGACTCTAGACTGTGGGGGCCACCAGGCAAAGAAGTTCATCGACCCCCCTCCGATGAGCCCCCCCCCCACAATTGATGCATCCCATCAATTGTGCTTGATCAAGTTACTTAATAAAAGATAACAAATAACACCATACACACACACCCACGTCTGAGTATTTAAACAAAAAAGGAGCAGCATCATGTAAATATGTAACATCAAGTATCAACGGACAATAATGCCTATTAGAACTCTGTAACTCACTTTCACATTCAGAAGCAGCTGATTTAAGGGGGTTTATAGTTGTCATTGCAAGACGCCTATATGCCAGTATGAGTGGCCATCAGGGGCCAGTTTTCCAAAATTTGTTTTGGGGGGGCCCAAACACTAGCCTCTACGTTATGTGCAGGTCTTTGGCTCACCTCCCTCCTTTTCCTATCACAAGTCTGTTATTTTTTTTTATCTCTTGCTTGTGTTTTTCATCTTCTACCTTCATTGACCAACCTGTCCAGTGTAATCTAATGTCTCTTCATAGGGAGCTCAGCTGCATACCGAGATTAAAGCCTGTAGATAGAAAAATAAGAAGGAGCTGGAGCCTGAGAGATTGGTAAATAAAACAATAGCTTGAAGTTTTTCCTCAGGTACAGGTAATAGGCACTTTCCTCTCAATTCACTTTATTCCAGAAAAAGTGACTCCCTTTCAGTTCTCTGATGCAGCTTAAGTTCGTGAAATCGCATGTTGCATTTTCCTCTCTATCTAAGCCAATTTAACATTAGTTCACTCTCTTTGTATGGGAATCCACAGGTAGTCTTAAACCCCCATTTCTAGTGGTAAGCCTCTCAACTCTAATGCTCTTGCAGTGAGAGCTCCTTTGTGCTTGTTAAGTGTGCAGGCACGTATGTGTGTGTGAAAGTGTGGGGGTGTATATAAGTAGTAGTGGTATGTATGTGTGCATATTTAGGTGCACTGTATGCACGTGTGCGTGTGTGTGTGTGTGTGAGAGAGAGAGAGAGAGAGAGAGAGCTTTCAGTTGTGTTTCATAATGTGCTCCCTCATCATAATGTTGCCAAACACTTTCAACATACTACAGTGGTCCCTTTACCTCCACAACCCCCCCAACCCACCCAACATGCAGTGCTGTGAGCCACCCTCCATTTGCCTGACAGTTGCCATGGTGACAATCACTACACCATGGAGACACCAGAGGAAACTGACTGGGAGGGTGGAAAGGGGAAAGCAGCACTTAGGGATGAGAGAAAGATGATGGCAGGTAGAGGAGGAGATGGCCGGTACAAAGAAAAGAGTGGAGGAAATGCTGAGGGAGATGCTGCGGTGACTGTGCAGGGGCAGCTGGGGGGAGAGGAAGGAGGTGATGGAGGTGAGAGAGGCTCTGACACAGACAGAGAAGCAGAGAGCCTGAAAGAATGAGACACAAAATCAGATGGAGAGACTATCCATGTGTGTGTGTTTTTATCAAAATTTGCACTAAAGCAAAGGAAAAATATAATAAAATCCCCATTTTGAAGAGTTGTGTATATTTCCAACACGAGGGAAATGGACCTCAGATGTTAAAGTGTGTCCTTTTCAGTGAATGCTAACCTTGAAAACTATTTCAGAAAAGCCATTATTCATCTAACCAGCCCCCAAGTTCAATTTCAAAACTTCTTTCTCCAGCAAGCCAAACACGGCACTACATCACAAGACGAACTCCGGAGAAAATATTGCATTAGCTTTATTTACTGTGTGTTCTTTCAGGAGACAATTACAATCTGGGGCAGGAGGGGCGAGAAAGAGGAGGAGGAGTAAGGGCAGAGTAGGAAGATGCTGGTCGCCTTGGCACTTACTAAAAAGCTGCATTTAGCACAGGTAAATTATAGGGCCTATTTCTGTTGTGAGCCTGTTATGAATGCTCCAACATCTCTGCACCTCTTTTATGCCCATGGCTGTGTGTGTGTGTGTGTGTGTGTGTGTGTGTGTGTTTGTCGGAGTGGAAAAGCAAGTGGAAATTCACTAAATATGTGTATATGTGTGCATAGATATGCGCGCGTCTTCCCACACCGCCCACAAATAAACCTCACACGCCAGAGGGCCAAACATCAAGGCGCTGTTGTTCCTTATTAGGAATCCCAGTGGCTTTAACAGAATTAGCAGAAAGAAGCAAGCAGTGCCGCACCCTCCGAAGAGCTGATTTCAACACTGATACCTGTCACATTTAAAAGCCTCAGTCTGCACACCGTAGAGAATCAGATTTATATATGCAAAGGGCAAATACATTAGCAGAAACACAAACCTGTCAGTCCCATTTCCCAAGCATGCTCTGACAACAAGGGATGCACAGAGAGAGGGAGAGGGAGATGAGAAAATGCATCTACAGAAAACAAAAACACCGTATTTATCTCAAGGTTTTTGCTTTAAGATAGGGAATTATATCCGCGGTGAAAAACAAAATAAGTGTTCCTGTGTTTTTTTTTTTTCTTCGTCATTGCTCTGGTGCAAGTTTGAAAGTCCTAATATTAAGACACTAAGGGCGCGAGGTAATGGAAGGAATAAATCTTAACTTGGTGAGTCATATAACGCTGCTTGTGGAGTCTAAGTACGGCACACATTTGTCAGAGAGAGAGAGAAGGAGAGAGCAAGAAAGAGGGAGAGATAGCCTCACCAGTGAGAGCATGATGACAAATATTTCAATCTGGATGGAATGTGCCTTGCTGTTCCTTCTCAAACGCATAAACCAAATCATCTGTGTTTCACTGCTGAGGAAGTAGGAATCAGAGCTGGGTTAAATGGTGTTTGCAAAATATTCTTAGTATTTGTCGTATCTTGCTTGGAGTAACAGATGGGTGGGGTTTGCCACACAGGACAGAAGAATGTGTTCCAGATAGTAGCAACAGTCACAGCCAATAAACACTTGAAGGTAAATGTTGCGTGTGTTTGATTGGCAAACTTAAAAAAATTTCTCAGATAATATTCCATCTGCTACAATTATTTCAACGGGCAAGCTTAAAGCCCCTGAAAAAACTTGTCATCAAATCTGTACCATTTCTTCGTAATATTAAAGGTGTAGTCCACCAATTATACACATGAAGCTCAGTTTTTCTCGAGAAATTTTAACAGAATGGCTGTTACAAACTGGAGGTTTTGTTAGTCATCCAACTTTATAAAAGTTATTGAAGTGCAATATTGAATTGATTACCCTTCCCTAATTTTTCCTTACTAAATGCGCAAGAAGCAATGTTCAAAAGAAGAAAAAAAATAAACGCCCTCATTAAGAGTTTAACAGTCAAAAACTCTAATCTAAGGAATGAATAAAAAAAAATATCTATGTTCATTTTAGATAATTAAGGTTGACATATAAGCAAGACAGTGATAGGAGAAGTCAGTCTGCAGCAGCCTCTGGAACAGCAATGGATGCAAGGGACTCCCATGATGCAAGGGGAGGTTGGATGCGGGGTGAATCACGCTGCAGGAAATGTTTCACAGCTCCCAATGACAATTAGAAGTGGAACACGGTTTTGCTAAGGCTATCTGTGACACAGGGGAAGAAAAAGATCCCGTTTTACAGCCGTGCACGATGTCAAAATTAGTTAAATTGACAGTTGTAGGTATGTGCATGATGTCAAGTCGACAATGATGTTATCGCAGAACAAAGGAAATAATTTGACAGGTGGGAAATGTTGGTTTAGACCCCATGTGTTGTCAGCGAGGAAGGATGTGTCAATGACAAGCCTGCACTGATGCAACCTGGAGAAATAGGAGATGAAAAGCACACTTCCTGTGTGGCCTAATCAGGTTCCTGTGTGTCTGTAGCCACCGGTGCCACAGACACAGCTCTCTCTAACCCTATTATTTCACACACAGACACACACACACACACACACACACACACACACACACACACAAAGTCTGAAAGGAGATAAACAAATTGTCATCTCCATTCCTTGTGTCCTTGACACCTAAAAATAATGTAAGGATAAATACATATAATTCATCACACTGAGCTTTTTGAGAAAGCAGTGATGAAGCAATCAACATGAGGAGTCATTTTAAAAGCTGAGCTAATGTAGCAATCAGCTTTGGGTGATTTGTCTATAGCGAACAATTCTGCTCTAGTGCAATGCCTTGCAGGTAAACGAGGGGGGAAAAAGAGAAACGTTCAAGTGCAATCTTCCTCCACACCGCACACACACACACAAACACCTCCTCAGCTGTTGTTGTTAGCATGTTAATCAGGCTTCGGTATGGTTGTAGCCCTGAGGCGTTGTGTGATATAAACACAGATAAAATAAATATCTGATTTTAGTACCTTTAAATGACTAACTTTGTTGTCTTCCTCCCTGATGGCTCTGAGAAGAAAGTTTGTAATTAAGTATTTATGATGTTTCGTGTTCAACAAGGCCACCATCTCTCTGATGCCGGGGCTTTAAATCTTGAAAAAAGAACAGTACTGCACCATGTGCTGCTGTGAGTGCTAGTGACCTTTCTGTGAGAGGCCATCGGTGGTACACGGCTGGCATTTGAGACGAGATCATTACGGCTCCGGTTTTAATTGAAGCCTTTATCCCAGGTGTAATCAGGGCTAAATAAACAACGCTGGAATCATCCAAGACCCAATTAGGCCTATGGGGAGACTTGTGTGCAGAGATGCAATGTGCTGCTTCTTCATAATCAGCTGAAACTAATACTTGATGAAAGAGTCTGATACCTCTACCTGTCTCTGCGACTAATTGTCTGTAATTAGTACAAGGCAGGGGTAATTGTGAAGGTTGATGTTATTATGAGGAATATCATTGGGTACAATATTAAAACTTTCTATTGTGTGGGTTTTAAAAAAAAAATACGCCTGGAATGCCTTTAATTGCTGTCATAGTAGGGACTTTCACATGGGGATATTACATGATGCCATTAAGGCAAAATGGGGGTGTTTGAGAAACGAATCTTCATTAGCTGAAGCGGAAGATTCCACCGTAGTAGACAGGCGTTAATCCTCACACGATGCCAAAGACCTCCAAACGACTCCACACCTCTGCGGCCGAGAGATAAACAAAACCGAAACAGAAAAGAAAAGACATACCAGTGATACTACTCTGTAGTTAATTAGGTGACGAAATAAGCTTGGAAATCCCCTGAATCAAATTACACAACAGGGGCGGCACACATACAGTATACACACCACCACTGCTGTGTAACGAATGGGCTTAATGCAATCACACATCTTTAATGAAATCATGTGAATTAATGTCTTAGATCTTTGCTTTTATGAATTTGCCTCCGGTGGCCAATGCACCAGGAAGTCAACGGAAATTATTCAGCCGTTGCTCTGTGGAACAAAGTCTGTGTGTGTCAGCACATGCCTGGAAGGAAATGGGGAAAGTAATAGGACAATGAGGGATGATGCACTTATTCCTTGATATTGCAATATAGTGTGTATATGTAGGTGTACTTTTCATATGTTAATAAATCTATTTCTGCAACAATTTACATGTAAATTAGGTAATTACTAATTCGATTACTACTGTTTAACATATGGAGGAAGTTTTCTTTTACCGTATTCCTTGTCCTTATCTGATGGGTCATGTTGCAAAAGTGGGTCATATGTTGGATTTTGAGTGGATTGGAGCCATGTTCATGTACACTATTGGAAAAAATGCTACTTTTCAAGTGTATTGATTATCTGATGCCACTTTCAATGTGTGTGTTGGTAGGCTTCTGCAATGGAGGCTCATCATTTACGGATTTTACCAATTTGTGTCAGAGGAGTTGATTTTCATATAGATTTTATGTTCTCACGGAGCCAAAGGTTGATTTACACCAGAAGACACTGCAGGACAGCATGGAAATTGTTGAAAAGGAGTGCTGTGCTGCTAAACGGACAGTATTATTAAAGCTCAATTTTCTGTAAAAACTATTTGGTAACACTAACTAAAGAAATTACACTTTATCAAAAGAGTACAAGTTGTAACTAATGGCTCTATTATTGGTTGATAGATATTTTACCAATGCTTTTTAGAACAGTTGTAAGCCATTAACAGGAACATATTTTAGGTTGCCAGGTTGTGGCTGCTATTCATTCTTTGTAGTTCACCATGAATATTCCTCCAGTTGATCGTTTGACCTTGTGAAAAAGAAGTGCACTGCATCAGTCATACATTGCTGTTGTTATACATTTATAGACTTGGTGTTTATTGCTCCAAGCCTTTAGTTTCAACTTAAACTTAAACAACTAAACATGAGTGAAAGAGTGACTTAATATAACTTTTACTATACAGTATACAAAACAGCCAAGTAATAATATTATATTAGTTTATCAATGTAACAAACATAATTAGCCCTATCCATGACACATGGGTGATAAAGTACAGTAAAAAACACAGGAACAAGCCACTAAAAGCACATAACACTGTTAAGAAAACTGAACATAATGTGAAATGGCTTTCAACTTCTGTCCACGGTTCTCAGCACTTGCTCGACCTTGTGACTCATTGTAAATGCATTGAGAAGTAAGTGGATGTGGACTTGACTTTTCACAGTGAGAGAGAGGGAGAGAGAGAGTCACTGTGGGCGTGATAATGATAAAAAATAAAAAATGTCAGCAGCTCATCTGATACATGGCAACATGGCGTAGCGATCGACTCACCTACAACCCCTCAGGGGTTGCGTTACCGATCTCTTTGTTAGTTAAATGTCAGCGCCCCACCTGGCTCCTATCACACACTGTCTGATACCCCCAGGCAGCACTCAGAGATACCGCAGAGGTCCAAAGGTTCAAACTCACTCTCTTGGCCAGTATAAAGCCAAATGTACAGTGCTGCACATCTGTCTGGCCAAGGGTGAAGACATGTGACACCAGTCTGCTTTTCACTTGAGGCCTAACCTATATTCTTACAATATGTTATTCATCAGGACCAGTGGTTTAAATAGCACAATTCCTCAGCTGCCCTGTCACCTTTACAAGTGGAGAAGTAGGTACTGGGTACATTTTAATTAAAGATTTCTCTTTCCCTTGGACAGTGTTCAGTGTTATGACACTGAATGCAATATGTATGCGGTACAATTCAAAACTATGAGATTAAAATGAATAATTATGTTGTCAGGATTTTAAAAAATGCATGAGTTGGTTTGTTTTGTGTTGAACTCCATGATCACAAGACTGTGAAAAACTACAGGGATTGATAACACCTGATTAACTAGATAGCAAGCTGCATAACACCCCAGAGCACATTTTGCATGAAAAACTTTGACAGTGTGCTTGAATTTCTTTTAATGATAGTAATTTATGAGAGCCGCATCCACTATGTTAGCTGTTTAGTTATGATTGCTTCATTTGGCCAGACTCGACATAATGGTCCTGTTTGGAACAGTTTTCAGATGCTCTTGACTCCACTGAACCTGAGAGTTTGTGCACTCTATGGAAATCTTTTAGGTAGGCTTGAATTAAGTCATTCAGTTGAATAAATATGTGTTGCATAACTTGGTTGGTTAGTTTCAAGCATAACAAATTTTTGCAGCAGCACTTTTCAGTGATTTAATGAAACAAAAAAAATGTATAATGGTTATTGCGGGGAGAGTGCCACTTCACTCATCAAAAAAGTTGTGTTAGTCTACATTTCTGGTGTTGGAGGGAGATTGGAAGTGGGTGCTTGTGTGATTGCCCACATCACCAACATTCAATTACTACTGAAAGTTAAACCGACACATCTAATCAACCACGCATTTACCACCACCATTTTTGCATTGAACAATTTCCTCTTACTTTATAGCCGGACATTACATAGAATTTATACGGAAGCTGGCAGAGTAAAGTCGGTTTAATGTCCTGTCCAACTTATTCGTACTCATTCTCACATACAGCTCTTCCGGGTAATGTCTAGATGAGTTCAGGGTTGCAGTCCATGTGTGAACATACACCTACACCTACTTAAGTCCACTAAACCCTCACCCCATCCACTCGCTCGTCTAAGTTTGTGCATTCTTGTGAAGGTTCTGCCATATTAAGCTGTTAAGTCTGCACCAGTGCTGACCTGCTATACTGTGCCTTCACTACCCCTAGATGGTAGCACATTTTGCCAGCGAATGGAGGAACCATGATGCAAATTTTATTTCTGTCTGGTGACTTCACAAAGTAGCATTTTCGGTGAAGCACATCAGCCTTTAGGACACTGTACATACAATGTTATTTATTGTGGCTGTGCAGCAGAACTGTAGTGAACTTGATAACAAAGAGTGGGTCCAGAAGTTAACAGCACATAATGTACAACAACTGTTAAGTGAGCAAAGTGTCTGCCTGTAACCATGGTGACAGTTGTTTCCCGCTCATATGGCATGAGTATATTTTAATATTATATCTTTATTATTATTTATTTCCTCCACAGCTGTGGGCATGACTTTCTTGTAGAGTTAAGTGGGGAGGGACTGGTTTGAAAAAGGGCAAATATTTCCTTGAAAAATTTGAATCTTTGCCTTTGCTGCATTTTTATTGTGACGAAACTGTGAGCGTTGAGAAACCACTTAATTGAATTGCAGGCGGCCCTTGAGGGGGGCGGGTATGACATTATATTTGTATCAGCTGATAATCTAACAGCGGCAGGTAGTGTGTGGTTGTTGCTTTGTTATCAGGGTCACCTTATATTCTGGATACCAGAGTAATCGGTCCACGCTTACATTGCATATCGTACATGTTTTAAGAAAACCTTCATGGAATTATTGATGTCTTAATCAAAAAAGAGTTATTGAAAACATGGATTTTATGTGTGATGGATGATGAATGCATCCCACTGTAATTTAATGAAGCATCAAATGCACATCAAAGCAGTTCAATCAGTTCTGGTTTGTGAGACGTGAAAGCTTAGACGCTCAGCATGAGCAAAGCTACTCCAAATGCAGAGAAAACCATATTTCATCCCCACAAAACAGTTGCAATTTTTGTGCCGGAAAACTGATTTAACTGCAGCTACTATATGTGCGCTTGGTCTGCTTTGAGCACACTGTGTTTGCCCACAGCATTATGCAGTATTTCATACAAAGTCTAAGGTCACTTTCAGTCATCACCTTACATATTATCTATCTCTCTCGCTCTGTATGTATTTTCCTCAACATATGCCGGTCCCTACACCCAGGGCACTGGCAACATATCCCTCCTGTGTACTTGAACCTGCAACCTCTACAATTTGCCATTAGCTAAACGCAGTGAAAGTCGCTGCTAGCCCTGAGGCCAGGTGTTTCACTAAGAGCCACTCAGTCTCTTTCTTAGCCGTGAGCAACACTACAGTTCTAACAGGAAAAAGCTTTGAGCCGGCAATCTGCAGGCAGCCACAGAGTGGTTCCACGGGTACTACCACAAAAGATGTGTAAAAAAAAAAAAAAAAAAGGCCTGAGGATAGCCCTGTGTCCAGTGTCTCAAGTGATACATGAGAATGAAATGCAGCGCCCCCCCCCCCCCCCCCCCCGTGTCAATATTTTGAGAGTGTAAATAGGGGAAGGAATCCGAGGGGATCCTGCCATGTAAAGTGTTCTTTCATGTTCTGCAAAGCGAGTTCTACCTTCTCCCTCTACATCCATGAAATGGGGAGTTAAGAGGAAGCCACTGTGCGGGTACAGTCTGTTCGGACTGACTGACTAACTTAACGACTGACTGGCTGGGAAAATGACTGAGCTCTGAGCCGCCAGTCTCTTCTTCTCTGCGGCTGCTCCCGCTTCCAGTGTCTCTCTCCGTCTCTCGCTTCTTCGGTCTTTCAGCGTTCATTTTTTTCATTCTCTCACACCCTCACATCCCACAGCAAGAGGGAAGAGCAAAGGGAAGGTCATTAAAGCTATGAGCGGGAGGGAGAATAACACGCAGGGAGATGGAGAGAGCTGCGGAGATGAAGGGGGTGAGAATAAAACAAATGGAGAGGAGTGTACAAAAGGTAATGAGGCCAAACGAGAGAGCAACTGAAAGGAGTATGATAACAAGATAATGTGCTACTGCAAGTGTAGTCCTGATTTAAAACAAATGGCTTCTATCATCTTCAACAGTTTTCTTTTGTATTAGTTTTGGGGGCATTTTGTACCAGTCATAGCCGAGATGTACCTTTTGTATTTTAAAAACCTACAGACTGTTGCATCATCTAAAGCACTATTCATTTAAAGTTTAAGGATTGTAGTTAAAGCAGGTAGTGTGAAGGCTGTCATCCACATTTGGGTTGTACATGCAACTAATCACAAACACTCCTTTAATTATGCTGTGAAGTTTCTCCCAGATGCCCTAGTTATTCCAGGGAGCGGGGACACGACGGAGTCTTTGGGGACAAACGACGCTCCCTGAAGTGGGCGAAGGAGGATGGAAGACGTCCCTGGTGGCACCGGGGGAAGACCACGTCAGTGCTCTCATGGGGGAGAGCAATTCAGGACCTTGTTTTCTCCTTCTTTCTGTTCCCTCTTCAACGGATGAAACGAAAACAAGACAACATCTCAGAACTGCTTTTGTCTTTCTGGGAACATAATGATACTGGATATATATAAATAAAAAGTGGGAATAAAGTCATCAGATGGGCTATTAGCGTTTCACAGTCTGTTCTTCCTTGTCCTTTTTTTCCTTTTCATTTGAATTAATGTGATGAAGGACCAATACATCTTTACAGATAACAGTACATTTACTGAATTTAATTTATTTTAGTTACAAAGGTCATACACTCAAAAGGCAACCATTAGGCCTCATGCAAAAACCACAGATTCATTCGAAAGGAATAACATATATAGAATTTTTTCTTATGCATGAGCTAAATTCATGAGTGGTCCAGGTCCGTCACTTAAAGTTATTACAATTCATCCTGTGGGGAACACAAATGTCTGTACCAAACCTCATGGTGGACCTACATGAAACATCGTTAGGATAAATCGTCTGGGCACCATGGATATCCCATCCATATTTCATAGCAATCCATCAAATAGTTGTCATGATATTTCACTAAAAAACAAAAATTGTCAACCTCATGGCAGTGCTGGAGGAAAAGTGAGGGGATCACCAAAGTCAGTAGGATGGATCCTATTGGGATTTTGAATTTCATTGCAATCCATCTAGTAGATGTACAGATATTTCAGTTCAGACCAAAAGGCGGACCAAATTGAAAATCTGTCATGGAGAGTCGAGGTTATACTGAAATTTACATTTATTTTTGTATTTTATTGGCATAAGCATTTTGATATGACAGCTTTTACGGTACTTAAACAGCTCTCCAACAAGATTGTTACGCCTCAGATTCTCTGCAAATCACAAATGATTGTTCTGACACTGATTATGCTAATGATTGTATCTCACAAATGTGCAGCTACTAATGTAAAGGTGGCATTCATTAGGTTGAAATGAGCAATTTACAACAATTTACAGTTTGTGCAGTTAGGAGGGTTTGCTGAATGTGACTTTGGACACAACCCTTGTGTAAAAAGTATTTTTTGTATTTATTGTAAGTATTTATTGTGTTTCATCTTCTGTATGAGTGGTGGCTGCTGGTTGTTTGTGTGATTCCCTCAGTCACTCATCTGACACTGAGAGAACAGAAGAAGGTTTATTTCCATATTTCCTGTTTCTAATCAGCATATGCTCACCTTGACAAGCCCCATCACCAACTGTAACTGCATTGTAATTTGTCTAAGCATCTGACCCTGTTCCCGTTTCCACATCAGGTGACTGCAAGCCAGTAATTGATAAAACGGTCTGGCTGCTGATGCCAGCCCTCCTTTCATGACACTGGGTAATTTGCTTGATATTATTCCTCTTACTAAAATTAATTAACACACTGGCCTGCATCACCCTCATCGGTCAAGTCTGCAGTTCTGCATCTGATAACTGAGTCACTTTTTCATTTTATTTATTTATTCTTCTTTATTTGCATCCTGTCTCATCAGTTACTAAGCCGGGTCAAATTGATATAGTCCATATGGACTGTGAGCTCCTCTGAGTGATAGTCAAAGTGATAATTAACAACTTGCTTTAGAGATGTTTGTAATGATTAAATTACATTTCATACTTAAGTACATTTTGACAGAAACATTAAAGTAATGTTTGCCATTAAAAAAAAACACAACCCAAAAGCACTTTGTCTAATTGGGGGAAATATACATGTACTCACAAAGTAGAATTAAAAAAAATAAGTGCATGAACTAACTATCACACCTCTGTGTTAATGTAGCATGTGTAAGGCAGCGCTGCATACCAAATACGTCAGGATAAACAGATGGCACAGTACTGCAATGTCGAGATTTCACACTGTGTATAATTTACAGCTCCAGTGATACCTACCATCATAGAGCTAAAGCCCTATAGTGCTGTGAACCCAAGCAGAAAATCATCTGAAGATGAAAAATAAAATAATAATAATAAGTTACATATTAATATCCAAAGCAAACATTTATCCCCAGGATTTTTGTCATTCAGGGATTTTGGTATGTTCCTATCATTCCTCGAAGCTCGTCAGAAAACTATCACCTAAATTTCATTACTGAGCCTTCTTGTCGCATTTGCTGCCAACACTGCCAAACATCCCAACTTCAAACAGCTTTTCCTCTTGCTAATGAGCAAAAGATGCATCCTGTTTTCAAATCCACCAAGCGCCACCTTCTCTGAAATGCATTTCCCTTTCTCTGTCTTCCAGCCCACCCCCTCCATCCCTCCACCCCTTCCCAATTGAACTCTGAAGTGCCGGCACGCAAATCAGGCGCTAATCCATTTGAAGCTGACAGGGCGTCCTGATTACGGCGACGGCTTTCTTCTTCAAACGTCCTATCACCATCATCTATCCAGGAACACATGTCGAAACATGAAAGAGCTCCCAAGTTCAATTAGCCGATCAATTGTTTGTCGGATGTGCCAACAAACTGAGGGCAAATTGTCATACACACACCTGAGCCCAGGAGTTTAAGCCACAGTTTGCATGAAGACAGAGATCCAGACACTGTCTCAAACAGACAAACACAGGGCACATTAATTTGTGGAGAGAAATCACCCCAGCACACGCACAGTTGTTTAATTCCAGTCACTGTCACTTTCTTGTTGAATTACTAATATTTGGATATAGAAAATTGCAGAATGAGACGGAAAGCCTTGTGTCTAGATATGAAAGAAGGGAGATGGAGGACCCGGGTGAATCACTTTCATGATTAAAGCGCCTTTCTTCCAAACTGCTAATGAAGCTGCAGCAAAAGTTAAGTTCAGGGAAGGCCTCCCGCCTCACACGTCTCATAGAGGTACGAAGTAGGAGTATTTTTTACCATTATAAATTTTTACATTTGAAAGTCTGTAATTACATTTTCAGTGTTGCTTAACATAGAATCACAAGTCCAGCCAAGGCCATTATTTTTAATTATTAACTCTGTTAATGACAAATCATGTTTGTTTTCGTTTTTCTGTCAGTTCAGTATGGCAATTAGTTCTAAATGCTATGAGGCCTCACCGCTGTTGCTATGGGGAAGAAACCAGCCAGAGGTGCGAATCAGGGCTGTAGCAAAGTCCAAGTTTCATTGCTGTGTGGGAACAAAACACAGTGCCATACAAAAACATTATTGATATTTTTGGCTTTTCATGAGCAGCATACAGGACATTGAGACCTTTAACCTCAGTGATTGGATGTTTCCTGCCGAAATTTTGGAAATCCTAGTTGACTTCTCACCTTAAAGCAGCATTAATCAGTGTTAGTCAGTTTTTTGGCCACTTGGGGGCAGAAAAAGCTGAACATCTCACAGGTTTGACATATTGCAGTATGGCCTTGTAAAGTTGTTATGGCTTATGTTTTAGCCACGTAGCCAGTAGACACGTAGCATTCTTTCTTTTTTCGTCTTTGGAGACCTCAAGTCCAATAGTCATTATTTTTCTGATGAAGCAAAATGGGACTATATCTGCATCTTGTTATTCGACGCTGTGTTATACAGTGACAAAAAAATTACCTTGTATCCTTGTATTCTTCTAGCTTTGTTATGGCCTTCAGCAACTACTGAGAAAAATATTTGGCAGCTAAATATTCCACTCTAAATGTCTAAAATTTAGGTGCCAACTTTGTCTGTGCTAGGCAGGTTGTGTTTAGTGGATTTTTATAAGTTTATTCTCCTAAAAACAGCTCCCTGCTGCAGCTAAAAACCACGGTGATGAAAGCTATGAAACTGAACCAAAACCATAAAGTTGCAGGCAGTGAAACCCAAAACACTGAGCTGAAAGACAGTAAAATGCTCTGTGGAGCTGAGAACTGCAGAGAGTCTCCACAGGTGACCCTTTCATATTACTTATATTACTTCAGCAATTATTCATAGAAACATTTTGAGTAGTGCATTTATACATTTTCATGTGCACAGGTTTGTATCTGGGACTGAGAACCAAATATTGGAGAGAATCAAATTACTCTTGTTCACCTTTTGCACTTATGATTCAAGACAGAGAGTTTTGTGTCCATCCATGTCTAACTATATAATACCTACCATTGTCTATGAGGAAAACGAGGAGGACTTGGGAGGAAAACTGCACAGCATAACTCCACTACTCTTTAGTTCTTCACAGAATTTATTCCAATCAGTTTATTTCCAACGCTTAAAACCCTCTTTCTCCAAAGCCCTTTATCCAATTAGTGCAATTGCTCACCTTTTAGTGGCTACTCATTCATCTCCCTGTTTTCCTGAGGCCACTCCCAAACCATCATAACCTCCCTATTAAATATAAATAAAGTGTGACATGGTGAAAGATGCCACAGCGCACCTCAAACTGCTCCTCGGGGGGTCACAGCCTCTTTTTCAGCTCCATTTTCCTCATGCACATAACCTCACCTGCACCATCAACAACTAATTAGGTTTCAAATGCTAACTGACTTTGATCGCTTTGCTTAATAGTAATTAGTGCCGTGAAACTTCGTCACAATTTCCCCCCTTCCTGTCACACATTCCTCCCTGCTGTCTCATCTGTCTCTATCTCTCCCCGTGACTCAGCCTCTCCCTCTCTCCAACTCGAGCTCCCTCTCTTTTATTTTCTCACTTCCTTCTCACCTCTCCTCCACTTCTTGATGAATTTTCCTCAATCGCGCTGTACTTTCTCTTTTCTGCTTCCACCCAAATTCTCATTTGCTTCTCCCTTCCCTCTCATCTTTCTCTGTTCTTTCATGACTCGGCCTCTCACTCCTTCTCTTTACCTTTTCTCACTTTCTCCTACTTTATTTGCAGGCAAGAAGTCACCGAGATCAAAGGGAGGAGGAGATGGAACGAGGCAAAGCTAACCCCTACGCATATATCTTCCCTGCACTTTCTTTTCTTTCCCACTCTAGCTGCTAAATCTAAGTCTGTCTTCCTCTACACATCCCCTCGACATACTCATTCCGTCTCTCACTCCTTCTTATCCTCTTTCTCTTACACTTTTCACCCTGCTTTCTCACTTGTACTGTCTTTTTCCTGTTGCACCACATCTCTCTTTTCCCTCTTTTCTCCTTGTTTCACTCTCCTCTTATCTGAAAATATGTCATTACAGCTGAAGTCAGTCCAGGGAATCGCTCAAAACACACTCCAACACACGAGGAACATGCAAAACATAACCAGCTCTCTCTGAAAGATTCACTAGATTGCAAGATGAAATAAAGAAGAGAAGGGATGGGAGGAAAGAATAGAGACTGGCTCCCAAATACATAGAGATTCTTAGCCCCCGGAGCTGCCAAGAGGGCCACAGATCTCTGTTCTCTTCATAATTCAACAGCCTTATTAGTGTTGGTGTCTTTGTTTTTTGTTTTTTTTTGTTTTCAACCATACAGCAGGGGAGTTAGCTGTTAGCACACAAAACATGCGCAAACACCTGAACAAAAGGCAATATAAGAATATGGTATACACACACACAAAGATATGTACCCACATGCAAAAAAAAAAAAAGGCACACATGACTACACACCCCACACCTACATACACTCAAACTCTTTATATGTTAATAAAGTCCCTCTAGACTTTCTTTGTTCTGCAAGCTGCTTCATCCATCCCATTCCATTTCCCCTAGAGTGTTGTATAGTCTCCAAACACACTCAGATACACACATAAAATAGCCCTACACAGACAAGTCATGATCAAGAGCGCCAAGAGAGTGTGCGTCTGTTTGTGCGTGTGCATATGTGTGTGTCCCTGTGTCTTGGAATGTCAATTTAATGTATTCATAATGGCTGCGTGCGAGCACACATTGTTTGCACAACTTCAGAAAAATATTAGCACTACAGCAACGTGATGAAATTTCTAACACAACACTGCAAATCTCTCCAGTGCGTCGTAAGGCTTGTATGTGATAACTTGCTCAAAGAGCCCCCCCCCCCCCCCCCCCCCGCCCCGCCTCAAGTCCACCATGGGACACACCATCAGAGCCTTTAGACTCAGCTTTGTTAATTTATTTAGCCCTTTCTTGCCCTCAGGCACACCACCGGGATTCTCCTGTTAGCTGCCCTGAGTGGAAATCTGCAGAATATTACTCATCATGTGCGCAGACTTTGATGCCACTTAAAGAACCCCAACAGGAAAAGAGTTGCAGGTGGACCAAGTGATCGGCTCAAGTCAAGGTTGAGCAATCTTAAAATAGAGTTGTGTGCTCATGAAGACTTGTGATGAAAATTGATTCTGAAAGATTGAGGAGATATGGATTTTTAATGGAGGAGGGATTGTGACGGCGTGCACGTGTGAGCGCAGCCACGGCGAGCGAGAGAGAGAGAGAGAGAGAGAGAGAGAGAGAGAGAGACACACACACACACACACACACACACTGTGGCACACCTGTGTTTTAAAAGACACAGCGTGATACTGTGCGGCTCTGCTTAACCTGCCGTTGTTGTGTGCCTACAGTCGTTAGCCGCGTCAACGAGAACAAAGACTCCGAGAGGTAAAAGAAATGGGAAAAAAAAAAGAGAAAAATAATACTGGCCAACAGTTTTATTTACCAATCTTCCCCTGCCCCCTCCTCTTCCTCCTCTCATTTTTTCTCCCTTTCCAATCAAAGTTTCAGTGCGCAACAATAAGACTGCTTACTCTCTCAAAAGCTGTTTAAGTGAATTTCACTGGCTCACCGGGGAATCGCCCCACTGAGGCTTTTGAAGGCATTGAGGCAGGGAGAGAAAGTAATTACTTTTTTCCCTAAACAGAAGTGGGGCGCGGCATGGTGTGTGTATATGAGTTTGCGAGTGTGTGTGTGTGTGTGTGTGTGTGTGTGTGTGTGCATGTGTGAGAGAATGAATTAGTTTGTGTGAGTTTATGTTGTTATGTGAATCTGTGTCATGTGTTTGTACGTGTAACTCTGCAACCCTGTGTTTGTGTGTGAGACTGAGAGACACACAGTAATAGAACAACAAGGTTCTCACACTCAAGTGAAGAACAAAGCCCGGAAAGGTTTTAGTACGGTCATGAGGCGGTGGTATGCGTGCGTGCGTGCGTGCGTGCGTGCCTCTTTCAAAATGGTTTCACCTGTGTAAGGGAGACCTGAATAGACCTTTAGAAGAAATATTTTCTCCTTTTTGTACTTTCTACTTGAAAGCAAAACTCACTGTGGAGGTTTGTATACCAGCTGTACGCTGATGGTGTACAGTATGTGTGTATGTTTACATTTATATATGCCAAATATGTCAATGTTTCCTCAAGGAAAAGTGTCCTCTCGTTCTTCAGTGAGGAGTGACGATTAGGTCGACATCAAAAGTTCAACAAGTGGATTGGCACGTCGTTGTGCTGCGCGGTGAAGAGGAGGCTGAGCCTGAAGGCTACAACTGCTGCTCTTTCACGCTGAAAGGTGTCGAGTTGGGGGGATTCAGGCATCTCATTACCGCCTCCCTTAAGACTTTCCCAACCAAATCGAATAAAATACGAGGAGCCCCTGGCGCAGATCCAGAGCACCCTGGAGGTGTGTCATCTCCAATCTGGCCGGGGAACATCTGTAGAGCACCCAGAAGGAGCTGGAGGACGTGTCTGGTGAGAAGGAAGTCTAGGCTACTTTGCTTAGCTGGCTGCCACCTGGAACTGGACCCAGATGTGCAAATGGATGGATGAAGGAAGTGGTTGTGTATCTCATTATAAAGTTTTCAATGCATATTTAAGGTCTGGTCACACCAGAATGTGGCACAGCCAAACTAGCCCACGAGTCTTCGTGGAATATGTGGTTCTTTGTGTTGTGAAGTGGAGGCTTCTCACAGGGCTAGTTTGTAATTACTGTAGCTGGCTAGCTATCCACTAACACACCAGCCACAGATCTTCTTTACTCCGCGCTGCCCTTTTGTTCTCAGCACTGTACATCATTTCATTCATAGCTCTCCAAGCAAGTGAGTTTCACAACTGACAGTTCGAAAAGACATAGTTATGAGGCTCCTGTCTTCTAGCCGTCTGCAAGCCTTTCCTCTTTTGTGGAGCAGTTTATACTCCTACGAAAGAAGTTAAATAATAGTGAATGGTGCAACCCAGCTTATAAACTACAATAGCTCCCTCTATTTGAGACTGTCCGGCTCTGAGATGAGAAGGTCGGCAATGTCAACACGACTTCATCAACGGCACAAATTCACATGTAAAAGTTCATCAAAGTTAAACATGATTCAAAGAAATTTGCACGGATTTACTTTGCCCGCCGTGTGCACGCAATACCAATTCCACTGACATGTCTGCATTGTAAGTACTGGTGTGGCGGGCTCTTTACATTTAGCACATCAACTGACAGGACGCGCTCATGCAGACCAAGAACCCTGTTGAGACTGCTGAGATATTCCATCTGGCCTAGATCCCAGGGAAGATCTGGACATGGGGGAGGAGAAGGACATCTGGGATATTTTAATATGCCTTCTTCCACCATGATACGGACACGTACTTGAGTCATAAATGGGAGAAATTTGATGGATAGGTATAATATAATAATCCCCAAATGGTGATACCCATATGTACAATTCACATGTTCACCCGTGTGCTCACAAGCCCTTAAGACCTCTGCGTTGAAATCAGGTCTGGTGTCATGCCATAGCAGCCCTAGCTGAGCCTCTTCACTAAAGCCGGGTTCTGCCTGCTCTTAGATCACTGTGTTTCTTATGTAAATCCATCTGACACCACCAGTGTCTCCGACATAGCCCTCATTTTCTCTGCATCTCAAAGCCACAGCACTCTTGCACCCTGTCATCTTGTCCAACATTCCTTTACTGTTCACACTGTAAGTGGCCAATTATTCAGTTTATGTACATTTTTTTCCTTTATTCATTTTATTTACTTTTAACTTTTGATTTGGTTGACCATGAACAAGCATTCCACCTCTTTCTCCAGAGGAGGTTTGAGGAAAGTAAAGTAATATTTTCAGTAAAGACGAGAATCAGAAGTCAGGAACAAGAAAAAAAAAAAATCACGAACAAGACTGGTTGATGACCAACTGCACAAGTAATGAATCAACGACAGATGTTACATCAGAACTTATCACCAACGGAAAGAATTGGCTAACAGGCAGTCTCACAATTAGCCAATTATAATGCTGGTTACACTCTCTGAGATTAAGGTTTGGTGTTTAGTTTGCCAAAGGCTTTTGTAATTCAAGGATTTTGGACAACTTCCTCCAATACAAATCTGTCATGACATGTGTTAAGAAACCTTGTAAATCAGAGAATTCCCGTTTCTCAAGAACAGTTCCAAGATTTGGTGCTTTGCCCCCAGCTGGTATTGTCCTTGAATTTCCACACAGAAAAGGTACTTTGAATTCATCTTTTAGGATCACAGTGACAGTACAAAGACATTTTTAATAATCCGGATGATGTGATATCTTTTGAAGGGGGGCGCTGTGAGCATTTGTTTACCACTAGAGCTGCCAGGTCGCTACCTAAAACTGCCAACAGGTCAAATGTTGTCAAATTAGTGATTATTTCTGCTAGAAGTTGCTCACTTTTTAAAAAAAATCTGTCTGAATTTTGCAGTTTAAATTTTACATAGTAAGAGCCACCATGGCTCTTTTGATGCCATCCACCTGGTGCGCAGTTCTTGGGCCAGCTGAAGCATGAAGTCCCTCTGGGGATGCAGCTCCAGTACAGCACACAGGCATTGATGGCAGCAAGATCCAGCACATTATGAAACACGACAATGAGCCATCTACGCGTGCCACAGAGAGAGAGAGAGAGAGAGAGAGAGAGAGAGAGAGAGAGAGAGAGAGAGAGAGAGAGAGAGAGAGAGAGAGAATGCAACTGGTTTGGCATTTCTGATTGGCTGCGAGAGCCAATTAAAGTTTGAATGCCAAAGTTTAAAACTCATAAATATAACTTCCATTCACAATGGTATTCCAACTATCCAGTTAAATCAGATATTTTATTTGTTACACCCTGCATTTTATTTGATGGGGGCGGCGTGGGGGGGGGGGGTAAGGGGTATTGGATAGGGGGATGAGAACCAGTGCTATAGTCGAAAATCATACTTCTACAATCTGGATGATTGACTGAATCTACAAATAAAATCAGACCTCACCTAGTGGTGCTAATGATATCCAGTGGGGACTACTGTGTTAGGACTATACATTAATAAAGGACTGTATCACTATTGACATATATTTGTTAAGTATTTGTCAGGTGTTCCTAATATTTGACTTACTCTACTACCCTTTAATTAAGATCAAAAGAACCTTAATGATTTCCATGGGGAAATAAGGTTGTCAGAGCAGCAATAGCAGGGGAAAAGACTAAATGAGTATAAGCGCACAAATAGAATATAAATGTAGCAATAACAGGTAGAATTAGACAAATTGAGGATAAAAGCAGCCAAGCTGAGGCTAAGACTACTCAAGCAGTCAGTTATTTAGTGTGATTTATTCAACCACCTAACTTTGCTCACACACCTATTTCTCAAACCATTTTTTCTTCCACTAATGAGTGGAGGTAACTCTTGCCACCTTCATGATGAAGTCTTCTTTCTCTATCCTTACCTTATTTTGTTATTTGTTTGTATTCAAGTTTCCCTTGATTCACAACCTTTACCTCATGCCATACCTGTCTAAAAGGGATGCACTGATGCCACACCAAGAACAAGTATAAGTACTAACATTTTGGGTACTTGGCGATGACGAGTACCAATATGAGTACTTAATAATACCATTACAGTTCTAACAATGACTTTGAAAACATGTTTTATTATCATTAGATCTTCCCCACTTTCTGATTGTAACAATTTAAAAATATAACATGATGCTGTTGCTGACCTTTCAGCATTATACTTTGTGTGTTCCTGAACAAACTGCCACTTGTTTCATTTAGAGGGCAACCTGTATCCACATTCAGTAGATTTCAGTACCACACAACATACAACTGTAGCGGAACAACTGAAATTATATGTTATCATATGTTAGTGCAGTCTGTGAGGCCTAAGTATTTTTTGGAAAAGTGAGAGGCACGTTCCTTTTGACAAAAAGAAGCTTCTCTGCATTATCAGCTGTGAGTCTGTTTCTGCTTTCATCTAAAATATGTGACACTGAGCTGAACAGCCTTTCACTTTCCACACTACTGCATGGTGCTGAGAGGTATCTGCGTGACATTTGGGCCGGAGTGGGAAATCACACTTTGTTAACTCCCCAGTACTGCAGCGGTTTGTCTTCCGGAGAAGTTGTGGTCTCTCCAAGGTATGCCTCTAACTGAATGGCAGCACCCACTGGTGCTGCTCAGTGATGTTGATGCCTGCTCATCTGCCACAGTATCTCATCAAACACACCATCCAGACTGCTGCTGGCCTGGGCCTTGCGTAGCTTTCTGGCAGGTAGTTCCCCCAGATCTTCCTGCTTGTCTGCTTCTCCTCCACCTGTCTGCACCTTCTGATGCTCCAGCATTCACCATCTCCTTGGCCTCTGTAGCACTGTTGATGTTCAAGAAAAAACGTCTTTATACCTAAAACAGAGACAATATTTAGCTGGTAACAGACAAGCGAGTCTGAAAAGATCAGAATGAATGTCAGTATATTGCCTTCCAATTACTTTCAACAAAGGAAATTGGTTATAGAAAAGTTAAATAGTAAAACATTTTATGCTGGTCATAATGACAAAGTTTTGTTTTCATAATACTCTCTTTCTTTCTCACATGCTCAGCAAACACACAGACAGACAGACAGACACACACACACACACTTTACCTTGGATCGAGTACAGTTGCAATGCAGAGGAGTGGTGTTAGTGATGCGTCTGTAGCTAAGGTTCCCTTCATTGTTTTAATGCCGTGGTCCTCGCCTGTTTCTCTGGTCAAAAGTCTCTGAAGCACAGTCACAGCAGGAATCACATCTGATGCCACAGCATCAGAGGAGCTCACTTTTTGGGTGAACTCCTCAATCAGAGCCAGAAGAAATAGTCTTTTACAGAAGTGTCAATTGGCAAGTGGTGAGATTGTTGGGGCGCTCACACTTAGACCCAAATAATCTGATACTGGTATCGGTATCAGTGTATCTGTAATTTCTAATTCATACTCCTACCCTCTACAACCGTTTACTCATCCAGTTTTTATTTTTATGTCCTTTCACACTGCATCCCTTCTTTTCTTTAGCTCTGTCAAAAATTCAAACAAATTCACCTGAATTTACGTAAGGGATTCATACTCTTAACCGTTGCACATTCCCTGGACAGTATTTTGATCATTCCTGCACATTTTTTAAATTTTCATCTTTAAAATATATATATTGCGCATATTTGATCATATGTTTTCATATTCTGTATTGTAAATATTTAAAATTCCTATTTCATATTTTATATTTATGCTTATAATGAATTTTGCATTCCTTGTTTCCTATTTCTACTTTTAAGTTTTATTGTCACACACCAACCACAGCATATTCCTTGTATGTGAAAAACTACATGGCAATAAATCCATTTCTGATTCTGATTCTGATTCAGTAGCATTCAGTGGACATGAACTACAGTACAGTATGTCAACAGAAACTGGACACTGTGAGCATGAATTGGATGCATTATTTTTCCTTGTTGGCTATCTTATGTGAAAAAGTTAACTAACATAATGAAGGAAACATGTGGTAAAAAAGGTCATGGTTAAACTAAAAATCCATTTAAATGATATTCACTCATTCTATGAGACCGGTATTAGAAACTTTATGCTCACCAGATAAAGTGGAGGTGCTGGAGCTAACATCCCCTGTATTGTATGTACAAACCAGGCCAGGGGCCCTGTTCATACAGCCCCTTCATACTTGCTTCATGGATTGAAATTGAAATAACTGATTAAAGAATTGTCCCTGACCAAAAGCTCCCCTTAATAAATGAATACTATACTGATTGGAGTCTGATTTTTCTCATTATTTTCTCACATTATTAAATGCCTGTGCATGAATTGAAATTGAAACACAGGTCACAGAAGGTGTAAACATAGTATTCACACCCACCACTACCCAACCAAAATACACACATACTTTCCACAGAGTTATTTTAATGTCAAATCATGACATGTTTTGTGATGCTTTCAAGTAATCTCGTTTTATTCTTTTTTTGTTAACTGGCAACACATTTCTCCTTGAAAATTAGCTCATAAACATGGATGTATAAGTGATTCTCTTCAACAGTAGTGTTGCAGAGTCCTATGTTATAATAGGAATTAGTATTAATTAGTATGACTGAGTGTGACAATTCATTCTTGCCTTAGAAATAGAAGTTTGGATTAACAATCCTATCCAAAGGGCCACTTTTTGCCACTTTTTGAAGTGGGGTTGTATGAGGTACTTATCTATAGTCAGTGTATTTCCTACGGTAGAGGACAGTTAGCTCACCCCCAGTTTGGAGAAGCTGACAGCTGTCCTTGCACGGATGCTAAGCAACGTACTGCTGTGGACAGGGGGCGGCAGAAAAATTTATTTTAGCCACCTAAAAAAAGGCTCACCTAAAACAAATCAATATCAGTTTAAGTTTACGCTATATGTACAATATTTTCACCGCTTCACTTTTCCGTCAGACAGCCCTTTCCAACGGGGAACTGAAGCCATTATATCGCTCTCTTCACAGCCACCAAACTCCTTTGACAAAAACAGAGATTTTTCCTCGCAGAACATGGGAGTTGCTGTTCTGCCGCTGCCTTGTTACACGTCGAAACACATTAGATGGATCCGAGCTGGGGGCGCGCTAACTGTCATCTACTGTAGGTAATACTATTACTCGAGATAAGTACCTCATACAACCCCATTTAAAAAATCCAAACTATCCCTGAGCCTGAGTCCTCAAGTCACAGGGAGACAGTTCTTACCACAAACGAGTCAACACCTTAAAGCTGCTCTGATCAATATCTTTAAATTAACAATGGAAGAAATGACTCATGCACAGTACAGTGCGAAAGGGGATCCACAGATAATTATGTAAATGCCAAGACTATATTGAGTTTTTTAACTGCTTTAGGCCCATTGATTTAGTTTCTACGTCCAGCAAATTTACTGTTTGATTCACTGTTGCAGCCCTTCATCAACCACGTTTCCATCGGAGGCAGGACGGCATTTTCCGAAAAGCAACTACCTGGTGAACACATACAAAAACATATGCCATCAGAACGACTTGAAAGATGTTATAATCATGTAGAATTCTGATAGAAACGGCTTTATAAAAGGGAACACATTTCTTCTGACAGTGCACCCTGCGTGTTAAACTCACATGGTACACTGGGTTCCACTAGTTAAACTCAGCCGAAACTGAGTGACACCGAGCCATGCCCCTTCCACTTAGCCGTGCTCCAGCTAAGACCTGCCACTCCCCCTGTCTCTCGCCCAACTTGACAATCGCTCGCTCTCCTCCTCTCTTTATCCTTTCTCCGCCACTCCCATGTGCTCTCTGCATGACAATATTCACACCCTCATCCTCCTGACAACGATGACCTCTTTCCCCCTCATTTATCCCATCCCTCATTTCCTCCCTAGCTAAGATCTGTTCCATCCCCACAGCATACGGAGAGGCTAATGTTAATACGGCTGGTGAATCCGGAGGGTGAGGAGCTACAGACAGGCATGGAGACAAAGACAGTGACATGCATATGTATGAATACACACATATGCATAATCTCAGAAAGGAAATGGTATAAATACACGCACACACACACACACACACACACACACACCCTGCGCACAAACACTAAGCCATTGCAGGGCATGAGGTGCACACACATCTAAGAAAAGGGATATAGAATGTCAGCACTGACATTTGTGTGCTCTGTCAGTCACTATTTCAGCAATATGTGCGGAGGAAATGTGTGTGTGCGTGAGATTATGTTGTGTGTGTATGTGATTGTGGGTTTCATAACGAACAGTGTACGCGTTCATGTGTGTCAGTTTATGTCCTTTCATTTCTGAGCACGTGTGCATAGCAATGAGCCATCTCATTCAGTTGACAGGAGGGCAAGGGTGGTATTAACAGCCTCTCTGCCCTGTGTTCTTAAAGAACTGTGATTCACGGCAGCTCAGGTTTCCTTCTCATATGACTGGAGAGAGCTGGTCAGATTAATCTCTGCGTTTACAAAGGAGGAGGTATTTACACAGGGGATGAGCCTCGGATTTCAACAAAGATGACTCATAAATATATTTACTCAAATACACTGTGATTGATTGTGCTGCTCTTGAGTGAGTTACGAGGTGATCTCCATGATAGGGGGAGGCAGTGAGTGAGATTTACAAGCAAGGAAGAAAGAAAGACTTACAAACAGTTGATACGTGCCATTCCCTGACACAATTCACCTGTTAAATGACATGCAATCAGCTTCTGAAAACAGATTTGTGATTAATCACACTAATAAGCCCCACCGTGACCATATATGAGATATAATAATATACCTTCAAGGTGTTTTTCATTTTTCAATTTTATAGATTCAGGTCTGATATTTGACTGTTTTTACCCAGTGGTATTTCAGCTTTAAACCTGTATTAATTGATTTTTTATTTTTTTTTGTCACTTGGGGTTCGTAAAAAAAGCTGTAAACATTACAGTAGACTGCCGTTACCACCTTATAAATATATTGATATGGTGAACAAACAGGGGCTTATTTACACCTCGAGCTGACATGGAGTAACATTAGCAGTCATATGGAGTCCTGTTTCGGTCCACCTGAGAAATGTATCCAATATTCACTCCCCTTTTAACTTCAATCTTGATCAACTCGGGAAGTAGCCGGCTTTTTGGCAGCCAAATACTCCACCAGTCTGCTGTTTGGTGCTGGTGCAGGTAGTGTACAATGGGTATTTTTTATTTTTTTTGGAGAACGACACTGATAAGAGCAGTGAGACTCAATCAAAAACAGTACATTTTTGCCAACAATGAGCTGAAAGACGCTGAAATGTTCCGTAGCTGAGGAGACTTGCAGTGTCGGGTAAAGATTTTCTGTGGGTTTGTAACTATGAGCGACCCGATTCGCATTACACATAGTTATTTGATTCATTGTTAATATACACATTTTTTCACTACTGGTGTTTAGGTAAGCAATGCACTTCCTTAGAAATTTGTTATTTCGATTGTATTAAATATCTTCTGTAGTTACCCCTCAGAAACACAGCTTCACAAACGTAAACTGTCTCAGATTTGCCAAAAGTGCTTACCTTTTTACTGTATTTGATTTGTATCTCTTTGGATTTTAGTCATTGCATGCTCCACCAACTTTTGCTTCCCTCACCACTGGGAACACTTTCAGACCCAGGCATGCCCATATTTCAACACTGGGTATAAATCATTTTATTCTTACTAGGTTTGATAGTGAGTGATCTCCAGTGATGAATCCAACTCAGTGTAGTGTGACAGTATCACAGAAGCTCCTACTACATAGAAGGGGCTGCCTGGGCTTTCGTCGCACCACCAGTGGGAAACACAGAGTACAAGATGTTTTGATGATATTTGTACATTTTTCTCCCTCTCTGTTGTGTCCTTGCATCCATTTGATTCTCACTGCCTGGGGGGATGCCAGTGACAGGCGTTACAAATGAATTTTACAGTGCATCATTACATATTTTTCAGTCATAAAAAAAATGGTATTGGGGTGATAAAAAAGTAAAGTGACAAGTATAGAGAATGTGACACATAATGTTAAGCGTCAGAGCTCCTTTTTTCCACTTCTAATGACACACCAGGGCCAGGAACTGTGTGTGATATCACTGTCGTGTGGTTATGATATAGTAAGGGTGGTAATTTTCCTGTGAAAAGATAAGGTCTCGAAGCAGGTGTGTACTTCAGTGAAAGACCCTGTACTTGCAAGAGTAGTTGCAAGTCTCTGTACCATGCTGTTCCCTGTTCCCGTATGAAACCTGTGATAGACACTAAAATGGAATTCAAAAGAAAAACACAACGATTCCTTGTACTTGCGCTTGAATTGTATTTGGTGAGCATGGATGTTTCTTCTTTTCTTTTTTTTTTTTTTTGCATAAGCCTACTTCAAATCAGCGGGGTTTCACACACTCACGCCTGCCGTCAGTCACTATGGTTAACAACTGGCTAATACCCTCACGTGTCCCCAGCTGCCATTGACCCTCCCACCTCCAGAAACTTTGACATCAATTACCATTTAAAACAAATGTACAGAGCACGCCTCCTCCCCCTTTCCTCCTCAGAACCAGGTTCATTAAAGCGCATTGTCCACTGCACTAACGCAGCACAACTGCTGTGACTTGGATTGAGAGAAAGACACAGACCCACACCAAGTTATGTGTTGCATTTGTAGAGGCGTGTGTGTGTGTGTGTGTGTGTGGGTGTTTGCTTGTGAGTGCAGTAGAAACAAGCCAACATCTAATTACCTAGCTACTCATTAGTGCCCAGGTGCCAACTTGCTATTGGCAGAGGCTAACTCCATGCAGGCAGCCGGGGTGACATGTTAATGGTGTAATCGTGCTGACCCATGTACCCTGATGGTTGATAATTACCTTCTCCATGTATTTATAACGTGAGGGATTAAAATGAGAAGGGATGCGGGGGGGGGAGGAAGGGTCCTGAGATCCTGTGGAGACCCTCTGGGGGGTGAAGAAGCTGCAGTTTAATGGCTACAACCAAATCAAAGTAGAAAGAAAAAGATTGGGTTGTGTGGCTGGGGTGGTGCAATAAATGTTTTCTCTCACCAATCAGAGAGCTAGGCCTGCTGGGAGATTATGCTAAAGCTGCCGCTGGACATTGTTAATGATCCATATTTGATGTGTATGAGCGAGTGTGCTGCGCACACAGAGCGTATTTTTCATGAGTCACTTACATACGGAACACTTATACAGTTTGTAGTTTTAACGCATTAGCTAATATAAGGTATTACAGATTATTGTTCAAATTTAAAGTAGAATTTAGAGATCATGAAAACAATATGGCTGAGAGGCACACTTTCATTAGCCTCTCATGGTCTTATATTTGTCATGATGAATGCTAGCCTGGCATCACAAGACTAATTTGCATATGCGTATTAGTATCGAAATTTTTGATTTCCAAGTGTTATCAACGGGCGAAAACAACTAATCAGAGCAACTTTGTGCGGTACGTCCTGTCAGAAGTACGGCAAACACATATTTCTTATCAACATAAAGTTTAAGTGCCGTTGTTTGTTTTTCTTTTAGAGAAAAATTACCGTCCAGTCGGTTTAATAGTGCCGCTGTAGCCGGCCAATGAACGTTCCGTATCGGCAGCCGCCATCTTGGATATTTACAAAGATGCTTCAATAGCGCTCCTCTCTGTCAGTCATCGTATTAAACCCGCCTCATACTAGATAAATGCTCGGGATTGGCTCGCCCGACACAAGTTCAGCCCCCCGACACAAGTACAGTTTTGCTAAGTAACAATGATTAGGTATTATAATTCGACTTGTATGAACACAGGCGAAGCCCTTCAACAGGGCTTTATGGGTTTTAACTCTCAAGCTTGCAGATTCACCCATTGAAAATTTGAATAATGCACGCTAAGCCAGCCAACCCATGATAAGCCCCTAAATTTGAGCCCCATATACCTAAACACTGCATCCACTGAAGTTCAGAAACCAGTGGAGTGGGCAGCCTTATGGGATTAGGGGGGAAACTGGACACCTGAACCCCCTGCTGTGTCATTGTCAATGCACACCCAGGGCACAGCCTATGGGCCATGCGGCTGGGTCACTATTAACTATAATATATAGCAAGGTTGGCCAAACATGTCCAATATTGAGCCAACTACCCGCAGATTTTCATTCCAACCAAGGACTCCACGACTGATTAGCACTCCGTCAAATAGAGAGGAACAACTCATGTGAGAGCCACTGCTGAGGGGCTCGGTTGGATTGAAAGCTGGCTCTTTGTGGCACATGGTTGGCCGCCCCTGCTATATACTATGGTTCATAGTGACCCCTCCATTTGGCCCATAGGCTGTGCTGTATATAGTGTTAGGTATGACTATGGACCTTATAGACAATAACCGCGCTGTCATAGTGATGAATGTCGGCTACCACTTGACCTTGATGGCAAACTATGGAAAATTACAGACCTCTGCAGACCCACTGAGGCACTTATAAAAGCAGCACCTTTGTCCGGGCCCGAGTACTAGCCCGAGTCTCTTGAAAATGCTATGTATGAGCGTGGCGATGGGTATTGCAGGTGGTCTCTCATCACTGAAATTCCTTTCAGAGGGATAATAGCATAATAGAGGAAGAGCTGTGCCATCGGTTGTACCCACCTGGCTGGGCCATACAACTATAGCACCATTTGCCTGTGATATTGTCCTCTAAGGGGTTTTGGCCAAGGTGGGACTAATAGCATTTTTCTGGAAACCATGGCACTGACCTGAATCAGAAGCTATCACTGGCTGTGGAAGAATCAGATGGAAATGGAAATGCAACCTTTCAGGTCCAGGTTCAAATACAAACTGCATCCTCCCTAAGCTTGGCTTACTGTGTGTAGACAGGGAAAGCTACACAGGGCAATGGGCGCAAAGCAAACAGCCTATAGATGGGAGTCTTAGCTACATGCTTCAGCAGGGATAATGTCACAGAGTGTGTCAGCGCTCACTCACAGCAGCCCCATAAATGATCAGTCAGCACCTTATACTGAAACGATCTGTTAAAGCAGTAGTACTGCAGCAACATTGATGTCAGGCCTGGGGAACACCTGCAGTGTGCTCCCTTACAGGGCTTCGTAGAAGGCAGTTCCCCCCCGGGGCCCAGCCATGTGGAGGGCTCCCAGCATCACTTGGTCAAAAATGAGTAGGGGAGGGGGGATGAGTAGATTCAAGAATCAAATAGAAGGAGGAAGAAATAGAAGAAAAGAAATATGTGAGACTGCAAAAGTGAGACGGGAATTGTCCTACACACAGTATGAGTCAGCCACAATGTGTGATAAGTGTGCTTGGGTGTGTGTGGGAGTGTATGCGTGTCATTCCCTGCGGTGTCTTTGACCATGGCTACAGCCACTCCAGCAGGCCATAGAATCAGGTTGCACCAGGTACTAGGAGGCTTTAACAGCTATAACCCCACTCCTTCTCTCCCAGTTCAGAGTGTAATAGAAAGTAGTGATACGGCTGGCCAGGGGGTAACACCGCTGCCTCAACACTCGTAAAAGAAAAAGATGAGGACCATTCAAAACTCAGGCACACTCATTTTGGCCTGAGATGTGATGAGAGAGTAGTGGGATTCTGTTGCTGCTTTCTTGAGCAGCAGTTGGAAAAACAGTAGGGATGCACATACAGCATACATGCACAAACAGGCATGTGTAAACCGAGAGCAAGTTCCAGTTTGCTTGTCATTTACAGTATGTCATAGGTATATTGAAAAAAGGATTTCTCCAAAAAGCTATTTCAACTTTTATGTGCTTTACTTCGAGGACATTTTTATACATGTACATTTTCTGTCACATGTTCTATGTCTCACTCAGGGATAAAACTCTTCACTCTGTATTTCAGTATACTATGCACTGTGTTTTAGACTCATTCAATAAAGCCTATTGTTCCAACCAATCCCTGCTTTATATTCCTGAATAACCTTGACTGCCTTGGCATTGGATGCACCACTTGGGGATCCAGGGACTCTCTTTGTCATTAGGAGCTGTTACACAGTAAATCTGGAAACTAGATTGCGGGGCAGTGAGCTGTGGCAGGGTTCGGGAAGGTAGCAGCTAAGGCGAGATTGACAGCATTGGCAGTTAAATCAAACAGACGAGGGGGAAATACAAATATTTGACTGGGATTCAATTGGCTTTTGATCAGACTCAATGAGAAGTGTTATAAACCAAGTAAGGTTGGACGGGCAGCGCCCTTCTGTATCACCACGGTGACAAACAAATTTCAGCTTATTAGCAGATAATGCAGTGGGTGGTAGAGGAGAAAGGAGAGAATGAAGGAGATTATTGAGAGAAAATAAAGAGTGAGGGAGTAAGTAAATGAATATATGCAGATACAGAATACCATTGGGAATGAGTGCTGTTTTGAGGAGACAGGAAGACAGGGAAGCAAGGTGAAAGCTGATTGGATCAAGGATGGGGTAGGTGACAGTTGCAATGAAGCCAATGATCAGTTGATTTTGTTTTGAACTGACTTCGATTTTGACCCAACAGAAAGTGATGAGGGAAAATTGGCAACACTTACTTCAAAGATGAGCTCAAAACAGCATAAAAAGGTGAACTAAATTAGGGAGACAGGGACAAACAATGTGAAAGAGTCGTATTGCTTGGTAGCCTGAGATCACGGGAAAGTGCCAATTAATTTAACAGTGTGACAAACTTTCCCTATACATGTTTTTCATTTAATCTGAGCAGCAACAAAGGGAGTGTGATCACTGTGCACATGGGAGAAGAGAGCCTCTGAACAATGAGCCCAAGCCCTGCACCTATCGGGCCGTTGCTCATCAACAAAAGCCCTTTACAAAAGGTTTGTCAGTCTACTTATAACTTTTACTATTGTTTTTTGTTTAAATAGTGGAGAAACTATGTTGGGGACAAATAGCCAAATGTTAAGGAAGCTTTCAGGTTACAATAGCAGGGTATGTATGTGATTTAATTGATTAGCTTGATTAGACAACTACTTTGTTTATGTCCTAGAGGTATCTATACAAAGGAGTAAACTCGTTTAGGGAAGAAAGCCAGCGTTTTATAAAGAATGATATTTATTTGCTGAAGGAAGACCAACAAAATAAATTAATGATTCAGTGTTTTTATTCTTATTCCTGCAAGTGTTGGGAAAGCTTTGAAACAGCATTTAGACTTGCATGCTTCGAAATAAGAATACATTTTAATTAAACTGTTATCTGAATAAACAAAATATGAAAAATCCAAACTAATGTGATGTGGGGATTTAAACTCATGCCTATCCTAACTTTATTAGGGAGCAGCTAGTGTTTATGGGAAATGTGATCTTCATTCTGATAACACTAGCTGCAACAATTACTGGCACATGATACAAGCTGCGACCGCCCCTACCATGATGAAAAAATCTTCGTTTGTAATTGTTCCATGTTCAAATGTGTTGTTAAAGCCAGTCTTAAACTGTTGTTAATATCTGTTTGTTTGTTTATGGGATCCAAAATGATCCCCTGCATGTGAATGGGGCTCATATTGCAATATAAATTAGTAACACCTCGCTCACTGAGGCTCTGATTGGACGATTAAAACAAGCAAACCTGCTGCTGTGATGTTGCAGTGGTTTATCCGAATAAAACGCTCTCTCACTCTCTTAGGGAGAAGCACTCGCAACCAATGCTGGTATGCAAGTGCAATACAATTAGTTTCATGTCATGTGATTTCACATCCTGAGCAACACATGATGAGGATATAAGCCCCACCAACAATCAGTGCATAATTGAGCTAGATGATTGAGAAGATTTGCCCCTAAGAGATCTAAAAACAAAACGAGAATGGGTTTGTGCATGATTTAAATTGCAATCACGTTAATGGCTGGCTTGGCTCTTATCATGATTGCTCTTTCTTCCACATCTGTTTATAACGTGCATTTTTCAAAATTAGACATAAATAGACACAACGTGTGATACAAATGTAAACAAAAGAGCCACTGAAATTCAAAACACAACATTCAGAACCTGCTGTCACTTTCAAATTGATTGACAGATGCTTAGGTTCGCAGACCAAGAAAAGATAAAAATAATGTTTCTATGTGCTTAAGCTTTTGTTGACGTCAATGATGTCAGTAAGCGCAGGAGTGAAACAGGCATTATGAACAGTTGATAAACACAGAAATACTTATTTTTTAACCTAGGAGTCAAACTACATACTGTATGTAAATATACCTGGATTTATGAAGTCACAAAAGCTCCACACTTGCAGTGCAAATACGTTACATCCTATGTTATGTATCTGCAATTGTGGATGATAATGTGGCTTGGTGGAAACTGACACCTGTTATTAACCCATAATGACAAACTATAACTCACATATATCATCAGCAGATCCAATCACATTGATGCTTGGTCACAGGGATCTTCACTTTATCAAATATTCAAACACAGTCTCTCAAATCTATCTGAGCAATTAACCCCACAATGTGTGTGTGTGTGTGTGTGTGTGTGTGTGGGTGTTTGTGGCAGCCAGCAGCTGCTACTTTCCAGGAACACAGATCAGAGGGCCAAGGCAATACGTTTTGGTTGTGTGCATGAGTCTGTGATATCAAACTGCATACAAACACAGCAAGCAAACAGTAATGAATCTGTGACCAACAGACACACTTTGTGAGTGGGTGGCCTCTGTGTCCCATTAATGGCCAATTGCATGCACCCACAGTGTTCAAACAGGCAAACAAACTGCTGCAAAATTAAAACTACGGGTGTATTCATATGGGGCAAATTTGACAAAACATTTCTTCAGTGCATTCCTACAGATAAGTTGTGTACATTTGAAATTGTTTGTGCAAGAGGAGTAAAAAATACAAAAACAAAAAATAAAGCCAAACACTTGAAAGTCACTATTTCATTACAGTTTACTCTGGAGACACTTTGTTGATTCAAATGATTGGATAGCTACAAAGAAAAAGCAGCAGTCTCGGATCCACAATTATGGTTCTGTGTCTCAGCCTTTCACGCTTCTTAAAATAACTATTGTATCTGAAAATGACAAATATAAGAAAATAGAACAACTATCATAATATATACATATATATTTAATGGTTATTGTGGGTTCCTGGACCTACAAAATGTGCTCCAAGAATCAACCATGTATCAGATGTGCACACCAAAAACTATAGTAATAGTAATTATAGACATATATGCAATACTATAAAATAAAGTAGATTATATCTCAAAGTTAAGGAAATATAACTGACTTTATTCAGTGTTGAATCACAGTAAAATCTACCATGCCTAATGTTTGCAATGTGATCAATGAGCCTGCATCCCAATTGACAGACAGTGCGGTCCCACTCTATTCTGTATCCCCAGCAGTTTGCATGTTGATCATTTGCATGTTCATAGTAGACTTTGACCATAATTTATGAGTAATGGGGCTCCCTGATCAATTCCAGTAATTCCTCTGTCACCTCAGTGGAGACTGAGATTTCAAACTATCTAATCAGGCAGCACCAGCACAGTTCTTTCTTTATTGCAAGTACTTTAAACTCAGAGGATCCTTGAACTACTAGACTTAAGTGCTACAGTATACTACTCGCTTTGTTTGTCCATAATCTGACATAAGGTAGGTGTTGCACTCAAAAGATAGATGAACCATCAGACTGATGTGAAGTTGGCTTTACATTTATTGAACTTATAAGTAACCAGTGGTGTAGGCCTAGCTGATATTATCCAGTGCTCTTTGTTTATGCAGCATTGCAAAATCAACATGCCACAATTTTACAGTCGGTGGCCGATTTAAAAAATCCAGCAGTATTGTGCCTTGTCTTGCTATATGTTTGTTAGAATGATGAAATATGTAAGATAAACTCTAAATGTGAGTAGGGTTGGGTTCCATTTGCAATCTGGTTCCCTGCTTGACCAAATACCTCACCGTTGCAAAAGGTGCCAGGGTCCTTTGCGTGCCCATGCATGGGTTGCAAATATTGTGTTTTTTGTTATTAGTGAAACATGTCAAAATTAACGTGAGGGGAAATTATCTTATGTTCTAAATCACATCTTGCAAATGTGATAAAACAGCCTCAAATGTGCTAATCTGCCACATTAACACATCCATGTAAAATAAGCAGTATTCTCAATTTACAATGAAATACGTAAATAAAAATGTTAACGTACTTTTTCCCAAAAGTAACAGTACTCATTATGCAGAATGGCCTATTTCAGAATCATATATTATATTACAGGATTACAATTAGTAATGCATTAATGTGTGCATCACTTTAATGTTGCAGGTGGTAAAGGTGGAGCTCGTATTAATTACTTTAGAGGCTACTGGGTAGTTTAACCTATAATAATGCATCATCATTTATTAGTTGATTTATAGTTTGCATTAAGAATCAAAATCTGCAAAGTCATTAGTAACTAAAGTACTCAAGTAAAGTACAAGTACCTACATTTTTTAGATAAGTACAGTACTGTAAATACAGTTACATTCTACCACTGTGGACCTCATCCCTTTTCCAGGTTGTTAGTTAAACACAGATTGTGACCATTAATTGCATAAAAAAGATGTCTACAGCGCTAAATGGAATTTTTCACTTTTAGTTTAGTTGGGTGAATATACTAGACATTGTTATGATACACAACCTCAGGTCTTGTCTCTGCAACGCTGTTTTAGTTAAATTACAGGTGGTAAAATTTTGTTGAATAAGTTGCTAATTGCTGTCTGGCTTTTTAGATACTAACCCTGAAGATGACTTTAGGTAATAAAGCAGAGCTCACAGCCAATCAATCCGGCTGTGCTGTTGGAACTTATTGGCATGATGATGTATGTGAAAATTTCGCATTTCACAAAGAGGGACACATTGTGCTTATTTCCAAACAATTAAAGCCCTTTAAATCCATCATAGTTCCTCTTTGCAAAATGTTTGTTTCTCATTTATATGTTTCAATCAAAATAATAAATATTTTATAGCTTATTTAATAGCTTGTCTCTGGTACTTTACTGGTCATAACAATTCCTCATACAACAGCAAAACATTTGAATATGTAAAAATGTAATAAATACATGCATATTACTCATTTTATTTCACACATTTATTCCTAGCTAGTGTCACAAGGAGCTGGTGTGTGTTGCTAAATAACAAAAATCTACATGCACCAGATTATCAGGAGACATCTAGTTCACTTTCTCCTCTTAGCTGGTTTCTTTAGTTTTAGCTAACCAAGGCTGTCGAGGTAAACAGGCTCTGCTGAGAAGACAACTGTGTTGTGCTTGTGACAGTCAGGATAAAGCACGATAATGAACATTTAAAGTGACCGTGAAGGGGCTCTTTTAGACTCTTCACAGCCTCGATGAGAGATGCTATTTATCTGTCAAGTGGACCTCAACATCTGCTCCTGATGAAAGGATCGATGAGATGAGATGGGAAAGAAAAGGATGGAGAAGGGTTGCGAAGTGGCAACAACACTAATCATCTCGATGCGCTGGTTAATTCAATGGGGCAACACAGCAACATAGTGCCCGTTTGTGAGGGTTTTAGATAAAGAATTTCAAAGGAAGTGATTCATTTCACACCAGACATTTCAAGGAATTGTTCAAACTGTGTCTGTCTCAAATTAATGTATGTGTGTAGTCAAATGAAATGCATATGAAATGTGTGGATGGGAAGTGACACAAGTGGGCCTATTAAATCAGCACCCTCGTTAGGCTGGTGTCTCGTTTGTTTTTCTTTCTGGGATTATCTTTTTATTTCTAACGGTGTCTGCTGAATTCTTTTGGTTGAGTTATCCGGGTCCTCCTGGACTTCAGCGCTGCCTCTCAGCCAGTGTGTCATGCTGATTTACAGCGCTGGTGTTGCCGACATTGCCTTGGACTGATGTGCCTCTTTTCTCAGCAATAGAGACCACTCAGCCAACTAACTAACAAACCAATCAAATACAATCAGTCAGAGTGGTCTGATCTACTGTGTCAAAGACGTGTACATGATGTATTCCATCTGGGTCACTTTTAATTTATTTGGAAAGCGTTGAACTTCTGATGCTTTAAATATTTAGCTAGGCTCTGCACCGTGCCCAGTGCAGAGGATACAAAACAGTGCAGATTAATTGAGGTTAAAAGGAACAAAGAGCTGGGCATAAAAGAGATAATCAGGTTGTCATCGCCGCTGTCTGCTAACACTTTCTACTCAGTTAGCCGGCTGTCGCCACAGCTCATACTTTGGCCAATTTGAGCTCCTTATTCTCAATCACTGATTGGAACACAGCTTCTGATTTTGCCGGTGGTGTTTTCATCAAAGTGAGTTCTTTTATTCGGCTGCGATGCAACGAAGAAACGTTGTTAGAAGTGATGAGAAGATTAGGAAAACATTTTATACACGTGGGTTTTGGCAAGTGTTACAGATGGTCAATCCAGACCGCAGCTTCTTCCCGTTTCCTGGGTTCTGTTCACTATAACCATAGTTGTTCCCTGACTAAAACTGATTTATTATTCAACAGTGATTTGTAACCGTTTTGGATAGAACATACATACGATCTTGCCCTGCCGTTGGGGCGATCAGAAAACGCCTCGATATGTCATTCTGAAGGGCAGTTGCAAACGAGGTATTTCATGCTTTCATTCGGAGAAACTTGTTGGTAAGTAATCATAATTGACACAGCCGCTAGAATTTCTTAAAATAGACATAAGTCATATTTGGAATTTGAACAAACGGCAATTATTGATGTTTTTCTTGTGAAGGCAGCCTCCACTCTCTCCACACCACTTTTTTCAAAAACTGTCTTTGGCGCAGTTTGAACTGACATTTTGTCAAGAGTGGCGCCTCATTGTCTTCAATACTTCTGAGAACAGGAGAAAGTGAAAAATCCTGTTAACAATCTCACAGTCCGTGAGAAAAAAAAAAGAAAAAAAGATCAGGAGTTATCAAAACCATTGAAGTGTGTCTTTAACCAGTGAGATTACCAGGCTGGAATTACCTTTGTATAATACCTGATAACACCAGGTTCTCTCATGCACCGCTGACCCACGTACATACTCATCTAACCTTTGAGGCAGCAGATGATAGTGCTGCAGTGGAACAAACCTCTCATTTTGCCAATTACAGTATTTTTTACTGAGTTTGTAGCCAACTGCTACATTCTGCTGAGACTGGTTCCTTTTTAAACAGTGAAGAAGGAGCCGGTGTTGTTTTTAATCATGTCCTAGGGTTGATTGCTTATCTGATGGAGCTTGCGTCAGCTGTGTAATAAGCAGCTCGTTTTAAGGTCTCGACATCTCTCTACCTGTAATTCAAGCTGTGTCTGAACTGCACTGTGGCTTTGCACTCGCCAAACCTGAAACCTTCACCTTTTCCATTCTGCTCGACTCAAATCTTTTGATTTTCAGCTCCATCTATTCAGACTACAAATCATGAGTCCTGTGCCTCCGAATCTAACCACCAACTCGATATATCCTGAGCCTATCATTCATTCCCCGAGTGTCATTTACTCTCCACCTACAACTTCACCTTTTACGCCACTTTCAGAAGTCATTGCCACCCAGAGAATTACACCCACCAAAGGATGAACCCACGGAAGAATCAAAAGAAGCCCATTGCTTTTGCATCGATCGCCTCGGGCCATGTTGGGTAAGCACTGGAAAAAAGTGATATTGGAATCAGAGTTAAGTGTGTTTCGTTGTGGAAGGGTTAAGCCTTGTTTCGTGAAAGCCTTGGGGCTATGTAAAGGGAAGAGGAGAGGGATTGAGGTATTTCTCCACCGCAGGCTCGAAGGGGTTAAAAAATTCACTCCACTGAGGGTGAGATGCAGGTTTGATTCGCCTCAGCGAGCTGGTGTGAGTGTATGACTGGTGATGAGTGTGTGTGTGTGTTTTTGTAGGAAACAGATGAAGTGTATCTGGCTGTGTGTGTGTGTGTGTGTGTGTGTGCGGGCATGTGTGCGCGCGTGTGTTTCTGTCTGCAATAAATAGACAGACACTTGAGCATCGCCCCCTGGCTCTTCTCGCTTTAGTGCATCTCAGACTAGCTAAGCCCCCCGGAGCCAAACATCTAACTGGATCTGTCAATATTGGCAGAGACGAAACATACTCTCTCCATACCCGTCGTTACTGAATATAATCCTTCATGTTCAAAAACTTCATGTTGGAATAAACCGCTTAAACCGACATGCATTCCTGTTTCCCATTACAGACAAATCCTTGACCTAACCAGAACTGTCCGAGGCGTTCCCTGATACAGAAGAAGCTTGTAGAAGCACAATACTCAGGTCTGCCGCAACGCTGTGACCTATTGGCTGTCTTTCAAAATAAATCAAGGGTTTTCAAACTGTCAAGGTATGCATCAACAGGGTTGCATGGGAGAGTTGCGGTTTGGGTGGGGGTGCAGAGGGAGAGACGTGAAGCAAGGACAGGTGCCTGTCGGTGTTTTAAATACAGCAAATCAAGGCACCTCAAAACCCTTCGCACCCCTGATTGTCACAACTGAGAGTAAATGTTCATAAATCTGCTTGGAAATCAAAGGAAAGAGATGCTCCTTATAACGCCAGAACTTCATCACATGATCACTCTCATCACGTTTTTCAAGTTTGCTTCCAAATCAAAGTAACCCAGTGATAGCTGTCTGTGCATCCATGGGCACATTGCAAACAGGGACTGTTGGTGGCTTATTCTGCATACTTTTAAAGGTGGGCCACAGTGTCAGACTTTGAAAACCCCTGATTCCAAACAAGCTTCATACAAGTACATGTCACTTATTTGCTAAGAAATGTCAGATTGAACCCCCCCCCCCCCCGCAAAAAAGCCCAGGTGACTTCTTTCGCTACTGCACTCATGCAAAACAGATTGGTTTAATCATACCAATTTGAGCTCGGTGTGTGTGATTTTGTAATGCCTACACTTAGTGACTAATAGCAGAAAGTAAAAGAAATGATTTGACTTTTTAAAAGAATGAAGGAAACCTAATTCCTTGTCTGGAAAAGTAATAGCTCTGATAGTGCTGTGTGTACCATTTAATACAACACAATGAATCCTGAAATTCGGCTTTTTCTTTAAGTCATAGGTACAACTTTTCAAATAAAAGTGACAAAAGTGCAGACTAAAAAATGGTGTGCATTATAGAAATAACAGGTATTAATATGCACTATGTATAATATTATATTTTATCACTGCAATTGTTAGTACCATCTGAAGTAAGTGCTCATGAAGTACACTTTACAACAAAAAAAAGCTATCCCGTTACAGGCCAGGACCGTATACACTGGGATGACATTTACTGTCTGTCAGAGCATTATCCAATCAGACAGTGACATATGGTGAGAAATCACCTTTGTCTTGAGAGATCTAAAGATAAGAATCGTATTTCCATTAAATCAATGAGCTGTGTGCTTTACTGCGATGAATAATGCATCGCCCCTTCAAACCTGCTTCCCCACTCCTCTCTCACTCTCCCCTCCTCGCTCGATGTTTGCGAAACTCGCCGTTGTACTGGGTCTCAAGTGTTTTCATACCTTTGCACTTCATAATAAAGTGAAGGTCTTAATCCCGCTCGGCGACTGCTTCATTTTCACTTAACGATCCTCCCGGGTTGGCCGATGAGGACGGCGCGGACGCGCACCAGAGATGTCAACCAGACCTTTTGTTGTGCCGTGATATGCCCTTTGAAATGATACACAGCCTGGGAACAAATGCTATTTATTCTTTACACCATTCAAAAATGTCTCTTGGACGTTAAATATTAAATAAAAAGCAGCAAGTGCGTGTGCAGCCGCGCACTTGCATATTGTATGCTGTCACTGAAGTGAAATCCTAGCGACTCCCCCCCAAACAAACTGCCTCCCTGCGTGTGCCACACTACATTAGCCCACCTCTTGTACCTCTCCTTCTCTTGTCTGTCTCCACTTCAACACTCTTCCCAGATCCATTAGCTCCATTAAGTCCCATTCACTATCTCCCCTACTGTGAACTTAAACCAAGCCGACATCCTTTACGCCCGTTCACTCTGACAAGGCTGCTAGAGACACAATAGGCCCGGTCCCACTTCCTTAATAACTCTCTGTGTAGAAGACTACAAGCGAGTGTAAAGCCCTATTGATCCCCTGCAGAGAGGCAAGGCTAGCAGTCCACTGTGGTGTGCAGCGTTGACCTTGTCTCCGTCCACGTAATTAATTAAAACTTCACAGCAGGACTGACAGCTGATGGATCGCCCTCTTGTTGATTGTTACTGTTGTGGTAATCACACACACAGATACGCGCTCAGGCACGCCGAGGTGTGTCCACTCACACCATGTTGAGAAGGAGAAGGGAGCACTGAGGGGAAGAAACGGATTGCTGTGGTCTGTTAATGGTGACACCAGCAGTGCAGAGTGTTGTGCATTAGGTGTGTGTGTGTGTGCGGTGTGGTAATTGTTAGTTTAATTGAAAAAGATGCCTAGTTGCTGCCCTAATGCCATTCCTACCATAGAGTTGTTATTCACTCCAGTCATCGAATGTCTGTGTTTTTTGTGTTCACTTCCTTATCCTTCCAAAACACAACAGCCCTCTGTCTACCTGTGTCTTTGTACTTCATCCCTTACCCTCCCTTCATCCCACTCAGCCAACCAAAACTACAGTGTGTCAGCCCCGTTTCATCATTTTCTGTTCTCTCTTTCAAAGTAAGATCCTTTTTCTTTTCTTTTTTTTCACAACCTCCTCTTTCGCTCTCCTCTCTGAGCCACACTGAGGCCATTTGCACGAGCACTGATCTGATATCAGCCAGCACAAAATTTGAGCCTTTGGATTAATATTGCAGACGACACATTGAGCATTAGTCTTAAGCAATCCTGTGTGACTGTATCTACCTGCGTGAATATAATGATTTTCACTATCAATTCATGAATCCCTCCCCAAATTTTCCCATTTCTCTCTTACTCTCTTTATCAGATGTACCCAGCGAGAAGACTGGAGCTTCCTTCATACTTTTTCCTACAGTGCTGTTTTGATAAAGAGAGAGGGTATCAAGATCCAAAAGAAAAGTGGCTGGCAGTAAACAGAATCACCTGGGTTCCAGCAGCCGTCTCTTGGCTTAAATTAAAGTTTATTCACTGCCACCAATCTATACTAATTGATTGTCTCTAATATAGATTATAATGAAGACTGTCACCAGTCTTTACAAATGTATTGACTATTAAAGCCATGAACTGAAAGACTCTGAGGAAGACAATGGCATGGCTGTATGGATGGCAAGATCTGTCTGTCAATCCGCCACTTCGGTCCAGACCGAAATATCTACTATTAGATGGATTGTCATTCACATTTGGTTCAGACATTTATGGTCCCTAGAGAAAGAATACACTTCGTTGATCCCCTGAACTTTTCTATAGCACCAACATGAGGTTGACATTTGTGGTTTGGAGTGAAATGGAGTATCCATCATTGGATGGATTGACATGAAATTTTATGCCTAAGTACAGCCTTACAGAGCCGCTTGCATTGCTGTTAGACTGTTAATCTTGTTGAATGGCCACTGCCAATGTTTTCCAACTGATTAATCCTACAATATTAGCATGGCAACTACAGCGTGGTTAAGCAAGTAAATTTGCTTAGTCAAGATTACGGAAAGATCGTGTTCATGGTTAAATCTACTGACGAGCCAATACTGACGACACTGAGACAAGACATAAACCTCAATCTCTGGCACTAAAAGGTGCCCATCCACAACCCCAACCTCCACTCCCTTTCTTGATGTTCTGCATTATGAACGTCACACTGCTTCCTGCAGTAGAACTGAATGTTGGTTTGGGGATGTGAATCAGGAATAGTCCAATATAGACCTAATTTCGATGGAGCTGGAATATGTTTACATACACACAAGAAACCAAGTAGGAAACATCAGGTTCAGGCAGAGAATGAAAGAGCATGTTTTAACGTTTACTGTAAAACCCCCATTTACATTCAGTTGGTCGAATATCGGGTTTCTTCACTACTATATTTTTGGAACCAAGATTGTCACATTTTCGATACATTAAAAGTTCAACTACAATAAGAAACCCATTTGGTGATATATGAGACCGCAGCTTTGAGGAATTGTTGGTGGGAGCGTTTGGGCTGACACTGCAGAGATGGCAGGTTTTGTCATTAGAGAGCACACAGCTTTCCCTCAGAGCGAACATGTATCCTTTTTTTACTCGGCTGGGGAACATAAACGCATTTAGATGCTTTTATTTTAGGTTTAGATGACATAAGATGATTTTTGCATGCAAGGAGGACACACTTCTACAACCAGCGGATCTTTCCTTTTATTCCACCACAGTGCTGCAACAGAGATACTTTACCTAACCTGGCTGCATACAGACGTCCCCGGTTCATTTGACGGGATTGCTGCTGCGTTACCACAGTGATGTTATGGCAGTAAAAGAGGGGGTTTGACTTGATAACTGAAAATGCTGGAAGGCAACAGAGTGCTTGAATCCCGATGAGAAGATTTTACCATACGAGCCCTTTGACCACAATGTGGTCAGCAATGGCAGAGCGCAGCTGTATGTATTTCTGCTGGTTGACTCCATGGGAAGTAGGATGTGTACCGTTAAGTTACTGTTTGAAACACAAGGACAAGCAACTTTTATAACATATGATTTCATTAAATCAGAGTTCTGCCTTGTGAAACATGATGCCGAGTTCATCAGAAGAACTGAGTGAATTGTGAAAAGTTTAACAGCATGAAAAATTAAAGCAACGGGTCTACAGTGTGCCCCTTCTAAATAACAAGTGTGCCACTGCTACAGTATGTCGTCTCTTTTATTGTTGGTAAGATGTGCCACGTTAAGTTATTATTTGACATCTCAAAACACCGCCAGTCAGCACGTCCCTGCATTTTGGAAAGCAAAATGGGTGGGAAATTAATGATATACAATAACAAATAACTGTGTGTGCGACAGTGTGCGTTGCAGTCAGCTGTGCAAACATTTAAAGTCTCCCACTAGAAAATACGTTTGTACATGAGGAATAAATCAGGTTTTTTCAGCAGAAATGCAGCTGTGTTAACCTGGTTCCTTTTAAGGAGATAAAGTTTCTCATTGATGTTACAGTATGTCAAAGAAATCAATTTCCTGTAGATATCAGACAATAATCAGCATACTTCAACGCACGCACTGGGCTTACGGAGCAGGCCTCGGCAACTGACAGACCTTTCAATAAACCCACAACAGCTCCAGGAAATTCAATACTAAATTCTGATCTTCCGTATGTACTGTTTCTTACAGATCCTGGAACAGATAAAATACGCCAGAAAACTATTGAATTCCAATCATATCAGCTTGCCTCTGTCTCCAGAAGACATCCAAGTCTCAACTGTACAAAGGATCTCCACATTTTTTTCAATTGTAGAAATGTTGAGAAGAGGATTATGCAGGAACGCCAGTGAAACCACAACAATACCTCGGTGTCTCCCTCGCCGTCTTTGGGGAGCTGAGTTGAGCTAATTAGCCATAATATCAGCAAGCAAACTCTTCTCGCTTCGTTGACACACACAACGGCCCCTAATTGACTGCCAGGAGTTTTGAGGCTTTAATACAGCAAAGAAGCAAGCTGTACCTTGGTGATTATGAGGTTTGGGGATATACTGCATTACATACCGCACATTCTTGCAGAACCAATCCAATGTCACGAACTTCGAATGCAACACTGCTTGAATAAACAAAGATGTGCTCAAACATTCAAAAAAAGCCCAAAGGAAAGTGAAAACATTCAGCATAGCAGTTTGAAGCTGAAGGCATTTGTATTTTGGCTGATGCTCTGAATACCAAAAAAACACACACAAAAACCTTCTGCTAACTTAAATGCTCTATCACTGCGATAGTTTGCACATCCATTAGACCATGAATCCTTCGATTATCATAGCGGCTAGAGTATTAGGCTATATTTATTGTTCTATCGCCTTGTCTTCCAGCTAAGATAGAGTGCTTAGCAGATATTATATGGACAGCCTCGAGATGTAGGAGTCACAGCCCCACACACGCACGCACACACACACACACACACACTCACTAGAGATCGATCATAACTTATTATGCCAACCACATAACAAAACAATTTCAGAATTGAATGAGGCTGGGGTGGAGGATGAGTACAGTTGGAGTGGGAAGAAAAGCAAGGATATTGAACATAAACATCTATTTTCTGGTGGGGGGTTGGGGGGGGGGGGGGGGTTGGCAGATGGCCTCTTGAGTCATTTACACAAATCATCAATTTTTAAAAAGGGATTTGATAGAAACCAATCCCCCTGTCTGAATCTTTCAAGCATTTTCCCCTGACTCTGACAATGAGGGGGACCTCCCTATCTTACTGTCAATCATTCCCAGGCAGGGCGCACGTGTCACTTTGAGCCCACAGGTGCAGCGCACACATGTACAGTATACCCGCACGAATATTGACCATTCTATTTGTTTAAGCGTCTTCACTGGATTAAATCTTTCATTTTCTCAGAGCGCGAGAACGAGAGAGACAGAGAGAACGAGAGAGTGGGAGGAATATGATGGGGGCCTCACCTAACCTCTGGGGAAAGGCCAGTGCATTAGACAGAGAACAGATCAGTTCCAGCTAAGATGAATATGAGCACATAGATTGGTCTACTGTCTGGGGAGACTCAGAAATGCAGTTTTGTGTACGCTGAAGCTGCGAGGCTCGGAGGCAGCGAGTGAGGAGGGCAGGGAAGGAGGCAATCACTGCATAACCAAACAGACCCCGAGCGGAGCACATCAGAGCCAAGGGCCAAGCTGAGACAGATACAGATTGCTTATTGAGCTGTTTTTAGAGTGACGGTATTAACAGCATATATGGCTGAGAAGAAGTGTTTTACTCTGAATATTTCATGCTCTATGACTTGACAGTCTATGGAATTTGCGAAGGGTATGCCATCGGGAGATGGTGATTGTATACTGATTTGCTTGCAGTTATATAACGTAAATGGAATTAAAATGACATATTTCTTGTCGATTGCATTAGTGATGATCTGTACTTTCCTCCTGCATCGTCTCTGTTGTCATCATCATCATGAGTGTGCCACATGAGGTGTCATGTCCGTTTATTCATGGCATCAATTGCTAATTCATCATCCTCATCATCATAATCATCATCAGGATTATCATCACTTATTATTAGTGTTTTATTGCTTCTTTATTAGACATCAGCTGCTCTGTTTATATTGATAAATAAAGCCTTTTTACATTAAGCAAATCACAACTAAATGGCAAAATACTTGCTTCAACAAAATTTAAAATTATTCCAAAGCAAATTTAAAGCATTGCTAGTCAATATTTTTATATTAACAATGGATCAAAGACTGTCTGTAATGTCAAAAACGTTGCTTTTAGTGACAGAATTAGATTATGATTATCACCCAACTCCTTAGCTCTGGGCAGCGTTTTAGTGTCTTTCAGGTCATTGTTTTGATTTTACAGCCTGCAGCTAATATTCTGGATCAATGCTCTCATCAGCCCCATTTCCGGTCCCAGCAGGCAGCAGTTTTCAGTGGAAAAACTCTGATAAACCCACTGTACACTACCTGCTCAGCAGCAAACTGCAGACAGACACAGTTAACAACTAGCTAGAGAATATATCTGCTATAATTGCTGCTTTAACAGTCCCCCCCAGTTATTTCAAAAAGGTTTAGCACCATGATGAAAGGACAAAATGATGTGAGCTAGTTTGAATACGCCGCAGAGATGCTCGCCTCCATTTGAGAAGAGTCATTCAGATATCGCTAGCTCAGTCCGAGGTGCCAATATATGGGTTTTTATGGGTTTTATCAAAGAGCGCTGGCTGCTGTGAGATATATTCAATAGGGTAATCTGCAATTGTTGTTACATTGCCACGTAGCTGTTACTATGTGTGATGAGGCTTGCTGTGATCTTATCACAAGCGAAAGACAGGCTCAAATAAAATAAATGCTGCTTTTCTGCTGAATTGCTTCTTTTATGTGTATTGTTTCATTCAGTGAAAAAAAAAGAAACATGTCCACAATAAAATCGGGCTTTACATTGTAACTCATTGCTTGTCGTCTACACTCTCTTGCTATGTTGCATGCTTGCTTATGTAGTTTAAAGTTTTTGTTTTTCATTGCTTTAAATGACACCGGCTTTCTTTATGATGTTTTTTTATGTTTTTTTTTCATCGTGCCAAGATGCAAGAGTTAAAAATGATCTCGCTGACATGTTACTGATGTATTTACAGAAATGGTGATGGATTCTCTCTGTGAAAATAAACCAATTACCTAAAGTAGCATCAGCTTCATCTTCTTCTCTTCGCCCTCTTCCATTTCTTATCAGCACCATTCACCGCTGTCATGCCCACATCCCAGATCGCCATCTCTCCACCCCCATTCCTCCACCCGCCCCATCTCACTTTAACACCTCAACCTCCAGAGGCCCCCGCTCCTCGATCCATACCGCCGTTCCCTCACGCTCTCTCGCACATCCTGCCCTAATCTACTGTCCTTTGAAGCAGTGGACTTCCCCATCTCTCCCTCCTTCCTTCTTACCACTCCTTGCTTCCCCCCACCACCACTCCCTCCGCTATCCCTCCATCCATCAGACTGAGTAATGGCCATCAGGGCAGGGAGTCACCCTGCAGCTGTCTGGGACAGACACTGATCACACACACAGTCACTTTGGGCTGAGGGCACAGCCATCCATTTTGTACATGGTCTCGCCCGGCTCACAGCCCACTGTACTTTCTAGACTGAAGCAATTACAGGAGCCCAAATGGTACAAATGAGGCTGATCACACTCATCTTGGGTTAAAGGATGAATATGTTGGACTTTTAATACACAACTGCATCCCCACTGTTTGTACATGTCCCTTTACAGGCTGAGTCAAGCAGGAATGGGATATTAAGAGCAAATTGTATTTGTTGTGCATCGATCAGTGTTCTTCTCAGCCTTGATTATTGCAACAATGAAAGAGACTGACTCTGGTGTCCATATCGACACTGTTTGTTTATTAACCTATTCTGTTCTCTTTTACAGTTTCCCAAGCATTTACAACCCCACGGCTTCAGCGAGCCAATGAGTTAACATCACAGAAATTAACAAGGTTATTTTCTTTCCATACGGTCACCAAGAGTGCATTTAAACCAGGCTTGGACTCATTTTCCTGAGTAGTGATTGTGCGCTTAAATCCAAACAACACAGACTCCTGTTGACATATTGAAAGGGACCATACCTCCCATTTACTAGTTTGTCATTGGACCACAACTCAGTTCTATTGCGGTCTCTGAAGTGCAGTTTTTAAGCAGCGGCTGGATACGTGCCCATCGAAGGGCACTGTAATAGGCTTGAGGTATATCCTTTGGGTGCTAACCCCCTTAATGATATCTTAATTGCCTTTTTGTTCATATTATGAAATTTTAATGGCCTGCCGAGCTTTTACCTACAGACGGGCCTTAGTCTGTTAGCCCTCCACATCATGGCCGGTTATGATATCATTTGTCAAAAATTATGTCCTATTTGTCATTTTGGAGCCACTAAATTATAAATGTGCCAACAGTGAAAGGAGAAAGATCACTGATGTTGTTCATGAGAGAACAGCTGGGGATGAAGTGGAGCCAAATGTAGTCAACCAAAATCTTTATGTGTTATATGAATATACTGAATATCTCTTATGCTAACATGACTTTATATAGTGAGTAGGTTCATCATGGAAAGTAACATCGCACTAATGTAAGAGCCCTTTAATGGAGTAGTCCGAGATTTTGGGATATGAGCTTATTCACATTCTTGCCAAGAACTAAGATGAGAGGATCGGTATCTGTCTGTCGAATATAAAGCTTCAGCCAGCAGCCGGTTAGCTCAGCTTAGTCTTTATGTTGCCAGTCTTCGTATAAAGACTGGAAACGTGGGGGAAACAGCTAGCCTGGCTCACTCCAAAGATAAAACAATCTGCCTACCAGCACCTGTCAAGCTCATTCATAGACCTTTTTCACAGCCTGTCTGCTGGCTTGTCATAGCAGCAAAAGAACAGGTGTAATTGATAAAATTAACAATGACTGCATTCCATTTAGGTGAACCTATGCATGTTGGCTCGCTGCCAAGGCTGACTGGGAAACTTGTTGAAACGGAGCCATACTTAATGAAATTAGTTTCATGTGTGCTTTTCCTGCTATGACGAGTCACGATGTCTGCTGTGAAAAAAAGGTCCATTAACATGTGCTGGTATGCAGTGTTTTGGGTTTTTTTTTTCACTTCAGAACAGAGCCAGAATAGCTAACGTATAAACAAATAATGTAGTAGGACTGCTGCTGGTTATGTGCTAACATTAGCAGAAAAAAAAAAAAAAGTCCTGCAAACCCATGGTACACCCGCGCAGATGTTCTCCCATGTTTTGGATGTCCTCTCAGGACTGTCTACAGACTGTTGTTGATTGACATGTCCTTCACTGTAACTGGGAAATATTTCACCTTTAATGTTCTTACAGGCCTTTTTTTTTCACAGAAGCCATTTTGACACAGTCACAGTTGCAAAAGCACCGGTGTAGATAATACAATGAATGATGGTTTTCTAAGCGCTGGCTCCCTGTCACACTCTCATCGAGCCATTGTTAGTGTTATTAGTAACACCTGTGCTTTTCTTACTATTACAATTCGAAACGTGTGTTGTGGAAAAGGGCTGTTTGTGGAAGGGGTTTGGCGACTACACCTAATTCCCAGCGTAGCTCCACCAAAGATCAATCTGAGCAGAGGTATAGTCAGCCACAGCGATTGAAAACACCTGGTGGTGCGTGCAGGACCTTTACAACAACATGTGTACACAGCCGTAGCGGCCATCGAGGACGTCAAAGTCATATCATTTGTATTATATCTGAGAATTTGCTGATTTTAGTGGCCTGTGGAGGAGTTTACGTTCTACATTACAGAAAATGTACTCATAGTTGGCTTTTAAAGCTGATTCTGAAATTTTCTTAAGGTCAGTGTCTTTTAAATAAAACTGTTTGTAGGCAAAACCTTCTGAAACTTAATGTTAAATTAAAAGGAAAATCAGTATTTCTTCTCCAAAACGAATGTTTGGACACAATATTTACAGAATATAACAGCTTAATGAAAACAGTTCCAAAAATATTAATGTATGAGATTTTCGGTGTCTACTCAAATAATTATTTACTGGGTAGGATGGCACTGGGGGAATTTGGATTCATGATGACCTTTTTGTATTTCTACAATCCTAACTACAGACCTGATCACAGGGAACATAGAGGGGACAAAAAGCAGCTTTCAAGGAAAAGTTATGGAACTTAACTAAGTAAAGTTACTCAAGTGCCCCAATGCAATTTTTATGGACTCTGGGTACATCCATTTTATTGTACTTTATACTTCTACCCCACTACATTTCAGGGGGGGACACTGTACTTTTTTCTACACGTTCCTGATACATACTGTATAGTTGTTAGTTACATTTCACATTAAGATTTTATATTCAAAACGTCTACACAAACACACATGGTCAGCTTTTAAAAAAAAAAAAAAAAAATGTTTTGTTGTCAGACCAAAGTTAAACTTAAAAGTCGACTGCACTGATGAACTATTTCTCTCCGCCGATGAGACAAGTCCCCTCTTGATCTCCAGGAATTTGAAAAAAGGAAGCGGGCCGACGCGAGGGGGCGACGTCGGTCTCTGCATCGCCCTGACAGGGACGGGGAGAGAGAGGAGCTGCCGTGCGCTCTGCGCCCAGATCCCACTCCGGTGTCAGCTCGATTCAGTCACACAGCTCCGGCTCAGACATGGCTGCAAATTCATCCAACGTCTCCTCTTTGTTTCTTCTGACTTGTATGGCGAGATGCAGAATCGCGAATCAGTCGCTGTTTAATCCGCCGCACAATGGCCACGTCGCTTTGCATTACGGCCGATATTGTTGCGCTCCGTCTATTACATTCGGAATTAGAGACTTATGCTAATTAGCCTCAATTACCCTGTTTTTCATCTTTTTGTCATCATCCTCCAAACGGCGTGCAAGTAGTTAGACCCCCACTATTTGTGTCTCCCTCGCAACTATTCCATTTGCATATTTAATTTATGCTTTATGAATTAAATTAGCGCATGATGCAACTGCATTACAGTTAAGGCCAGCATGTGAGGGGGTTAATGATAAGAAGGGGAAGATAGGGGAACTAATAGGCTCCAGGCTATTAGAAACACGGTAGGACCAAAGTATGAAGCTTCATTACACTGAATTAAAGCAACTCATGTGTGATCCTGCGCTGATGGAACCTTGTATCATACTGATGCTCACCACCAAACAACACTGGAGATATTACTTTAAATGTTTTATCCCCCCGTCCCGTCCCGTCCCCATGTGCCTGGATGTGGGCTCATCTCTGAGGGAGAGAGAGAGAGGGAGAGAGAGAGAGAGAGCATGGCCCTGGCACTGAGGGGTATTGCGTCACTAGTTGCCTTTACTTGCGCAGGCTCTTTACATGGTGGTCTTTGGCTGCGAGCACCATTCTGACTCATGCATTGATATCAGAGCGTAATTTCAATGGCAAACTGTTGAAATAATTGCGTCGAGGGGGCGACCCCATGAGGGTCACGGTTCTTTATTTACCAAATTGAGAGCCATTTGTCACACTGGGAAAAAAAAAAAAAAAAAGGAAAAACAGAAAATCATGACCATAATAAATAAAAGGCAGTTTTCGCAATATAATATTTCAGAAACGCCGACATTCCCATGGCAGCGGCAACAGTATCCGCACAGAGCCGCGCCGACGCCAACTGTCACCCACTATTATTCGACTTTCTTAATTCACCGGCTGTGTTAAACATTTAATTTCCCTGCTACAACTGAGGCCGGGCCTGGAGGAGAGAGGAGAGGAGAGGAGAGGAGAGGAGAGGAGCGCGGCGGCACTTAACTGGTTTTGTTACGAGGGGCCCGATGTGCGCTCTGGCTGGCGTCGCGGAGCCCCAATCAGGTGCCATTACACCCGCTGTTTGAGCACACCATTGGCTGGTGGGGAAAGGAGCTGTGCGCAAAACCAACCCCGCTGCTCACACTCGCCTTACAGAAGCCGAGCTGAGAACATCATCCGCTTTGAGCGCTTAGGCGCAGTGATTACATCCTCACACAGAGAGACAGACAGAAAGTCCTGTTATTCGCCGCTCTTTATTTAGAAGTTGCGTCTTCTTAAAGGTTTTTCTGCGGGTGCTAAAGAGGAGTTTTTGCTTCTTTTTTTTTCTTCTTCTTCTTCTCCTTTCTCTCTCCCCCCCTCCCCGCGCTCGGTGTGGGATTTCCTGTGTTGTTGTGTGACTTTATGTGAAGAAAGGGGCAGTCTGTTCTGTGCACAGGGAGTGTTGGCTATGCGTCCCGGCTCCTGGCTCCAGCCTGCGATGTTTGCGCTGACGCCAAAAACTCACAGACCGGTGCAGAATTGATTAAAACAGAGGAGCTCGGATCAAATGGCTGTGCTTCTCACAGCTGAAACGACACAATGTTCCACTGACCCGAGGCAGAGGAGAGGAATTTCAGAGTCGGACAGCCTTGTTGCTGTTTATTCCACTGCCTTTTTGCGGACAGAGGAAATGGGAAATGCTCATTTCTTGTAAGAAAAAGGAATAACACTTTTTTTTTTACCCCCTTTTTTTTTTTTTTTTTTTTTTTTGGGTTTCATCTTGAAGTGCACTTTGCGAGAGGGGCAGGAGATGATTTGGTTAATACTGCTGCTCTCCATCCTGGATGGAGCCGTCTCTCAGCTGCACTACTCCGTGCCAGAGGAGCAGGAGCCTGGCTCTGTGGTTGGGAATATCGCAGAGGATTTGGGGCTGGACATCACCAAACTTTCCGCTCGCCGCTTTCAGACGGTGCCGAGCTCGCGGACGCCCTACCTGGAGGTGAACCTGGAGAACGGCGCGCTCGTGGTGAAGGAGAAAATCGACCGGGAGGAGATCTGCAAGCAGTCCACCCCGTGCCTGCTGCACCTGGAGGTGTTCCTGGAGAACCCGCTGGAGCTCTTCCGCGTGGAGATCGAGGTGATGGACATCAACGACAACCCGCCCAGCTTCCCCGAGACGGACATCTCCGTGGAGATATCGGAGAGCGCCATCCCCGGGACCCGTTTCCCGGTGGAGAACGCCTTCGACCCGGACGTGGGCACCAACGCGCTCAGCACCTATGCCATCACGAACAATAACTATTTCTACCTGGACGTGCAGACTCAGAGCGACGGGAACAAGTTCGCGGAGCTGGTGCTGGAGAAGTCCCTGGACCGGGAGCAGCAGGCGGTGCACCGCTACGTGCTGACGGCCGTGGACGGGGGCGTCCCGCAGCGCACCGGGACGGCGCTCCTGGTCGTCAAAGTGCTGGACTCCAACGACAACGCGCCCACCTTCGACCAGACCGTGTACTCCGTGTACCTGCGGGAGAACTCTCCCGTGGGCACTCTGGTCATCCAGCTCAACGCCACCGACGTGGACGAGGGTCAAAACGGGGAGATAGTTTATTCTTTCAGCAGCCACAACGCGCCGCAGATAAAGGACTTGTTCAATATCGATGCCAGGACGGGTCGGATAGAGGTGGCGGGCGAGGTGGACTACGAAGAGAGCAGCACGCACCAGATTTACGTGCAGGCTAAGGACATGGGGGCCAATGCGGTCCCGGCGCACTGCAAAGTGCTGGTCAAACTCCTGGACGTCAACGACAACACGCCGGAGATCGGCTTCAGCACCGTGACCGAGTCGGTGAGCGAGCAGGACGCCCCGGGCACCGTGATCGCGCTCTTCAGCGTCTCGGACCGGGACTCCGGCGAGAACGGGCACATGAGCTGCGAGATACTGGGAGACGTCCCCTTCAAGCTGAAGTCCTCTTTTAAGAACTACTACACCATCGTCACCGACGGCCCGCTGGACCGAGAGAACACGGATTCCTACACCGTCACCGTGGTGGCCAAAGACAAGGGTCAGCCCTCGCTCGCCACCAGCAAGTCCATCAAGGTGCACGTCTCCGACGAGAACGACAACGCGCCCCGCTTCACGCAGGCCGTTTACGACGTGTATGTGACTGAGAACAACGTGCCCGGTGCTTTCATCCACGCCGTGAGCGCCCTGGACCCCGACGTGGGGCAGAACGCTCTTATTACCTACTCCATATTGGAGTGTGACATACAGGGCATGTCCGTGGACACGTACGTGTCCATAAACCAGGACACCGGCTACCTTTACGCGCTGCGCTCTTTCGACTACGAGCAGCTGAAGGAGTTTCGCTTCGCGGTGCAGGCCAAGGACTCCGGCGCCGCGGAGCTCTTCTCCAACGCCACCGTCAACGTGATCATAGTCGACCAGAACGACAACGCTCCCGCCGTGATCGCGCCCATCGGCAAGAACGGCACGGCCCGGGAGCACCTGCCGCGCTCCGCCGAGCCCGGCTACCTGGTGACGCGCGTCGTGGCCATGGACGCGGACGACGGCGAGAACGCGCGGCTGTCCTACAGCATCCTGCGGGGCAACGAGATGGGCATGTTCCGCATGGACTGGAGGACGGGGGAGCTGAGGACGGCCCGCAGGATCTCCCCCAAGCGGGACCCGCAGGGCTACTACGACCTGCTGATCGAGGTGCGGGACCACGGGCAGCCCCCGCTCTCCTCCTCGGCGAGCGTGAGCGTGATGCTGGTGGACAGCGTGGTGGAGGGCCGCAGCGGGGACCGCGGCTCGGCCTCCAAGGCGAAGGAGACCTCGCTCGACCTCACCCTCATTCTCATCATCGCCCTGGGCTCCGTGTCCTTCGTCTTCCTCCTGGCCATGATCGTGCTGGCCGTGCGCTGCCAGAAGGACAAGAAGCTCGACCTGTACACGTGCCTGCTGGCCGGCGACTGCTGCCTGTGCTGCGGCTCGTGCTGCAGCAGGCAGGCCCGCAGCCGGAAGCAGAAGAAGCTGAGCAAGTCCGACATCATGCTGGTCCAGAGCACCAACGTGACGTCGGGGGTCGGGCCCGTGGGGCAGGTGCCCGTGGAGGAGTCGGGCGTGGGCGGCGTCGGGGGGGGCTTCGGCTCCCACCACCACCAGAACCAGAACTCCTACTGCTACCAGGTGTGCCTGACGCCGGAGTCCGCCAAGACGGACCTGATGTTCCTCAAACCGTGCAGCCCTTCCCGGAGCAACGACGCGGATCACACCAACCCCTGCGGCGCCATAGTCACGGGTTACAGTGACCAACAACCGGACATCATATCCAATGGCAGTATTCTCTCCAACGAGGTAAGATGGAGCCTGAGTCAGCGTTTGTCGCCCCGGGGCCCCACTTGACCCCCCCCGTCAGGCGTGTTGAAGGTGCACAAAACCGCGAGTTAAAGGGTTAACCGCAGTTTTTAAAGATCCTCTCAGAAATCAGCAGCTGTGTCTGCCTCATGTCAAAGTATGTTATCCATTCAGGTCACGCGCAGCAGAAGTCTCAGAGAGGAGGATGATGGGGGGGGGGGTGTATCTGCTATTGACGTGGCTGTTCTGCCCACTGGCCTTTAATCATTGTCATGCGTAATGGTGATTGGACATGTCAATTGTTAACTCTCATGTGGCCTTTTAGTCTTGTTCGCGATACACCGCTGTCAGATCAACCTTTATATCGAGTGTGACACAGATTTGGACTTTGGGCATAAAGTGCTTATCATTTTCCAGTCAGAGGCCGAAGTTTCTATTTCACTTTTTTCCTCTATGTTTTTATTCCATGTCTGGTGCTATTGGTTTAATCTGACCCATATCTTAATGTATCCACACAAGCGCGCAATTTGGATTGGCAATTTTGGGTTAAGAAGTGAATTCAGAATCAGCAGGTTTTGAGTGTGTGCACGGTTAAGGTGTGGCTCTCGTGATAGCGCGATTAGTATACTAATGTGCACTTTTGTTAAATTGCAGTATTAAACGCACACATTTCCCAGAAACTTTGCAGGAAGCCCGGTTCAAAAAGAGCCTTTCCGCCACGTAGTTTGGTAACAGCAGCAGGCGTCATTAACTGGCCCTCCTTCAGCCCAGAATATCTGAGGTGACATATCGTTATCTGGGTGTGGAGTTGGGGCCTATTCTTTTTTTTTTTTCTCCTTTCTTCTTGTGGATTGCTGCGGGGCTGGAGAGGAGCCAGAGGCCCAGTCACAGTCTTTGCCTGCGAGTTAAGTATTCCGCGCACGGGCCGGCACGGCAGCACCGCGGACAAAGGCTGTTCAGTTCCAGCACCGGGCGGCTCGATCATTTACGCATTCAGCCGCCTCCCTGGCCCACTCTCCGCTGCTCCCGACTCCTCTCGCCCACTCGCTCGCCGAGTGGATGCGCGCACCGTCGGCGGCAGCTTCCTCCGACGCGGCTGCACACCGACAACCGGTGTTGTGCACGCACGGCACGCAGCTGCGTTCCCCTCATCTGATATAAAGCTTCCTGCTCGTGGATCTGCCGATGCATTAAAAAAAAAAAAAAAAAAAAAAAGTGATCAAATGTGTGTTTTTCTGTGGGTTTTTCCAGACAAAACACCAACGAGCAGAGCTCAGCTATCTGGTGGACAGACCCAGACGTGTCAACAGGTAGTCAAAAGCACGCACACACACACACACACACACACACACACACACACACACACCTCAACATTCACTCACACACACGCATCCTATTATTACCAATGTGCGAAAGCTAGTGAACCACGTACCATCCACCATCAGAAGCCCATCCAGCCCAATAGGCCTCATGGAACCGCAGCCTATTCACATACCAATAAAATTGAATATTACACCCATCAGTGTGAATCCAGTATATTCCGCATCGTTAACTGTGGCTTTGAGAGGCTACATGGTTCCCAACGTGTCCATAACGTTCATCTTCAATTTGGCATCAGTCCCACAACTGACAGAGCAGCGCCTATTAAAGCTCTAATGCTGGATTTCATTACATGCCATGTGTAACATCCAATTTAGACTCCTGACGGCCACCGTGACTGTATTAATGCGGTGTTGATTTCTGATTCCCCCTCTCTCTGTTTGTCTCTGCCCCTCATTCAACCCCCCCACCCCCCCGAACACTGTACCTCGACCCTCCTCCTCCTCCTCCTCCTCCTCCTCCTCCTCTCAGTTCGGCATTCCAGGAGGCGGACATCGTCAGCTCCAAAGACAGTGGTCACGGCGACAGCGAGCAGGGCGACAGTGACCACGACGCCACCAACCGGGGTCACTCGGCCGGTGAGTCCCCCCCCACCCCACACACACACACACACACACACACACCCAGCCCCAAAACATCACGTAATTACACTGTCAGTCCATTGCGATCGTGAATGGGATCACGCCGAATCGTCGGTGCGGACCGGCGACTTTTAATTTCCTTAATTTGAGAGTGCGCAAAGGGCCCGGGCCGCTGGCTGCCTGCGCACAGGCCCCGGAGGTGTTGATTGTGTTTCACACCCGGGTGAAAAAAGGGAGGAACATTTGGGGAAATCTCTTTTCTTCCTGTGCCTCTCGCCGTCCCCCCTCTCTCCCCCACGTCGGTCCTGAAAGGACAGCGACTCGCGGCGAGCCAGTGTGAGGCCCACGAGCTTCAGCGGCGCAAATCAATGGGTCCACTCCATGAAGGGAAAAGGCACGGAAGCTAAATTGAAATAATGAGATGCATTTCAATCAGCCTGGCAGTCGGTGTATTGTACTGCCTTTGTGGGTTATAGATTCAGCTGATCAAGCACATTAGCAGCTTTTGAGTTCTTTGTATTTTTTTTTTTTTTTTTTTCATTTTTATTTTTGGGCCAAATCTTTGTAGCTTTGGCATCAGTTGAGGCAAAGGTAAAATGTTGGAATTAGGCAACACTTCCCCATCCACATTCTCATTTCAGGTTTATTTACTGACTCTCATTTCTCTTCTGCACTCCACAGTGCAGTCGAATTTTTAGACGAGGCTTTAGGTCTTATCATAAGCCTCCCCTTGTTCTCTCTGAAATTCTATTAGGTTAGTACCTGTTTATTGATCAAAGTGGAGTCAGACAAAAAGTGGAGCAATACAAAATCTCATTTCATATTGAATTGCCCTTTCCTTCTGAGGGATTGTTCCACACGACTCGCGTAAGACCCCTGTCTAGACCGGAGCCTGCCAAATATCATATCAGTGCTGGGAATACAAATAGAGCAGATTAGATAGGTGTTGTAGGATAGTGAATGGTCCTCATCAGGCTGACATTATTAATGAACCAAACCAAAATAGAGAGCCAATATGCAGCAATGGTAGTGTCACTCCCTGCCCTCGGTGATGAAACAGGCTGCGAAAGTCAAACTGTGCAGAGACCGAAATGCAGAATTGGAAGGAATCCAAAGACTCACTCCTCTATTTATCAAGGATGATCTGTTTTGTGAAAAAAAAAAAAAAAAAAAAAAAAATTAACATGGAGATTTAAACATACATTCTGAGCTGAGCATCTTCCATCAGGCTGATCTGGGAATATCAACAGGACAGTCGTGCAGAGTTTTGGCCGTTTTTTTTTTTTTACATTTTTGCAATTCTACTCAACAGACCAGAGATAGAAACATAACAAGGAGAACAAGGAACATAAGCTATACAAATATGTGATATGATTTTTTTCCGATTCATCTAGCAGGTCACCCCAGACCCCTGTCAGGAATATGATGTTCTGGCTGTATTTTAAAGCTCATATTTCGTGGAGTACTGTCTTGAATTCCTTCTTGCTGGGAACACGACCACGTTTATGAACCAATACCATGTTTCCTCAGCTTTATTTGGCTCCGAGCATGCCCATTTGGCACTGGCCTGGGAGTGTACCCAGTTGGTGCTGTACTTTCGTATTTCATACGAGGAAACCAACATTTGTTCATCATGTTGGATTTAGAAGGGAACAGCTTACCACTCCATGGGAGGTAATATCACACGACTGGTACTTTGGAAAGAGGGACACTCGAGTTTCACAGACTTCTGTAAACAACAAAACCAGACGGAACGTGTGTGTTGGCGTAAAGGTATATCTCTGTCTGATTTAATATCTAGGCATATACATGATACCTGTCTGTGTTTTTTTTGTGTGGGAGAAAACGAGGCTAGGTGATGATGTCTGTATTGAAAAGGAATTTTCCTTTCAGACGGTGCTCTGGGAAGCTTAAATGAGATCCAGCTTTGGAAGAAACAGTGGTAGCTGCCAGGTGTATATTGCCTCTATGTAGGCATACCCATTGCTCATTTGTCACTTTTTTTTCACTGTGTAAATGCAGTATATATGAAGAATATTGTTGGTTGTCTCCTGTGGGTTGTATGATGTTTGTGTATGTTATTTTGTGCACTCGCCTATAAGAGTTTTAAGCCGAGTGCATGTTCTTCACTTTTGCAAAAAGGTGGTGGAGAGCCAACTGTATAAGCCTGAGCCAAGACTATGTATAGACCACGTGTATTTTTATGTATTTCTGCAGCCTTTGTTTGCATAAGCAAATCTGTGCCTGCACACGCATACACACACACGTTTAGCATGCACCGACAGTATACATGTATTTGCATTCTGTAGGTGTGTGTGCGTTTGGCACACACATATTCTCTTCCAGGGTTTGTGGCAGGGTCTCATCCTTCATTCTGTCTCCCCCACACGTTGGCTCTCCGCAACACTCGGCTGATCAGTAATTCATTTCTAGAACCTTTGCATAGCAATTATCAAAGGAGGGTTAGAGGCAAGGTTTCCTCACGGGACAGCGCGGCACACTCTCTCTTTTGGTGCACCTCGGAATATTTCAAATCAAGGGGAAACCATTTCCAGCTGGCATATCATCAACTACACCTGCCGTAGCTTCCCGCTCGGCCGCTCGTCTGACACTTTAGAAAATAAGTCTCCTGACGTGGTTTTAAATCAAAGGGACACTGCCTGTGAGGCTGGGATATCAGCGGATACCTTTAAAAAGTGGGCAAATGGCTTTTCTGAGAGCAGCGCGTCTGGAGTGAGGCACTGCTGCGTCAGGAGCACTATTGATTGACTACCACACCTTTTACCCCCCCCACACCCCTTTAGTTTTTAGGTCGTTTGATTCAAATTAGACTCTGTTTTCCTCATTATTTCCCTCATCATCCTAATAGGAGATGGCGGCAAGAGTGAGCAAGCAAAACAAAGAAGGTGACAGATATGAGGGGATAAAATATTCATCAGTGAAAAAAATGTGGCATCTGAGAAAGCCTTCGATCAGCTGTGGAAGGCTGCGTGACGGGTGGGGAGACTGGAAATGATCATTATCATGACGTTTATTTTGGTGAGAACAACAGCCGTGACAAATGGGACAATTAAATCACTGCGGCAACGGTGTATTAGATGGCTGATTATGAATTAGTGGCGGGCACCGTGTTGCAGTTTCCCATGTCAGTGAGCTGTCAGAGGAATTTAGCATACAGGGTTTTGAAACACCCTCCTCTCAAGCCCAAGATACTGACAAAAAGAGGGAGCTGTGATCCCTGAGTATATGAGCCATGAGACCCAAAATAGTGTTTCAGGTTTATTTTAAAAGCTTAAATAGTGAAAGAAATAGAGAGAGCTGGCTCAGTGTGAAGGATAAGAGGTTGGAAAAAGGCTGAATGCCCACAAAAGACAATAACTTTGCTTGCACAGTGATTAAACGACAAAACAAAAAGCACAAAAAAGGGGGAAAAAAGGTCATTCAACAGAAAACTAAAGTCAAGAAAACACCTTCAGTTCTGTAATCAAAAGAGACTCATACTAAGGCTGCAACTAACAATTATTTTCTCGATTAATTGTTTTGTCGATTATGTGTCCAATAATAGTTAAAAATGCGTCCCACAGTCAAGTTCTCTCAAAATTATCTCAATATAGCTTATTTTGTCCAACCAGCTGTCCAAAACCCAAAGATAGTCAGTGCACTAGCATGTAAGACAAAGAAGAGCAGCAAATCCCTGCATTTGAGATGCTGGACAATTATTCAGCCTAAAGAATGAGACAATGATTGAATGACACCAGAACACTTCCTGAAATGTACAATGAACAGAAAGCATAGGCTCACAAAGCCTTCAAAACACACTAGCAAAGAGAAACATACATGAGAGGAAAGTATCTCAGTGTGACATGAAAAAGTAAAAATCTATTACAGCAAATAGGTTAGAAACATTGCCTCATTAAAAAATCCATTTGTATTTTGCCTGTATCAAGTGGAGATGTCACCACTGGCTTTTTGAATATCAATAAAAGTCAGTAAAAGTCACAGCAGAGAAAGGGAAAGTTCAATCAATTTGATGAACTGACTGACTAGAATAATTTAATAGTTGCAAAATGTTTTTCGTATCTCATTCTAAGCATGCAAACAAAATTATTTTCCACCTACTAACAAGGTTAACGTAGATGGAGGAGTGTATTCACTTCAATTTATGGAGTTGTGTGGAAATGAATCAAAACCACACTAAGAGCATTTAATGATTACCAATACACTGGAACATCTTGTTGAGTGTCTTGATGAATGTGTTCTTGGTGGAAATAGGCTGTGCTTTCTGAATGGAAAATTAAGTGTTCTGAACCCTGAAAAGGGTAAAAAGGAGGACAAGAGCCTTATTCACTTCCGGTAAATGCAAATTGCAAATGTATATGCACGCGAATCGTCTGAAAACAAGATCAAAAACTGAGAAAGATGTATTCTCCTTGTCTAAAACGAGGCATTAAGACTAATGGAAATATCAGCAAAGTCCTGAGAGTCATAAACATGTTTTGGCCCTCACGTAACACATATATCATCCTTTCCTGCCCAGAGATTTAACGACAGAACATATGCTCCAGCCACGTTAAATGTCCTACAAACCCCCACAAAATATAATGTCAAGATATGTGCTGGTAATGCTCAAAGTAAGCTCAGGTGTTGAGTAATCTGATCTGTGACCGCCCAGCTTCAATTATTCTGTTCTCTAATGCGATACAGAACATAAACCACATCACTTTTGTGCACATCTGCGTCCCATAAGCACATGAGCAGGCGTTCTGGCAACGGGGCGAAAGGAGAATTCCACTTCCATTCGTTTCACCGATAACAACATTGTACTGGGATGTGGGGATGCAGTCATGGGGCTAAAAAGAACTAGACAGGGCAAGCCAGTCAGGTCCAGCTAGTCAAACGAACTCACAGGTTATAACCAAACACCTGCGTTGGTCAAGCTTATTTGGAAGAGAAAACCACAGCGCAACACTGCACAGTTCCCCATTGAAATGAAGAATTGTTAGCAACATTTTGTGTGCACTCCCTTTCAGTTTTACTTAAGAAACTAGCTTGAACAGGAGTTTATTAAGAGGTCTGTTAATGTATGTGCCCAATATCCAAAAATTCAGTTGGCCTAGTGTTTATTATGATAATAATAAACACCCCATTGGTCTGTCTATATGGAAGTTTCTAATGTGCTTTAGATAATCCAGCTCACCTGTCATCTTGTGCTGATGCCAAAACTACAGAAAAGAATACCTAAGTTGTAATGAACCAGAATAATCTTTAAACGGTGCAGGCAGGAGGTCTCAGTGTGTACATGCTTGGGCTCAGACATAGTCTGGTCAAAGCTTTATACACAACAGCCCTCTGCATTCAAAGAGCAGACAAAGTGATGAAAAGCGCACAAACAGAGATCAATAACCAGTGGTCATCCAGAACCATTGGTCCAACAATATCTAAGGGGCAATATTAATCAAACAGACACTGTAAGGGCAAGCGGCCATCTTGGCTCTCCTTCCCAGCCCAGTTGGCGTGTAACAAACATTGAAAATGGTAGCTGCCTCTCAGAGACTCTGAACAACTTCTCTGTCTGTCATTGCTGGAATGACGGTAACCATCATGCTCTGTTTTGGCCCTGGGAGGTCCCCAGTTTGCTCATCACAGCATCACCGGCCAACTTGTGTAACGAAGCTACGCTACTCCCCAGCCGTCCAGAGCTGCTGTCCAAATATTGACGTTTTGTGTCTGCATTCTCTCCGGAACAGTGGAGGACAAGATGAAAAACAGAGGTACGGATAGAAGACACCCTCTACCTAGGGGCCGAGGAGTGTGTTTATTTGAGGGGAAAAAGAGATAAAGAGAAAGGAAGAAACGGGCAGAGAGGATTAAATGTTCGAGGAAATAACAAGAGACAGATACACAGAAGGAGGGAAAGAGACACAGAGGGACTAATAGAGAGAAGGAGACAGACGACTGCAAACCCGAGTTTATATACCCACAATGTGAATTCAAACATGGGGCTCATGTTTTCCCAGGATTTGTTTTCCTCCATTTCCCTGCTCCCAGTTGCTGGATGTATGTCAGGCAGCGCAATTAGTCAAATCACAGCGACGTGGGATTTCGGAAACACTCAGAGATGTAATGGGAAAAAAAGCTGTGAAAAAAAGAAACAGAAGTGCTGATTGCTTATTAGCAAGTAGATTGTGTTGGCATTGTGTAACGTTGTTTACATCCCCTTGTGTGTGTGTGTGTGTGTGTGTGTGTGTGTTCTTCCTGACTGATGAGGTCACGATGAGAGATAGGGCTGCTGGCAGGGCCTGTCATTGCCAGTCACTGTTTTGGTTGTTGTTTTGCTTCCTGCCCGGGGAAGAAAAGGTGCTTCACGGGAATCAACAGCCACTGGGTGTCATGTGGTGTCATGGCCTGTCTGTCTGTTTACTTGTGTACGTTTTACATATATCCGCGTTAAGAGAGTATTTTTAAGCGTGTGCGTGTTTGCAAACACGTGTGTCGATGTCGCTGTTTTTTAGGAGGGAGCCGGCAGGCAAAAATCACTGAGGTTTGGAAGCTCGTGATGGGTTTCTCAGAGCCTGATATACGGTAAACAGTGACTGCTGCAGACTATATTTACCTATCGTATCCAGAGAACAATACACCCTTGTGCTTGCTTAATAATACACTGAGATATGAGAAATACGGAACAAACTGAGCTTCCTCTTAATCCTTCGACACTGACTCTTCACCTTTATCTGTATGCATGTCCCTGAGCTTTCTGCATAGTTGCATGTGTGTTTGGTTTTGCACCTGTGCGAAGTCTTTCTGCTGATTTGTTGGTACATTTACAAGCATATGCACTGTTGCAGCCAGCTGCTTTATCGGCGCAAACAGCCCATAGATGATTGGAGGGGCCTCGGGTCAACACTCTTGTGTGTCCGAGGAGGTAATTAAATTGCAAGTCCACTAAAAGACCACCTGTGAGGTGGGAATTAACAGAAATACCATGATTTATATGTCCACAACCTTTAAAGACGGATTAAATATACAGTAGTTGCGAATTGGAGGGTAAATGTAAGTAAACGCCACTCAAAAACTGGAATAAACATTTACACACATCTTCCAGAGTAGCTTTCCCGCACTGCTCTTGTTGGAAATTTTAAGATTGCTCCGTTTGTTCTCCAACGGATCATGATTTCTTTTCTCGAGTACAGAGCTGTCATTGACCCACAACTCACATGTGCTGGGTGGTGATAAAAACAAACAAGTCCTTTGGGTGCTGATTCCATGGGCAGATGAGACAGAGGTAAACAGACGTATTTAAAACTTAAATTAAATACAAAGAAATTAGCTGTCAGCGGACATTTGCCCTGCTCTTCTGCAGTTTCACTCAGAACAGTTTAAAAGCAAGCTGCAGGCTCCATATATCCCACAAGGAAAACAACAGTATGCTGTTAATCCTCAGTTGATATAATTAACTCTATCATAGTTCAAGCATAATTATACATCTACAGTTTTCATACATTCCCTACATTTATTCTCATTCATTATTAAACAGGGATAGGTTCCAGCTCCACATGACTCTAATAGTTAGATATGAGGGTATAGAAAATGGGTGGCTGAATGTTTTCTTATTTCTTTTATATTTCTTCTTTTCTATTTCTTATGATAACAGTACATAACAGTTAATGTTTAATTGGAGATTTTTCATTTGTGGTACTTAAATTAAATTCCTCTTCCTCTCCGCCCACCTCTGTGTGACCCCTCTCCTGTCTCCATATGTGAGACCTGGGTCTCCCCCGGTCTTTTCTGGCCATTCCTCCTTCCATCTGCGACTTTCCAGGTCTCCCCACTCCTTCCTTATGGTTGCTGCAGTCTTGCTGCCTTTCCTGCCTGCTGTCTGTCTGTGAAATCTGTGACTCCCCCGTCTGTTTGGCCCTCGCTGTCCCTTGTCTGTGAGCCTCGTGTCTCCTCTGGCTCTCCGGTCACTGCACAGACTTTGTTGCCTGTATCGCTCCCCGTGAGGCCCGAATTAGCAACACGATTGGATCCACACAATGCACACAGACACAAAAAAGCCACAGTGGTATTTCTTAGACTATGTGTTGACAGTGCTATTATTAATAAACTGGACGGTATTTACATGTGCACTGGATGGTATTTGCACTTAGAATAACTCATTATATAATAGCAGATTAAGTGAAATCTTTAAAAGTTTTTTGCTTCTTTTTTTTTTTTACAAAAAAAACTTAACTACAAGGACAATACAATATTAACTGTAACTAAAACTACAGATTAACTTATATTTTTTTTCATATACAAAAAACAAAGATCTTTTTCTTTTTGCCCTGAATATTGTCTATAGGTGTTTATGTAGCCTGCTGCTTGTTAAGCTTATTGCTTTGAGCGCACGGTCGTAACTGAAGGCAACACAGACTGTATGAACATTTCAACATTTTAATCAACTCCTCTCTTGTCTCATCTGTACAGGGGTGGCTGGACACTAAGAGGACATTGTTCAGAGATATGTTAGTAAGAAAAACAACATGAAACAATAAAAGTGAGGAGGTCCCCTCCCTTGAGAGTGTAAATTACATTTTTGTCTTAGACTTGTTAAATTGGCGTCATATTGCAGGAGCATGTCTGAAATGCACAGACCAGTAGAGCAGCAGAATCCAACAAAACAAAAGAGAAAACTTTGACACAGTGTATCAGTGACATTTTCTCTGTACTTGCCTCTTTCACTGTGGGTAAAGACAATCCATAGCTGCGACAGGCTGGTCTTAATATTTGGGGGGGGGGGGGACAAGGCATGTAAAAGGATTTTTCTTTCTTTAAAGCTGCTGATAAAGAAGCTGCGATTGCAAAAACACATATTTTTACCACCTTGTATAATGTCAGACAATATTAAGTTATCATATTACTTCATTGGGGTGGGTGCATTGATCTTTTCTGATTATTAAAAGTGGTATACGGTACTCCCCCACCCCCCTCGGAGATTACCCCCCTTGTCTAAGTGTATAAATACTCTGCATAGGTTTATCTTTCTCTGTTGCCTAATATCGATTGATATGTGCTTACACTACATTGTTTGTGTGTGCGCACGCCTGCTTTAGTAATAGAGGAACAGTGGCATTATCAGTCGGATGGATCAGTAGAATAGATTTTTGTAAGTGAACCCTTTGATCTGAAGCCCTCTCAGCCTCAGGGAATTACAGATTACAGATTGTCCGCTTTCTTTGTTTCTCTGTCTCTCCTTTTTTTCCTGCCTGTCTTTCCTGAATTATCCTCCTTTCACCCTTAAACTTCTCCTCCACCGCTTTGATACCACCATTCGTGCACTTCCTCACAGCGTCTGCTTCACTAGAAAACCAGGAAGACTAAAAAAATTCCAATCTGCACACGAGCAGAGAATGGCTGCAGAGTCTCATTATTATGATGACTCTGTTCTTGTCTCTTGTTCCTTTCTTTTTCCTTTTATAATCTCTCTGGTACTCTTCTTTCCCCCCGTCCTCATCTCTTTATTCTCTCTAAGAGAGTGTAATTAACATAACTGGTACCTCTTTCATGCTGGTCGTGTGTGTGCATGAGTGTGTGTGTTATTCTATTATATCATTTCAGATGTTAATTTAATCTTTTTTTATGTTGATGTTTTGTTTTTGGCAGTAGCTCTGTGTCAATTACACACTTTGTCGGTTTGTATAGGAATGATTGACATTAGAGTGTGATTACAAAGCCTGTGAATATTTTGTTGGTTTTTGTGGCACATTTCTTAGGATAATTGTCGTTTTTTTTGTGTGAGGATGATGGAATATGGATTCACAGTTTGTCTCTTGGTGTTTGGGAATCAATTGTGAGTCTGAGGATGTTGATGTGGAGAGGGGGTGAAATGTTTTCGCAACACCACATCACTTTGATTGCACATTTCATTCGGAATGAATGAGGTGAGGAGGAAAACAAACAATTCGCTTCATCAATGTTGGCCTTGTCTGTTTGATGAATAGCTTTTGCCGCACTTTTTCAGCTTGCGACATTGGCAAATGATTGCTAACTTATGTTCTCTCTTCTGGTCTCTTCCTCCCATCTCCCCCTCCATCTCGACTTTCCCGACCATACCACTTCACCTCTCGTGCGCACTGTTCCTTTTTTTTTTTTTCCCTTTTACCTATCATCCATTACATCTCTGTAATCTTCCATCCACATTTCCATCTTTTCCATCACTCCCCACCTCACCCCGCCTCCACTTTCCATCCCTCTTATCTGTATCCTCTCGGCAGGTGCTGACCTGTTCTCCAACTGCACGGAGGAGTGCAAGGCCCTGGGCCACTCCGACCGCTGCTGGATGCCGTCCTTCGTGCCATCCGACGGGCGTCAGGGGCCAGACTACCGCAGCAACCTGCACGTCCCCGGCATGGACGCCACGCTGCCCGACACTGAGGTACCTTCCTCCGCCAACCTGTCCGACCAACTCACCATGACCTCGTCCACCACTTCGTCCAACGATAGGTCATTCTCCACCTTTGGCAAGGACGGTCAAAGGTCACAGTCACACCACAGCCTTCACCATCACCTCCATCAACAACAGCAGCAGTACAGCTCCAGCACGCTAGAGAAGAAAGAGTATGATAGGGGGACCCTACCGTACAAACCCACCTTTCTCTGTGAGTATCAGTATGAAAATTCCCTGGGACCCTATGACTTTGGTCTGGTCCAGTACAGATACTAAAGGAGGGGAGAGTGAATCTGCCTCTTGATTCTGATCTGGACTTTTTATGTTGTTCATCAACTTTTATTTCTTCTATTTTTAAGGAGTTTTAAAAGTGAATACAGCTTTATGTTTTGTTTTATTGTTTTATTTTTATTTTGTAAATTATAATTTATTTTGTCAAATGTAAAATGTAATCTATCATTGCTAATTCCCCTTCTCCAAAACCCACTTTGAAAAATTTAATCTAACCCCATCGTAACCCTTAATACTGTTTGTAATCATGTGACTTTTTATAAAATAAACAAAATTTAAATTGGACTCATGTTAAACCGCTGTGGCACCTTTTTCTTTCTTTTTCCCTTTCTCTAAATTTCCCCTGAAAATCCCATCCAATCTGTTTTTTTATCTGATGCTCATACAAGTAAAGGTTACCAATACAAGCACACGTCACGTTTAAAGTCTTCACACACCGACAATTAAAGGCGGTTTATAGTGTAGAACATGATTTGAGTGCATATAGAGGAAATATAAGACAGATCATCATGATGCTGTAAAGGCCATCTTTTTCCATTTGCTCAACAACAGAGTTTTGCTCGAGTACAATGGCTTCCCTACTGAATAGCTCGGAAGGTGAGACACACAACCCACGCTTCTTGTTTTTCACAAGGATTGAAGTCCATTTTGTTCTAAAAAGGAAGTCTTGAGTATCTATAGCTGCTTGCTTGTGGATCAATACCTGACATAAAGAAGGGTGGGTGAGGTGGGCTGTCAACCCTGAGGTCAAAATTCTTCAGTTGGAAAAGTCACGCACACAAGTTTGTGTGCAAGAAAAGAGGAAGACTGTTACAATACGAGGAGGGTTTAATTTGTCAAATGAAACATATTGATATCTATTGGAATAAAATTGAGTTTCCAGCTTACATTTTTAAAGAAGCAGAATGGGATTCTTTAGAAAAGGATGGCAGGACACTTCTTGCCGCTTTCAATTGCTTTCCAAGCTCCACATTACATGAATATTCTATTAGCTCTAAGAGTAGAGAATGGATTCGATACACACATTCAGTAGAGAAGTCATTTCCAGTCAAGTCACCGCCATGTTAACCACCATCTTCCATGATACTGCATGCTGACTGTGGGCTGTCTCTCAGGTAAACGATGAGAACCATAACCTTTTTTTCCTTTTTTTTTTCTTGTTTGCTTCTAAGCAAACAGAGCCAAGCAATCTTCCTTTTGCACATCAGGTCTGTCTGAAAAATAATTTGTATTTAGCCTTTAGGTGCTAGAGCCTGCTTTGCTCCAAATATAGCTGCCTCCACGTCTGCTCATCTCGTTTGCCTCGCAGGGTTAGGATAAATGCACTCCATATTCTCACAGTCCAAATCTCGCAACTTTATTATATTTCATTTTACTTTTCAGGTTTACGATTTCTCACATTATTCCTGGTCTGTTGAAATAAATCGACCCTGTGCTGCCATGGCAAAGGTTTTGTTGTTCATCAGTCTGTAAAAAATATGAGTATAGTCCCGGAGGCTGAGGCTCTATTAACCAATAGGCACCATGTTCTAATTTTAAAAATAGAACTGTATGCTACTACTGGCTATGGCAAGGCTCTGATCACCAGGGTTGCCTTGATAAAGGATTTGTAAATGTTTAATGATCCATTGATAGATAATTAATGAAGGAATTAGTGCTCTGTGTATTTTCTATGCATGCATTATGTAGCCACCAAATTCTGAACGTTTATATTCGCTGATAGACATGTTTTCACCCAATTCCCAAATTAGTTTTACCATTACTCTGCAAGGACCAGCCTTTAAGGTATATAAATAACTTCACAGAGAGTCCTCTGTGGCATGTATCCTTCAATAGATGGTATTTCGAGCCGACAGTGTCACTAAAAAGTCTCAAGGGAAAGGGTGCCATTTGTCTTAACTAGTGTGTTCTCTTTCTTTTCAGCCCGCAAAAGGATTTGCTAGCTCATTCCACGTGGACCTGTCGGAGACAGCGTGAATTTCTGTTCTAGACCGCCACCACTGATGCTAGAGACAGCGAAATAAAACTAAACTAACAGCAACCTGGACAACAGCAACCTTGGTTAAGCTTCATTATCTTGGGTGGCGAACTGTAACGAAGCCTTGGCAGCGGCCACCGAGGGAGGAGAGGAGAAATAAATACTGAGTAGCTGGAAACCTCTAGATATCTAAGGAGCAATCCAAGGCCTTATTCCCCTCAGCAGGACTGAGACAGAGGCCGCAACACTCAACATGTGAAAATTATTAAGTCATCAGCAGACAGAAGAGAGGAACTGAAAACAGAGGAATACAAAACAAAAAGAGGGACCGATGAACTCCTGGTGGAGGTGGGGTTTTGGGTTTTTTTCGGACTGAGGAGTTAGCCTCTAGAGATCTGTGTGTGCCTGTTTACATGAAGAAAAAAAAAAACAAATGTTTCTGTACAAACTTCAACCTATGTCACACGGAACCCTTTAGCTATTTCTATGGTCACCACTAAGCCAACTGTACAGAGACTGTGTGTGGGGGGGGGACTGACTGCCAGAGAGAAAGCAAGAGACTGAGCGAGAGATGGACAATTAGACACAACGACAGACAGACAGAGAGAGAGAGAGAGAGAGAGGGAGGGAGGGAGAGAGAGAAGGTGTTGTACAGGTATAAAATGACAGAAAAAAAGGATAAGGGAACAAGCAGAGATGATGTGCAGTACTATAAATTCTGTATCTCCGGTTTTATTGACTTGACTGTCTTTATATAACTTCTCTTTTTTGTTTCTGTTGTTCTTTCTGTGTGGTTAAAGTGTGCAGACTCTAACATATTCAAACTTACTGTTATAGACAGGAACATGCGGTCTGGAGACAGGTTCAGTCCTCTTTCAAGTTTAGCCACTTCAGGAAGGAGATTTTAACAAATACGCCGCATAGAAAAAGGAGCTTAAAACAATCCTCATGTTCAGTTTGTCAATAAAATATTACAAATGAATGTTCTCATTTTTAAACTAGCGACTAACAGTTCTCCAGTTCCTTCCTGAGCTGACTGCGGAGAAAGTGAAATGACCCTTTACCAGGATATGGTTCCCTTGACGCCATTGGCCTATACATAAACAATCAGACACACTCAGTGGTTTTTATCATGTGTGCAAAGTGTTTACTGTGCTATTTTAAAAAGCTTATAAATGAATATAAATCTATATATAACTATATATATACAATATACTTTTTTCTGAAAACTGTGTAACCATTGGTTAGTTTCTACACCTCATAATGTCATTCAATCTAATAATACCAAGTGCTACAAAATCAAGACTTGTAACGATCAATACGAGGAGGAGTGCTTCAGCCTAAGAAGCAAACCCCTTCACAACAAAGGATTAAGTTGATGTTCTTATTTGATTGTTACTTTTCACCGTTTACAGACGCTGGGCCTTGTTGTGTGTAGCAAAGACACCAGTTGAGTTGTTTTGGCCTGTTGTGTATTTTTACTAGCAGAATATGTGTTCATGTACAGGAAGGGGGACTATCACAATCGAGCTAGATATCAAAGGTTTTACAATCATACAAGAGAGGCATACACAGATAAATATGGACATAAACAGACAATACATGGTGAGGCGCAAAATACTGCACGCAGACACACACAGAGACACACACACACACACACACACACACAGACAGGTCAAGTGGTGATAAATAAACAGTGTCATTGAAGTTCTGTAATGTGTGTTTTGTTGTGTTCTCTTGGGAATAATATAATGTAAAAAGACTAAGACTACAGCCATCTATGAGCTCTGTGAGGCACACGTGTGCTTTGAGCTGAATGTTAACGCCAGCATGTCATGCTCACAAGGACAATGCTAACATGTCAATGACTATTTTAGAATAGCCACATTTGTCACAGGTTTTGCAGGTATTTGGTCATAAACCAAGGCACTGGACAAATTAAAATTTTGACCGAATGGTGGCGCTAAATTGGAAGTTAATACAATTAATCCTGACGTGGACATAAATGCGTGACCGAAGTTGTTGAGACACATCACTCAAATTTTCACCAATGTGAAACTCATGGTGGGCTGGGAACCATGAATGTCTGTACAAACTCTTGTGCCAATCCATCTAGTAGACAAGAGTTGTGATAATTCACAGGATACTTGGAAGCTTTTTTTTTGCTGGTGCTAGAGGAAAAGTCAGGGGATCCTGACAAAACTCACCAGGATTCACCCTCTGGGGACCCTGAATGTCTGTACAAAATGTCCTGGAAATAGTTCTTGAGACATTCCTCTTACAACTGTAATGTCAACCTACTAGTGGAACTATAAGAAAAGTCAGGGGATCACTAAACCCACTAAGATTCATCCTCTGGGGACTGAATGTCTATAAAGAATTGGCAATCTATCCAACAGTCATCAAGATACTTCAGTCTGGACCAAAGTGATGGACCAACTAGTCGACCAACATTGCCATCCCGAGAGCCATGCTGCAGTACAAAAATAACGTTGTAAACTTAGATTAACATTGTAAAAGAAGAAACATGCCGTACAAAGGCTGTGAACCATATTTCCAATGAAAGCAAGAACCTCATTTTTTGCCCAAAATCCTCGCAAATCTCATCCGCTGCTTTAACACTGTTGTTTTTTTAGCACATGAATTTTCATGAAAAGACATTCAGCCATCCCAAAAGAATCCCATGGACTCTCAAGATGTAATCACCATGGTTTTGCTCTACTTTCCTCATTCTCTGACCTCAATAGCTCATCAAAAAAAACTTTTCTGGTGCCTGTCACTCTAGCCTTCTGTCCGTTTTCTTAAAAAGCCACTGATGCCACCCCCCTACATTCCAATCCCAACCCCTTCACTCCAGTGTGATCTTTACAAGGCCTGGCACAAGTTCACAGACACAAGAAGAAGAAGAAGAAGAAGAAGAAGAAGATATCTGGAGTCTGGATCTGCTGCTTCAAATGAAGTCTGGGGTCATGTGGGAGACACGGCAGTCCCTCACTTGACAGCCTAAAAACAGAGACGATCTGTTTGTGTCTATCACAAGATAGCCTTCTTTTACGAGCAGGGATACATGTGACTGATCTGGTGGTTGCCTTCGTGAATGGATGGCCTTCAGGGTTCTGATTAAAATCTCACCCAGAAACAATCCAGCGTATGTTTATGTATGAGACTCGAAAAATGGGGGGAAAAAACAACAACAAGCAGATAAAGAAAGAGGCCACAGCTTTGTTTAGTTTAGTAATAACAAGGTACTGAGGGGGTAATATCTTGGTAACAACAGGGTTATACTGTGGTATTCCTTGATTACTCCATTTATCATTAAACTATTTCTTCATATTAACAGTGTCTCTGTTCTAACCCTTTATTGACATAATTACCCTGCCATAACCTGAATATTGTAATCAGATTATCATTATCCCAATATTCCTGTGTTATTACTGTAATCTGTCTTTACTTTACCAGAGTATGACATATTTTTGTCCTATGATTACTTCTTTATATCAAGATATTACCAGGTGATTGCATGCGTCTTTACCATGAAACCCCCACTATTACCCTGTTTTTTATGATGGTACGCCCTAATTTCCTTAAACGCGAACTGGTGCTATCATTCGTGCCAATGACATGTGACTTTTTTGCACCTATACAAATTTTTTTTATTTTCTTTTACGTTTAACAAATAATGTCAAACTAGTTAGTGCATCAACGTAAAATAACTGCGCCTCAATAAATACAGTCAAAAGTTAAAAAGAGTTTCAATGAGGAATTGTCTTATCAACAAATAAGTACACAAGTCCAAAGGCTGGAGTATGGTGGAAACAAATTAGTTTGTATGATCTGTCTTCTGACGACACCAGTTATCAAAGAGAAAATCTTTGTACTCGTAGTTCTGATTTGTACACTTGGGATTCACACGTACAATTGAGCTTTTTTTTACCCACAAACAGAAAGATGTGTAGGTGCAAAACTTTTTTGGAACTGCAAAAATTGATGCGTAACTGCAAAAATACAATCTATTTGTTCAGATATTTTTTTACACAGACAAACATTTGAATTAATTTGTTCAAAACATTTTTACAAATTGACACATTTGAATGTATTCATAATGTTTTTTTCATACATTCAGATATGGTGATACACAGGTACAGTACTTTGACCCTATTTTGATTCCATAGGGGTGTTTATAGCTGCTCTGAACCCCCATCTTGAAGACAGGGCGAGAAGCAAGAGGAGCGAGATGCAATAATCAATCAAATGGGGATAATGGGGACACTTGCAGGAGGCATTTATAGTCTTGCACTCGTTTGTACATTCAGAAAATGACAGAAGTAGCTGTATGAAGAATAAAAAAGAGACCAGGAGAGACGATTTCAAACCCTGCCTATTTTTTCACCTCCGCACACAAGGCCAATCGCTGTGTGAAGTGGGTATTCATATCCGATTTTCTGTTTTTGGAAAGTTACAAAAATTGTAAAAATGATGGTACTGTACTACAAAATTAAACCTTAATATTTTTTTTTATTTATTTAACAAACTGCACAATGCATCACTGATAAAGTGATGAATCTGGCAAAGAATTCATTGTCAGCTTCAGATAATTCACAGTTTATGATGCTACAGACACATTTCAGGCAGTACTTGAAAATCTGTGATGATAAAATAGTCTAAACTCAAGGTTAACTTACTTACTTTTTTTTGGAGTAAAATGCAGTTACTGACCATGGGATATGGTTGAATGATCAAGAATGAATCTCCACGCTATTTTGATCCCTTAGCTGCTACTAAGAAAGAAAGAAAGCACAGGCAAACATCTGGACTTCACAGGGCCAGCCAGACGACCTGCTGGTGGAGACTGACATTCTATCAATGGCTGTGAGTTCACCTGATCTGGTTGTCCTTCAAGGCGCCTCCACGGCAGACAGACAGAATAAGAGTCATTACAACTGAATCATCTTGTCCATCTCTCCACTTCTCTCCATACAAGGTTGAGTGAGGTGACCTAGCTGTCTGTCTGAGCCTCCGAGCCTGTCCCTCATATTCTTCCACTGGCAGACGCACTTCATTACTCTGGCTAAATAGACTTTCAAGAGACTCCATCAGCCATCATTTACACAGCCCGGCCCTATCACCTTTCACCGCGGCCACCTCATCAGACTTACTCACAAAGCCATTCGCACATGCACTACATGGCACGTCCATGCAGATACACATGTACAAACTGGACGCACTTCCTGCTCTCTTTCCTCCTTTGCCTTCTTATCCCTCACCAACCCATCAGTCAACAAGCATTCACACACACACACACACACACAGGCATCCTTGGGCTTTATTCCCCAGCCACCTCATCAGGCCAGAGCAGACAGCTATTACAGTGTGCGCTCCGCTGCCCATTTCTCCTCCCATGTCTTTCCTTATCTGCTGGCCGGATAGGTCTGCAACAACCTACTGACCTGAAACGTAGCCTTGCTGCCCCGTTGACCTGGACGTACTTTGTGTGCTTTTAACTGAAAGCCTGCTATCTTTCCACCCGCCAAAATCCATCCAACAACTACTCATTTTATTCATTTCCCCTCTGGTAAGGCAGGTTTGACATTGTGTTTGCCACTGGGGCCAAATGGTTGTCTGGATGATGTCAAAATGTCAAGACATTACAGAAGACCAATGACTTGTTGGCATCAATCCGTTTCAGTTTGCTGAAATCATTTCACTGCAAACAGCATTGGTAGCATATTGGAATTGTACCTTTAAACATATAACCTTTAAAATGGTTGCTAAAAATTAATTTGAATGCATAGTGTCGCATCATAAATCCAAAGATTATCTTTTAATCAAATCACTTCCGGAAATGACTCCTCTGAATGTGAATGTTTTCAGGGTCAGAACAAAAAAAAATTAATTACATTTTTAAGTAAACACAACATGGTTAATTAATCAGTGGTTTGACTGCAGAGTAACTGAGGAGCACTCTGCTTTTTTCATGTTGTGTGTAGTTTTTTTTCTCAGGTCTTATTAAAGATGCTGTTGACAGCATCTTTTCCAGTCTGATAACTTCACAACAACGTGGACGGACTGTACCAGGAAGCTATCCAGACCAAAATTACCTTTATCTCCGCTTTTTTCTTATCGTCTCCCAGGAATGAATAGGAGTCAGGTACTTTTTCCTAAGATGACCTTCTCCAAACCACTGAGCCACAGTTACTTCTGTCTTCACCTATTTGCTCCAATCCTGTCTGACACTCCTAAGACATTATGTTTGTGTCTAGCACTCATTACCTTCAGTAAGTCTTGAATTACATATTTTGCATTGATTACATGTGGATTTTAAAGCTGCACTTATCAATGTTTTAATATTACCAATGGATAAAATGACTGTGTAATGTGAAAGGTGTTCACGTGGTGATTAACTCAGAGATAACAATCACACACTCATGAAGTGAGTGTGACGGTTTCAGCACTTTTTAGCTTATAGTCTTGGTTTCACGGCCCGTGACTTTATTGTTCTGGTTCACGCTCACCGCTATCGTCAACTCCAGCTGCAGCAACAAAAGCTCTGATAAATTCACTTTCCACTACCTGCCCAGCACTGAACAGCAGTCAGGCAGTTCGCAACTAGATGTGAACATAGCGGCGCATTTAGCAGCTGAGGAGCTTTTCACTCAAGAGTTGGTGGAGATCAAACCAGAGATAAAAGGAGAGTGAATCTTGGACTTAGACTCATCAGGTGGAAACAAAAGCAGAGCCGCCCCTGAAGACTAACTCCTGATTTGGCTGTCCAAGGCCCATGCACATTTTTTTCTGTAACTAAAGATAATGTGCTGCCACAACAAAAAGTACGTTTTGTTTTAATTTCAAGACAAATGCCAGGGGACAGTGAGGTCACATAGCACATGTAAAATGAGAATTCTGAATACAGAGACAGGATATGTCACCCTTCTGGGCTCTGTCAAATCAGGATAAAAAAATCGGCCTAGATCACAATTACTCTGTTTTTGCTCATGTACACACAAGTGCTCGTGCACACACACACACACACACACACACACACACACACTCACAGGGCCTGAAACGTCTTGCCCTCAGCCACCATCCCCTCTCATTCCATATTCTGGACAGGAAGTAGTGAGTTGGTAACCTGGGGTGACGGAATCAGGCCTCTGACTCACGCCCTGACCTCAAGGGGGGAACAACCCAGTGGAGGACAGACTCTCGCCTCCAGCGCTCGGCTAACGCAACATGCCTGACAGAGACAAACAGGCTAGCCGCAGAGCCAGGATGACTACTATAAAAGAACAAACATCACTGAGAGCAATAGCTGCCTGCATGCAAAGCAAAGAGGGCTGGGTTAATGCTGGTATGATTGTCTAACAAGAAAACATCCCTCACAGATGCAGGGGAAAACAAATTCAATTTTAAAGGCTGTTTAAAAACTGAATTCAAAATCCACAGCATGCCAACAGCGAGGTTTGCGACTGGACTGAACACACACAACTATGCATAATAACACAAAACCAATAGAAATTGCACGAGCGTAGGTAAATACAGGCCACAAAAAAAAAAAAAAACAACAGAGAACGCCTGCCTCGTTCCCAGCTGTCACAAAAACAGCTAAAAACAGTAACAGTAAGAGCAGTACAGAAAATACCTGACCAGCTGGAAAAAAGGGAAACAGTTTGGTCTGAGGACAGAGAAACGCTTGAGTTGCTGACTCAAAGCCTGGCATTCATTTCAAGGAGATGTGTCAGGCAGAGAGAGAGGGTGTTGGTGGGGGCATAGAGGTCTGCTGTAGGGTGGTGTAACAACAAAGCGAGGAGCCTCTAGAGACCAACCTTATCTGACGCCTTGTCTCTGCCCCCTCCCCACCTCCCAACCCTGCAGATGCAGGTGCAGAGATGCCAAGTGAAACACGAGGGCAGGCTTTTTTTTTTTCCCCTCTCCAGTCATGCCCCCTAGGAAGGAGGACACCTGGTCCCCAAAGAGGGGGAGGGGGAAGGGATGATCTTGCGATAGCCACTCCCTCTGTGTGCCTACGTCTTTTTTCCTCTCTCATTTCTTTCCACCTTCCTCAAATTCAAGCCCTGTGTCTCCTCTTCCTCTCTTCCTCCCTCCCTCCTTCCTTTCCCCTCTCGTTCCGCTGTCTAGCTTTCAGCTGTCAGACGGAGAAATGGCAGGCGAGACAGGGGTCTTCTGCCTGGGGAGATGGGCAAGAGAGGACAGAGGCCTCCAGGCACACGCGCTGATACACACACGCACACACACTCGTATATGTAGTGCGTGTACCAGTCCACACCTGCCAACTGGTGCGCATGTTGTGTAACACTTCCATATTTTGACATTACACATGATGTTTTCACCTCAGCAGGTCAAAACTAAACCGATAATTGTAGCTGAGATGAGTGACATTTGTCAGTTTTGCAGCCAATCAGCGCTCTTGATTTTGGTGCATCTCTGCGCCTCCTAACAGTTGCCCCACATTTACATGTATATGAAAACATTAGAAAAACAAATTTCCTACAGAGATATTTTATGTTGATTGCAATCAAAAATGGGAGACGAGGCTGAAACATCAGAGGGAAAGTTTGCGACCCAAGTTTCTTAATTGTGCTGCAGTGACGAGCTCCTTCTCAGGATGGAAAAATGTGCAGTCAACACTTTGTTAGTAAATACCATCGGCCATGCCTTCATTATCATTTCTTGGAAATCCACTTATTTTACTTTCATGCTGAGCGATGACAAGATCAACGCCAGTCTCATCTCTGCCCTTTAAGTATGAAGGGAGAAAATTTGCTTAAGCCTAAAATAGCCGGGCTCTGTCCAAAGGTAAATAATCCACCTACCAGCGCCTCTAAATATTACTAATTAGCTAAATGTAAAAATGATAAGTTGTGGTTTAACAGGGAGTTACATGCTGGCATTATTTGTAGTTTTTATTTATTTTGGATGGAGCCGGGCCATTTCCCCCTGCTTCCAGTGTTTATGCTAAGCTAATGACCTGCTGACTCTAGCATCGGTGGTTTTGATTTTCTCATCTAACTCTGTCTAACAAAAATGAAGATTCATGCAATGTTGTATAAACGCTGTTTATAAACCATACATGAACTTCCCGTGGCCGCTGTTTTTTCTGATCAGTGAGACTGGGATTCATTAGATCAAATAGGAATATGTAACCAGCGGGCACACATCCCCGTCATTATGAGCGTGATACGCTGACAAGATCAAAGGAAATTTACGCACCGGCTCTGAACTTTGCTCTGCACGTTTTTTCACACTCTGTGTGTTGAAAGTTCAGAGTCACTGCGTTAGCCAGTCTACATACTTGTTAGTCAGTCATCAAAAACAGATCTGCGCTATTGATGATATGGCCCTGTCAAAACTGATGTAACCGAAGACCAAAATATACAGGGCCTCACTGCTGATCAAAGCCTTCATGGGCACACCTATGGCAATATACTGTATCACTGAAGCTGCTTCACTGGGAGCAATACAATACGAATAACTGTGAGGCTGAGTTATTTAATGCTCACTTTCACTAGCTAATTTGAATGTCGTGTTTCACTTTTTGACGCTTTTGTCATATTTTTAGGCGTGGTCACAGGAGACCACCCCCATGAACGCAACATTCACTGCGTGAAGAAGAACCTCTGACGCTGCCCACGTCAAAAACTGACTTTACATTTATTTAAAAGGCACAGAGCAGAGATATTGCTCTATACAAATGCTGCTTGTTGAGGCTTATTGGAAACCCAGTGCGAGTTATATGAGAAGATCATAATAATACCACTGTCATGACTCACACTCTCAGGAGACCATAAGCATAGCTTAGCATAAAAACTTGAGCAAATACACCAAACAACACCTGTAAAGCTCACCAATTAACACATTTTATCTTAAGTCGTACACAAAAAACAACAAGCAGTAATTTTATGGGGAGGTAATTATTATTTGTTGGCTAAAACAGCCTGGCACCATGACTTTCTGGAATCTGGCACCGTGTCTGCACAGGTGGCATAGTGAAAGCATGATATCAGTAGCGCAGCAGCAGCTTCATCCCTCCATCACTGTCTACACAGGGTGCGTTCAGGCACAGTGCTGCATGCGGGCGAACTGCATTTCAAAATCATAATCAGTGTAGTTACGCACATGAAACTGAAGAAAATAGACATAGCATGACGATACGCTTTGAGTGCGTAAAGCGTGAGTGAAACATGAACCCCGTGTTGACAGCTGTATTGATTAAAATAGAAGCGTATGTGTTTCATCAGACGCGACTGCGATGGGATAGACGAATGAAAAACGGGGCTGAAACAACTCCTCTGTAGACAAACCTTTGTTGTCATTGCGGGGTTGCCAGGCCACCAGCAGAGACTCCGGCCTCTGTTCTTAAAGTGATTGTTTAAGACTAGGTATAAGTGTATTGTTGCTTTCTTATGTTGCAGTCATTCCCTTTTGTGGATAGCATCCCACTCTTGAAATACTGTAAATCCAGAGACAACAGTTCAACATTTATGCACAATTCCTTGTGGACTAATGTGCTTTTGGCTCTTTCCTTCCTTCCCGAGGCGTCGTCAGTGGGCCTTTGATGAAAAAGGGGTAATAGAGAGGGAGCAAACAAGCATGTCATTTTTTTTATTTCCGACGAGCATCGAAATGCTAATAAATGCCAATGGGAGATCAAAGCCGGGTCTTTGTTCTGTGAAACATTCGTTCAGGTCTTGGTTACTTAGCGATGATGTTGTGGAGGAGATAAATGTGTCTTTGAGGGATATTTGTATACCGAAGCGAGGTACATTTACTGAAAATGTATACCTGCAAGAAGTGTGATACAGAAGCAGTGGAGGGAGAAACTGAAATCTGACACTGTCAGTTACAATGGGAAACCCCTTGTGTGACACCTGTGTGGCACTTTCATCCAGCATTGTATGTGAAGACAAGAGGAAACAAGTCAGATCCGCCCCCAGAGGGAAAAGGCAAGGTTGATCCTTGGTCGGCAGGCGACATATAGTAAACATGCTTGTAAAAAATGTTAAAAGTGCACAAACCAATCTGTTGCATGCCGTTACATCATTGTCTATAATCAGTCATGCATCTGCAAAGCAAAAAAGGAGAACAGGAAGCACAGTAGCAGTTAAAATACTCTTTCCACCTCATGCACACACATGCACACAAGGCCCCGGCCCAGTTTATTAATGGGTTGACATCCACCATGACCCGCATTAGATAAATAAAAAGAATAAAATAAAAACGCTAATTGTTATTTACCCAGTAACACACACTCACACACAAAGAAACTCAAGTGTATGCAAGTTGGATAAATCCCATCTCTGAGAGGTTTCAAATGGAGTATTTATTCAGTAAGACACTGTGTGTGTGTGTGTGTGTGTGTGTGTGTGTGTTTACTTCAGAGTGCTTCGTGCAGTATTTCATCTACAGTACAGAACCAGTAATTTCATACTGAAGGCTACGACCATCTACTGTTATATTATATTGCCTGCACCCTTCTTTTACTCCCTCTCTCTCTCTCTCTCTCTCTCTCTCTCTCTCTCGCTCACACACACACACACACACAAACACACACGCACACACACACACAGAATTACACACTTTACGGGTTTCATATTCGCAGCCATTTGACTTGCAGTAGCAGTAAATGCTGTGAAAAATGATAACTTTCTCCTACTTATTAACACTGACTAGCACCAGAGATGATGGAGTGAAGCAGCTCAACATTAGAGGTAATGCTTTCAAACAAGACTCCCCAGACCCCAGTCAAATAGAGTCATTATATCAAAAGACTCCCTACTGCAGTAACTATACATCTCCCGCTGTGTGCTCTCACTGTATTGCCACTTAAAACATATAGCAACCAGGATTAGGATGAAAAGGCTACCATCTTGGCAGTGTCTGGATCTCGAAGAAGCTCTTTGAGGACAGGTTGTTTTTATTAGAATCATGGGTTGGTACAAAAATAAGGGCCAGAAAGGAAGAATCGATTCTCTTGATATTCCTGTGAAAGCAAGAGAAAGCGGGCTCTTGGAGCATATTTTTTCGTGACTTTGCGTTTTCTTTTTTTGAGCCTGTTTGGTTACAGAGCTGAAAAGAAACCGTCAACCTTTCTCCTCTCTGTATTTAATTTCACTCCGCACTTGAGGTCCTGATGAGTGAATAACGGGGAGAGAGAATAAAAGGACAAGGTACGACAAATGTGTCCTTACCCAGGTGGCAGAATTGGGGCCGCATGGTTCAGACTTTTAAGCATAATCAAGCATTCTAGGTTTTATCGACAAAACACGAGAGCACAAACAACAAACAACCCCGCAGGAGCACCGAGAGCAAAAATGTTTCAGCCAACCAGAGGCAGGTCTCCAAGGTTACATCTTGTATTTAATCCCCTGAACCCCCCACCCCAAGACCTGATGCTGGAAGAATTTTGTTGATGTCTTGTGCATCCTGCACGCTGTGTGTGTGTGTGTGTGTGTGTGTGTGTGTGTGTGTGCGTGCATCTTCTTCCCTCGAGCCACAGTTAAACCTCAGTGACATCAGCAGCCATGTCTTATTTCCCTATTACAAAGGTCCCACTGTAACGCAGTGTGTCAGAGCAGGGACTACTGTTTCATACACACACACACTCATTAGCACACATGCTGTGTCTCTCTCTCACACACACCAGAGGGAGAGAGAAAGAGAGGGAAAAAAGGCACAAAAACAAATTAAACCAAGTGCAAGATAGGCCTTTCATTATAATTACCATATTCAATAAAACACAGATTAGATAAAGGAAGAGAAGCTCTGGGAAAGAGGAAAGGGGTTTGTGTGAGTGTGTGTGTGTGTGTGTGTGTGTGTGTGTGTGTGTGTGTGTCTGTAGTTAAGCATATTTCTCCATGAACTTGAAAGATGAGTAGAGGATTGTGCATAATTTACACTGTAGTTTTCAAAGAGGCCGCTATTCCGCAGATGGTACAAATTATGGTAGCTGTGCTCCTCCACTCACTTTTACTCAAGCATCTAAAGTCTCTCTAAAGTCCTGAACCTGAAGTAATTATAACATCCAATCAATTTTAAACTAATTTTAGGTTTGGCAGTTAGCTGTCTGTTTCGTGATTATTTATGAGCTAGTTAAATTAAAAAAAAAAGTTAGTAAGTTATTTACATCCATGCAGGAGCAGTCAGCGATGACGACGACTGCATTTTCCAGCTGAATGTTGCACTTTTATATCTTTCAGTCAACATTTGCACGATTCATTTGCAATTGTTAAGATTGCTTCTTTGTTACATTTGATTACCGTGCACTTAATAAGTTCTTTAGTCTACTATATCTCTGTATTTGGTACCACAGTGACAATCTACTTAGGATACCTTAACGTCTGATATTTTGGTGTAAACACATGTATTTCTTCATTCAATTCGTGTATGGGTAAGAACATAAAATGCTTTGTGCTGGACTGAAATTACTGTTTGGTATTCAGCAGTCTTCTTATTTGTTGATGGACAACGTCTTCTCCCAGCCACTGACAGCTGAAAAAAGTGATTGAAAGTGTGCGTGGAGGTGTGATGGCTCATAGCGATAGCTGAGAAGAACACACAATTGTTGATTGTTGGTGATGTTGTTGTGGAGCATTTTTTCTGTTCAATGTCTGTCTTTAATTGAAATGTCTTTTTTTTGTTGCGGTTTTATTTGTCTGACAGTTTCCACAGACACAAAGAGAACTTCCGAGGGGGTAATAAAACACAACTAAATAAACAAAATATTGCAATAGAGTAGAATTTGAACAATATGCTGCTTTGACATTAGGTTGTAACTTTATGCAACATACAGTGCTTGTGTTTAATTCTAAATTACCGTCCGATGAAAACCATGTAGCTCCCTGTTCTTTCAGAGGTTGAAGAGATCCCCCTACTTCACAAGCTAAATGAACAATTAAAGACCTACTTGGTTATTTCAAAATTTGTCACAAAGCTGAAAACGTTTTTTCTCTTTCTGACATTTTGGAGATACATGGATTCTATAGGACAGTGACATTAGAAAGTTTCAACTCAGGTAGTGCAGCAGCGCAGCAGCAGTGTTCTGTCCTACTGTACATTATTAAGCATTGATTTACCCATTGTGTACAGAATTAAAAAGTTAACTATTTGATTATGTCTTGATCTCCTTCGTGACAGTGTCACACAACAAACTGTGGTTTCTAATCTACAGTGTGTGTGAAAAAGAAGATTTTGTCAATGAACATTATAGCTAATGAAACCTAACATGGAAACTATGCTGCTAAAGAAACATCTTATGCAGAGTTCACACGACAGGATTGTTGCCCTGAATTTCCGCTCGCCTACAGTTTTTGGAGATGGCTGACAACAGCCCCCAGAACAGAGGCAAATCAGTTTGAAAGTCATGTGGTGCGATCGAGGCATTATCTAATGGGCTGATACTGACAGACAGCCAATGCACTGAAGTGTAGCTGGACAGCGGAGTGCATCTCTTTTTCGGTCGTGTCTAGATGGTAACCATAGATGTGCAAAACTCTCGCGAGGTTTTGTGTAACCCCTGACGACCACAACAGCTCGCTGAACTAGCTAACTGGTTAGGGTTACACAAATCTTGCAAGAGTTTCACAGATGTAGTGTTACCATCGAGACACAGCCTCATTTCCAGTATCTGGTAACAGAGTCATGCTGCACACCACGCTGGGCGCCGTGGGACTGAACAGCAACTGGACTGTCTGTGTATTTAAAGTGCAACAAGTAAAATGAGACAGCTCTTTACATTATTGACTAATATTAGATCAGTCCTACGCACCTCTCACCAAACTGTCCCCAAGTGGACAAACAACTCAAAGAAGAAACCGGTGTTTTAGAGTAATGACCTCATTCTTTTCTACAGCCATTACCGTGCTTTAAAACTTAATTTTAGAGTAATGTATCGATGTTAATATTCTACACACAGGGTGGACATATATTAATATTCCTCTTAGAGAAAGTTAAGCCATTTGTTAATAAAGTGTTCCGTGGTGAAGTCAAGGGTAAGTTAAAATGATGAGGGGAAAAAAGAAATAAAACTTTAGGGGGAACTACTGTATTCTAGTTTTAGCTAGAAAGACCCTGAAAGAGAAGGACAATTTGGACCAAATGAAGAGACATTGTGTTAAACAGTCCTTAGCGCAAAGAGAAAAACTGAATGAGGAGGAAGGTAGGCAGTAACATAGGTACAGTGCGGTGCTTAATATAGTACAATCAAATCTGGAAGAAACATGAGCTTTATATCTAATAATGGAATAATTGGCAGTATTGGATGAATAGAAATAAAAACATCTTGAACAAGTGAGGAGACAACTAGGGTTTGCGTTTGATTTTGGGTATTTTATCCAACTGAGTCCAGACACAAACAGTTCTAAAAAAATGGTAAAGGACCAATTCAAGTTTACTCATCAGGATGAGCAGTATTTCAGGTGATAAAAACAGCATACAATTCCTCTGCAGGGAGCTTTCGGAAAGGTTTTGGAGCACTTTCGAAAAATAACCCTGATAAAGTCATCAGGGTCATCTCGGCTGTGAGACTGCAATTTCTTAACAGGAAGACTATATCGAAAACTGGGGGTGATGAACTTGAAAGATGTTGCAGTTTTCCAAGTGGGGATGGTCTTACAAAAGAAGATCAAGTTGCATTATGGGAAATGTAGGACCTAAATTTTTTTTAGCTTGACCAATACTAGGGAGCAAAAGTCAGAATATCTCCAATTTCACGAAAGGGCAATGCTGAAAGTTTAACTGAGCGATTTCTAACTATTGAAATTGAAGTGACAAGATTTTACTTGAAAAAAAAACCCATCACTTGTTAAACTGCAAAAACAAAGTCCACTTGTGATTGTGGATTGGTGTTTTCTTTCAAACAAACAATCTTTGGCAAAGTACAAATGTCGTCTTGCAGAGAGCACATTAACTGAACAACAGCCAACAGCTTCATCTTTGGCCTTTCGCCAGTAACTTATGAAATAAGCAACAGCGAACGCAATCTGCTGCTGGTGACATTTCATTTCCACCAGTTAAGCAACGGTTTGCACTGGCTAAAAATGAAAATCCTGCTATAGTGAATGTTGTTCTTTGCTATTAAAAAATATATAGGATGGATACAAGATTCAATATAATACAATACAATACAATTTGTTAGCCTTGTAGATTAGTGAATCCAGGTATTTTAACAACCGAACTGTCTTAAATTAACCCTCGACACAACATTCTAAAAATCTACAGCTCGTTTTGTATTTACTTGGGCCTCTGTGTGTGTGTGTGTGTCTGTGTGTGCGCGCGCGCACGTAGGCTAATGCATTACTCCCCTGTGGTGATGCAATCCAAGCCGATTTATTTATTTGCTTCTTAATTTGTCAAACAAGGTCAAACGACCTGGTGACATTTTATCAAGACTCCCTTAGCCATTGTTTACACCCCAGCCAGACACAGGATTTCTTCACACAGACAGACACCCGAGCACACAGACACACTGCCTTTTATCTCCCAAGCATTTACAAAGCTGTCGGTGCCCCCCTGCCAGCCAAAACCCAGCATGCCCTCTTTATAAAGTCAATGAATTTCATGCAACAACCGCGGCAACATCTGACTATCAGGTAGAAAGGCTGTACAGTCCCATACTAATAAACCTTAATCATCTCCCTGAAAAACATTCACAGCAAGAAACTCAAATCCACGCATATGAATGCCAAACCATTTCCACAAACCTATTCCACAAATGCTCTCAAGAATACACCTGCGCAGACACACACACACAGACACTGACGATGATTTTGTAAAATCAAATACACATGTATACACAGATTCAGAATACACATGAACGCATTGATTCCCCCCTCCCCAACACACACAAACTTTGTTCAGAAGTAAACACCGTTGATCGCTCGCTCTCTCCTGGGTGGCTCATTGCGGCTAAGTCTCTTCCTCAGTGGGGTCTCCAACTGTCACTGAGGCAGAACTAATGCAGTTAGCCACGGAAGTCTGGCAGGCAGCGCCATGAACGTTGTGTTGTTTCATACCTGTGTGCCCACCCACCTCCCCCCGGCACTAATGGCTAAGCATGTCTGGAAATGGCAACAGGACACTGCATCGAAAAGGACATGATGAGAGATTTTTTCTGTGGTGAATTTTAGTTTAGTCACGACTGCAAGAATTCTGCTGGGATAATATTTCAAACTTATATGGAAATGCATGAATACAGGCCACAGACTGCGGGTCGGTGGTGTGCACAGACTCTAAGGGCAGAAAATGAAAGAAGGGCACCTTTTATCTGTGCAGGATTAGTTGAGGGGTTGCGTTTTTTCTTTTCTTCCAAAGATCACAAAAGAACAACACTTGAACTAACAAGAGGGGCACTTGGGCCAACAAAAAGAGCACTTTCAAGGTACTTAGTCTGACCACGCCAGGTGCCCCTCAGCCAGCAGGTGTGATATTAAGGAAAAAATGAAGCATGGAAATGTCACATGAGGACACTCACACATGCCTGATAAATTAAGGTTTTAAAAAGGGCAATTTGTCTGAGCTAAAATGTGGCAATCCTCCATCCCCTGTGCACATGGCTGCTGGACAACACGGTCATGTTTAAAGCAATTACAAGGGCGCCTTTAAAAGGGTACTCCAACAATTTAGTGTTGGAGTTTTATAAATTGCGGGGACTCACAGGTCAGTTTGAAAAAGGAATGGTCAAAATCAACGCAACAGAGCCCAGGACAGCCTGTGTTTTAGTCTCTAGTAGGAGTCAAACTTTCAAAAACCCTGGATCCTACATTTCCCATAATGTAACCACAGCCACAAAATACATTACACAACTGTATTCATAGGATGATAAGTACTCAGCATGGCTAGTTAGCTTACCTTTATAAAAAAAAATCAGTGGCGTTCCCCTTTAAATGTGAAATATGTATATAGACAATGACATACAACAAGATCTCAGAGAAAACAAACAAACAACAAGCTGCTTGGTTGTTAACTATATTCAACACCCAATAATTTAGTCCAAAGAGAAATGAAAACACAAGAGAAAAATGTTTCTACAAATATTTCAATGCTCAAGAGAAGATAAAAACCAATAATAGAACTGGGAAGTGGGAACTGGGAAGGAGGAGGGTGTCAAAACAACCCAAGAGCAAACCTAGATAACAAAGGACCAGTTCACCATAAGGAGAAAAGGAATTCAGAGGAGGAAACAAAAGCAAAAAGCTCTATGTTTTTTTTAAACTATTTATATATTTTTCATTTGTTGAATCAAGTGATGATTCACCCTTGCTTGCAGTGTTTCTATTTTCAATATGAACAACACTTGAAGTATGCCTGTGATTCAAGTTAAATGGTGTAAACTTCCTAAACAATTTCTATAAGATTATACAATGCCAGAAATTAAAATAATACCATTAGACCCTTTAGTTGTACCCCAGGAGCTGATAACTAATGGGAGACTTTTGCACTTTTCCTCACAAGCTACATTTAGGACACCATCAGTTCTAAACCAGAAAATCTATTTGTATAAATGTACCTCGGCTTGTGATGGATTTTCAAAACACTGTGCTGGTAAGGCATTTGAGCTTAAAAATTGACTGAAAAAGCTAAACTTCTGATAAGGAGTCATTGTTTTGAAGTACTTCCGAGAGGCACAGGGTACAGTGTAAAAGCGACTCTGATACATTTTTTTTTTAAATCATTCAAAGTCAGAAAAGCGCCACATAACTGGATTTGAAGCACACATATCTTACTTTCCCAATCCCTCCATCTCTGGGGAAAAAAATGCAGAAACCTCAGTTTATAAGCCTCAGTGAACACTGCCCCTGAGATTAAAGAACAAGATGAGCCTAACACTAGCATGGAAACAGGCTCACAATAACAACTTTAAAAGGTGGATGTTTAGCAGGTATAATGTTTACCATTTAAATCTAGCGTGATCATATGCTGACATTTGTTAAATTAGCACTAAATGCAAAGTACAGCTGAGGCTGTTTAGTCATAAACCAAAGTATTGGACAAATTAAAAATTTGACCCGATTATGTTGGGATCACCAAAATTATTACAATTTATCTTGAGGAGAACATAAACGCATATCCCAAATGTCATAGCAATCCATCAGATAGTTGTCGGTGCAGATCCATTTTGTAAATGTTGAGTTATTCCATAGGATAAGGGAAAATGTGACCATGTTGGTTGTGCTAAAGAAAAAGTCAGTGGGATTCATCCTCTGGGGATAAATGGCTGTACAACATCTCATGGCAATCCGTCAAACAGTTGTTGAGATATTTCCATCCGGTCCGCTGTGGTGAACCGACCGACATTACAATCCCTAGAGCCAAAAATGTTATTTTTCTCATCTATGAAACCGCAACAACTAAATCTATATGCCTGTCTGGTGTCACAAAAAAGTTACCCAGGATCTCACAGTCATACACCTTTAATAGGAATTTATATTTGCAGTCTGGCAATCTGTTCTCCTCAGGACGTAAGTATTCATCACTGGTGCGCTTCCGCAGAGCACGCTAACAAATCACACACAGCAAGTTTAATTAATGACTTGTACTACGTGAGACAAAATGAGTGTTTCCACACTCTATTAGCATGTGTGATAAATATACCTGTCAGAGAACTGGTGAAGAAGTTTCACATTAAATATCATCTAATGGTGTTACTGTGGTGGAAGATGTGCATCCAGTGTGCAATCCTACCTAATGTCACAGCATCAAGTGGTAGACTGGTGTGCTCACTGGCTTGGCATGTTTATATCTGTATGTTTTTATTTATTTATTTGGTAAAGATAAATTGATAAGATTAAAATATCTAAAAACGTCCTCATCAAATGTCCTTTATTATTGCACTAGGCACCTGTTTCAATGCCAAGCAGTTCAAAAGCAAACAAACAAGCTGCCAAAATAACAATATATTTTCTGGGCTGGAGTTTCAAAGACACAATCAATACATGAATTCCAAATGCACTCTACGCAAGAGTTTGCCTCATCATAAAGAAAACAAGGTGCCGATAACAATATCTGCCTACTGTTGTTTGCGCTTGCATGTGTCTTCAAACAAAAAAAAAAAGCTTTTGGCCAAATGCAGAGAATAAAGACACAAATTATAGTGTATCACAGTGATGCCTAGAGGAATCCATAACACAAGAGCAATAAGGAGAAAACCAATAGTCTGATTTTGAAAAGCTAGATTGCCTCAATCTCAATAGTTTACAGTGCTAACCATCTAAGAATAGAGCATTTCAGTGAAGTGTCTACTATTACGCTGGCACACAGTAGAACGGCCACCCTCGGCTATACCGGCATCGGCCATGACAGCCATTATCAAGATGGATCCCTGTCATTGTCTTTTAAAGGGCAGGTGACCCATGTTACATGTGTGTGCATGTGCGTGTTGCTGCACAGTCCCGAAGCATGTTGAAACTCATCAAGGCTCATTGCTGTTCCCATGATTAGCAGAAGTTCCACGGCAATTCACAGAGCTCCATATAACACAAGCATTCTTTCTCTCAAATTAATTAGCTTAAATTAGATGTCAAAATGGTTAATTATTATGATGAATGTTTTATTGCAATAATAGTGAGAGGAATTAGAACAATGTTAAATCGGGGTGCACACACTCAATGCACAGTTGTCAGAGAGAGTAATGGGTATAATTCATTTAATGGGAACAAAAATACCCACAGATTTTAATAGCAAGGACGCAGGGTGTGTGTGTGAGAGAGAAAGAGAGGTAGAAAGAGAGACAGAGGAGGAATAATGAATGCATCCTGAAAATGCAACTCATCTCCCTTTGTCGTATAGAGCTAAATGAGGAGAGGCTGAAGAGAGTCTCTCAGCTTGGCTGTGTTTGCCTTGCTGAACACAGAAGTGCACTTTGAATAGAAATGAAGAAAAAAGTCCTTGTAGCAGAGCTAGAAATTGATAATAAATTATGTGAATGCTTTGACAACAGATTCAACAGAAAGACATAGTAATGACTGAGCCTTTTTTCATATCAAGTACAGCTGTGTTTGATATGAGTTAAAGTCACTTCCAAGTCTGCGACGTGATCCCACTGTTACACATGTACACTAAATATTTCAGCTGCCAAACCCTTAGCTTGACCCTTCACTCAAAGATTTGAATGGGCTCATTCAAAGGATCATGCCAGGTCATCAAAATATTATATATATTAATCAAATATATTTCACATATTTGCTGACCTGTTTTAACTGCATGTTTTTTTTTTTTGCTATTTTTTATGTATTACTGTCACATTTCCTGGCATAATTCAAGGCAGAGCACAGTGTAAAACCTTGCTTTCACAACCCTCCTCTGAATTTTTGGGAAATTTGCGACATGTAATCCATCACAGTGAACATCCAAAATGTACCTCTCCCTCAGTGGTCCTGCGCATGTTATTCTGGGCCTTCCTCTATTTTGTTTACCCTCTGGGGTCCAATGTAATGCAACTTTGGGAACTTTCGTTGTTTCCATTCTGAACAAACCAGGTCCACCGATGTCGCTATTCTTGTATGTATTTTGTCTTGCTGATTGATTCTGAGAAGGTTGTTGCTGGAGATGGTGTTAAAGACCAGAAGATATGCATGATTCTTTCGTAGGCATGATGTACGTAAGGTAAATAATTTATGGGTGTCTTGCTCTGTTGTTTTCCACCTTTCTGCTCTGTAGTGATGATAATAAACAACTTTGTTTATTCTGAGCTTGGTTTTGGATCTGTATTGGTTAGAATTACAGATTTCTTATAGTTGTAGGCTTCAGCCACATTTTCCCAGTTTTTGTCAATGTCCTTCCCATTCACCTCATGTCTATTTCAAAATTGCAATGTCAATTCTTCCTTTATGGTTGGATCTTTCGACATGCTGGCATCAAATCTTGGTGTTTCTTTGGGTGGCATGCCTAGCCTTTCCAGCTTCAGTTTGTCGTCCACTGTTACAAGGTGATAGTCAATGGCGACATCAGCTCCCCCTGCGCACTTTGACACCTCTCAGCGAGTATCTCCATTTGCCGTTTATTACAAAATTGTCACTTAGGGAGAGCACTGCCAGACAGACTGTTGCTAGCTTCTCACCATCACCATAGCTTCTTGTCCATTTCTCCACATCTGTTTTTGCCCATGGCTCTCTCATGGTTGTCGTTGTTTCCGACCTAGGTCTCCGCACACTAAGAGTAAATCATGGGCAGGTGTATTTTGGATTTTAAAATTGAAGGGCGCTTTAGAATAGGTCTTTGTCTTTTTCTTTGGAATCATTGGTGAGCACATAACATTGGATAACTATAAGGTGGGCATGTTGTGCGTTGAATTTGGCTTTCACACCAAAACCAATCCTTAGTTTGGTAGTCCTCTCCCTTGACCTGAAGTCTTCCAGGTAATGGATTACAGACTCACACCACATGAGAACAAGGCCAATCAACCTCTTTTACCATATATGTGGTATTTGCTACCGAGAACTAGTTTTGGTGCAAATTTCCACTATTGGTAATGCTGGGCAGAGCACCATCTTCTAGGCCAATATTAAAATATACTTTGCAAAACCTGCAAAACTAATGATAATCAGCCAGCCTAAGCTGTACTGGGGGTCAGTAACAATCAAAAATAGCATGCTGACATATTTAGCTTAGCAGTACAGCCTCACAGATCTGCTAGTGTGGCTGAAGACTCTTAGTCTTCATCAAAAATTGATTGGAAAAGATTTGATCACTACTGTCATTTGTTAACAGCAGTATGTAGGTCAGTTAGACTTTGAACAGCCCTAACCTTCACCTGATGCCTCATCATATAATATACCATCTTGCTGTCATCCGCTTTACCTGATTGCTTTAAACTCAGGAGATTTCAACGTGGCCTCACGTCCTCTCAAAAAGTCCTTAAAGTCTTAGCTTGTCACACGCAGGACTTGAGATGATTGACAACTCTGTGAAGTCTACCGCCATCCACTAGTTCAGTTTAGCTCAATTCTTAACAGTTAATTTTCTGTGTCTGGTGCCTCCACAGTGTACATATTGCTGACATCTAGTCCATTGACTGGGTTCAGTGATCATCCCTGTTTGTTCTTATCCAATTACTGAACAAATAGAGAAAAATCCAGTGACAATGAGCTCCTGTGATTAAAACGTTTCTGCATTTTCTCTGAACTGAAGAGCAATAAACACTTACATTTACATATTGCACTCTGAATGTGGCAATTTTGCAGCATCATATATGATTCATTTGTAATACAGAAAGGCAAATTAAAATAACATTAATTTATACAATTGCAATCTAATCTTTAATTACATCCGCAATCAACTGCAATTAACTAATGCAATTACTTAATGCAATTACCTCTTTAAAAGCACACAATACATGTCAACAGTGTTTCATGCAAAATTAGCATTAAGACAACTTAAACCAAAATGCCGGCCTCATCCGATTTGTCTGATCCCAGTCATCTGTCCAAACTAAAGTTCATGTCAGGCCTTAAAATCCTACATATGACAACACCTGTGTTAAGTGGTTGTTTAAAGTACACAGTGCAAAGTGCTGAATACAACAGCTCATCTTATGCAGTGTGTGGGTGTGTGTGTGTGTGTGTGTGTGTGTGTGGTGGGAGGGTTGTGCACTGAGGTGTGAGGGGTGCACACAAGTCAGGATCATCTGTTCGTGAGGTCATGTCGGCCCAATCTTTGTGCTTGGGCTGCCTGACCTGACTTGTACTACTTTACTGGTCCAAATAGGGTCTAAGCTGTCTGGCCTCACCATATGCTGGCTAACAACACTTCTGCCATCAAAGACCCACTCGCCCCTGCTTCAGAAACCAGACCTGCAGTCAACATAGTTTTGACTTTGAATGTGTCTTCGATAAGAACATTTCCACAGCTTTTGACAGGCAGATTGGCACCACAAATGAGCTTTTTCACTGGTTATTGTTGAATTATTTTGATACAATACCCATGTTTTAGAAGTGAACAATACCCCTTTTCATACAAACCATTTGTATTACAATTTCGTAAATTTATAAGCCCATTTTCTAAAACAAGGGCTTTTGTAATAACCATTTTTTGCAGGAATCACATCAATTTATACTGAGCAGCAAAGCACTTAAAAAAAATGCCATTACTTACTCAAAAAATATTTCACTTGCCTGTTAAAAGTAAATAACTTTATCAATAAGTTCATAACTGCCGCCAAAGTGACATGTACCTTAATTATTATTTAAATAAATTCAGTTGAATGACTAAGGAACAGTGTCAGCAGGACAGAACACATTCAAATTGTGTTTTGTTATTTAATTTCTCGATGAGACTTTCATACAATAACTACAGTAATAATAGTCAAATAACCTCTGCAGCTGCCTGAATATACTCATGTCATACAAACACCACTTTTAACAGTCTGTTAGCATCTGTCGATGACACACAGTCACCGTGACCGCCTTATATGTAACAGTCATGTAAAACAAAAAATGAGAAAAGTTTCAATTTGAATTTTTTAACAATAAATGTCTCGATACAGCAAATGTATGATAATTAGGAACTGTTAAGTAATGAAGATTTAAATTCCCCTCAACACTTCATTGGCTATACAAACCTGTCTAGTTGCCCTGTAGTAAAACACACCAAAAAATCTTATGGCATGGTACAACTCTCCCCTACATGTCTCTGCTGTGACGCCTCTGCCTTGCTTCTGTCTCTTCTTCTGTGTTCACCTCTCTGACCAATCCGACACAAACAGCCTTTTCTTCTGTATGAGAGGCCTGTTGACCCTCTGCGATGGCTGTCTGCTCCATGGTCAGTAACTGTGGAACCTACAAAAAATACTCTGTTATGCTCTCTGTGGTGTAAATGTGTTTGATAAATGATAGCTGAGGACTTGCACCTGCAAACTACATTTGGCAACAAAGTTGCACTAAAACTTGAAAATTGAGAAGAGAACCGAAGAAGTCTTTCCTTTCATTTGTCACCCATCTGTACAATGTTGCTACGTTGTAATACTGATGTTGTAAATCAGGGGTCACTTTTCTGAGACTTAACATTTGCAGTTACCAAGCTAAACTAAAACTGAGCCTCCCAAAATCCAACCAAAATGTATGATACTGCCAAAGGCGGTAAAGTGTAGTTTCTTGCAAACTGCCACTTGTGCCAGAACAGTTCCTATGATATCCTCACTGTACCTAACAGAAAACCTGCAGGCCAATCCCCCGCCAAATGGATTCAACGGATTACATAAAAATCTACAACCAGAGTGGATGAACTATGCTCCACTGGTTAAAATATTCAGGAAGAAAGGGAAAAAGCTACAATGAATATATAGAACACGGCAGCACATTGTATATCTGTGTTCCCACAGAGAAATACTTACATAACCTACTGCTGAAACATGACATTACATAAATAGACCCCATTCCGAAAAGAAAAAAGCATGACACATATATGGTACTTAAAAACAGATGATACATACAGTTCATGTAAAGAGAAAATGTAAATGTCTTGTACCTACTAATGCAACTGTATTGTAAATGTAAATGTATGATCCTCTGAGTGGGAAGAACAGACGGTTTTGTTTATATTCCAACAATAGCATGCCTCAGCGTATCTTAGGCTCCTGCAAAAGAACATCTCTAAAAGTGGTCTTTGAAGTTGTGATTGGGATGCAAGATCGGATGTGTGTGTGTGTGTGTGTCTATGAGTGTGTGTGATTTGGGTTACGTCTTCTCATCTGGTCTTGGCATTATGGAGTCAAGCTTGTTTTTCTTTTTTCTCCTCCTTTGCCTCGCAAGTTGCTCCCACCATCTGGCACCAGGCTTTGAAAACCAGGCCAAGTCTCTCCCACCAGAATGGCATGAAAATATACCCACATATAGCCAGCCGTCCTGTCGCTCTCTCTCAAGTCAGCCGCAGACTACAAGCAAAGATAACAGGGTTGGTGGGTTGAATGGAATACAGAGGAATTTGATGGGTCAATGGAGACCCAAGATGCGGCTTCTGGGGGTGAAAATATACATGAAGATTAATTGGTTTTGTGGTGGGTTTGAATCCAAAATTAAAGGTGCAACTACAAGATTGCCAAATGTATTTTTTTATCCAGGTCAAAACTTTACAATCAGCAAGGAGATGCAGAGAGAGAGAGAGAGCTCACTTAAACAAGTCAGGCAGGAGAAAGAGACAGGCGGAGTGAAGGAGAGAATGGGTTCAGAGCTCCAGTGGCTTGTTTGTGTAGTTAACTTTCTGCTCCCGTCAGCGTGGAGGAACTCCATTGACTCCCTTCTGTCGGAGGCCAGGGTCATTTGCATAACCTATTCCCCTCTCTTACTGCCAGTCGCCTCAGCCTCTCCCTCAGTCTCTGTTTACTCTGTGCGGCCAAGGCCATGTTGGATCGCTCCACTGCTGTGCCGTGTCGATTCCCTTGTCCGTGGCTGGGCTTTAATTGCCATGGTTTTATGCTGGGTCAGGCTGTGTGCGATACAAACTCTTTAGTAGGCCTCATTGTGACAATGACCTTTAAATTGCTCTCTCTCTCTCTCTCTCTCTCTCTCTCTCTCTCTCTCTCTCTCTCACACACACACACACACACACACACACACACATAATGCTCACATTGCCTGAGTTTCATTGGCTTTTCTTATTTCTGTTTACTGGGAACTTCCATCTTTCTTCTGAAGTCAGACCCATAAATAAAGCTTTACATTTGAAAGCATTAGTGCTAACACACAACTGTCCAAAAATTGACAGGAGACAAGCAAAATGTGTCACAGGTGTATATATATGAGTCAATTTCAAGGAAAACCTGGTGAAAATTGTAATTGATTTTGTAGAGTAATAAATACTGTCATACAGTGTCAAAAAGAAGGAAAACATTAACCATCTCTGCAGTTTATCATGCTAATGAACGCTACATGACACAACAGCTGGTTATTAAAAATGTTCAGTTCTACAACACATACATTAATTAAATCATAACATCCATCATGTGATATTTGTACTTTTTACAGTCGAGTACTAGCCTACAGTTTACAGTAGTCCACACATTCTTTCATTCTTTCAAACATCTTCAATGCTGAGCTTGTGTTGACACATTGGAGAAAATGTTTTTTTAAGTTGCAGTGCAGTGAGTCGAGATCTCGCGGCCACCGAAATCCCCACAATACACCGAAACAAGCAGTTTCTATGGCATGGATGCTGCTTTCTGCTACCAATCCAACAATGCAATTCATCACATTGATAGGTAAGAAAATTACATTTTACACCAGTCAGTGATGAAGCAAAATGATAGTTGTTCTTAAGTGCCGGATTCAAAGTGTCCAGTATGTGTCTGTCATAAAAGGAGTAGTGAATGAGGGAGTAATTTCAGACACAGCACTGGTATCAGTCTAACGAATGTGATCAACATAATCACAGTAAACATATTACTGTACAGCTCATCTCCAGCTGCACATACTGCATGGGAGATTTTCTATATACTTCGCAACCTTTGTAATTGTCTATACAAGACTAACTGTATAGTATCTTCCTTGTATTGGCACGAGGAAAAACATGTCCCAATCCATGGTCACATTTTTGTTTCCCTTAATCCGCATTGAATCATACCAGCTGCTGCACTGCTCTCTATGGGTGGAGATTTGCTGTCAGTACCCCAACCTGTGATGTCACAGCAGGCGTTTCACGTTTTGACAGATGACGCAAAACACCATCTGACATCACTGATTGCGGGGATGTCACGGGCTTATTATGTTGCAAAGTATAAGTAAGTAAGCATTGCAGTAGCAGTTTTTGTCCTGATCGTGATTCACTGTGGATTTGTCCTTTAAAATCTGGAAGGTGAAATGGTGAAAGCTCAGCTCTAATGATCCCTAAAAATCAAATTAAGCTGTGGTGTGAATTATTGTATGGTTATGTGGTGTAGTGATAATCAATGAACAGGCATATCTTATGTCCCAGGTAAATCCATAAAAAAGTGTGCATGTTTTCATGTGAAACAAGTTGGTAATGAGGTCTGGAAAAACATGATTAACTTTTGGTGAAACTCTGACTTGGGAAACTGGCATATTCTGACAATTACACAGCACTGGCACAGGTAGGGTCTCGACTGAGTGCCATCTAGTTTAGTGGAGCAGCCAACAAGATCAAAGAGGCAAACATCAAAACACTGGAAGACTCCAGGAAGCTGTGTTTCTGAAGCAACGCCGCACTCCTTTTCATTGTCTTCTGTGCATCTTTGTGCCCAGTTATATGTGCTCTTATCACTCTTGACTGACTCCACTGAAGAAGAAAAGTGAGGATGCCAAAACTACTTTCTTTATAAACTCTGAAAATAAAAAGAGTGAGAGAAAAAAAAGACACGACAATGTGGGCTGAGTGGTTGGAAAGGGCTAGAATGTTCAATATGATGTAATTGGCCATAGTGACTGATCTGAAAAAAGGGTACAATTGATTATTGAAAAGTTGATCCCTTGTCCAATAATTACAATGACAGTCAGCTCTGCCCTCTTTTCTGCCATATTTCTTTAGATATTTTGATAAAATTGGTGGAAGCGTGCTGAGTGACAGATTATCAAGATTTAAAGAATCTGAGGGAAGAGTATTAATTAATAAAACTTTATTAGAGAAATTAAAAAGTAACTTACTTTGAAGGGATCCCTAAATGTTTATTTATTTTTTTAATCTGATTAACTAGATGTGTTGCATGAATATTCATAATGGATATAATGGAAGAGATGGAAACAGATTATCTGCTATGGGGACCCCTAACGGGAGCAGCCAAGGGAAGAAAAGGAAGATTTATAATGGATACAAGTCTTCAGTTCCTCTCTGGATTGACGTTTTTTCCATTTCAAAGTTTTTGCATTGTTCAAAACAGAATCTGTCAAAACTAAATAGACTATTTCTGCCTCTTCAGTGGTTTCCTGTGTCGGTATAAATAGACAAGCTGGCAAGGATACCTAAACTCAGCCTACTGATCATGGATGGATTAAGGATAAAAGGCCCGCTGTCTTCGGCCCGTCCAGAGTCTCATGGAGTAAAGAGCTAGCTGGACCCCAAGCTAAGCTAAGCGAAGCGCTTGCTGGCTTTAGCTTCATATTTAGTATACAGAACAGAGTGTGGTTTCGATCTTCTCATTAGTTGGCAAAAAAGCAAATTTCCCAAAATGTAAAACCTTTTACTGCATTACACAGCTGATGAACCAGATTATCAAGCCAATTTAGCTCCTGATGTTTGTATCGAAATGGATTTAGACAACCAAATTAACAATGTGCAATATCTAATCTACTCATAAACCACTTGAACATTGATTTCATCAGGTATTTACCGCAAAGACTCTCAGATTGAATTGCACGTTGAGTATATTCAATGTCACACAACAGCAGGAAAGGAGTGTGCTGGGGGTTCAAGTGGATTCTCGTTCAATTTCCTGAATAAATGATGATGGTTTTGCTCATTTTGGCCGGTAATGTATTCAAAAAAGAATTTTCTTTAGTTTTTCAGCTTTTCACAGAGCTGGCTGTCCCATGTTGGCACTGTGATATAGCCTTATTTCATATTGATTTTCATTTTAATATAAGATGTGATGAGAAGCGCAAGAAAGCAGGTAATAGCATAAGCAGCAACAGCGCTGTGGCACAGGTGGGCTGTAATTGGTGGGTAAATGGATAGGGCAGTTGTCTTATCTAGCTCTATAATGGAGCGCAAAAAAGATGATTCAGATGGTGAAAAAAGAACGTGTTTCTTTTAGAGGACACGACAATGAAAATATGGGTAAATAGATGAACGGGGGGTAGCATGTATCTGTTTACAGCTCAAGTGGAGTCCGTTTATGTTAGAGACGGATAAAACAGAAAGGGACATGAATAATGGATGAGGCAGGGATGGAAGAAAAGATTAATGAATTTTCAGTGTATATCCCGAATTAAGTAAAAACAGAGATGAGATGCTTTTCAAATGATGAAATTATCATCCAGAGGAAAAACTATCTTAGTTTATATGTTGTACTTCATAAATACACTCAGCATGAGCGTACATTTACCAGTGAAGTCCTGTATACTGAGTGCTTTAAAAATAACATTGACGGATTGGATTAGTAGATACAATAAAAAGTGTGTAAGAAGAAAGGAAGTAGGCCTATTGAGGAAGGATAATATAAAAGACACGCATTCAAGCAAGCATCTTTATTATCATCATGTAAAAACTTCAACCTAAAGGTCAGGATAATGGCTCCATTGTAAGAGCTGTCAGTGCTAAGAGTTTGTCATAAACACAGGGGGCTCACACATCCCTGGAAGACTCATGGGTATTATAAAGCAACAATCCCTCAACAACATGTGTTCCTGGAATTAGACCTACTATGTATCTGGCTAAAGCTCATGGAATCAGACCATCAGTGGTGAGGGTGTTACATCTGTATGGTTGTGAGTACTTTGTTGTCTTGTGAAAACCAAACTCTAACACTGCGGGTCTGAGATTGTCCCTGAAATACATTACAGGACATTATGATACAGTATGAGTATGTTGATTTATATACCAATTTCATACACATACGATTTACCTAGATGTGACATTAAATCAAAGATTAAAAGATTGTTTTAAAAGAAAGTAAAAAGATAAAACAGAGAAACCAGAGGAAGTTTAGGATGTACATAAGGTTCAGGCAACAGTGGTACAGAATACATGCATAAAAATGTCTTTGAAACAACAACACTTTTGCACACTAAGCACTGTGAACGGTTGGGAAACCGGGCTGTATGTAGGGTTACAAGCAGCAGGCGATTTGTAAATTTTTAACTGGGGGATGGCCTGATGGGAGCGCACACATAAACAATCGACCAGCGCTCTGTGCCGCAGTGGGGGCTCTGCGGACTGAGTCGAGCACATCTTCACCGAAGTTGGCAGTGGGCCTTTACAGGCCGCGGCTCACTTACTGCAGATCACTATTGCTGCTGGATGCTGGATATATTAACGTTAAAACCAATAATAAAGCTATTGATACCGCACAGATTCGTGCTCTACTTTATGACAGCTTTGTTTATGTCACCGCAAGCAGCACCTTCGGATGCCGAGCCATCGGGAACCGCACTCTGAACAGGCACGCCCTCCGATAACGCTGGACGCAGCACGCAGCACGCCCCTGACGGGTACTGCACTAGTGTCAAAAGTGAAAAAAATGGCCATTATAATTTCCCAGAGCCCAACATGATTCATATGATTCAATTAGCTTGTTTTTTCTGACCAACAGCCCCAAACCCAAATATATTCAATTTTTTGAGGTAGAGTGCTTTTCATCAGTAAGGTTAAACAGCCAATAATGGTCAATAAATCAATTATTTGTGTGTGGCATTTTGAACTAATTAATAACTACTACAGCTCAGAAATAATTTCTATTGCTTATAGACTCAACAGTATAACACCAAACACACCAACTTCACAGAAACCCACCCAATAAAAATGTTTTCTCTCTAACATGGCTCCATTTAAAACAGTCGACTCCTGCAGAGGCTGAATAAGTGCTATCTGCTGGGTAACTTTGTCAACATCATAATCATCTTTGATTGGTGTTTCGTTGCAGTACAGAATCACAACAGATGCTGCCTCATTACCCATACAGTGTTGAATTAACACACACACACACACACACAAACACGCATGCAAGAATGTGCACAGGAAGAAGGCGTGGTGGCTGATTTGTTGCTTTTATTTTTCGCTTTGGATGTGAAAAGACGTATTTTATTGAGTTTTTAAGTATATCCAAAAAAAAAAGAAAAGCAGTAATCGTAGTTGCAATGAAGATTGGAATGAACCTGGACATAAATTCATTCAGCATATATGTAGTTATGAACCCATAGACTGCATATAAACTATGGTTCACATTAACACAAACAACATCAGTACCCAGAGGATAAAGGATTAGTATAGATTTAAGAAGATTCCACTGTTTGTTGAGTGTGTGTGTGTGTGTATGTGTGTGCACATGTGTCCTATATCAAACACAGCTCGTCTTTTAGATACAAAAAAAAACAATACAAAAAATAAATGTCCATTATAAAGACACCATGTTTAATCTGTCACTGTCATCTGTCCCGGGGGGAGGTAAGTGCTTTTTGTGTGTTTTTATATTGAGAATAACTATGCATAGACCTGACAATACACACCTTTTGCTGTGCTTGTCGGTAATGAAAGGCCAAAATACTCTACACATGGACAAATCATCCACAAACTCCAAGGTGTTTACATTATAACACACACACACACACACACACACCCACACACACGTTGTGTCTCAGCAGGAAAACATATCTTAATGTGTAGATGAGATTTCCTCGGTGGACACAAAATCTGTTACAGCAAATGAAACGCTTTGTGCCGCTTAGCACGGACTACTTTAAGAACTGCTTTGGGCGATGAGCGCTTCAACACCCAGCCGTGGAGCGTCAGATTGCATGAGTGGGTGCCCCGACTAAACGCTGGCTATTTGGGATTTTAATAATAGATCAATAATGCATGTAGTAAAGATTACTGTGGTGCAAACTGGAAAAGCCAATTAAATTCTACTTAACATAACCTCTTTCCCCATGTGCACCTCACTTTGTGATCCTTCACTTTGTTGTTGTTTGTTGCCTGTATACTGCACCTACTCTTCTCCTGCTGCCTCTATAGTCAGAGGTAGATTAGACTGGGACACAGATTAAAAGAAGGGGGGCACATTTGTAAAATGAAGAAAAAATGTGTCAAGACTCAAACTTAAAGTCCAGGTTCTGGGTAAAAAATTAACTGTGGATTATTAATTGTTACATTGTCTAGTCATTGCTCAGTTTATTAAATTAACGTTAAACAACATTAAATATTCTAATATGAATAAATAGCTGCTATTTGTAACTCCAAATGGCCTGCAGCCACAGACAGATTATGAGACAATGGGCCCCACGGATACAGACATGGGGCTCCATAAGAGCAAGACTGAAAAAGACACAAAACATGGTATTCGTCTCTTTGAGGTCAATTAACGTCACTTTGAGGTTGTTTTCTAATTGTTTGGTTGACTTCCCAACAAAAAATGTTATCAGTCCCTTCATACAGCGGCTGCGGTCCAGGAGCCCTGGGCCTGTGCCTGGAAGGCCCATTATCTATTCAAGATGCTATTAGGCAAACTACCTATCACCCTCTGCCTCTAATAGGGGTGGCAGCAGGGGCGGCCAATCAGATTGTAGACCACAACTCCCCCCTCTCTCTCCACATATCTTTGCAAAAACTCCACCTGATCTCCATTTGAACCCACAGTATGGAAAACATGGATGATCACCACACACAGTGCTCTACCACCACCCTCCCTCCCAGTCTCAGTGACCTCACCATCTGTGACTGAGAATTCCTGTCTTTAACTAAACCCCCGTCATACTTGTCTCTGCGGCTACTGTGTGTGAAGCAGTGCTGGTGGCGGGGGGGGAGGGAGAGGGGGGCCCTGCCGGAGCATGGGGTAAGCTCCACTCAAAGCTGTCGTAAACACCACTAATGCATCGCTAAACTTGGGGAATCTCGTGTGCCTCCGTGCGCACGTGTGTGTGTGTGTGTGTGTGTGTGTGAGTCTATTGCGCGCACACGCACACAGCCAACTAATCCCTCATAAACCTACATTTTATCGCTTACCACACCATTAGCTCAGCTGTGGCATTCTGCCTGGAGATCTCAAAACAGAGGGACTACAAGAGTCTGTGCTATTTCTTTGTTGCTCTGTGTGTAGAATCCACATTTCCCTGGGCCTTGTGAGAGTTGAAAAGAATTATGTCCTTCTCAGCTGGGAAACAATGTAATATTAACTGCAACAGCGGTGTTTTTTTTTTTCTTTCTTTTTTTTTAGGTTTATGTAGCCAAAACTCTAAAACAAGATGTAAATTTAGACACTTTGAGCTGCAGCTCTGGGGAAAATGTTTTTATCTTCATTTAAAGTTGACTTTGTCAGCTTTTTCAAAAGAAAGTGTGAATGCTAACTATATTTGAACTGTTTACTTTTTAATTTCATTAGGACTTAAACTGATATTAATGTGATTAGCACTTTTTGCTTGCTTGCCGGATTCATACCACAAACTGACTTCTAAAAATTTTGCGAGAAGAGAATTGATAGAATAGTATATATTATTTTTTATTTTTTTAGTATAAACATTTCTCCTACTACCGCAGACAAACAAACACACACACAGCAGTAGGAGACAGGGCCTGTGTGAGGCTGTCTACAGAGTGGCGTCAGTGACAGAGAGCGATCTCCTGGGGGGTTTGAGCTGGGGAGCGAGGTGACACTGTAACAGTCTCTGATCAACTCAGGAGCTGGGGAAGTGCGTCTGTGTGTGTGTGTGTGTGTGTGTGTGCGCACATGACCTCACCTGTCACTATCTGTCTTTGCATTTGTTTGTTTGCGAGTCAGTGCAGGTGTCACTGAGTGAGTCTGTTAGAACACATTTGTGTGTCTTTATGTGTGTGTGGGTGTGTGTGTGTGTGTGTGTGTGTGTGTGTGTGTGTGTGAGTGAGAGGGGGTGTATATTACTTGGTTTGCTACATACAAAATGCTTCAGTTGTCAGCTGCAGACCCTGTCTCCCTCAGAGGACCGTACTCCACACATCTCAGCGTCTGCTTCATGGCGATGAGAGCATCCTTACATTGAGGTCTAGGTACCGTGTGCATTTTGAGTTGAAATCCAAAGTTTGTTATAATTATTTTGCAAAATTTGTATGGTTTCTTCAACAGCTGAAGCCTTTTGATTGGGTTATTTTATGTTTGTTTCAAGATTAACAGTGCAATCAGGGAACTGGAACTCACCCCAGTCTCAGTTTCTTGGTCACTGATGCCATTCAAAAACAGCGTAACTGGCTATGAGTGGTATGGTAGTGAAAATGTAGCTTCCTGAATAATTGTGTGTTTTTTCAGCATCCATATTTGCCATAAAAAAGCCACATTGTTCTTTACATACAGTTGTTTTGTTTTGACAAACTCAAACTAAGCTTGTAGCATTAATAACACAAGCTGACCATTTTATTTTTTAATTAAAATGGATTGGGCTTCCAAAATGCATCATTACAGTTTTTTCCCTTACTGTACAGAACTGTTAGTCTCATGGTAAACAGAAACGGCATCCAGAGCTTTGTTTTGTTTGCAGTTGCCCTATTTTCCCAACAAAGTCAATTCCCTGTTTGAACAAAGTGCCTAAATATGCAAAGACTGAATAATCTTTCTCCGGGAGATAGGAAAAACATCCACTTCATGGCGACCTGTGAGTCAGTCTACTTAAGACAGCAAACACAAATACTTGAATGAGGTGAGGCGAAGTTGAAGAAAAATCAAAACAATGTTCTGCAGGAAACAAAGGGATACACATGGAAATTAAATAAAACAGAGTTTTCCTTTCCATTGTGTCAACATCTGATTTGAGCTTGACACTGGGTGCTTGTGTCTTTTTTTTTTTTTTTGCTTAAGCTGTTTGACTCGGCTGTCACTATGAAATCAAACATCTTTTATATTTCTCCTTTTGTTTTTGTTATATTTATTTATTTTCATTTTATATTTATTTGGCGAGGTGTCTTAATGAGGAATCAACTCTCAACCCCTAAATTTATAAATACGTCTGATGCCACAATTTGATTTACCATTTGCCCCCATGCGGTTAATAGTAATTTTTTTCACACTAAAATAAACTAAAAGTAGATTGTAATAAGGGTGTCAATGACAATCAAAGCAACCTCTCTATTAATCTAATACCAGAGCCAAAAGTTGTTGTTTCTTTTTTGTCTTACAAGACAAAAACAGGATTACTTTGAATTAACATGTTGGTACAAAAATGAAGGCCAGGTAGGAATAGAAGGCACAGTGTTCACTTCCAGGCCACAAAAAAAAAAAAAAAAAAAAAGCTTTGTAATTACCCCGGTGAGAGTAACACTCACACATTTAACAGGTCTCTTAATTACTTAGGGAGGTTTCTTGAAAATAAATATGTAGATGGAGAAAATGTTCTGAGACAGTACACAGTACAGTTGTAGGGCTGCAACCAACAGTTATTTTCATTATCAATTAATCAGTGAAAAACATGCTTTATCATTTTAATAAAATTTAACAGCCCAAAACCTAGAGGTTATATATGACAAAGAAAAGCATAATATCACCACAGGTGAGAAGCTGGACCCACCAATTGTTTGGCATTCTTGCTTGAGAAATGACTAAAATCAATTGATTATCAAAATAGGTGGCGATTCATTCCCTGTCAATTGACTAATCAATTAATTAACTAATCATTGCAGCTATGGTAATTACCCATGCAAGAAGGAAGCAGGAAATTAAAGGCTATAGTAGTCATGTAGCAGAGTAAAGCTATAACACATTAACCAGTGCACTCCAATAACACTGTTGGACTCAGTGTTTTTTAAGAAAAAGATCCAAATCAATGCAGCAGAAGATATTTTTACTTTTTAATCCATGGTAAAATTTTGCTTAACAAATGTATCCGTCTCACGGTTATACAGTAGATCATAAGTTACATATCAGTTCCTCTCTAGGAAATCATTAGGAAACTACCATTGCCTAGAGGAGAGAGAGGATCAATACTACTTTTATGTCTTCAGGGTTATCTTAGTTTATCATAAATAAGATAAACCTCACTAATTATCAGATTATATCTTGTTTGTTTAATCCATAAAAAAATGGAAGTGTAAAAACAATGTTGTGGTTTTAAAGAGGTTATGTGGCTTAGATAAGCTACTAAGCTAAGCTAGCCCGCTGCCTGGCCTCATATTTCCCACACAGACAATCTCCTCATCTAACTCAACAAGAAAACCAATAAGCGTATCTCCCAAAATGTCGGACTACTCTTTAAGGGCTAAAAAGAAGCAGACCAAACTAAAACAGCATTCCCCAGTCATGTGCAAACAGTAGTGCCCCAGGGGGCATTGAGGTAGCTGTGTGTTTATCTTATTCATTCTTTGCTCTGAGATTTAGAAGGCGAGGATGTGTGCCATTGTGGAGAGTCATCAGAGAAACCTTTCTTATTGCTAATAATGCGAGATCAGTGCGAGCCGTGCAAACACGGCAGTGCAGCACCCAGCGCCACGCTCTGCGGTGACCACAGAGACCAGCTGGCCATTACCTCCCTGCAAAATCCATATGTCAGTTGGTTTACCAGAACCAGCAGATTGATTCTTGCATCGAGTCCAATTGGCAAAGGGAAAAGGTCACGGTTATTAAGACATAAAAACACTGGGATGTGGGATGTTGTGACATTCAGTGCTATTGAAAATGAAGTTGATTTAAAGCCAAATGTGTATCCCTAAATGTCAACATGGCTCACACATGTAACAGCTGATTTTATTACTGGATTTAGATTTTAGAATCCGCTGCAGTTTAGGGCTGAGGCATCGTAGCTGTGAGCTTACTCTACAGAGGATTAATATTCCTGAATCCTACAAGCTTAGGGAATAACTTATTGTCAGTGTTGAAAAAGCTGGTGGATCCTGCTGTGTATTTTTCTCCCTCCGGGGAAGACCAGCTGAGGAGTCTGCTATTGGACAGATAATGTTATCCTTTGAAATCCCCCATATTTGTTTGTATATGCCTTATCTGCAGTATTCAGCACTTTGAATGTCTAGCTAAGGTAAAGACCTGCAAACCTGATTTTTGATTTTCTAGGCGTTCACTATTAAAATATGTCCAACTATTAACACAGCCATTGTATTGAATGCACTTTTCTTTTTCTAGTTGGTCGCAGTTCTTTTGTAAAGAGTATATGTAAAAATGAATAAATAAATAAACAAATAGAGTACTTTACGGTAAAAATAGGTAGATTTGGTGACATTTTTAAAATATTGAGTAGTGAGCTTCTGTCAACAGGGTTTTTAATAGGATTTTCAGATATATCACTACTGCATGTGTGTCTGCTTGTGCTACCTTCACTTCATTTTTTTCCTCTCCATGTTCTCTTAGAGAACAACTGTGATATTTCCTTCACCTGGGAGAATGTTTCCCATCTGTTGTTCCAGACATCATGCCAGCAAGTACATACTTCAATACCCAGGAGAATCTTCTGTGGTAGGAAGAGACAAGGATCAACAGATTTGTTGTATATCTGAACTGTGTGTGCGCATTTGTGTGTGTTTGTGTGTGTGTCAGATAGAAATAGAGAGACAGTATGATAGAGTGAGAAAGAGAGAGCCAAAGAAAGATTCAGAGAGAGGTGGGAGAGAATAAGAGAGGCGAAGATGTACTCCTATGTGCAAAAGAGAATCACTCTTGCTCAGTGACTTTATTAGTAATCCGTTATACACTGAGTGTGTGAGGGAGAGAAAGAGAAGAGAGGAGGGAGGTGAGGTAAATTATGCTTAATGGGGTTACCAGTCAATGTTAGATGTGGCTGGAAAAAAATAAACAGACATGTCAGTTGAGCACAACACTAGGGGTGTACAGAAGGAAGAGGCAGAAACATTATATTATATTTATATTCTGTACATCTACATATATATTAGTTGGCTTCTGGCAAGACATCACACGACCAGGAAAGGGAGGCAGGGCCTTACCGAGAGCTGCTCTCAGCAGGAAAAGACTTTATTCACCTGGCCTACCTATGGATTGGCAGATGGGGTGGTGAGGGCCATCTTCAAAAAGATGGATTCAACAGTATGCTCCAGAAATCCAAGCAGTGTGTCGGGGCTCAGTGCTCAGCAAGCCTGTTCAAGCTGGAAAGGAGACTCAAACTGATTGCAAACTTTGGGTTCAGGAGCAGCTATGCCGATTCGGTCCTTAACGCGCTGGGGCTGTTCGCTAGCTATTTGTGAAGCAGCTGGGGTGAGGGTTATGCTGCATTCACATGGATTCAGGGAGACAGTAGATGGCAAACTGGATATAATTTCAGTGGACGAGATCAGGATGGTAAAAATAGCTGAGGCCGGCAAAGAATACTGGCAGCAGTAATGGTAGACAGCATTATATTCCAAAGTTAAAATATTTATACTTTTTGCCGTCCCCTAGGATGGAATTTACAATCGGAGAAAACATGGGAAAACAGCGAGAAGCTAATAACTTGGGCGATCTGGACAACTGGAAGCCCTACTATTCCATCAGACTGTTTTTCCTGTGCCGTCCAGAAAGTGTTGTCCGTCTGCCGTCTGCCTGAACCCATGAGAATGCGGCATTAGTACCGGCAAGTCTGAGGCCATAGCAGCGGCCGATTGCCTCCTTTTGGTTGGGAACAAGCTTCTGCCCTAAGCAAAGGGATTCATGTATCTCGGGGTCTTGACCACAAGTTGAGCGAAGACCTATTGGCGGGTAGTCCACATGGAAATGGCTTTTATATCATGCTTTCAATTAACCAGTTCTAACCCTTTACCAAAGGTCTTGAGATGGGGACCAAAAAAATTACATTACAGATCCAAGCAGCTGAATGAAATCCTTTCACAGGGCATTTGGGGCATAGGGGGTGAAGAGCTAAGACACAGAGCTCAGATGAGATCCAGCTGCTCCATCGAAACAGGAGAAACCAGTTGAAGTGGGTGGGGCCTCTGGTCAAGATCCCTACTGGACGGTTCACTGTGGGGATGAGACAGACGGGACAGACCCTGATCCACGCTGTAGGGTTTACATATACCACCTGACTCATGAATATTTAGCTTGAAGCCCATTATTAATATACATCATATAGTGTATATGGCATTGGATTTAATTAACTGGTACCTCAGTGTATATATATATATAGAGAGAGAGCACCTGTTGTTTGGGCCGCTGACTCGTATTTATTCTTCTGTCTTTATGCCTTTCATAATAACAGTTTTTAATTTCAGTCAGAGCTGTGCTATCACACTGAGCAGCATTAATTGTAGACGGATAGAAAACATCATGTTATCAGGACTTTTAGCCTTTGTGCAAACAACCCTTTTAATTAAGACTGTTCAGTTGTGCTCCAAGCTCATATTTGCAGAGGGATAGGGGTGGGGGTGAAATAGATTATGCAAGGAAGAACAAGAGAGAGAGAAAAAAAATTAATAATAACTGAATGAGCTCAGACCAAGCAGTGCTAAAAGGCACAATGTTCTGTTGCCAGAAATTGTCAAACAGCAGCAAAAAAAAAAAAAAAAAAGGAAAAATCTAATAAGTGAAGTTGAAAAGACACCATTGCAATCAGTTCTTTCTCACAAATGTAAAGACTCCAATTATGCAAACAAAACCAAGGTTTGTAAACCACAACATTAAGTGAATACACCATCTGGCCAAATCATGAGAGCTGCCTGACTTTAAAACAAACAGCAGCCATAAGTTAATGCTTTCAACAAAAAAACTAAAGACTGAGCCAAACAGTGAGCAGACTACCATGCTGCTTTAACCTTAAAAACAGAATGCGCTGTGTACTCCACAAACACTGACTACAAGGAATTAAACATGTTGAGCGGGGTAAAGTGCGACAGACCCAAGGATGATTTTCTAGGGAAATTCAACTTGCTCAGAGTCAACAACAATGACAAATACAGCTCATGACAGACAAAAGTACAGACAAACATGAGCCCAACAAAAGTTAATTTCCCCTCCACTGCAGCAACTCTCTGTTTGAAATCAAAGTGGTTTACAAAAGCTGGGGTTGATGTTCATGTGCAAGTCCAGGCAGCCACTTGTATTAATGGAAGGAGCCTCCTCTCAGTGAGCTGAAGCCCAGATATTATGCTGATAGCTAGCAGAGCTTTCCTTGGTGAAGAGAGAGTCACAAACAAATAATGCACAAAATGGAGCCATCATGGTGTCAGCCGAAGAGAAGGCCAGCTGAACGTAGGCAGGTGCTACAGGAGAGTGACTATTGGAATGCTAATATTGCTCTGTGTCGCTAGATGTGTAAATAAAGAACTGTTTGCTCACGTGTTCACTATAAGAGCTTTACAAGGTAATGATGTCTGAATTGTTTTTGTACAGCTTTTTCTGCCGCCGCCCCCCCAAGTGGGAAAAAAAAAATCTGTTTAAGCAGGTTCAGCTTGGTTTAACTTTAAGCACTGTCATATGTCATATTGTCATATCAACATTAAAACTCTTGTTTTACTGTGCAGTGTGACTAAATCTCTACAATGCACTATAATTTTTCTTTGCTTCTTTGAATTGACATTGTGTATGTAATCTAGTATACAAATAAATGTGCCTTGCCTCACTTGCTTTGACAAGATTGGATTTTATTTGTTTCCCAAATGGTGGATATTTCGCCAACTAAAATTGATATTTTCAGATACAGGCGGCAGGGAGTTTTATTTGGAGCTTTGGGAGCTAGTTTCCGAGTCCATTAGAAACAGCTCGATCCATATTGGGTATGATGAAACTAGCTAATTTCCATATGAAGAACCTCCAGTGTCAACACACACACACAATGTATTGACAGGGGTTGGTAACAGCATTTGCCAGAATGAAGGAGGCTCAGCCTATCAGAATAATTTTTTGGCACAATGAAATGTGTTAATAGCAGCGGTGCAGTGAGGGAGATGGGCACTGTGTAAACAAATGCGTGACTTTAAAATACATTGAGGTCAGGGAGAGGAATTGGTTGTGGCTACACTACTGTTTTCCCAATAGAAGGCTCAGTGAGACCCACACCGAGAGCTTTTGAATCAAATCAATTGTTTGCTGTGTGGACTACACAACAGCTATTTATTGGATTATTACCAGAGACTGTAATAAATACCACATATAATCACAGCTTTTATATTGCTTTATTTTACACTGAATCGTGTTTACATTACTGCATTTACACTTGTGTACTCCTAAACATGCCTGAGTCAGTGTTAAGTGATTAAGATGAATTGAAAAGATGTAACTGAAAACAATGTCACAGCAAAAAAAAAAGACACAACACAGTGACAGGATCAAACTTGCTGCAAAAGGCCTCTTTTATACTGTATGAGATGGATTATCCTGGTTTAACATTGTGAAAGAATGACTGAAGCTCACACCGTAAATATGATTACCACTGGCCTTTATAAGATTTGTACACAGATTTTAATTAGATCCATCAACAGTGTGAGTGCTGTATCTGATAAATTGGGTCATTCTTGTAAAGCAGCCCTTCTTGCTAGTGGCGGATTCACCCCGAGGACGAATACGCACAGCTGCTGCTGAGACAAGAGGAAAGAATCAAGAACGCTCAGAGAGAGAGAGGGGGGGGGGGTGGGTGGGTGGACGACAAATGCACCACACATTGTGATAGTTTTGGTTGTAAAGGCCGATTTCTGGAGTTTGTGTATTATTTTATTTCAGAGAAAAGTCTGCTCAGTGGCTCGGAATATAAATATGTTTCTTTTCACACTGCCACTCTCTGTTAGATATACCAAACAGTACTTTACTGTCTTTATAACATAATTGAAAATACTAGGTACTGTATTACTTTCTCATAAAAGTAACTGGTGGGCATTTTAGGAGGCTAATGAAAGAAAAGAAAAAAACTGCAGTTGCTTCACATGCGTACCTATGAAGAGTGAAAATCACAGTGAGGTTTTTCTTTATGGTTTGGGAAGAGTTCACTTTGAGTTCCACATTCTGTTTCAGTTAAGGTCTGAAGAGTCAGTGCGGCCATGCACGCCTCTTTACAATGACACCCATGACTCTCAATACAGCAGAATTGAAACTTACTCACAATAGTCATTTTAAGTGCTAATCTGTCTTTGCAGAAGTAGCTGCATGTGAACCTATTGAATCCATTTCTTTCTTTGTGTGCGCAGGTATACTCCACAGGGGCCCTTCCTCCTTGACTTCACAGAGCCACTAATCAGTCTCCCTGTTTTCCAAGCCTTCATCTTCATCTTTCTGAATGTATGTGCATGTGTGTGTGTGGGTCTGTGTGTGTATGTTGGTGCATGCCATCTCCCTGAGACAGCTGCTCCTGAATAAACATTGTTTACTTCATAATCGAGCAGGGGAGAGCACTGAGGGCCTGAACTCTCTCTGTAACCACATACACTTGCATGGACGCACGCGCACACACATTCACAGACGCATACTTAAATACAGAGCGCACACAGGTATCAGCTTTATTAGCTATAATCATCTCCACATAATCCATATGCATCCATCATGCGTTAGACATCAAAATGATTTTGTTTATGCAGCAATCCATCACTGATGGGGCACGCCTGAAAGATAATTCCATAAAAAGGTAAAAATGGTACTCCACCCTTAGTGTCATGAATATGCAACACTCCTAGTTTTTTACAGACGCTCACAGAGGAATATGTGGTCTCACACACACACACACACACACACACACACACACAGATAAATTGGCACACACATGCATAAATACACACATCCTGGTTGGCATTAGGGGCTAGAAGGCACTTGGTTCTCCTGCAGGAACAGATGGCCTCAACTCTGGAGGGATGATCACAGGGAGGATGGAGGTCAGGAACCAGCAAGGGAGGGAGGGAGGGAGGAGGGGGAGGGGAGGAAAAAGAACGAAAGCTGGAAGGAATGATCAGAGTGGCCTGATGGCAGGCAAGGAGATGTAAGGAGGTTTGAAATGAGGATTGATATTTGGAAGGAAAAAAAGGATGATCAGAGGAGAGGGCGAGAGGTCTGCAGGCAGACAGGAGAGGTGGACGGAACAGAGCTAAGGAGCCAGAGAATGGAAAAATGAGAGAGAGGTCTAATTGCATGCACGTTGGGAGGAGGGGGGAAATGGTGGGATGGGGGGGATCTATACAGTAACATAACTGGGATGGAAAGATCAGAGAATTGAGGAAAGAGGAGTGATGGCCAGAGAGAAAATGGGAATAAGGAGCGACAGAGAGGTTGAACAGAGTGCAAAGGTCAAGACTGAGGGATGGATGTGAAGGTTTGACATGTGCATGGGTTAGAGGGAAAGATGAAATAAGATGTCTGGAGATGAGGAAGGAGATGGACAAAAGGAATGGAAATGATGAAAAGATGTTAGAAGAAGGGATGAAGGAAGGAGACAGTTGATGGTTTCTGGTTGTAGATGCAGTTTGGCTTGAGTCCAGTAGGGAGCTTGTGAGCAAGGCACCAAATTGACTTTTACAACCTGATATGTCTTAGAGTAATTGTTCTGTCACAGCTATTTAGAGATATGTAACGGCAGTGTGAATGTTGAAAAGGTGGCTTTACTTCACTTTTTGAAATCGACGTTTTGTGAAATAACAGGCCCAGTGGGCGCACTGGAGAGCAGCGCTTTCTGCACGAAGGGCACATGTGCAGCGCAGTTTTGGCGTTGATTGTTGGGTCACTGGCTGCGTCTCGCTTGCGCGCATTGCAGACATGCCGAGCCCCTCCCCCACCAACCACCCACCTTTTCAGCATTACTCACTTAGTCCGTCTACCCGTCCCTCTCTCTCTCTCTCTCTCTCTCTCTCTCTCTCTCTCTGCCCTCTCTCTAATCACGGCCTCAGGGCCCGGCAAACGGACGACCGAGGTTAACGCTCCCCGGAGGAGAGGAGCAATTGTAAATGAGGAAGAGGTGAAGATGAGCGGGTGAAACGGGCAGATAAAAGCGATGAGGGATGAGGGGGACGTGATGTGAGAGCGCCCTTAAAAAAGACTGACACATGAGAGAGAAAAAGAAGGAAAAGAGACAGGACATGAGAATTACAATTTGAGTCAGCTATGATCTTTTTTTTTTCCTCGTTACTTCCTTATCTTTCCTGCTCTGGCATTTCACCCCTGACTACTCATTATTCTGATCATCACTGGCGATTGCTGCACACACAAAGTTGTCTTCCGCTCTCACTTTCAAATGTATAGACACATGGAAATGATAGATAGAAATGCCGAGATTTGAGACCCACTGAATGCCACTTTGAGTGGCTGTGCAGAAGTGTAAGTACCTCAGCTTAAACATGTGAATGTGTGTGTGTAAATGTAAGCCTTCCATGGGACTTTTTTACAGACCTGTGCATGTGTACAATGGTTTGGTGATTTGCAGTTCAAAAGATGTTTAGTTGTCGAGGTTGGAAAAGAAGAAAAAGGGTTGAAGGTTACAAATAAGTGCTGTTTTATAGTAATTCAATGACTATTTCAACATACAGTTAAGATACATACGTTACTTTGATTTTTACTCATTTCAACTGATATGCATATTTGCGTTCTTGCAGAGTTAGATAAAAATATTGATACAGGGTCAACTCTACATTCCCAAGGTCCTATGTTCCACAGCTATATACTCACTTAACATAACACATAAGAGACACTTTACATCTGTCTTCATAGTGATTCAATAGAATTATACATCCTCTTTACAATGTAATTCATCTGTTTTTGTCTCCAAGTAGCCTATGCTTCCTCTGCGTTTTACCTGTAGTTGCTGTTGGACATCTCATGGTAATCAGTGCATTAAAGGTGCATATTTTTGATATATGTTCGAATCACCCAACAATGCAGTTCTCAATCTTGGTAGACAATAAGACCAGCCACACTCAACATTTACTTCTCAGACTTTCCCAATGCTTTCCCTATTACTGCTCTTCACACAGTCTGCATTGTAAAATCACGGGGTTAGAGTTAGTCATGTGTCATATTAAGAGGATATTGAGCTGGGGAACATGTAGGACCATGGGAGCATAGAACCCTGAGAACTAAAATATGCTCCCATTGATACTGCAGAGGGCTGGATTACCTTAGCATGAAGACTGGAAACAGCTAACTAGGCTCTGTCCAAAACTAAGCCAACATAACATGTCATTTTTACACTTGTTTTTACAAAATACACTGTTTTAATTAGTGAGCTTGGTACGCGTAGTTTTGTCGTTCCTCTGATTTTTTTGAGTCATGCAAACCGTTTTGTGTTATGCTGGTGTACGTTTATAAACTAACTAGCTGCTGGCTATAGCTTCATATTTGCTGCAGACATGAGATTATCTTCTCATCTCATTTTGTAAAGTGAGGCAGGTTCTTATTGTTCTTGTTTTGTGTGAGTGCACCAAACTAAATTCCTATCAACTATGTGGAAATGGCAATGAAGAATTGAAATTTGAAAGTTAATGTCTCAGCAAGAAAGCAAATAAGCATATTCCCCAAAAATGTCTTTTGCTTTAAGAACTGCTTTACTGTGAATCGTAGTCATTCATATGATGTTGCAACTTAGAATTCTAAGAGAATGACTCTTCAACCAAATTTAGACATGCAAATCACCAAACCAGTGCTTACTTAGCACGTATAGGCTACTAAGTTGTAGTCATGTCCCTACATTCTCACATTTTCCATCTTATCTCAGTAATTCCAGTGCATATTCTCCCAATTTTAATTTCCTCTATTTTCCATTATCTCCATTCACTTGTTTCCTTATCCTTGTGCCGCTGCTATTTTCCAGTCTTGTTTCAGGTCAGATATCACGCAGTGAGCTCAGTGAAAGTTTATTAAGTAGGATGACTAAACGTGGCCTTGGGCCCCTAACCTGCATTGATGGAACATACACAGGAGCCTGTGCACAGTCAAAAGACACACACACAAGCACACACACACACACACACACACACAGTCTCATGTGGCCTACTTCTACCCCATTGAGCCCACCCAGCAGATAACTGATTGTGCCAAAATAAGGTAGCATCATACCTTGGCAATAATCATTTTGAAAAATAAATCTAGTGCGTGTGCATTTGTTTTGGGGTTCTTTGTGGATGCTTCTGCAGGAACGGAGTGGCTGCATGTCAGCGCTATAATAATCCCATCCATATCAAGAAAGCCCTGAGGCTGTAGCAGACACAGTGCTGCCAAAGACTAAAATTCAGCAGTCCTAATTGCACTCGTTTTCAGCAAAAAGAAGAAGAGAATCTTATTGTTTTGGACATGCGCGGGTGATTCCTGATACGTGTGATGGAGACAGTGGAGCGAAATACAAAGGGAGACAGAACGAAACTAGAATGGAAATGAGAGGGGTGGGGGTCACTGCTGGAGAAAAAAGCAAGTGAAACTAATTTTAACAAAATGAACTTTATCTCCATTTGCTATTTTAGTGCTTAGCTTTGAATCTTGCAGGATTTCTCCTTAAAATGGAGTCCTGTGGGACTTGTGGCTCACATTTTGCTGGCTAAATATCAGTTTTAATGTCCAGTGAGAAGCATTTAGAAAGTTGATGCTGGTAAAGTGGCCTACGTCATATATTTCTGCTTCAGTGAATCTGATAGAGCAACAGTAAAAGCCAAAAAATAACTTGTGGGAACATTGCAGTGCATTACCCCTTAACTGAAAAGAAATGAGTCGGAATCACATTTATCAGGACTCTCCGTTTAAGCTATATTACGGCTCATTATACAATCCAGACATGAACCTTCCACCTCGTCGTATGCAAAACAGGCCACCCTCAGAGCTTTAAAACCGCCTAAAGGGCTCCATGTAAAAACTACACACAATAACAAATGTGTTATCAACCATTATCTGCTTGCCTGCCAATGCATCCTTGTCAGCTTAAAAACACTCCCCTCAGGGCTAGACATGCCAAACAGAGAGGTAGATGTGACTCCCTGACCTCTTCCAAAACACAGGGAGGTGGAAGTTCAAAGGGCAGAGCTCGTCTCTGCGCTCGCACCTCATCGGGTGGGACATGTTTGGTTCGGCTGTGCCCCGAGGGCTTTGATTTCTATGACCTGATATGCAGTTAAATATCCTGCTCCTACTCCCAGCTCCACCCCTCACATCCTGTCTTCCCGCACTTCTTCCCCTGAAGCCACCCTCAAGCCAAGCTATGGTTAATTTAATTAGTCACATTCACCTTTTGGGGTTTTTCTTCTTTTTTTTTTGGCTTTTCTTTCTCTGCTTCTCTTTTGTCTTTAAAGGGGGTTTTCTTCCATGTAGTGCCTCCCATGCTCTTTCTCCGACCTAAGTTGCTGCTGCTTGAGCTGTAATAACGCCAGAGGAGTTGTTGCAGCCGTGCGCAAACAACAATAACGTGAATTAGTATTTAGACTGTTATTAGCTTTGAGCACTCATCTAGATTTTTGTCTTTTTTTGTGTCTTCTTTTTCTTTTTTTTTGCCGAGATGACAAAAACAAAGCATGAGTAAGAAAAGAAAGAGATCAGTCACAGCAAGAATGTGTTAACAGAGAGCTTGGCAGGATGCTGGTGGAAGCAAATAAATGTGCCTGTGAAAGAGATAGATTCCATCCACCTGTTTGTCTTTGATGGCCACGTACTCTGTCATTGACAATAACCCATCACTCAGGGTGCGAGAACATTCACGCAGACACACACTACATAGAGAAACAGCAAAGTGGTTTCAGATGAGAGACAAAATTGTGAAAAGCTTTTTTAAACTGAGTAAAGCTCACTTTTCTTCCAATATGCGCCCCTTCCGGCAAATCCCCAATCAACACACTGACATTCTCACACAATATTGAAAAGGTCTGGAAGACAAAAGGATCTGCCAGTCAGACTGCTTATTCACCGGCTCTGACATGTATTGTTATTTGAAACTGATGTCAGACAAACTAGATCTCTCTCTCTCTCTCCTACTTTCACACACACACACACACACACACATATAAACACACACACGCGCCTAATCATCTGACAACAAGGAGCCCATTGTGCTGTGTTATGACTTTGTAGAGCAGCCCCACCACCCAGAGGGGAGAAACATCTTCGAATCAAAAGCTTACACTTGCCACTCAAGAGCCGGATATCACAAGCCAAGCATGTGAGGTTAGAGGAATAGAGATGTAGCCACAGAGCATGTTAGTCAGCTGAGACACCATTCCTCTCCCTCGCCCTTTCACCTTCGCAGGGTGCCAGATGGGCAGGAAGGATGATTCAGGAATCATGGGAGAATGTTTACACGGTTTCCTCAACTGAACCCTGCAAGCTTTGGTCAAATAACATTTTTGTTCCACCAATTTTGAGAAATGTGTCCGTTCTTGTCATTGGTCAAGACACTGAATGTGTGTCTGTACAGCAAGAAGCTACGAAATAAATCCCTTATGGTACTGAATATGATAATAAACCTGAAGTAAAACAAGGTATGTCATGTTTTTCTGCACGAGCTTATGTCACACAATGTCTCACTGAAGTGAGGATTTGATTACAAAGTTACAAAAGATGTTGATGCTCTTTCTGAGGTTTCCTTTTCTTTTCTCTATGAAAGTTTTAGTTCCTTCTGGAATTGACGGTCTGAACGGGAACACACACCAGTGATGTATGACACTTGTCAAAACAACAGCGCCTATTGTTTTCTATTTAAGCCCACACACCGGTGATGTGAAGACGTGGCATATATTTAACGGACAGACAAGAAAGCAAACAATGGTATTACCCAAAATGCAGCTTTTTCTTGAAGGATAGAGCGTATAGCATGTCATACAGATTGTGATGCCCTTTGAGACAAACACTTATTCCCTTCTACTAAAGCTACCAGTTTCTATCTCCAAGGCCTTGTTGTTTCTTCTAGCTCATTGATAACATAATTTAACCTGGAGAGTAAACAAATTCAATAAAAGCCCATTTGATCGTAAACAAAAAAGAAAAAATCACTTTATTCTGTCACTGTTCCTTTTTTATATGTACTAACTGGTGAATAAATCAGAACATTGAAGCAGCATGGACGCTCTGATAATAGTTGGCACTATGTCTTTATGGATTTTTTCATGGTTATCTTAAAGCGATAAAGAGATCTAAACACACACGTTGGCTTGTTTTTTCTTGTGAGAACACCTGTGTGACAGTTAATCCCCGTGCTTTCCTAGAATAACCTGCTGAAGCACTGCGATTATGAAATATTTTGTTATTAAAGATTTCATGGAACGTGTGAGTCTGTTCCCTCTGCTAAATTGGATTCTGTGTCATATGTAGAAGCGAAGCCAGGTTTAGTAATAGACAAAGTACGCAGTATTACCTAAAGAGCTTTAAGACAGTGAGGGAGGGCAATTATCTTTAGATGGAAACTGCAGCTTAAATGTCAACATTTTTAATAAAGAGGCGGGAATCTCTCGTCTTAATCGAAATGTACCTCCAGAAGTAACTGATATGAGCAAAGTTGATTAGGAAGTTGGAAGCTGTTTTAGTTTACAAATGACACACACTGAGCTTCAGATGTACCATCTATATTTGGTTTGAGCTGTAATTAAAGGCAATCATTTGCAAATCATACAATCATGGAAGCACTGATTAGAATCTTTTGTGATCTGAATTCCAACTTCATATAAAAGCAAATCAATACAAAGCTTTGCAGCAAAGCAGCTACTCAGCCATGTTAATTGCCAAATCAACTGATTTCAAACAAGTCACCAGTGGCTCCCAGGGTCTGATTTAGACTTGTTTGAGGTTGGTTGTTATTTGTGAAAGTGTGTGTGTGTGTGTGTGTGTGTGTGTGTGTGTGTGTGTGTGTGTGTTGGCAGTGGTAAGTGAGTAAGGTCTCATTTGTCTTTTCTGAAACCAAACCCATTTTGTTAACAAGCTACCTATGAGTAACACAATCAATGCTCAATCAAACCCTTAATCACATTATGTACAGTCTAATATGGATAATAAAATCTAGTCTAACTCTAATTGGTAAGAAGAGCATATGAATAATAATTATGTTACTTGCACATGCGATTCATCAGTAATGAAGTGCTGATGTTCAGTGGCTTTTGTTTGCAACGATTAAGGCCTAAATTGTGATGTAATGTCAGCGATCTGATTTGTTCACAGTGAAGCTAAAGGTGTCTGTACGCTTCAGCCAAAGACCTTGTCAGATGCTCTATACAGTAGATGTCTGAAACAGTTTAGCCTCGAGTTGCTGGGAATTTTTGTAGCCAACTCAAGTAAGGACACTTGAGTAGAGTGCCAATTTAAAGCATGAAGCTGGTAGACCTCACCGCCTCACCATCTTTTTGACCTGATGACACGGCTTCATTCGAAAAAGCCGTTGTGGGGGTCAAGCTCTGGAAACACTAGATCCTAAAATATCCATACTGCAACTTGATAACTTTCCTTAGACCCTCTATGTCTGATGAATGTTTTAAACTGTATACCCTAGTTTGTAACACAATCTTTTTGTTAGTATTTTCACAGGCTAAGGCTGGGATGATGCTTGCTGGAGCATTATTTGTAGGTGTACACGGGGGTCACTCAGATATCTCCACATAGCTGATGCGTTTATACTTATATGTAGTGATGAAACAGTTACTGGTTTAATGATAAACCACAGTTAAATTCCTGCCCATTAGTATTACCATTTGAACATTTTGATACATACACATATATACACACACACACACACACACACACACACACACACACATATATACAGACACACATACATACATATATATAAACACATATATACATACATACACACGTACACACACACACATACATACACACATACATACATGTATACAGACACACATATATACATGCACATATATTTATGTGTATGCATGTATATATGTATACATATATAGATACAAAAATATAAATACAAACATACATACACATATATACACACACATACATATATACATACATATATGTATGCGTATGCATGTATATATGTATATAGACATACATACATATACACACAGACATATATACATATATACACACATACATGCATATACACACATACACACACACATATACATATATACACATACATACGCACGCATATGCATGCATATACACACACACATACACGCATATACATATACACACACATACACGCATATACATATATACATGCGTATACATACACATATATACATGCATATACATATGCTTATACATATACACACATATGATTATACATATACACACATACACAAATACACACACATATACACAAATACACACACATATACACAAATACACACACATATACACAAATACACACACATATACACATATACACACACATATACACATATACACACACACACATATACACATATACACACACACATATATACACATATACACACACACATATATACACATATACACACACACATATATATATATATATATATATATATACATACATATATCGCAGAAATGTTTATGTGTATCTTTGGAGAAGTAAAATTCCAGCTTGAGTAGTGCACCTCATGGCGAGTAAAATGACCTTCATGCGAGAAACCCTTTGTCCAACAGTATGTGTATTAAGTGTAAGTTTCTACTATCAAAATATTGTGTGTGTGTGTGTGTGTGTGTGTTGAAGAAAGAAAGCAAGTTTGAATTGTTTTACTGTACTTAACCTACAATGTGTGCCAGGTTTTTTGTTTTGGCTTTGTATGCTTTTCATTTGCAGCCATATGCATATTTGCTTGCTCCATGCTCTGTGTGGTATAAATGAAAGCAGTTCTTGCAGGTTTGGCTCCAGAAACCAGGATTAACACAAGAACACAGATTTGGTTCACCAAGCTGTAAGCAATTTCACACTTTTTTGCCCGGCTAACCTGATTGCAAAGGAGGGCAAAACGGACACTGTGTCAGTGTGTAATACTTTGTTCTTGAGGTACTTCTTTCCTGGAGTAAAGGTTAAGGAGGTAGAGACAGAGAAAGGGGGAAGGAGGATGAAGGGAAGTGAGGACCAAATGAGTACAGGAACTATTTGCTTGTCCTGTATCGATTCTCCTCATGCTTGTACTAAACCTCAATTCATCTTGAGCGTCTTTGCCAGGTGCCTGCAAATGAACAATCAGACTGTTTCTAAACGCAGTGTGAAAGCTGGCTGTGTGGTTGCGCTGCCATAGCCAGACACCAGACTGTGCCAGTGCCAATGGCCACTGCCAGTGTTACAGCCACATTCAGCCCTGTCAGATCGGCTAACAGATGGCCTTCAACGGGCTGGATCCCACCTGAGCGCTTCCAGAACCAGACAAAATGCTGTGACAAGTGATGGGAACCTAAACATGCAGGGACCTCAGAGCGGGAGTCCATCGTCAAAATCAAACGGACAAAACAGAGGGGAGGTGGAGAGTTTAAAATGGTTTTGATAGATCTGGGGTGGAGAGGAGATACGAAACAAGCAGGTGAGCTGAAAAAGCCGGATAAAGGAGAGAGGGTTTTGAAAGAATGACAGGTGAATAGAGAAAAATATGATGGAAAGGCATACAGAAGGATGCAGGTACAAGTGAAGATGGTTAGAGACAGGCAAACAGAGAGGATGACAGCAAAAGAGAGGAGGCAGAAGTGCAGTACAGATACAGAGAAGAAAGGGGGATATGATAGAGGTCATCTGTCACTAGGGAGAGGGATGATTGACATCTCTGTGGATTGTGAGCTTTGACAGTAGAATCTGATATTGTCCTTTTAGCTACTGCAACACACAAGTCTTAATATGGACATGAGAAATGTGTAGTTATGTCAAATCACAAAGGCAGTGGCACTGATAAACCAGCGCCATTGGTTTACCCTGTGTCTCAGATGACCCAATGATTTCTAACTTTCACGTCTTATCCCATCTATTTTATTTAGCTGTCCATCCATTTTCTTCCCAATATGCAGGACTGAGTCGGTGGCAGCCAGGTAGCTCAGCCATTCTTCATCTCCAGCTCTTCCTGGGGATCCCGGGGCATTTTAAGGCCAGAAGGGATATCTAATCACTTCTAGCATCCATGTGGGCATCATATTCAGTCTCAGTCACCTGAAATGACGATTTTCAATGCGAAAGGAGCAGCCGCTCTACTGCGAGTTCATTCCTGATGTCCAAGCTCCTCACCTGTATCTAAAGGTGTGCTGGCAGCTTGTATCGATGATCTCAGTATTTCTGCTTCATGACCATAGATCAGGGTTGGAACATAGATCAACCGGTGAGTCCAAGAGCTTTGCTTTAAGACTCAGATCCCTCCTTCCACCACAGTCCAGCACAATGCCTACATTACTGCTGGTGCTGCACCATCCGCCTGTTGAGCTCAAGCGCCGTACTACCCTCACACATGAACAGGATCCCAAGTATTTTGGTAGTTTGGTCTATTAGTCAAGCAAAAGACACAATTTGATTGCTGGGAAGTTATGAAGGTATTACTGTATTGGTTTCCATCAACTTCAATGCAACCATGAAATCTTTGCCCGCTAGGAATCTGGAATGCAGCACTTTTGTGCACACTTCACTACATTGTATTTGAATTACATGTAGATGTCCTATCAAAGAACATATTGCATTGTACAGCAGAATAATCACTGACACGCTGTAACTGATGCCTTACAAATAGCAGTCATTCTGTAGAGAATGAGAGTATACAGACATCCATTGGTATTCAAATTCTATATGGAAATTGTAATCTGACAGGAGGAACCGATGATGAGTGTAGTAACACTGACAGCCTCAAAATGACATCTTAATGTTCACATTTAAAGTTCAAGCGCGCACGCACACATACACACACTCAAACTTCGACAGCGCTGTCTCACTGAGGGGTATACATCAGAGCCGTCTTGGGTTCGCTGCATCAGGGCTTGAGGGCCCCCAACAGATCCCTGATATTGAAATTGATTCGTCTACCATTGATTGTACTCTGCACCAACTGTATATCTGCCGTTCATCATTTGCTATTGTCTCCCACTTTCTCACTCACTTCTCCGCCCTCGCCTATAGCAGAGCAAGTCCTCCACAGAAGCAAACTGTGCCAACAGTCTCGTCTGGAAAAAAAGAAAAAGCAAAGAAAAACGAAAGCAGAGGGAAAATTGGGATGATCCCTATATCTGTGGGATGAAAAAGAAAGCGAGAATGTTTCTTTCCTTCTCAAAGGAAACTTTCACCAAAGAGCTTGTCCCACTCTACGTAGAACAGACGATGAGCTCCCTTTCTTCTCTTTTCTTTTCTCCCCCATCCTCTTCTCTCTTCCTTACAGTACAATAATTCTAATTATGTTCAGACAACTAAACATGCCAGCTCTAACGACAGCATAGATATGGGGAAATTGGCTCATTTGCACAATAATAAATGTAGGTTTGAGCCCATAGAAAGCCTATTAACATTTAAATGATACAAGGACGTTATCTCTAAAGTGTGTGCTTATCCAGGGTGGCTTTCTGCGTGGATGTGCAGAGAATGATCAAACAGCCATGCGTCTGCCTATGCCCTGCACTCCTCAGTGCAACACTGACAACCCCGCTGACAGTGCTTTGTAATTGGGGAGAAAAGAGAGGCGGAGGAGGTTGGGAGAGGAAGTGAAGGGGGTTGGGGGCAATGAGGAGCATGCAGATCAGGATGCTATAGTGGAAGAGAAGAGGAGCAGCATGGGGTGATGAGATGGTAAGATGAGAAAAGGAGTAGGGAGGAGGCTGAATTCATGGGCAGAAAGGAGAAGTGGAAGTGAGAACCTTGATGAAGAAGGAGAGGAGACAGAGGTTCATTACATGCCTGCTCAATGTCCAGACCTCAGCAAATATATCACTTGATATTAAGTATGTCAAGGCAACTCCATACTAAAGGTAGATAAATGCACACAAAGAGAATACTAATGAAATGCATGCAACAAAGTCAGGATGCCCAGGAGACATGTTAAGACGTCATACAGTGTTTGAACAGGCTGTAAGCTGGATCATACAGGGTCAACCATTTTTGCACAGAGACCTGACATTTTTGTGCTATAATTGTTTGCAGCTGTTTTTTCACATCCATTAATCTATTTAGATACGGTCTATTATTTTGAAAAGAGCAACAATGAAATGTATTTTCATGCAAAACTTAAAAATGAACTGAATTCTTTTGTACAAAGTCAGTCCATCCAGAAAAGCCACCTTCCACAACCTGCAAAGACTTAAGTCCTCTCCTGGTCCAACTTAACCCCATAATTATGAAACTCTGCAGTGCATTAACTCTAAAGATACACCTGTAGCATAAAAGCATTGCCATTTATTTTGTTATTACTAATGTGGCCTTTAAGTCTCTAAAACATGGTGACATGCCATTAGATTTGAAATGCCATATATTTTGGGATGTGACATTAACAAAGCAGACATGGAAAGGAACCCATCGTAGAACTTTATATGTGTATTATTTCTGATATGTTTCAGTGGTGTGTGTGTATTGGCGGTATATAAGAAATAAAGCACTGGCCGGCTTTATCTGATGATACAATACCTTTGAGCTTTGCAAACATACATAAAGTCGTCTTGGTCACACTATTTAGTGGTGTTTTTTTTGTGCCTGACAAATGATAGTTTCGTGACAAATATACAAGTCAGTGGTCATTAAAAAGGTGGAACAAGATGTGTATTTAATAATTTGCCCCACTTTCCCTCTCTCAACATTGTAAAAGCTGTGGCTTTTCCATTAATATAACAACTTGCTATTGTGACTTACGAAAAAGTTGGTTACATGTACTCACATAAGCGGGTTACAGTTGGCTGTCTGCTAATCTCAGAAACACATATCCTCAAAAAACCCAGATCAGGGTAGGAAATCAGAGAAACCTGAATTCCCTGGAGAAAGACAATTTCTTGGCGATGTATATGCATAACCGGTCATAATGTGGTGTTTATATAAAAATGCATGTGCATGACAACCTGTTACAACAGTGATGCAGGATATTACTATACTATTTTAATAATGATTAGTTTCATCTTTTATAAATGCCAGACATTCTCTAATTTTTCAGTATTTGCTTACTTTTTATAGACCAAATAACAAACCGATTAATAATCTACAGTTTAATCGATAATTATAAAATTATTGTTAATTGCAGCCCCTTAACTGAGAAATAAGTTTATATAAGTCAGTTGAAACTGTGGAACTATTTGGAGTGACATGGCACAGTTTTTCCTTACAGCACAAATGTTGTCCTCTTATAAATGTTAGCTCAAATGCTCCAACACACACACACACACACACACACACACACACACACGAAATATCAGGAACCAAAAAAATGGTGAAAAGGTGAAAACTGATCTGGTGCATGTACACTGATTTTCCAAACACATTTTGTAAATGTGGTGTCTGATTTCTGGCGTAACCTGATTTATGGGTAAGAGTACTGCGCGGCTGGTGAAATCCCCTAAACATATATAAAGAAAAAAGATAAATCTGTTGGATAAAAGCACTGCTATTCCCCTTGTTATTTTAAATGTAGACTTAAACCCACCCAAACATGACGACATGCTTCTATGATTATATTTTGTTCTATTACCAACGTTCTTTCACCACCACTTTTCTGCAATGTCAGGATGCATTTTTGTTTTTTGTTTTTTTGTGTGTGAATGTTTGTAGACATCTTAAATGAAGTCAGCACTAATGCATGCTAAAATAAGCAGTTTTCATCATGACAAACATACACACTCAACACACTCTCTTCACCCTCTCTTTCCCTCTGGTGGGAATGCAGCTTCTCTCCTCAACCCCTCATTACCATACCAATAGCGAGTAGACAGCTAAAGCTATTTTGTCAAAGGTATTTTAATTACCAATTAGAAAGTTGGCTGCCTGTGCATGAGCTAGTTCAATGTCTTTTTCACTCCCCCCCTTGCTTTCTCCTTCTACTACTACAACTACTATTACTACAACAACACACACACACACACACACACACGTACGTAAGTGTAGTCCAAAGCACAAGGTCCCCTGGTGCCATAGCCTTGATAAACAATGTCCCATTGGCTCCATATGAATAATTAAGGGTCGAGTGGTGAGAAGAGGGGACACTTGTTTATTCAGAGAGAATAGCCTTGTCGATGGCTGTATACCAGCATTACAGAGATGTCAGAGGAGCTTATGGCCTGCCGTGACATTATCTAAATGGCAAACTTACAAAAGACGTATAAATACACACAACAATCTTCTGCATGCCTACTGTGAGACACTAAATAACATTCATAAATGATAAACGAAGTGGATAAATAGTGTGGTAAATATGAAATATTGATGCGGATTTGGCAGACGAGGCATGTGATGTCCTTATTAAGAGTGCCCCTCTGTGTGTGTGTGGGTGTGTGGGTGTGTGTGTGTGTGTGTGTGTGTTCATGACTGTTTAAAACCTATGGAATTTTTCGGTTCAAAGGTGAATCCAGTTTGTTGACAAAGAGGGTCAACGCGTTTCATCAATCATTTCTTCCAACATGAGATCATAAAAAAGCTTTACTGTAAATTGGAGGGATAAAACCCTGAGCTTTGCCGCTGTGGATGTCAACCTGGCAGGTTTGTGACTGTGAGTGATAATTTGCATCTGCTCCGTTGGCCTTTTGCAGCACCTTTTAAATATATAATGAAGAATGTATCTTTGTCTCTTTGTTCATTTCTTCCCCCTACCCTTTGACTTATCCATCACCTTGTATTGACTGCACAGCTAACTTCACCCTGCGGACTTGATAGGGAAAAGTGCATATCTGCAGATTCTTGGGAATGTCAGGAGCGATACATGCAATAATGCACATTCAGAGGAAATTAATCTGCTTTGAAACAATATCAATATGATGCAATGGGTTTCGTATGAAATGTAAGCTGTATGTCACTTACAGAACTTTGGCTGCGGTATTTACAGCTTGCAGGGGGGTCGGGTTGTGAGAAAAGTTGATGTGAATGAACACAGACAACACGCTTACTATCTTGTTTAGGCTAAGTCTCATTAATGTCTATAGGCACAGACACGAGTGCTGCTTAGCTTGTAGCAATCACTTAGCAGAACAGTTCCGAATGCACAGCTTTGAGCCTGAGGGGTTACAGCTCACATACCGTGAGACTCGAGTGAAAATAATCAACGAGGCCAGCACCAGGCGCGGCTTAACATAGGCTTATACAGTACAGTGGATTCTATGCACTCCAGTTTCTGCTCTGTTGTATTTCTCTGTGGGATGAACACTTAGTCTTAAACAAGAGTTCAGCTCTCCTTGTTATTTTATTAGTGTTTCATGGTAGCAGCTGTAAGGGCTGGCAGGAAACAGAGTAATAAAGACAGATGTGGCTACACAGCAGGAGCTGGTAGTCAAACCCTGCCGCCAGGGTATATGGTATTGGCGTCGCAGAGAACCAGACAGCTGAGCCACAGGGGAACTCTGCAAGACACATTCGAAATCTGTGATGGATAGCTGTTCAAACAGTAATAAGTCACATGAAAAACCATTAAAGCCAGAATACAAATACCACAGCGTGGGGCTTCATTTCATTACAGTATTTTTGCTCTGAGGTGTTCGCACAAAAAACACCTCGACACTATAATATCTATTTACAGAGGTGGTAAAAGTGTCATTAAAGCAGGCATATGTCATGAAGTCACAATATAATTTTGTGTGATGTTGATTTAAGTGTCTGTAATATTTAAAGCAACACAGCAGCTTCAAAATCACTTTGATGGTACACTGACATGTAATGGCGAGAATGGCGCCTCTTTTGTTCCCACTCCGCGCCCTCAAAAAACAATGTAACTTGGGTTGAGCGGGTACGATCTCCCCGCAAGAAGTGCGTATCGCTTTACGGGTCTACGTCACACACCACCAACTTTGGGGTTTTGGTTAGCTATAAGGTGAAGCTCGCTCTGTATTTTCAGTACAGACATCATGGCAGAGGCAAAGACACTGAAGAGGACGTTGACGGAGGTAGCTAAGAAGAAAAAGAGAGAGAGTGAGTGAGGCGCCATTTGTATTTATGACAGAGGTGTAAAAGTGAACTCCAAAAGTCACAAAAAAAAAAAATACAAATTTTTGCATAATAGGGTTACAATTTTTTTTCCAGTTTAGCACATGTAGAAAAGTTGGTTGATCATAAAATGCTAGTGTCAGATGTTTTTAACTGCATTTGGTCATGAGAATAAATGGAGAAAAATGGAGAAATGAGAAATGGCCCAAAATCATAAGGTGTAAAAAAACAAATTAGAAGCAAAAAACAAATAATGTTGTTCCCCTCCTCCATGGCAGAAGTGGAAATTACTTTTTTCCACCCGTATTAAATTGGATAGATTTTTCTTTGACAATGTAGTTAAGAAAGTGTGACTTTCTTTCCTCTAATGAAGCATACATCATTCTGCCAACATACCTTTCCTGTAAACACAAGTTAGTCTGTTAACTTAGTCTGTTAACAACTATTTGTAACATTTTGCAAATTTACTGAAATAACTTATGTATTAACTCTTATTTTGGCATTCAACTAGGCTAACTAAAATATACTAATATTGTACACTATTAACCTGTACTATTTCGCCAATTGAGCATTTTATGTTAGTTTTGCAATAGAATATGACTGATTTCACAGTATTTTGTCCACCACTTGTTCCAATCAGTTATATGTCGCATGATCCCTTAAAAAGCTGAGGCAAAAGATTTATTCAATGAATGTTTTCTTCTACCATTTCACCATCTCTAATAATGACTGCTGCCAGTATGTTAATTAATTAACATTAATTCTGTGAGTTAGCCAAAATACTTGAGGAAGAACCACAAATAAGGATTCATTTGGAGTCATATTTATATCCACTTGGCAAATTGAAGTCCAATAATAACCCTCTTTTAGCTCTGTTTTTGGTCTCTACCAACTCCTAAGGGAAATATCTGCCCCCTTATCTGCTAAATGCCCCACTGTGTTCACCAGATAGTCTCTAACTCTGTCTGTCTGTCCTTTAGTCCTGAGCCAGTGTACAGTGAGTTTTTAAAGCTTTTTTGCTGAAAACAGCACTATAAGAACTGTGAGAGTCAACCAGAACAGAAAGATGTGGGACGGACAGCTAAACAATGAGCTGAAATCCACTCTCACTATAAAGCTCCATAAACCCGGGGGTGGGGGCTGCATTGTACAGGTGATAATTCTCAGTTGGTACATCACTACGAGCGACCCACACACACACAAGTCACAGTGTTTTCAAATTGTCATCTGTTACGTTATTAGGAAAATATCGATTATAGCTTAAATCTTCTATAATTAAGGAGGAATACAGAACAAGGTTTCCCGACAAACAAAAATGACTGAACATCGTATGACGTCCGTACCTGAGGAGTCATCAGAATTACAAATTCTAATTCATCACCTACTTTCCTTTCCTATTATGCAACATTTGAAAGCACGGTTCAAGCACAGGAACATTCTACAGTCCAACCCTCACAGTGGCAGATATGTGACTATCAGGATAAAACTGATTCAGCCCTTTGGCCTAGGACACACATTACACTCTGCAACATAAAAACCAGACAGGGACACACACACACACACACACACACACACACACACATCAATCTGTATCTTCCCATCCATCTCACTACAGTGTAATCGGCCTTATTTGACCTGAGCTGAGGGGGGTCAACAGGGCGGACAGATGTTTCATGATAATGGTTTATGTGTGTGTTAGGGGATAATGCTAGCATGCTGGTTTAAGACCTACTCCCACTCTTTTTTTTTTTCTCTCTCTCTTATTTCACTTCTTCCTTTATGGCCCCAGTTCACATCAGCTGCATTAATCCATCCTTCCTCATCGTTGATCCACTGATCTTACATTAAGGAGAGGGCTTTATCTCACGGTGTGTGTGTGTGTGTCTGTGTGAGTACGTGTGTTTGTGTGTAAACGCAAGATAGTGAAGAGTACTTAACCCTGATTTCAATCTCCAGGAGCAGCAGGGGGCATGAGGGGGTTACCCTCTAACAATGCGCGCACACATTTGTGCGCCCACTCATGCACACAACTCACGCATGCATTTATAAAATATATCCAATAATGCTAAGATCCTGTTGGAGGTCCAACCAATTTCTGACTATCACAATGCCCATAAAAAAATCCCAAAGCCAATAACTCCCCTGAGGCTTATAACTCACTCTTAATCGTCTTGTACTTCTGCTGGATCTCACATCACTTCGGCTTGCAATATGCCTGGCTGGATCTCAAATCTTCCACCTTTCCTTGAGCCTCATATCCTCACTTATCCCCCGTTCTTGGCCCCCATTAGAGGAGGACATCCCAAGCATCTCCCTTTTTTTCAGCTCTGCTCCGCTCCCCTCCCGATGGTATCGGAGGGCGAGGGCAGAGGGGGAAGCGAAACCAAGAGTTTGACAAACCTCAAAGCGAAAAAACTTAAGGAATCCAGCGACACACTTCTGACACCCAGCCTCTCGGATGTCCTATATAATGAGTGTTTTAATGAGTGCCCAGCCTGTTTTTAGCCGCGTTTGTTAATTAATCAGTATGCGTGCCGTGCCAGCAGATGGCAGTAAGGATAAGGTGCCTCTGGGGAAACCGCTAATAGGGTAATAGGAAGAGGAGGAGAAAGAATGACAGAACAGTCCCCAGATTGCAGACAGGTGACCTCTGTCACAATATGGCAGTCAGGGTGTTGTACTATATGCTGTTGAACTCACATGGTCATGAAAGGGCAGGATTTGCATGTGTGCGCTTGTGTAATACAGACACAAACACATGCTGGCACATGTACACAGACGCAGGATAGAAATACACACATACATGGAGTACACACGGATACCACACACCAAGTACTGCACAGGGAACTTTCTCTCCTGCTCTCCCCCAGTGGGACCCTTGACTGTACTGGTTTCCAGGGCAGAGTGAGGGGAGGGGGAGAGGGATATAAGTGCCGCTGCGGGGCCCCATCACACAGATGGACGGGGCCCAGCACATATGCTGACAGAACATTATACGTCTCTCCCCACTTCCCTGTGTAGAGCCCCGCCCGAGTGCACAGGGGCCCCGAGCGGAATATTAATGATCCCAATTCAATTTGTAGGAGCCAAAGCTACTTCCTGGATGAGCAGTGTCGACACTTCTGTGCAATGGATGACGAGCAGGCAGGGATTTTGTGTTGTTGACCTAATAACGAGGTAGGAGTACAACATAAAAGCTTAGTTAAACTGTGACTGTTGTTGCATTTTCTCCCTTAAATATAGAGTCTGTGCTGAAAAATCGGTCGCCTCTCCATTAAACATTTATCTAATTGCTCTTGAACTGCATCTCAAGTGTGATGCATACCAGATCTACACAGGTAGGCACTGCTGTTGCTACAAAGAAAAGCCCTACACCTGCAACAGTTCCTCAGCTTTTGTATATTAACAAGCTACCCTGCCAGCAATTGAGCATTAGAACCTTACACAGTGGTGCAAAGTCACTCGAGTACTGTGGCAAAGTGTACTGAAGTTAAACCTGCATTAACTGCTTTTGGGCCGCCTGGCCATGGCGGAAGCAAGCTGTAAACATTTGATTATTTACACGCCTAACAGATATGTAGCAACATTAGCATTCATTTCGAGTTGTCCATCTGACGATTGGAAGTCCAATATTTGCTCTCCTTTTGGCTTTGTTTTGGTCCCCATCAACACTACTCCACTATGTTCACCAGCTGGTCGCTAAGTGTGTCCTCCTGCCGTTTGGTGCTGAGCGGGTAGTGGAGAGTGGGTTGATCACAGTGTATTCTCTTAAAACAGCTGCCCGCTGCTGGAGTTGGACTGAACCATACAGTAAAACCAAAACAATGAGCTGCAAGATGCTAAAAAAAAACCCCACCATAGAGCGGAGGGGGATTGCAGATTGTCAGGTGAATATAAATTCTGTGGGGTTGTCACTACGAGCAACCCTTTGACGTTACAAAATAGTCAGCTGATCCACTGTTACAGTATTATAAAAATATTGAGTGTATAGTGTGTATCAATATATAAATACTATAATTGTACTTGTATTGTAATACTATAACTCCATTCATTTCTTGTTTCTGCTACTTTCATGTATCCTATGACTACATATGCAGAATTTATGTTGCATTTACTTTACTTTCGTTGAATACTACACAGACTTACATATGCAACATGTTTAAGACTCGAAAACACGATAACGATTCTAAAGTTTGACACATTTGGAGGTCTGGATCATAACAACATTAGATTGGAACTTCCCGGCACTAATGTATACCAAGTTTTTATATTCTTTTTCTTGCGCTTGTTATTGGATGGTTACTTTCATTTAGATTATTGTTTTGTTTTCTATACATTACTGCGCTGTCACAGGAGGCTGGTGCCTATCCAGAGGTAACACAGATTCCGACACCTTTAGGGCACGACAAAAACATCACATCATTGCTTTGACAAGGTAAACAAAAGTAAATATGCATCAGATGATTTCCATCAGAGCAATGGATACAATGTAACACTTTTGGAGCAGTTATTTTAACAGATTGTATAAATCAATTTTAATGGAACACAATCAAGTACTTTTATTATGCACTTGATTGTTTATTGTTGTTTGTCTTAATGGTCCTTTACTTTTTTATTGATGTTTCATTGCATGTTTGCTAATATATTATGTGCACTGTGAAGCTTTTAAATATATTTTATTTTTCATCAGTATAGACTAATAAACAAGGGATCTCTATATAAACCACATAGGAAATTTGTTTGGACACACTGAAACATCCATTTGTATTAAACAGCTGATAGGTTTCACCATACATTCAGCATCCAGCTGAGACACATTATTGTTCAGACTGTATAATGAGTGTATAATATGTTCATAAGTGCTCAGCTTGAAATAACATTTTTCAAATTATACTGACGCACACAATGTTGTCCTTATGTTCCCTTGCTCCCTCTCTCTCTCTCTCTCTCTCTCTCTCTCTCTCTCTCTCTCTGTCTGTTCTGGTTACTCGACTCATGGTGCTCTCTGGCTTAGCGCTCATTTTTAAGCCTGCATTTTAGCTGACTGCCTTTCAAGAGCCCAATCGGAGGGCTGAAAAGCGTCTCAACCTCCTTTTTTGTTTGGCTCAGTAGGAATTGGGGCAGTTCTCATCATGGCGGCGGTTCACACAAATAGGCAATATAAAGGGTTACCTCTTGTGGTGAGGACCTGGTGCACTTTATGGAAATACTACTGATCACAATTTGAGGGTTTCATGTTTTTTTTTTTTTTTTTTTAAAGTATAAATATCCTACAAAAAACATAAAACAGCCCCATCATCACGCTTGAATTAACACATCACTCCTGAATACTTTTAGGTGCTGCTAGTGGAATCACAGTTGTGGATAAATACCACACAAATAACAGGAAAGATTCCTCTGCACAATCCATGTTGCAATAAATAAGCAAAACAAGTATAAATACATTTAGAGGACAAAGATTATCTGGGATGTAGATTGTCATGTTATCCCGAATTACAGACAGAAAGCTGAGGGAGGGAGGGGGCGGCGGTGGGTAGATAACATTTAGCTTATCCCCATTGTAGAATCTTAGTATTGGCTAGCCAGCCAGCTCCACTTAATAACAGTTTAGGCTTGGTGTTTCCATGACGACCAATACTTGATTGCTTGCCCTAATCTTCTTTAATGTGGCTTAATGCTGTTTGTATCTCTCAACATTTTGCTTTAGTCTCTCTCTATCCCTCCCTCTCAGTAAGTCAGCTCTCCATGCTGCAGTGCAGGATGAAGGATGTGATGTAACGTCACAGGACTCACAGGAAAGGGGGCATTTCCTGCTCGACTTTTGACATTAAGATGACCTCCAAACATGTAAATGCGTTTTTGCTGTCCTAGTTGGAACCTGCACACGTACATGCTGGTAAAATGATTTCTTGGCAGCAGTGCATTTCTTCATAGTGAACAAATAGAGGTTAGAAATAACAAAAAAATAGCTAAATTTGCCCTTTTTTTCTTCCACCATCTTCCTCACGCTCCACCCACGGCCCGTCTCCCTCCTTCCGTCTCTTGCTCTATAGCTTCTGCTGTCTGCCCAGACTTCACAGCTCCTTTGAGACTCCTCCAGTTCTGTAGTTACTACTGTTTTCCAGTTTCAGTTTGTCCACACAGAAAATAACAGGCCCTTGTTGTACAAGCATAAAACAATGCCAATGTACAGTGTATCGTTAGTGGTTATCTAGGTGACTTGGAAAAGTTCAACAGTACTTCCTACTCCTAAAGACAGAGGAAGAAAAGGTACCAAATAAAGAACAGTTTGTTGAGATCAAATTGCAGCATGTAATATTTCAGATGTTTTGCAATTAAATACAGACAGCGGCACCTAAAGGTATAATTAAAATGAAATTGAGCCTGCCAATCGTTGCTAGGACCTCAAGGTATGAATGCTGAGATATCAAATCAATACTTATATCTCTGAAAACACCCATCCAATCTCACAGACACCCTCTAGAACTGATGGATGGAGCTATGTACTTTTCATGCAAATCAATAACTTACCTTATTCGCATAGAAAAAGAAATCACAATGGCATCATAACTTCATAAGGCTGCATAACATACATACATAAATAAACAAGCCAATACACAATCAGTACAAGAGGTTACTTCCAATGAAAATGCCTACGTCAATTTGTTAATTTGGACGTGGATGACATCCACATCAACTATTCAAATCCAAAAGGTTTTTCTCAAGGTGATGAATCAGCCTCCTTCAAGAAGAGTAGGTCTTGGCTTGTTGGTGGTGAATGATGTAGTTCAATCCGCCCACCAGAAGTTGAAGTAAGGAAATGGTTGCATACATTCATTGACCTATGTAATGGTTACATCAGACAATCTTTGACCTCTCCAAGAAATTGTGAGACAGAGGCTGTGTCTAAGCTTTCCACATACACACAATCTAGCTACAAATGTCAAGTTTTAGCGAAGCACAAAGCCTTTTCAGCGAGAAGCGTCTCAGAAGCATTCTGATATGACCATCCAAACCATACAAAGATCAGCACTCTTTAGTTTTACTTTTTAAGGCTTGAAACAGGCGCAGATGAACATTTATATATTTACAGTATCCAGTCTTTTTATATGCCTTATGTTATAGAAATATAATTTTATACAGTCTCTGTCTGTGCTTGCAAAGAAAATTCCAATTGTAGGTAGAAACTCCATTATGAATATACGGCTGAGAAGATAAACTTGTCCCTACTCTCTGATGAACAAACTATAGAATTGTGAAATCCTTTCACATTTCATATCTTTGTAATTTCTGTATGATATTATGTATCAGCTATGCCGATATATCAGCAGTTATATCTGCCTGGACTATTTATTGGTCGGCCTCTATTTGTTACTATCAACTCTGGGAGACCCAAGCGCAGACACAGACTCAAGAGTGTTGAATACGGTGAAAGAAGTTTATGGTCAGGATTTCCAGGGCATGAGGATGGATAAGGGGGAAAGTCATGCAGGCGGAGGCAGAGAGGCAAAAGGGTGGCTGGTGAAGTGTGGGAAGGCAGGAAGGAAGGCTGGTGGTGAGTGTGGCTGATGAAGCTAGCTGGAAGCTAGTGACCGGCAGACTGGATTGGGAAATGACCAGGCAGGCAGGCAGGCAGGCAGGCAGGCAGGCAGGCAGGCCCGCTCAGGGAGGCAAAGTTAAAGGCGAGCCAGAAATACACACGAGAGATATAACCTGAATACACAATTCAGTGAGCCTGAGATGTAATCCAACCATAATGGCAAAAACAATGATCTGGAGATGAGTGAATGAAGAATCGGGGTAGATGTACTGCAGAGATGAGGGATCGCAGGTGTGCGACTTGGACCAGGTGAATGGGGATGAACAGCAATCAGCTGAGCAGAAACAGCAATGGAACACACACACACACACACACACACACACACACACACACACACACACACACACACACACACACACAAGGGAAAGGGAAAATACAATAAACACAAGGAATAATTGGAGGAATGGCGCTGGCTGTAACACATGCTGTGACTTCTAATTCATGTTGGTTTAAAAGCTGAGGTTCAAAATTCACTCTTGTCCCTGAAAGAAAACCATCTTACAGCGAGATCCATTTCATAGCTGTTTTGGGGCTGTTCATTATATGACATCAATCGATCATGATCGCATCATGTTTGAAGTTAGTATTGAATGCTAGAACATAACAGAAAGAGATACGGGGCTCGACAGTAACGGTTGCCAGGCTGCAATTGGCCACCATTTTGAGAAATTGACTACCAATTCCTGGCCTTACGCTGCCATCAGTGGCAACCACTTTTTAATGGAGGCAGGAGACTGTAAGTTGCTTTCAAATTAATTAATTAATTAATTAATTATTTAATGCTGTTAACTTTTTCAAACAAAAAGACTGCAGATTTTTTATCTTAATTGCCAGCTTTGTTTCATTTTGTATTTCAGTGGATTAAGGACAGCAGTGAATGATTTGGCATACAGTATACAGGAGCAAGAGACCGAAAATAGTGCCGCATTTTCTATTCATTCAATCAAGAATTGGTTTTGAATGGTGGACTAATTCTGTATCGAATCAGACACCCAATAATCAGAATTGTATGTCATATATTCATTATTAGGATGATGTATAACTGCACTGTATCTGATCTTAACTCAAAAAAAATCAGGTGACTTAAAAGGGCAACCATATTTTTAGTTTCGACAACCAAAAGCTGAAGCCCACTTTTAAAAGTTAGTGTTGAGCCCTGATATGTTTGAATTAAATCTTTTTTTCTGGTTGTATCTCTCAAAACTAACTTCTATAAATCACTAATATAATGTAGAGTGCAGAAAATGATGGACAAAGATAATTGTACCTTATCTCAGGTGGACTGTCTACGAGGAATTCCCTTGCGGGTATAATACATGGCTGCCATTTGTCGCTTGATCAAGCTATAATTCAGTAAGTAATACTGCATGTAGCTAAGAGAATTTTTAAAGGGAATACTTTGAAATAAGAAATTCTACTAGACAATGATTAATGCTGCTGTGTAACTTGAGGTGCAGAGTAGGAAAATGTTTGATTTTAACAAATGTCAGAAATAAAGTACCTTTAAACTTTGACAATCGAGATCGCATTATGTGACAGGGAGATTTCCTATTGACATTGTACAGGTAAATAAATACTGCATGCAGAATATGAAGATCTGCCTTTGTAGATATGATATTTGTTAGAGGAGCTAACTGTCATGTTGGACCGATGCATGGCTGTTGGCTACACATCAAAGCAATTCAGTAGAGGGAGGCTAACAAGTCAAGCTCTGGATCCTGGTTGACTTACTGTAGATAGTAAACGACACACATCATGGATGTCAACGTATAGTAACATGCATGAAGACAGAAATGAAGTGTGTGCAAAAGACTAATCACATGGGTGTTTTTTGCTCAAAACACACACATACGCACACACGTTCAGCCAGCATCCTCGACACACACTGTGCAGCTGTGATGCTGGCAGAAGTGTTAGCCCAGCTGGCAATGTGTGCATCTCAATGGCATACCGGGGTTCTGTTGAAATTATAGATGTGCCAACAGATGTTTGGCAGAGATGTTACGGGTGTGTGACACTGTCTGTATGTTTACTTGTGTGTGCATGCGTGTTCCAGCGTGCACTTGTGTGCACACTTGCATTTGTTTGTGTGTATTTTCCTAATGTTGTCTTTGGTTGTTCTTTGCTCTCTCTGTGTGTGTGTGTGTGTGTGTGTGTGTGTGTGTGTGTGTGTATCATTTGTGCTCGTCTCTCTGTGGGTTTGAGAGATAGTGCACGCATGTGTGTGTGTTTAGCCCATGGAGATGAATTAGAGGAATTAAGAATTTATGTGAGTGGTTGAACATGAGCAGCCGCCAGTGGTTCTCTTTGCAATATTGATACCGCATTGTAACAGGAAGCGAAAGAAGCCTTCGGCAGAATAAAATAGAAAAGGGAATAAAATACAGATTAAAAAAAAGGAGGAGGTGATTAGGGAGAGGGGAAAAAACAAAGTAGAAGCAGAGAAAAAGAGATGAGAGAGTTTGACAGAGGGATCGAAGAGGATGAAAATGGAGGGAGTAAAGTGGCACCAGGGAGTGGAAAGGTGGAGTCATAATGCAGAAAGAATTAGAGAGACAGGTTATATAATTTCATTGTGTTGTTTTTTTTTTTTCTTCTCTGAAAGAGTAAAAGGGTAGCAGAAAGGATGATGTTGAATCTGGATGAGGGAGACATAGATAAAGACTGAGTCATGCCAGGCATACAGGGAGAGTGACTGAAATGCCAATAGACATTCAAAAGGGGGGGGGGGTTAATGCGAGAAGTAAGAAACCCTAACCGCTGCTTCCCATGGGGCAAATCTGATGGCAGCATTTACTAATGTACACTGGTTTTTAACTTGTAATTATTAAAACCTTTGCACAGAACAATCATTATAGTAGCAGACCACCCACTGACCTCGATCATTATAATCAAATCAGTGGCACACTTTTTACCTCACTGCTGTCATTGACTTCCAGCATGCACTGACAAAAGTGGCACAGCAAAGCGCAGAGGGAGAGAGGCGAGAAGTGTAGACCGGAAAAAAAGAAAGAAGGAAGACTTGACGGAAGATGTGAGAGGTTGGAACGGAAGTAGAGAGCATGTAAGGGGACGGGAAAGGGAGGGAAGGATCGGAAATAACACAAGTGTGAAGGAGGGCGGGAGCGCAAAGGAGGAGAAGCAACATCTGCAAGTGAAGCTGAGTAAGTGAGTGCTGCGGGAGTTTAAACGAGGTTTACGACACTTTGGAACAAGGGGGACTGTTGAACGGCAGAGGGCTGCAAAGGAGGTAAAAGAGAGGAAAAAAACGTGAGGGATGGAGTGAGAACGAGCGAGGCTGACAAAGAATCAGAGAGAGAGGGTGAGCGAGAGGAGCCAAAGGAGATAGACACTATTGCCATAATTAAAGCTGAGGATGAGGTCACTGCCAGGGACATGGTGCTACTTTAATAGCCCAGAGATTTGGCCGGCGTCCCATCGGCCCTTTAACTCTGCATTAAGCTGATTACCCCCACATTTAACCAAAAATCACCGCCCACACGCGCTACTCGCCTAATATCACTTTAACTAAAACATTTTTCGGGGTGGGGTGGGGGTTGGAGGGCAAGAGAGAAACAGATAGAAAGAGAGCAAAGGGTGTAGCTTGAAATCCATTTCATTTGGGTGTTTTTACCACAGTCAAAGCCAGTGTTTGCTGTGCACTTTTCAGTAATACTCTGGTATTGTTGTTTTTAAATTATTTTCGTGTTGTTTTGTTTTTTTTGATACGCTATTTATTTGTTTATTTTTTCAGAGTGTTACAAGTGGGCCACTTGAATTATACATAGTGTGTGTGTGAGTGCACACTGTTTCCTGAGATGACTTGTTGAACCACTCTGTGAAAGGGTTAGGTGCACTAGGGTTTAATACCAATAATTGCGGCTTTCGGTGAATGACTCATTGTTTTAATGCAGCTGTGGTTAACATCACAATCATCAAAATTATTCTCTGCTGTTTGTTTAAAGCGGCAGATGAGTGCAGCTCAGAAACATACACTGACACACAATGTTCGGTCTTTCTCATGCCCATCACATCCAGTGGCCTAGGAGAGAACTTCTGACCCCAATCATCTTGATGAATCCAAGCAATTAGGAAAATGAAGGAGTGCTGCACTGCGATTTCCAAACAACACATGAAAGCCATAGTTCAGAATCCCCTTCATAAGCTTAAATGAATTAAATGCTGGTTTGTTTTCTAACTTTATGTCCCAAATCTCCATGGCAATAATTTGCATACTTATTCTAGGTCTTTACACATAACCACTTGAACTATGCTGCGTCCCTAAATTGCTCGCTCTTTTATTTATCCACTATTTCCATAACAAGTAAAGCTGAAACAACCAGTCAAATTCCAAAAAAAAAAAAACAAAAACACTATTTCGCTAACTGTTACATGAAAAGTTAAAGGTGACAGGCTGTGCACCTCCAACTCCTCAGCAAGGTAACAAACTGCTTTATTGTGTCCTGTTATTGTGTGGAAATCTACTCTTGGGCAGCAATCAATCAGAATGTGGTTGCATTTATTATTGACTGACTTCTTATTTAAAACAGAATGAGTTTGTTTGGCTGCACTGTAAACAGTTGCTCTTCTGTTTTGCACAAAGTAGCTGGTCTGATGATACCATGGTTATCGCTCAATCCACCAGGACTGAAATCTTAAGGAACTATAAGTCATTTTTCAAAACATTTCCTGGTTGTAGCTTCTCAAATGTGAGCAGAGATGGGCACAAATACATCAAAAAGTTATTGTTACAAATTACAAATACTTGCTCATCAAATGTATCAAAATAAAATATAAAATACTGGTATGAGAAAATGTACTGAATTAAGATACAAGTAATTTGTAATTTGGAAATACATTCTATACCTGCTGATACCATCACATTTTAATAGTCTGTTGTTGTGGTGAGTCCCTCCTGGTGTGTGAGAGAAGTACCTGCACATTGCCGCAGCCACAGGAAAGTGCATGCTATTAGTGGTAGATAAGTTACTTTATTCAGCCATAAAGTGTCTGGATAAGCTCAGGTTGCAGCAAACAGTCACTGAAAGGCTGTGTTGTGTTTGCTGCCAAGAAAGAGAAATAAGTCCCTGTTCATAGTCACTACAGTGTCTTCCTGCATTGTTCACAGCTGAGCTTGTCCGGACTGTGAAAATGTGGTTACCAGTAACGAGCTGGGCTAAAGTCTACTAAAACAGCCTAACCCTAGAGGTCTCACAACTATGGCTCGGACCTGCAGATCTGCAAAGTAACAAACGCTTTGTGAAGGGAAAGTGGATCAGATGATTGATCAGAGAATGTTTTGTTTTCTATGTGATTTTGTTTTGCCGCCACGGCAAAATGTTACCATGTGTTGTAGTGATGAGAGTTTGTAATGAAGTCGTTTCAGCAACCCGCCAATGGTGGCTGACCTTGTTTATTTCTTTCAATCAGTCAATCAATTTTAAGTAATTAAACACTTATTTTAAATGCATTTAATTGAAATACTGCCCATCTCTGAATTTGATGAATTGCTGATTTTCTTGGTCATATATGATTGTAAATCGAATGTATTTGGGTTTTGGCACAAACCACGTGTTTTTCACTATTTTCTGCCATTTTGTAGACCAAACAATTAAACTGATTAAGCAAAACAATAATTGTCACAATAATTGATAATTAAAAAATAATTGTTAGTTGCAGCCCTAATAACAAACACTTGAGGTGACAGTATTGCATAACTGCAATTTACACATCTTTTCAATGCAACACTGCATTGTGGGATGTTTAGCATAGACTGTGCATTTTTTTGTTCCACTGTGGGAATTTTATAGGACACGATACAGAGCATGTATTCATTCTTACAATCTGGACAGTCAAATAAAATGGCAGAGGGAAAATACAGTGCAGAAGGTAGCAGATTTTAAATGCAGCCTTCCACTGCTGCCCTGCCATATAATGGACAGTTGCTGCAACATGCTTTATATACAGTGTATATGGGAGGGTGACACATTCTGCTTTTGGCTTAAATAAGGTTTGAAATAGCAGTGCATGTCACCTGCCTATACATAAATTTGTGCACGTGTGTGCATAATTACACAATTGTGTTTGTGGCAGAGGCCCTGAGTATGTAGGTATCAGGCTTCCTTCCAGTACCCCACAGATCTGGTGTTGCCACTTGGCTGAACCTGCCTCACTGGTTAGATGCAAGCCCCTGGTCTGCCTCGCTCTGTCTCTCACTCTCTCTGTGTTATTCTTGCTCTCTTTGCAGCCACAGGATTAACATAGCAGGGTGGAAGCACTTCAGCTAAATCTCCCCCCCCCTGCAGCGCTCGTGCTGCTTGGACTGCTCTGGATCGAAGCTCAACACACGGAGGAGAGTCTTAGCACAAAGTGGTGTGAGAGAAACACATCTGGAGTGCCGGGTCATGAGCTTCTTTTTTTAACACCGGGAATATGCAATACTGGCAGATCAACTTTCACAGTGACAGGAGCCTTTCTGATATGTTCACATGGTTCCCTTGACACTGTTGGAAATACAGTCATCCTTTGCCGTTAGTAGCCTACTGTCATTTTGTCACTGTTTGGCTGAGGTCTTTTTGAGGTTTTTTTTTTTTCAGTTCTTACGGATTGGAGTTCAATAATTGTAAGTTTCCATTTTTTATTAACGCAAAATAAAACTTAATGGGTCTTGAAATGACAAATTTATGCCTTTTTGTGACTCTTTTTCCTCACTTACACAACCAATGAAAATAGAGGTTTTATTATTTTGAACAAATGCAACGGACAACGGTTGCAAAGACTAGGGATGTTAATCCTGTGCCTAAGCATTTTTACACTACACTCTGCTCATTCACATGCAGAGTACCAGTCATATCTATACACACTCCTCGTCTATGTCCTCTTCCCCCGTCTCTTCCCGATCCTTTCATATCTTCCTTGACTTCAAAGCGGTGGGCTGCAGCGTTACCTGATGCTAATAGTCCACATGAAAGAGAATCCGTATGAGGTGTGAGTGCCGGGGACTGACGGAGCCTCTTGGGGGGGACCCCAGTCTCTTCTCCGTCAAACCAGACAGTCTATTCCCCAGCTTCTAGTTAGTGGTGACTTCTAAAAGACCTTCGGAGATACGGGGAGAGGTAGCATGCATTCACACTGGTGGGCTGCAGACCTTTTAAACATGAGCCGCAGGAAAGTGAAGGCCAGTTCAAAGGGATTTATGCTGTCCGTGCCCTGATGTATTACTTGGATATGGTTTGGGTTGAGTGAATCGACAAATATAAGGAAGAAAGGTTTAGTATTAGTGCCTAGTCCAGTCAACAAGAGCTGAATTACTCCTTTGGGACAATAGGAATATTATAACTCAATACTACAGTTTGAAGTGGTCCATAGTTAGGGCAGCCATACATCATCCTGCCAGACACAGGGGTGTCGAGGTTCAGACTGTCTGCAGAGTCACTGTGAGGAGATAGGACTTTATTAGCATGAAGATAAAACACAAAGGATTGATCAAATCTGATATATATGGTCTCACTGGAAAATAAAATGTAGAGGCAGGAGTGGTCATCTCATTTTTGGGCATAAAGAAAAAAAAAACACGTCTGTAGTGGGAGTGGGCACTGATTGATCACAAAAAACACTGTTCTTTTTCTTTTTTCCCTCCACTCTCTCCTTTTTCTTTTAATATCTGTATGTTGATGAAGCTGAAACTTAATGAAACTCATAATGACCTGGCATATATGAAAATGTTTCAATCAATTCAAACCATTTTCCACTCCCTTGGACGTGTTTTCATGTCAATTTGCGCCAAACCGGGCAAATTTACATCTGATCACGTCTTCACATTGACTTTGTATGGCCCCACTTCTAAAATTCACTTTGCACTGTGTCTCAGTAAGACAGAGGACGTGTTTCTTTCTTGGCTATACTCCCTCTGCTGTCTATTACAGTAAATTGATTGTAAACCTGGTCCAACATATATCAAATCAGATTAAAAATGTCTAGCCTACAATATAATTTAACTCTAATAACCCTAAAACTTCACTCTAATAACAATACAAGCAGGGTAGCAGTAGTATAGCATGAGGATGACTTGCAGCACAAAGTGAGATCTGAGAAGATCATAGGTGTCTCTCTCTAGTACATCCAGGACATCTTTCAGAGGCGCTGTGCACGTGGAGCCTTATCCATCCTGAAGGACCCTCACACAGACCATTTGCCCCTCTGCCTTCGGGCACAAGGTTTTGCAGCATCAGAGCCAGCTTCTGCAACAGCTTCTTCACCCAAGCTGTCAGACTCCTAAACACCCTGCTGCCATCCACCACATAATCACCTCACCCCCGCCCCACTTCACACGCTGGACCCGTCCATTTCACACATACACGGGAAAATCCAACATTACCCACACACAATTCATTAAGTACCATCCAACTGCATTATTTCCGTTACATTTTCAAAATATTCACAAAAAACGGTTAGACTGTTCATACTGATGCCGAGAACACCTTACACTGTGAGTTAATCAAATAGTTGATCCAACGGTTTTATTCTGCTTCATTTTAGTCCGTCAACCATGGCTACGCTGTTCACTATGTTTAAATGGGGGGATCGTAATTGTACTTTTTCCTCTGTGGCATGTTGTATTTATGTTTGCACCTTGGAGTGTGAGGAACAACATTTCGTTCCTGTATACTTTGTACGTGGATGAATGAAAAATAAACTTCAACTTGAGCTTCTATTTATTGTATAACAAAACTGGGGGGTGGGGGGAGGGGGGTGCGGTCATATTGTGTTTTTCGTGTTCAAGGCCCGAGAAAATGATTTATGAATTTGAAATTAATTTTATTTATTATATGAATAACTAGCTAGCCAAATACTTAAAATACAGCTGCCTCGCTGGAAAGGCAGGGCTGAGACGGCCTTCAAAAACCTGCCTGAAAAATAAAGCATGATCCATCTTGCCATGAAAAAGCAACCAATCCAACAAAGAAACAAACAAACAAAAAAAAAGTATTCTGGTGTTTGAAAAAAAAAAAAAAAAAAGTCTCAAGCTGTTACTTGGCTACCAAGGTGACACTGGCATGATGGTTGCTATGGAAACCTGACTTAATAACTGTCCTTGTACTGTAGTGAAATAAGTTCTCCAGAAGACTCCAGAAACAGTAAACGCTGTTTTTATCTGCAAAATAACATTAGCCAACACTCGGCAGTTGGTGCATTTCTTTCACCACGTTTTGTCCGTAATATGTTTGGTTGTGGTTGGTCACGTGATTACTAATTAATACAAGCCAAATGTTCTTGGAAAATGTTCTTATCCTACATATTTATTAACACCACCTCGATCTACGTAAACGCTGCATTTATCATGTTTAGGAGATGACGTTTGCGCCCTAAATATCTGACTGTTTCCTTACAGCTTGATATCCACAGTGACAATTAAGATGATATAATTTACAAAAATTGCTTTCATTTACAAACAAAAAAATAACGTGCATTAAAAGTTACAGAGGTTAAGACCTCAGTACCATACACCTTCATGCCTTCTGTAATGGTGCTTTTAGCTGTTGCACTTTGAAACACGTCAGGCTACTGTCAAGGTCACCAATGACAAAGAGGGGCTGGAAAAAGTTTGATTTCAGATTAGTACCAGTCCACCTAATCATTCTGAGTGAAGGTTCAGTAATGCCAGGCCAGGACATTTCATGCACAGAATATTAATAATAAACCATTTTTTAGGATGGGGAAAAGGGTATTAGCAAAACTTTAGTGAAAGCCGTGAGAAGTTTGTTGTGTTTCAGCAGCTTTTTCCTGCATAGCTGTGGTTCTGAGGTTTGATTTGATTCCTACAAGCGCGGTGGCTGCCTAAACCTCCTTTCCTTTGACTCTAGTCATTTGGAACATTTTCTCATTCAAACCAGGGCTTTGATTAAAAACAAAGGGCCGCTTATCTCAAAGGGCTGGGTTTCTTCCCCCAGCCTTTGAAAACAGCTCGCAGCAAATTATGGTAAATAAGTGTACAAAAGCTTCTCTTTCTGCATATACAGGTCAGCTTTCTTCAAAACGCTGGCCTACAATGTGGCAAACAAGAAAGTGCTATGATGCATGTGGGCACGACAAATAGCACTGATCTCTGTCTATGTTCTGTTTTTGTGTTTCTTTTCCCTGCCTCATTTCCTCGCTTTACTTTAACATCAATCAGTTTGCAGATGGAGAAACTAATAATTTCCGACAACTATTGATAGATGGCTAATCTCTAAGGAAAGCGGACCTCTTGCAAGCGGCGTCAATGATACCAGCTTTTTCATGTTCCAAATTAATTCCTGAACGTAATAACTAGAGGCGGTTTAGAGAAAAAGGGATTTCATTTATAATTAAACAACACTCCTTTAGATGATGTCTTAACAACTCAAAGCTTTTGCCACTGAAGTTCTAACCTCCTGACAATCACATGGGAGATGAGGAAGCGTGCTGAAAATGTCCATCAGTATTCTCGGCAGGTGAAATCACGCCATCATGCCACCTTTGTTTCAGTGCTTTGTCTCCTTATATTGCAGTCTGTTCTTAGAACTGTACTGAACATAAAAGTGCTCTCTCCTTGTCTTAGTTCTAATCACAAGTTCATGTTATCATTCCATTTCTCATCTGTGGAGGCAATTTATATGGTGTCACACGATTGCACCCCAATTTCAGCTCATTCGAATGTTAGTCTTACGCTGCGGACTCCCTTGCACAGGCGCTGAGGAGCAGTGCTCCTAATGGAATTTAAATCAAGCAACGTTCCAAGCCTAATTCTGAATATCAGGAGGATCAGTTTGAGATAATGACAGCCAGCGGTTTTTGTCCACACTGTTAAGCAGAATTTGTTGCCCTCTGTTAGAATACCTGCTTCTTAAGGCCCGGTTGCTGGAGTTTGGCATTACATTGCATCCAATTGCATCATGTTGAACCTCTTTGAAGTTCCAGTGGCACTTCTTACCCCCTTATTCAGGCTCGGCTTCCACTCCTTTGACCCAAATAAAAAGACAATCGCAAAGAAAAAAAAAAAAAGACTACACGAGTACGTGATGCTGTTGCAATGAGTCTGTCGCAGTGTCACACACAAGTAAGGGCCAATGTCACTCTCTATCAAGCACCTGTTTGTGCGTCTTGTGTGACGGTTCAAGTGGAGTTGGTTTACAGTCATGTTCTTAAAGGGGCTGGACTCAGATCTGAGACCTTTCCCTCCCGCTTATCTGTCAGCTATTAACTTCACACTCACATGAGGTTCCACTGGGACTCACTTCAGATACTTTTTGTCTCCTCTGTTGTTCTGTCTTGCTTCTTCCAGTCATTTCTTTATCTTATTCCATACATCATTTCAACTTCCTTTCTTCCCCTATAGCACCTCCCTCTATATTTATTGAATTTAGCAACTGTTCCCTCCAGTCCCTTCCCCTTCAGCAAAGTTTTCTGTAACTCCTTCCCTCCCCTTTTATCCTTCCTTTGTCGCTCCATCCCTATCGCTTGCTCTGCGCACGTCCTTGTGCTGCCTCACTCGGCAGAGCGAGACATTGTGTGCAGACGCTGCCAGTCTCCAAAGACTGAAGCTGGCTAATGCATAGCAAACACTGAGCAGCCAAGCCAGGCATGCATAACACAAAAGGATGGTCTCTCGTTTTTGTACTGCGGCCAATACACTCAGGCATTAACACCCTCCTTTCCAGTCATACATTCCAATAAGCCCCCGGTAGTTTGTACAGCTCAGGCTGCTGACATACGTATTCAGTCAGGACCCAAATTATCGGCTTTCTCGCCAGCCGCTTTAATCACCCACAGGGACCTGTAGGCCGGAGTGAGGGATAGCATGAAAGAAACCTCAGACTCTCTCTCAATATCTCTCACTGTTATTTTCTATTTGCCCTTAAAGTCATTTCATATTCAATCAGAGGAAACTGAGGAGGCATTTCACGTCATTGGGCATGCAGGTCATTTGTAAAAGCTAAAAGACACTAAGTGAAAAGGAAGGGAGACCGCTCTGTGAGTTTGCCAACATTTGTTAAGTCCCGGAGCTCACGAATGTGCCCCTGAAGAAGCAAATGAACAAGTCAGTCAGGAGCTGTGTGATAAAACACATTAGGCTGTTAGGCTAACATTGCTAATACCTTTATGTGGCTTCAATATTGACACTTGCGTCTTAGTCGAACACTGAATATATCAAAATGACATGGTCGTGTAAATTCAATTTTAAAGTTTCTTCAAACTAAGTTTTCTTGGGATTATTGCCTGTGCTGTTGACAGGTCCAGAATGGTACAACCCTTGACAAATATATTCAACTCCTGCATGAAGCCATGAAAAAAATTGGCTGTAGTGGTATGAACATAAAGAATAAATAGCGAACAATGGGCAATCATGACACACTATGTGTATGATGTAAAGTGCCTGGTGACCTATCAATAAGAAAACTGAGGACAGGAAATGTACAATAACAGGCTGATATTAAAAGAAAAAAAGGGGGTTCAATAATTTACCATGAGGAAAAAATGAGGGGAAAAAATAAAACACTCCTTGCTATTACAGTTGATGGTCTTATTTGTCATCACTGAGTGCTAGGAGTGCCATTTGTTTCTCCTGTGGTGCACACATGCTTGATCTACCTGAGCTGTTGAGCTGGCATCCATCACAGAAAGCTGCCTGTCTTAAATAGGCTTTTGCATTATGACAAGGGTAATGCTCACATCGGATGAGAGGTGTTCAACCTGAGACAGGGGCAGCCTCAATGCAATGCCTGACATGTGTTCGCATATGGAGGAATAAAGCATGGGCTGGTGTAGGAGTCAAACAAAGTCTGTCATTGGCGATATAGACTCACTATATGTCAGCGATACAGCAAATTGTTCCATTTCAGAGGCAGAGAGAGAGAGCGTGAGAGACCTGGAGGCTGTTAAATTGCCCATTTCATTATTGATAAGCATCACAGGCAGAAGTCAGTCTTCCCATATGATTGACAGCTGAGTCTCAGCCACTGATTTTCCACATGAGAGAGAGAGGTGAGTCAAGCAATGAAGGATGTGATGGTCCAATTTCACTTCAAATGGAGCCCTAGGTGCAGGAAGACAGGCAAAGTGAATACATATCAATGTACCTTTCATAATGCAAGTAATTCAAAGTAATGCAGGCTAAATAACAGATTCTGCTTTGCATAATGTTAAGCCGTTGTGAGCAGTGAAATTTATATGGGAGGCAGTGGAACGAAAAAACACATCCAATGCAATCTTAATAGAACTATTCTATTAAGAAGCAATCAGATGTAAACCAAAGCATATTAATAAATAATAAAGATAAATAATTACGCCTCTCTGATTCCACTGAGCACTTTTTTTTTCACACATCCAATTATGAACAGTGGCAGTCTGTAAGTGGTTTTCTTCAAAAGAAAAAAGACCTGTTTTCCAACCCATATGGCATGAGAATGAATATGAAGTCATTCAAACTGGCATACACAGATGAATACAGATTAGCCAGTGAGGAGTATAAACTTAATACAGTTCAGATTTTGCAGCAAACTTCAAGAGTGTGGGATTGGTTGCGGTCATGAAGCAGACGATCATCTAATAATGATACTCTCACAAAGATATTCCAAGAAGTTCTTTAGGCTCTTTGGGCTTGATTGGTCATCTGGACCGGAAATGTGCAGGTATTGCAAATTCTCAGATATAAGTCTATATTCAAAGATTTTAAGAAAGAGTCTAATGTCCGGTATGAACAAATAGATGTCAGTGATGTTTAGCTGGTATAATACCATGTTTCCCATTTTAATATGCTAACATTTGGGAATTAGCACAAAACACAACTGAGGCTGATGCGAATCACTTTAGTTTTGCAGGTATTTTGGACTCATTTTTAAAATTGACCTGATGGTGGCGCTTCAGGGGGATTATTAAATCTATTATAGTTCATCCTTAGGGGAACATGAATATCTGCACTAAATTTAATGGCAATCCATCCATTAGCTGTTGAGACATTTCACTGAAAAAACAAAAATGTCAACTTCATGGTAGCACTAGAGGAAAGGTTGGGGGATCACCACAGTCATTAGGATTCATTCTCTGGGGAACATGAGTGTCTGTACAAAATCTCACGACAAACCATCCAATAGAGATAATTAAGTCTGGACCAAAGTGAAGTCATACTGTATCGCTAGCGTGGTTCTAAATGTATATGGGGCTGGAATTACTTGTACTATAATGGTCTTCATGGTAAATTCAACATAATCCATATTTCAACATCACTAATTGTATCAGTACAATGCAATCATGTAATACTTTTCAGTCTGCTGCTCTAAGTTTCTCTTTCTAACTTGAAAGCTGCTCATTCACTAACTAATTCCAATCACTTCTACTTTGCTGTTCCTTTGTTAGGCTACTGCCAATAAAACTCAACACTTGCTGCAGATGTCTGGCATTAAAGCTGCCATGAAATTGGAACTTGCATTTCAGTGGCAACTTCATGCTGCACTAGTAGGGGTAACTAAATCTTAAACCAATAAAGTTATTACATTTTTTTCAACAATCCTGCCTTTCTGTCCATCCTATCAAATCAAACTGCCTTTCCTTCCATTATTAATAGCCCATTGATCCTTCACTGTCCAATTTCACATCGCATTAAAGACGTAATGTTACCTTTTATGGGACCTTTGAAGGCCTGGACAGGGAGGGATTATGCCCTTTGCGCAACTGGAAGGTCTTTATTGTGAAAAATCTGTGCAGGAAATGTTGAGCTTCATGGATAGCAGCTTAACACTGAACAGAAAAAAAGAATAGACTAGAATTAATTGGTGGGTAAGAAGGATATCTGTTAAAAATAAAAACTTGTAGTGATGAAATTAACACAGTAGAAATGTGCATTATCCTGATTTTATCAAGACAACAGATAGACATGGAGAAAGGGTTGAATTTGCGACAACAGCAAACAGGGACATTTCCCACTAAACAAGATAAACATGATGAGATTTCTAATAAAGGTCTGGGTTTCTCTGTAGTTTGGGTAGACAAAGGCCACAGCCACTATTTGAGAATTTGCGGTTTATAATGAGCCAGTCAGGATGAACCCAAGTCGAGCAGCTGGGTCTATAAGGCTCTTTTTTAACTACTCTTCATCCACTTTTCTTTAGCACCCTCTACCATTAGAGGAGCCAAGCAATGGCTTTGTTGGACTGCGTCCTCTCTGCCTCTCTTGTCCTGGCATGTTCACAGTGGTGGCCGTGCACCAGAAGGGCTTTATCTGCCTCCATGTGGAGCACGCTGCCTCTGGCACAGAAGATCTGCCCGGCATCTGTGGACTGCCAAGCCGTTCCTTCCATTTGGTGTAAACACCAGCGGGAGCTCTGTCAGGGCCGTCCTTCAGTTGATGTGGATATTTGCAGATGTGACAAGCATGCCGGGTTTCTCTCTCTGTCCCTGTCCACCTGAACTTGAACCTGACCCAATGCTGCCTCTTACAACGAGGAAAACATGCTGGGCTGGGATGACAATTCTGTGCGGTCCTGCTCTCCTTTTCTGTGAAGTAGGACTTCCTGTTGAAAATCTACTGCTGAAGAGATCAGCATCTCCTTGCTGCTCCCAAGTGAATGGCCTTGACTGTTTATGATCTCACTGACCAGGTGATCAAGCAGGAAATGTCATCACTTACAAGCCAACCAAAGTTATTCCAAAGTGAAATTCTGAATCTTACATGAATAATGAATTTCAAATAATTGTGCCCATACTTTCTCTACTTACAAATTCAGCCAAGGCAAACAGTGTATATAAGCCAGAAAGTCTGCTTATTCAGGCAGATGGGTCCATTGGAATTATGGTAATTTTGCTTACATAGTTATTATTAACAAAGTGGGATGAATGAACTGAGAAAATTGAGTATATAGATTTTGACAAAAACGTTGATTCAGAGCTAAATAGTTCACTGTAATTTGTCCTTATTAGCTTGCTTTACAATAAAAGTAGTTTGTGTGGAAATGTGAGGAAACCCACAGTAGACTGCACAACAGGTTTAGATGACCCTGCCAGATGTTTTTTTCCTCGTTCTTCTTTTCCCCAAGAGGAAACACTAAAACTCAGTGCACCGAAACACAAACACACAGGTAGGAAGAGAGAGACGAGATCAAAAAGAAGAGAGCAGCAGGTAAAGATATTTGTGCTGTCTACACCGAACCTAGAAAAAAAGCTTTATGAGTTTACCATATGCTTTCATAGTACTGTTGAAGTCACCTGGGTGCTTGAATTCATAATGATTAGCATCACAGAGAATCAGTCAAAAAAAATCTCACACTTTAACTGTTTGTGTTAGATGTTACATATAAAAAGCAGGCAGAGCACGCTCTGTGCTCAAGTGCAATTCTTAAAAGTGAAATAACCCATTAATTTGTTGACAGACGCTTTGAATATACATTTCACGTACCTATATGTTAGTGCATCAGGATGCAATGTTTTATAATCTCACTTTATCAGATTCAAAATATAGTGCCCTGTTGTTAGATCAGGAGTGGCTGGAGAGACATTGTTTTAATGGAACTAAAGTACAGTGGTTCTCACTAATGCATGGAAATGGTTGTCAACAGGCTTTCAGCTGCTGCACCACAATTAGAGCTCTGTCACTAGTCGGCGGATGGCTGGCTTCCCATCGCACTGAATTACAATGCTGTCAAGTGTCTCATATCACTTATGAGGTTGGCAGAACATATCCGTTCCCAAAATATCAGGGCTGGTACTGACACCGAACAGTTAATGCAGATTGCATATTCAAAAGTCTGTCATCACTGATTGGCAGTGAGCTGAGTGCATGTCCATAAATTTGCCTCTGAGTGCAACTAAACCAACTTAGACACAGAGAGCAGAGTAATGTAAGTCCCCTCAATTTTTTTTTTTGTAACCCTCCATAAGGATGTCCACATAAAGACTGGCTAACAAGTGTTAGTTTTAATAAAGCCATAACCATAGCTCATTAACAGCAGTGTGAGATTGCTGGCTCCTTCGGAACATGCTTTTTAATGACCCCCGTGGGACAGATCATCTGAATATGCAACAGTGATCTTTTTATGTAGAATAGCACAGTCTCTAGGGCTTGCTGTGAACTGGTAACAACCACGCATGCACCTTCAAAACACACACACACACACACACACACACACACACACACACACACACACACACACCATTGCCACCGAACACTTATTGCAAAATTGCTAGACAACTGCATGGCTAACAAAGAAGGGTCGTCATGGAAACAAATCCACTCTAGAATGTGATTTTCCCTTTGGATATAGCTTGTACTTCTGACAATGTTCCCCTCAAATGACATTTATTGTTATATTTTTATTTATCTATTTACTTATGTACTCACTGCTTATATATTTATTAATAGGAGGATAATTAATTGGTACACTGAGTTACATCTGTGCTGCATCTAGCAAAACATAGGGTACATGGGTCTCAGCATTATGAATTAGATAGAAATCGAGGTTCCTAAACATCAGACCTTTGTGTATTTCATAATAGATGCCAACAACAAGTGTCCACTGGCAGTGGCAGTGGTTGCAAAATTAGATGCTTCTTTCTCACACAGTTACGGAGGTGGAGAGGTTCAGTGTCACAGTGTAAATACACACACTCATAAACAAATCTCTACCCCGCTCTTTATTCTTCTACCAAAACAGACCTGTTAACTTGTGTGCAGTTCTTACATGAAAGGGTGCTCAATACAACTGTGTAAAGCCAGTTTGGCATGCTTTTTTGGCTTGGCTCTGTTTGCAAAAAAACCTTTGGAAAAGAAGCAAAATGGCACATATCTCCTGGAAACAGAGGTATATAGAGGGAGTACAGAAAGCCAAAGTGTAGGTGTAGTGATTGTTCAACTGGACCAACTCTGATGGAATAAATGCAGGACATGGGAAAACTATGCACTCTTACTGACCCACCTTGAAACCTATCTATTAAACTTTACTACACTGCAAGTCAAACCAAAGCACATGAAGCGTCTTGCATCTGTCAAAGTCCTTAGCAGAAGGTATGTCCTCAGTGAAAGGCTTTTACATGCTCATGAAAGACTCCTTTATCCTGGTATGCACTACCTCACAGGTCTGCTGAGCATCTTTCTGAATAAATGTGGACGTGTGTGAAAAAAAGACAGAATGTTGCCAAAGAGTCTCACTGACAACTGAGTCGAACCAATTCTTTGACTGCTTTAAGAGGAGGGGGTATTTCAATACACAGATGCTGTAATTTTTACATTAGTGGCATCCGATTGTGATGGTGATTCTTTTGCACTGTTTTAGAATTAAAGCCTGTTAGAGTTTCTGTTTGTTAATGACAATGTGTTTTCAGTGCTGTATGTGTATGTAAACAGTGGCTTTATTTCATTTTGGCTGTTGCATGTGAGATAGCCACGACAAATGGCACAAAAAAAAAAAAAATCTCAGCTTTCCATGGAAAAGTCCATGTATCCATCTGTCTCTCCGTATGTGTTCGAAAAAGTTTTTGTGATGATTTGGTGAAATAGTAGGCTGTTTGGCTGCTTGTAAGTCTGTCACTGTGGAGTGATTGGCTTCAATAAGCTTTCATTAGCATGTTCTATGAGCTTCACTCTTAAAATCTTGTTTTAAAAGGTGGCAAATATTGATTAGGATTCATTTGTATATTTGTGTTACTGTGGTTACGAAAACAATAATCTGAAATCAGATTGTATAGATTTCTTTCTTTTTCTTTTTTCATTGGATAACAGCATTTGAATGCCTGTTTTGGAAATTGCAAAACATAAAGAACAAAATCTTAGCATGTGGAATTTCTTTAGTATATAATGTATAGGATTTTTTTTTTTCAAAAAAGTTCTTTATGGGCTTAATATTTTATACTTCAGTGTTTTTTCAGTATGTGACTGATGAGCACTGAAACTTTTAACACATTACTTTTGGTGGTTTTGAGCAAAATGTCTTGACAACTTTTGGACTATTAACTTTTCCTATAAAATGTGGACATTCATCTGATCAATTGGATCACTCTGATGATTGCTTTATTTTTCTCTAGCCCCATCATCAGGTCAAAATTTCAATCTGTCACATACTTATATGTAAGTATCTGAATATGGTAAATATTATAGTATGTTAATATTATCATTGTGAGCATTGTAATTTTTTAGGATTTTTGGATCAACATGCTTAGCTTTTAGCTCAATACAATTCTGTGCCCAAAGTACAGCATCACAGAGCTGCTAGTATAGCTGAAGTCATGTTAAATACACAAGAACAGTAACAGAAGAAAACAGAGGTATAATTCATTCTATCAGAAGCATATTAAAGTGATTATTCATGCAGCATGCTGGCATTGAAGACTATGAAAGTTTTCTTTACAGAATGACTCGTAATCAACTCAGTCAATTAATGATCAGCTTCTTTTACTTTTTAACTTTTAAGAGCTTTGTCTTTAAATGTTGTTCTTCTTTTGTCCGTATCAAATGTATTTTTCCCTTTAATTAAGATTCATTATATTATCTGTTTGATATTGTTGTGATATGTTTTTAATGAAATCAGCCTCATTCATGTAACAAGCACTTTGCATACCAGAAGCTTATCATTTATATCAAAAAGTGCTGAGAAGCATAACTGAGGGACAGAAGACACATTTGATGTTGGAATATCAATTTGGAAAGGTAGGAAGTACACGACTGAAAGATTCTGATCAGGTGTGTAATAAATGTTCTGTATGTGTACTGACACACACTTGACATTATTGAAACAGCATGAGAAGCAAGTGTTTAGATGAAGAGTAGAGCTTAGTTGTCATTTATCAATATGCATATTCTAGCTAAATCCGTTTAATGTACTGTAAAGGGGGAAAAGTCTCTGCAATGGTCATTAATTTGGTCTTCTCTGAGCAAATTTGCTAAGCTTTTAATGCCACTTCTATCAGGGCAAAGCTACACATTTGATATTAATGTATGAGTTGAATGAGGAAACAATTTAATCCAGAACCAAAGCGTTTAACGCTCACTAATGTCAAAGCTAATCCAGAAATCCAAAGTTCATCCCAAAACCCACATGTAAGCAATCCTGGTGGTGGTATCCCCATTTCACAGTTGCACACCATGGAAACCCATATACGATTAAAAGTGAGAGAGGAATAGCGTGATAATATATTTAGCTGTAATTCATCTGAAATCACTTTGACTACATTTAAGGCGAACTAATATTTTAATACTATGTACCTTAATTGTATCTAATACTGCATGCAAATTATAAACTAGAGTCTGCTTCATGAACATCTGTTTCTACTTTACAATGGATCGCCTGTGTGTTTTAAAGTCTTTCTTGATAACCCCATGAAAGCAAATATGTAGCATAACCATATGTATAACAGAATTGCATTCCAAGAGTAATGGAAGTCTAATGTTTAGAGCAGTAATATGTAAGTGAAGGTCTTGGCACGGTGAAATGGTTACAGGCCATACAGAAACCGAACATTTAAACAAAAATGCCAACTTAATCTTCTGATGGCCAAGTTCACTTAATGCTTAACGCTTAAGAGAGCAGGGAGAAAAAAACAAACAGAGTCAGAGCAGAGCATCCCTGCCAGAGTCTGAGCAAACAGAAAGTCAATATCTTAATGTAAAAGGCAGAGTTTGTTCCCTTCTCTCCGCCTCTCCCCTGCTAAACTTGAAGAGGAAACTGTTCTGAGTGGAATTGAAATAACAAATATCATTAAATGAGGGTGGGCAACTGCAACTGTTCAGTGAATAGTAGGCCTGCTGCCTGCGGAAGATAAGCAAATGGGAGACTCTGTTTTGATGTCGACTGATGGTCCAGACTGAGCAGGCGGTGCGGTCACTGGGGAAACTGTCTTCCCTCACTTTGCTCCCAATTGTTTCCCAGTCACCCCATTAAATGCCAGAAATGGATGACATAAATCCACCATTCATAAGCTGATAATGGATACCCCTTACACAGTTAATAAGAGTTCTCATTAAAAAAAAAAAACAACAAAAAAAAAAACAACACACAATAAGTTGAGCTTTAGGCCACACCCTTGTCATTGACATGCAAACAGCCCCAGGTTTGACACCAATTTGGTGAGAAGTGAAAAACTTTTCAATTAATTTCAGCTTAAATATAGGTCTTACAAGAGTCACACAATATATTAGTTGAAACTATTTAATGACTGTCATCAAAAATGGTATGTTAAGTATTTAGTTAAATATTTTACCTTGTGTATATTAATAATTGCAACGTAATTTACAGGCTTTAAACTCAAGTGTTAACCAGTAAAATTAAAAGCCAGTGACACTGGATGCATTACACTGCTTGTGATAAGCTCTGTGTATGTGTGTGTGTGTGTGTGTGTGTGTGTGTGTGTGTGTGTGTGTGTGTGTGTGTGCGTGCAAGAGGACTAAGGGAGGTGACAGCTGATCTGTCTATAGGCTCTGACACACATGATCTGTTCCCATAAGTACGGTATAGAACTATAGAACAACACAGTTTCATGTCTACTGCATAAAATTATCCAATATTTTATTTAAAAAATAAATAAAAAATACAGATAAAAAATTTGATTTTTAGCAAATGAATCATCTCACAACCCCTCAGATATATTTTGGGACCCTTTGGAGGGGCCCTGACCCCTAAATTGGGAAACACCGGATTAAACTAACTGTATAACTGTATATAAAGTAGGACTAGGACAATATGCTTAACTCCCGATTCGATATTATCACAATAGTTGGGTGCTCAATCAAGATTTATTGCAATTTTTAAGTATTGTGATTCTACAAGTATTGTGAAATGATATTAGGATTTATACTGATTTTTGTTTACTTTTTTAACACTAAACCATAAGGAAAAGTTAAAATCCTACACCTCTAAAAACTGTATATCATGAGGGATATTTCCAAAAACAATGCACATTACATGCCGGTCAGTCTTACTGACTTTTATTTCAGAAGCATCATTGCTATACTGCATAGACAAGTGGTAAATAAAATGTAGATGCACAACAGAATGAAGAAAACATATATACTTGTGAAGTAAACTTAAACTGCTACATTTAGCTGTCCATGCTCATCAAGCTAGCGCCATGAGAAAATAATAAATAAAACAAAATAAAATGTTAGGCCAAAGTGAATTATTTTTCTCATTCTTCAGACATCTCCGCATTATCTTAAGCTTGTACTGAACAAGACAAAATGTGTTTTATTCTCAAGAATAATCATTCGAGTCCACATCTCCCGGCCAGATGATGGTACTGAAGTTGAAATGATCTAACCTTGGAATTTGGCCATATCAGAATAAAGCATGTCTGTGTCTTGAGGACAGTAAAATGATTATACAATCAACATGTTGTATCATGTCTGTTGTCAACATGTCTGTGCTTGACTATTGAAAGATCCTTTCATCTCATACTGCTCGCTCTAACTGCAGTTTATCATTGTGTTTTGCATTTCTTTTCAGGAGATAAATATCGCACTAATCACTGTGTACATTTATTGCTGAATCACGTATTACCTATGACAGAAATACACTCATTGGAAAAGGAAGTGAGGGGACTGGTTTAAGAGCAGCAGACCTGGGGACAACTTGGTGGCGCCCACGACATCGTCTGACCACCAAGTCATCCAAACGCATATATATAAAAACGACGTACGTAGGAATTTAAATGCAGGATAGGTACTTTTACTTAGGTAGAAGATCTGAGTACTTCTTCCACCACTGTATTTCTCTGCACATTTTGTCAGTGGATAATTTCTAAATATTTAAGCAAGAAACGGTCAAAAATTGTCAGCCAAGCTGAGATGATTAGATGCAGAGCTGCAGGTGACAGATGCTTACTGCAGTTAGTGTGAACCAGCAAACCATTACCATCATCAGGGCAAGCAACTCCTATTACTGTACTTTCATTTTAGCAAACCATTCACCCTTTGCTGTCATCAGAGGCTCTGATCACTGTTGCTCAAACCATAGCTTAAGGCATGTGTCTTAACTGTATAGAAAATGCTAAAAGCCTTCTTATGTTTCAATGGATGGAGTATACTGCAACAATGTTTTTCTTCTTGGCTTACTCTGGCTGTTACGGTTTCAATGTGTTTTGGACCTTTTTCCTGATTTAATTGTTTTAGAAAAAGATATTTATCTTCTTTTGTGATTATGCTGTTTTTTGTTATTTTTAACTTGTGGCAATGTGTTGTTGGCTACAGAATGTGCATTTTTACATAGCAGGAAGAATAAAGTTTATATTGGCTGATTGTGCAGTACACAATGTCCAATGCCAAAGATCACTGCCAATGCAGGAAGCAGTGTGACACTCACATATGTGGAGGTCGGGGTGGTGGATGGGAGTGAAACATGTTCTGCTTGGCGGAGGCCAGGGGTCACATCCTTTCTCATACCTCATGAGTATTGGTTTTTTACATATATCTAAATAACCATTGTGTCATTGTGCCATAACTTTAGCCAAGTGTGTTAGCTTTACCCATATTATAATCAAAATAGCCGTGAATTTTCAAAAGCATTATTTATGAATGGAATCTGGGGTTTTGCAGGCTTCTGTATATATGTGCATGTATGTATGTATGTATGTATGTACAAGAGTGTTTGATTATACTATTAATATTTGAATGTCTATGTATATTTATTATATATTTCTTTATTGCTGTATTCTTAATGTGTAAATACATTACAGAATTAAAATAACAGCACCAGACAAAACTGATTATATTGCAGAAGATAGGGCATAATGCATTCTGAAGTACAGAATAGAAATTGTGAAATGTATCCCTGACAATGTTACCTTTCTAACTTTAGTGCAACAAAATACCTCTATGGAATTGACAATTTCCTCTGCACCAGAAGTGTGGGGTGAAAAAAAACAAGGAAATGTGACGATCTGAGTATCTGACACGAGAGACGCGATGCTGTCATTTGTTATACACACCTGATTGTAATTACATCTTGATGTCTTACATACTAAGATTAAATTGTGGCCTGCTAAAATGCTAATGATGATTGATTTTCTAAAATTTGTATTTATCACTTCTGATAAAGAGACTAAAGAGATTTGATTTGTTCTTGAGCTTTTGCAATTAATGACAAACATTGCTGTGCTTCAAAGGCAATTTGTCAGAACTTTATTCTACTATTCTTTATTTGAAGAGGAACTGCTTTTATTATAAATGGGTATGTGGTCTGTTATCATGTATGTCACAGACAGTCTTCAAAGAGTCTCTCATCAGCTGAAAAGATTTTTCAGTTTTGACAGCCTTAACCATACCCCTGTACAGGTGACATGAGAAACAATTCGATTCCATTTGACAGGTTGCAATGCTATTTATAAAACTTATAAAATGTTCTAAAATTTGGAAATTTTCATTTTTTTCCTGTGAAAAATGTCCATCAAAAGCATCAGATCTCAGAGTTTTCAGACTAAATAAAATAAGCAATTTGTAACGGGGAAACAAAAAGGTTAATTAATTATAATTACTATAATTGAGTTATAAAAGCAATTTACCAGGTTTTTTGCCGCTCATTCACTTAAACACTCACGAACAATGCGCTGGCCTGACCATTGGGAGCAATTTGGGATTCAGTGACACTTTGAGGACATCAGGAGGTGGGGATTGGACCACTAACCCGGAAATCAGTAGTTAGCAGTGTAACAAGGTGTTTGAGCATATGCCGATGACATAATTTGTCCACTTTTTTTTTTTTTTTTTAACAGAAATAAGACCCATTTAGTTCCTTTTTGCTTCTCAGCGCTGTGGTGGCAATTTTCGTCCAATAAAGCACAAAGTCAACACTTGTCTTGTTCCGCAAGTTTAATTCCGCCTCTGCAGAGGGACTCACAGCACAGTCAAATACATGAGGTGGACAAATGAGTCCAGAGCACCAGGGGTGTCTGTCTTTTATATGTTTCAACAGGACAAGATCATGGGGGAGAAGACAATGGGATCCATTATCTTCTCACTCAGGTTTTAGCAGTATTTACAATGTGACATGTATATCAATTGACAGCTGATGTGTGACATGTGATTATATCATCAGTGGTCAGGAGAGTGATCAATGAATACAGAGACTATTCATTCTGAGTACATCCGGACACACAGGAGTGGTCATGTGTCTAATTAAGGTAAGAGAAATGTAACCTGAATGGACACATGACCTGGTTGTGACTTGATGTAAGAAATTTCCATTACAGCGCCTACTTTCATCAAGTAAAAAACTGTAATTTGTAAAACACTAAACGTGTCATCAATACCTAGTCGGACGACGGACAATACAATTACAAAACTGAAAGTGTCTGCTCTGCATAGCAGCAGAGTCGCAGCAGTGAGTAACAGGAGTCAGATTTCACTTATCACATGACGAGAGTGACAAGAGTTTACCGACGTTACCATGGGTAGGGTTAGTTATGTGTAATATAAGTGAGTTTGTCATTGCACTGTTTAATTGTTGTTTTTTTCATTAAAAATAACCACTTGTTTTGTTCAAAGTAAGGGTAAGTTCTAAAGATAACGTTAAAGATCAAATTAAGCGCTTTAAAGTTATTGTAGCGACAGCCCACATTTCCCATTATTCCTAGTGCTGGACTGAGTACAGCACTAGACAGTAGTTCAAGTTTGCTTTTTAAGTTTCAAAATGCAAATGTTACTTTTTGTTAGTTGGAAATGGTTCTGTTTAGAACATGGTGGTTTATGTTGGTCATTTTTGTGCTGGCTTAATGTTTTAACAATTAGTAAGGTAGCTGTTATTAACAGGTAAGTCATTAAAGTCATCGAAAGACATCACTGAGAGCTACTTCCTGTCTCTCATTCCGCACTGCTTGCTACAACCATTGAGCGTCATCGGCGAATACCTTTTCTAAGAAAATGTCCGGGGCAATCGGTAACACCGGTGTTGTCACATACGTACTAACCGGTGCGAAAATGTCCCCACCTTGTGAGCCACAGCTGCCCTTAAAACCCCTAAAACTCCTCTCTGTGTCCCAAGAAGACAAGCACACGGTTGGCCCAATTCACACTATGCCGTCGGTTTCACCCTCCTCAGCAAAGTATGTAAATTAATATTTCAATTTTTAATCATTTGTGTGAGTTGCCTCTTTAAAATGAATGATAAGCATTGTTGCTAATGCTGATGCGCAATAACCCTAACCAACAATAAATCCATTATTAAGACTTGCCGTATACAAAAAATAATGTGCAGACAGTAGATGCAAACAGGTAGACATGAAACTACAATACACGAGACACTACACAAAACAGACACCATGCACAGCTTGTCTTTATTAATAATTACCAAGTTGTATGTGAGAGAGGAAAGGATTGAATCAAGATACATGTTTCCGCTGGCACACTGTCAAAATGAACAGAAGGTAAGGAATGATGAGGAGAATGAACGTGGAATAAGCCAAACGATACGGTGCTCATTCATGACAGTGAATGCTGCATATGTGATCTAAATTATGATTTAGATATTACACCAGTATGTGCACATACACACACATACACACACAGCATTTGACAGCCAAGAAATGACATGTTAATTGCAGCCTGTGGTTAAAAGGCCTAACAGCAATTCAGAGTAAAAGGGAGAACTCAACAATGGATGATAGGAATTTGTCTTACTGCCAGAGCTGTCGAGCTAGACAAGGAGGCTCAGCAGCTGCACTATGTTTTAATGGATATTTACATTGGTGGAGCTACTGTTTTTAGGTTGGCTTGCAAGATGGGAAAAAAATGAGTCAAACCTAATAGAGCTGTGAGACTGACAGTTTCATAATAACATGTATTCTTTATTTTTGAATAGTAAGTTTTATAACTCCTAATCAGGGTTTTATGATCATACCGTAGATCATATACTGTTTGGTGGAGAAAAGGTTTTGTATGTCCACATAGGAATGTAATTACAGCCATCAAATATCATGTTTCATGTCATAAATGTGAATATTATTCAAAAAATGACTTCATTTGGAAAAAAGATATGTAATTGAAATTCAACATATTCAAAGTGTAGCAAAACCAATTTTGTGAAAATGAAAAACTGAAGTCCAAATGACATTTGTGATAAAAAAATTTAAACTTTCACATTTTGATATAAATTATGATAATTGCAGACCATATCCATGATCTTTTGTATGCATTTCTCTGGGTTCCTCACTATGCTCCCTATGGCTCTTCATTTGAAGTAATCAGGACAACATTTCAACACACACACACACACACACACACACACACACACACAAATGATATTCTTTCCCTGTAAGACACATTTGGTTCTACTATTATGGTGCAAACACAGTCACACAATAGTTTTGTCTTAGATGCTGGACAGCATTGTCTTCATGGCCAATCAGTGAACTGTCGGTGTGTCATGGCAGGTGTACTACTGTAAACAGATAGAAGTTGATTTGATTAGCCATTGTTTAAGCCCACCATAACTCCACCAACAGAAAGTGTACTCTGTTTCAGATAGTTTTCCAGTTTTGTTGCATCAGGAGCTGTGTTGAGTCTCTGGTCAACAAAACTGAAAAAAAAATAGTTTGCCGCACTCACATGTCCTCAAAAACCCAACTTTGCTCTTAGATTTGCATTCAGGCCATTGTCACACATTCACTCAGACATACATATTATACGATAGGAAAACATGTGGTTATTATACATTCCAACATAGATTTAGTGTTAAATTTTAACTGAACTTTAAAGGCAGCTTAAGAAATTCATAAACTTTTTCATTGTCCCCTCGTCATTTTTCTTTTAAACAGAAACCATTTGAATATATTCATAGGATTTCCTTGCATTTCTTTCCTCTGTGTTTGTGTGTGAAGTCACTTTTGTCAGTTTGTTTGTGCTAGGGGTGTAATGGTACCCACAATTTTCAATATTGGTCTTTCATTTCGGCACACCGTATCGAACAAATGCATCGTTATTTTAACCACTACATGTGCAGAACTTTTGTGTGTGTGCAGAACTTTATTTATAACTCTTATCTCAGCCACTACTACGCACGCGTGCACACGCCACAGCAAAATTGCTGGTAATTTCAGTTTGATTTGAAGTGTCCTTACTGAGTGTTACGGGCTGAATGCATTATTTGGCAGAACTGATTGTGGCTGCCAAGTAATGCATCCCCTGTTATTTCAACTTGGGTTATTATTGACCTGATATTCACACTGTTGAGCAAAAAAATACATAAAACCATTTGGTTCTCTAGCTCTCTAGAAATAAAGTTGCAGTGTGGATGCATTATTCGGCATTATGTTATCACAGTACAGTATTACAGTAAATTCAACTTTTATATTAGTAGTTGCAGCTGGTTGTTGGCAGTATTGACAGAAAAGACCCATAGTTTTTACAGTAAACCACTTTAAATTTAAAAAAAGCTTCTTTTTTTTCCCACTGTACCAAAAATAAACCAAACCATGACTTTTGTATACTCTTACACCACTAGTGCCTGCATACTATATATAAAATACACAAAATTCAATCCATGTAGGAAAACTCCAAAATCATAAAGATACTGTTTAACCCATTCTGATTAGCCACTGTCTTCATATATGTATCATCTGTAATTATATCTAGTATATTGCTCTGTTCGATCTTGACCCTCTCACCAGTAAATATTACTAACTGTGCTGAGGTCTCACAATGATGACATCATCCAACAGCAGGAGGCAATGTGTTCTGAAGCAGGTCAGCCTGGTAACCAGGGGCGACGGTAGCGTTGATTAAGGCTGGCCATTTTAGATTAATTGCAGACTGAAGCAGTGTTGGCAGTGGATGTCTCCAGGCACTATGATGGGGTCTTCCAGACTTAACCAGTCAATTTATGCTGTGGGTGAATGGGAGCTTATGTTCGTGCTAGTATTTGTCTTCTATATTAGAGCTAGATGGGCATGAGGTGAGTGGGGAGGACAGTGTTATTAGAAATTAATGCCCAGGGGTCCGAAGGTCTCCATGGGCTGACAAAGCTGAGGGCAGAGGGCATCAGAGATGTGAGATAAATGAGCATCGGATACGACTAAGATCCAGCGCATGAGCACAAACGACAGGGTTAAAAGGAGCAGAGGACTTAATACAGCATGAGCAAAAAGAAGGAACAAAAAGTGACTAAATGGAATGGAGGTTAGGTAACTGTTTAAGTATTTGAAAGACAAAGAGGTATTGATGATATGTCTCAGTGTCTAGGTGCCGCCATATGAACATAAACAAGCATGTTCTCAGATAGGGAGGGAAAGGAATTTAACAGATGTGACACAAAGTATTTTGAATTGTTGATATATTGCACTTGGAAGAATTCATTAAAAGTTGGTACAAATGCCTCCGCTAAAGCTGACAGCTCAGTGGAGCAATACAGCAACCACAATATTCAAAAAGCTCTCTTTACTTTGTTACAGATTTGTTTAAAGTAAAAGAAAACAAACTTGAGTCTGTGTGTATGCTTGCATGGTGCATGAAAAAGAGGGAGAGGGAGAAAGAGAGGAGGGAAGGGGGATTAGAAGATTCTTTGTCTATCTCTCCATAGGCAAAGACTCTGCCACATTAACACACTAGCGCGCACACACACACACACACACACACACAAATAAATTTAGGTGGGAAATGTACAAATCATAATATGTAGCATACTGATTACTAGATGTTATCTGTCAGTGCCACAGGGTCTGATTTAGACCTTAACTTAGTGGTGTTTAACTCACTTTTATATGCAAACCCCGTTGTGTCGATATCAACCCTAGAGTTTGTAATTTAACACTTGGAGACATGAACATAAAGTGTGTCAACCTTAGGGCTGGGTATCATTCATAAAATTATGATACCAGTACCAATACCTTTAAAGTGATAAATACCAACAGAGTACCTCTTTTTTCTTCTTCATTCGACACCCATCATAATGGGGTGTCATGATTCTCCAAATCCATGATTCTACCAACAATTTTAAGGCCACAATTCACATATTTTCCTTGATTCATAAAGAAAACATAATTGGTTTTTATGCCCTGTCAACTTTCATTTACATTTTCAAATTCTTATTTCAAATGTGATATATCCGTCATCGGATCAAATCTAAATAATTCATTTAAAATGTAATAACAGTAAGCATCGCCTAAATCCTGTATATGACACGTTTGAAGTGTTTACACACACATACCCATCTTCAAGTGGACAATATAAACATACTTACGCTGTTACTAACTGGAAAACAAGGCGAAACTGACTAATTTTCTAACAAATTTTCCAGGTAAAACTCGTGCTGTAGAATTTTAATTTCAAGCAGAGGGGAAAAAATGTTGCTACAGCAGTGATTTAAGGAAGAGTACGTAACACCGATCCTGCTTTTGATCAAAATCGTGACACCCCCACTTTGAACTATCATGTGAATGGAAGCATTCAGTCGCATAAAATGCCGCCCCACCCAGATAATGTTTTACACAAAAGCATTTTGAAAGTGTTCAAATTATTAAAATTTTTATTAACTAACTGTACAAAACTCTACAGTTTATTTGCGCGCATTGTATAGCCATGCTTTTGAACGTTTTGGTAGCATCTCCACGCGCTGAACTGCAACCTACGTGAAATACACACGTTCGACTTTACCACACCACAAACTGTGTGGGTTGTATCTGCTGCAGTAGTTGGCCAATCGCATGTTGCATTAATCAAAGAACAAATGCAGTGATTAGCTGCGAGCAAAAACATATAAATAGTATTGTTATTTTGTATATTTTGGTCCACAAAAATATTGAATACAGGTATCTATTGCCTGGAGAAGTGTTGATACTAATTGGTACTGGTTTATTTAAGTCGATACCTTACAGGTCAGCTGTAGTCAACCTACACGGTTAAAAGGGTGGATTATAACCCTGATTATAGTGCTTTACTAATGCAATTATGTCTGTACAAAATTTTGTGGCAACCCATCCAATACACAGTTTACTGTAAACCACCAATGTCAAGCTTATGGTGACACTAATGGAAAAGTTAGTGGATCACTAAAGTCACTGGAATGCATTGCCTGGAAAACCGTAAATGTTTTTACAAATAACATTTTGTGCATTCTGTTAGTGACAACGTTGACCACTAAAAGACAGGATCACCAAAGTCAGTAGGCTTCAACCTCTGGACCCCATGGTATGTGCACCAAATTGCATGCCAATCAATCAAATGGATTTTTACTACAAAAAAAAAATTGCCAACCTACTGGTGGTACCATAGCAAACGTCAGATGATTCGTACACTGGTGACCATGAATGTCTGTACACATTTTTATGGCAATCCATCCAATAGTTGTTGAGATATTTCAGTCTTGACTACAGTTGTGGGCCGACCGACAGACAGATCAACATTACCATACGGCCATAGAAAGCCTCAAAAGGAACTGATTCAGCCTGGAAGGAGCTTGGCTCTGAACAGTTACAATGATGCAATGATCATTCATAGAGAAATGTCAACATGTCTTCTGCTGTTTATGACTTGGATTTCAAATCACAGGAAACAGAATTATCAAATTGCACAGAGGCTGCCAAGAGATGACTTATTGTGCCAAAAAAAATAAAGGGGGAAAAAAAAGCATTAATTGTGTCTGCATGGCCTTGATCATTTAATAATGATTTGCAGAGCCAAGCTGCATACCACAACACTTCTCCTGTGTACTCTGTATATATATTACATGTTATCTTTCCATCCTGGCTACAGGTACTTTATTAGATCAGCTGCCAGGAGATTTTGCTAGAAATGTCTTCTGTTTCCTATTGCTATATGCACTTTTCAACATCTTGATTTTGCAGTCACATAGGTATTTGCTGTGTTGGTGGCCTCGCCGTCAAGTCCTCGAAATGTCCTCGGCAACTTCCATGTTGTTCCTTTGATTTATTAAAAATCTTTTGTTTCAGGAGCCGAAGGGTGGTTGTGAGCAGTCTGTCAACTCTGTCACAATGCAGGAGGGTGTCCACATATGTAATTCTACTACACTCTGGGCCTAGCCTTTAATACATGATTGACATGTTCATTCATTAGCTAGCTAGATTTGACAGAATGGCTGCTTGCCAAGAGTGCTGAAGTATGGGGGGGGGGGGGGGGGGGGGGGGGGGGGGTATTTTGTTCAGTGGCAGACAGGAAGCATGTCTGTTGGCAATGACTGGGAGCAGAGATACTCCTAAATTCTATATTTTCACTATCAAATGATAATCCCCTGTAGCATTGAAGGAGGCTTGAAAAAGTTTGTAGTTTCCTTCTTTACAAACTAACTGTGGGCAGCTTCATGTGGTTACAATTGACTCAAAGAGTGACAAGTTCTGAAAAGTATAAAAAGGTGTCAAAACAATATAAACCCTTCAAACCACTCCTGCTGCATAATCCACTTCTCTGCTCCCCATCTGTATTCTCAGTGTGTTCCAAAGAGTCACCATTTTACCAAAACACAGTTAAATACACTGCTCTTAAATCGCCCTCCTCACACCTCCAAAGCTTTGATGGAAACAGTGTATTAAGGCATATTTTGAAAAAAAATTATGACTGAACTTACATAATCGCACAGTACATACGTACAACAGAAGTGGGTGGACAGGATGGATGTATGCGAACATTGGGACCACTGGAGTCGTTTGAAATAGACCACAGCGTCTTTCACATCGGAGAAAGAAACCACATTTTACAGCCACCTCGCAAGTCTTGCTTAGATACGTTACCGGGACTGATTCAAAAGTATAAAAGTTCAAGCAGTTTATTCAAGAGACGCATTTGTAACCCTCCACTCCTTTCTCAAAACAGTCTAAAAACTGTGCCTTTTTTGTGGTGCAGTACACACTCTGGCAAAAGAAAAATGCATAGTGCAACACAGCTAAAGAGCTACAGTAGCTTCCTCCATTTTGGACCCTCAAAGGTCAGCACTGTCTAGAGCTTTGTCTAACATGTTGGCCCAGAATCTCCCAAAGACCGAGGTCTAGTACAGTTAAGGCCATAGCATATAATTCACATCATTTCCATACTCAAACCATTCAGTGACCCTTGCTCCCTGTATGAAAGCATCTGCATTTGTTATCTTTCTCCTCTCATTTATTCAGGGTTTTCTTTTAAACTGCCTCCCACCCGTAGGTATAATGGCATAACTCGTATTTGTTTATTTTAACATTATATTGCTCCCATAGTACACATTTCTTATCTGGTGTTCATGAACAAAACAGTACTAAAAGCTAGTGCCTCAGCAAATACATGCAAAACGAAGGTTTGACCGTGTGCTCATGCAGTGAATAGTGTTTGAAAATCATTAGCCCAAAAACCAAGACCTGATCCGTTACCTGTTCATATGTAATCTACCACCTCTAGCCTACCCCATAAACTCACCCACACATCATCCTTCTTATGATCGAGCTAGTCATGCTGTTGTTTTTTGCCAATAAAACTCTAAATGATAGAAAGATCAAACAGCAGCAACATCGGCCAGTTGATCTGTAGATCCTGAGATGCTGTCTGTGTGTGCAGAGAAGTTGACACTGAAGTGAATGTTCAGAGCAAACGCACAATGGCTGAAGGAAATGAATGAGAGCGAGAGCGAGAGGGACGCACTATTGCTGTACAAATCAGTGCCACATGGTCATTGACCCTGCTGGTTTGAAGTGTCAGTGTGAGTAGATAGATACAGTGTTGGCGATATGAGGACTCAAATGGAAAACAGAAAACCAAACACTTGTGGGCTTAAGGGGAAGATATGAGAGCGACAGACAGAGCTTGGCCATATGTGTGAGTACTGTATGTGTGTGTGTGTGTGTGTGTGTGTGTGTGTGTGTGGTGGCGTTGGAAAATGAGAAGCTTTTGAATGAAGAGGTTGTGAGTGAATCATTACAATGAAGTAGGTGATTCAGTTTTTCTTTTGATCTCTATTTAATCAGCGCATGCAGTTGTGCTGTTTTATATCAAGAACGGTATGTTTGTGTTCATTCTGGGCGCCACTGTCAAGGTAATTTTTTACTAATGAAAATGTAAATAAAGGCTACTGTTGTGCGGGGAATCCCAATACAGTCAATCATGTATTCTATTTTCTCTCATTGTAACTGAATGAAAGTTAAATTCTCTACAGCATATATTAGTGGAAGTTTTGGAACTAAGAATCTATTTTGTCTGCATCAACAAAAAAAAAAAAAAAAAAGCTTTAATCTGAGGATACAAATTTCAATGTTTTAAAACTGGACAGGACTCATAAATGTTTCTATGTGTGTTTTTTTTCTCTTGAATTAACAACTTCACTGACTTTGAAAATGGCTATGAATACAGCCAAAGCCACAATTCACCCACTCGAGAGTTGATAATGCATCATCAAGTGCAGCACTAGTGTACTTCACTCAGTGTTACTTGATGCTAAAAGCAAGTTGTAATGGGTTTGAGTTATGCATTTTTCCACACGTAACTCTCCCTCCCTGAAAACAACTTTGGCAGACAGTGATGAAAAATCCTAACCGGAAACTGAATTACTCAAATGCAGATTCCTGGCTGGTTTCCCTGCCCCTCCCCCTCTCCCCCCCCTTCTATTTGCAAAATAACAGAGCCACCCCCGGTTCCGCCGAGCAGCGACTGAAATGCAACACGCGAGCTTCCATCAAAAGCACTGCTGACAAATCAGTGAACTTCACAGCCGAGGGAATTTACATGTTGAAAGGCCATAATTTAACTGCCGTTTCTTGGAAATGTCGCTGAACTTGAGCTTGAGGTTGCCTCTTTTCTTTCTCCACTCTTGGTGTGCAATCATTAACCTACCAACAGAACATGAATAAATTACCACCCGTCGACACTTAAATCATTTTGGAGTTCCTCTACTGAATGCATCAGGAGAGAGAGTAGGGAGTGAGCCAGACGGAGAGGGGGATATACAGTAAGTAATATAGCAAACGAGAGACATCCAAAGGAGTTGAGACATTCCCTTGAGAAATCTAGTCCACTTAAGAAGAACTGACTTCTGAAAACTTTCTCTGGAGAATCCTACATTAAAAGCCGAGTGCAATATAAAATCTGTGCAAATTTGGGTCGGAGTTCTCCGTGCTGTCAATTAAGAGTCATGTAAACTGTGAGCATTTTCCCCGAACTCACATATTCTGTCAGGCTACAGGCACCCCTTGCCTTTAATTGCTTCAAAGTTGCCAGGCAACGGCTAAAGAGGCTATGCCTGGGTGAGTAATAGTATGTGCACTCATATTTGGGAGTGACACGTAAATGGAAAACAGACTTTGCTGTATTACGCGTGCAGCCTGTGCACCGATTTGAACAGCATTTATTACTGTATTGATATTAGATGACCTTACAATGTGTAATTATGTTCTCCATCTGCTTGCTCAGTTGTCCTCAATACCGCTCATTATCGTGAGCGTGGCGAGCTCACAACAACTTTCACTTTCCCCCTTAGCTGCTGTAACAATTTCTCACTTTTCTAAGCTTTTCTACCAGCGCATTCACACTTTCTCTCCATTTAAGGGACTCTTTTTTTTTTCACTCCATCTCATCTTGCTGTTAGCTTTTCCTCATCCCACTCCCCGCCTCCACTTTCACCCACTCATCCTGTAAATCAGTCTTTCATCCCCTTCTCATTTTCCTCACCCTGCTATCATGTCTCCAATTTTACTTTTCCATCCACTGTTCTTTCCTGGGTTCCTCCTCTCTTGACCTGTGTCTGCCCTCTGTTTCTCTTGTGTTTCAGCTACTTTCCCTTCCCTTTTATTGCTCTACTTTTCCGTCCGACTGACTCCGTTTTTATCTTTTCTTCTATCCCCTTGTCTTTATCACCTTTTCACTCTTTTAGACTCCCTTTCCTCCCTCTTGTACTTTCCCTCCTCTGTTTATTCCCTCCTCTCTTGCTTTGTCCTCACCTCTTTGTTTCAGGCACACTGTTTGTTCTCAGTTCTCTCTGAAACAGTAGCGGAGGCTGTCCGAGGCTCTTACCAACCACAGTAGAAGGCTGCATTAATATTGCATGCCACTGTCTTATCGACCACAGCAATGCCAGGAATACAGAGCCGGCTACAAGACAAGTTAGCGGCTAGAGTGGCTGCTCGCGCACACAGATGCAAGCGGATACACACACACACACACACACACACACACACACACACACACACACACACACACACACACACACAGAGAGAGAGAGAGAAAGAGAGCTATGGTAACAGCTACAAAGCCAGATTTGTGGCTTGAGTGGCATTGCTTTAGGGTTGTGTGGTGCACTGAGCCTAAAACCAGGCGCGAAGATGAGGTTTCCTCACCATACAAAGAATATGAACCATGAAAGAAAGTCAGGAGATATTTTAGAAGACAGATGGAATCAAGCTGCAACCCCCTTGATATGAAACTGTGAGGACTGAAAATTGAATCAAATGCTATTTAACTGTCCCCAAACCTAAAATTAAAGCCTAATTTTACCCTTGAAACAAAACAGGATTTTCTCTGATTTTTCCACAATGATCGAAATAGAGAGCAGACACACACACACAGACACACACAAACACAAGTAAACCCAGCATGTGTCTGCGCATGCCGGCAGCCTGCCTGGCTTTTTCCATCAGCTGGACCTATCACAGCTTATTATCAGCTCCTTTGAACCGTGGGCTCAGAGCATGATTGCACTCTCAATTAATGCCTGTATGATCTACTTTGACGGAGCGAGTAATGACAAGTGCCTTGCCTGCGTGTGTGTGATTGCGTGTGTGTGCACATGTGCAGGCATGTGCTTCTTTGCGCACACACATACACACACACACACACATATATAGATATAGATAGATACAGATATATAAAATATATAGAAAGATAGGTATAGAGAAAGAGGGATAAAGAGATAGATAGAGAGATAGATATATCTATCTTTCTGTGTGTATATTTCTGTACATTCACACACATTCACACATGACCATGTTTTTCCATTACAGTAGGTGCATGTATGTGTATGCTGGCAGTGTGTGCAGGGTCCCGTCAGGGGGTAGAGAACCAGTTTAGGTTAAATTTGTAAAGACATATGCGGCTCTGCATAGAATGTCTTTTCAAAGGCATCCTTTTATCTTTGGCCTCCTTCATAACCAATGGAATCTGCCTGCAGAGCGGCTGTAGAAGTTTTTGATTATTTCACTGCACTGTCATCTCTGATGGGCCTAAAGATTAAACCTAGCACCTCTCAAGTTTCTGTATTTATACTAGTCAAAGAGAGATAACATTCAGAAAGTTTGGGGGGTTCGAATATTAGGTTAGGCATGCAGACATAAAAGCTTTTCTCACTGTGTGTTTGTGTTTATGCATGTCCACCCAAAAAGATAAAAAACGCAGGCCAAAGTTGATTGACACATGAGATGAAAGCACTACAGTGCCTGGAAAAAGCAGACAGCTCGTCACTGTTTGTGTCTGCGTCTGTGTGTGCATGTTCTCCGAAAAACACAAATACAGATGAAAGGTGGTACGCCATGTTAGACTGCACTGGTGTGCACCAAAGCAAACACATAATGAGAACCGTTTCACCATTCTTGTAACCTGAAACAAACAAACATGTTTTGCTCTAATGGCCAGCTGGGGTGACCTCAAAAGGAAAAAATAAGAATCATTTACATTTTCCAGGAACAGCAATTATAGTCCACTTACTTATTTCTCTACCTCCTTTTTGTTTATGCATCACCTTAAGGATCGGTGGAAATTATTGTCAAGTCAGTTTTGCAGTAAAGCAAAACCCTCAAGCCCATATTCACAGAGATATTAGTCGCTGTATTTGTTCGAATTGTCCATATTGGCTGTGAAGTCATTCCTTCTTGAACCAATTGCAATGTACTGTAATGTTCAGAAAAAGACTTGCTGGTTTCGTCCCCTAACATTTACATTGCAGTCGCTATAGGAAGGGATCTTGTTACAGCTAGTGTGAAGAGGAGAAACAATTACAGCCACCAATAACTCATTCAATGTACATATGGATGTGATAATTGTTTTAAGATAGATTTGAAACAATTTGAACCTTTTCTTCAATCTAAATGTTCTGTTTGGGGTCCTGGAGACCCAGAGTCCCATTCAACAGCTCAAAAAACATGTGGAACATTGTGTTATCATCATGATTCTTCTAGACTCTCCCTAATGTCATGAAAACTATATACAAACATGATTTTGAACTGATGACATGTTTCAGAAGTATATATATTTGTTCATGTATGGCCCATATAAAACATGAAATGATTCCTTATTTATATGGCAAAATGAAGGCTTACTAGTTTCTACATTTTAGGTTTTGATTAAGTCAAAAGGAAAGGAAAATACACATTTAATTGGGTTACATTTTGCAAACACTGAGGAAGTAAAGCCAATGTCAAATAAAAACATAAGGGCTAAAAAGCTATCCTTAAAGGAAATATCACCCCTTAAAAACAAAACAAAACAAAAAAGTCCTTCAATTAAATCCCATATCCTAAATTATATCCCAAAAGGACTGATAAAGTAAAGAAAACTTATTTGTCTGCAGTCAGCTCTGACCCTGGTTGGTCACTTGAGAGTTAAAAACATGAACTGAATCCTTGTGTAACCACTGTGCTGTGTGCTGGGGTATTGCCAGGCTTTCTGCCACCTTGCGGATGCCTTCGGTATTACAGTTCAGCGTAATCCACAGTGGATTACCACTGGGTAATGCTCCCACGATTAAAAAGGATTTTCTCTCCGGGGTTTTAATGAGAATCTCAGCAGTGTTAGTGTTGACCGCTCTGTGGTCTCTCTGTCAAACCTGGTGCTTTGCATGTGTCTCAAGTCAAGTTTTGTGTGTGTGTGTGTGTGTGTGTGTGTGTGTGTGTGTGTGTGTGCATTTCTCCTTTTGTGTATCTCCTAATGTCTCTATTTTCTCTTTGCTGTCTGCCTCTGTATTCACTGCTGTTATAAGATAGAATAAAAGTGAGGGATGAAGGTGAAAAATGAAATAAAAATTAAATGTGGTTTTGTGGGGGAAAACAAACTGACCTAAAACTTTTCTGCATAGGATTCTAAATACTAAGATATGGAGAGCTTCTAAAAAATTAATTAAATGTTTTTCGTTTGTGGTTCATTTTGTGTATTTTCAACAGCTGGTCTGGCCTTTGTTTAAAAATGAATTCATCCAAAGCCCTATGCTAAATTATCTAAATTCAGGTGACTGTAGAGTGCATTTCATTTGTGTTGGCTGAGACGTCGGAAGTGTTGGTGCCCTCTAAAATCAGGTATTACAAAAAGCATCAGTTCATTGTAAAGAAGTTATCAAATATATACAGTTTTCCCTCTATTAACTGGGATATACAGTGGAGAGAGAGAGAGAGACAGAGAGAGAGAGAGAGAGAGTCTATGGAAGAAAGGCACTTACATTTCCGATCTATTCATTATTTTACGGACCATGTAAGTATTAAAACCTAAATGTATATTGGACTCACAGCATTAATAATTTCACACATGCTACAACAACTTTTATCATTTTTTTTTTTTACACAAATACTGTGATATACCCCGGTGAAATGTCAGGAACAGACCCACGCCCATCTGCTTTTTCACTGACAAAAGTGGAGAGAAGTGAAACAACACCTTTCCTTGATCATGTAGCCTAATGTAACTCTATAATAGTCTAGTTTAGCAGTGACGTGTTTTGGTTGAATGCGCATCATTACATCTGTGTGAAATGGCTGTATTTTCACATTTTCATAAACTATGATAACCTGGTGCGTTGAAATACAGTGTAGGCTGCTGGTGTTGAAGTTTGTTGTCTGTTCTAGGGTAAAACTTCTAAACTTGGTGTAAAACGTGAGTAAGTATTAGATATTAATTATTCTGACCCTTTAGATGAATGCAACCAGCATGAATGTTGCGCAGCTTTAGCATCCCCTCCCAGCGTCACTGTCATCATACCAGTTGGATAGAAACTACCTGCTCTGAAACTACACCTTAAAAATACAACTCCAACAAAGCTAAATCAGATGGATGGATGGACATATACATAGACAACAACTATTTAAAATGAACACTTACACATCCTGTCATCAAACTGTGTGTAATTATTCTTCTGGTCATTATTGTTTGACTAGCCTGAAGCACATGCTTATGTCTTATTATGTTGTAGCCAGTCACAATTGTGCTATTCTGGTTGCTACTTCAAAACTACCCTCGCTGTCTTTCCTTCACTTTTTCTTCCTTTTACCTGCGTGAGTGAGTGCTGTGTGTTGGTCGCCTGCCTGCCTTTCCTGTGGCTGTAGACTTTGTGGCTGTAGACTTTCACATTGTTCTGCCCTTGACACTTTCTCTCTCTGCATGTCAGTGTGCAACGACAGGCTGGAAGACCGCGACTTTGCTTATTTCTATGTGCCTGAATTTGGGTGTGTGGGCATTTCCATGTGTTCTTGTGTGTGTACCCATGGCTTTGTAGTGGTGGCGGTGGGGTGGGGCATGCATACTTGTGTGTGTGCATTTGTGTTTGTATGTGTGTGTGTGTGTGTGTGTGTGTGTGCCAGACTGGCCCCAGGGTCCTGAGCCATCACGCTTTATGAGGTATGGCAAGGTGAGAGCAAAACATCTGCTAGCCCAAAGAAAAGCCCTGGTCTGGGACTCATACTGGGTTTGGGCAGTGAGCGCGCACACACACGCACGCACACACACACACACACACGCTTACATGCATTGAAACTGCTCTCAGAAAAAATGCATACTGAACTCACACACACCGCCAGAACCTTTAAAATACACGAGGCTTGATCTTATTTTTCTAACTAGGCTACAAACACATGCATTGAACACATGAACAAACCGTTATGTGTATGAAAGAGCACACTTATGTTAAACAAACATATATGTATTTAAAGAAAAAAACATATGTTCTTTCATGCAGACACACACAGACACACACACACTCTCCTCCTCAGGCGTTCTTTTCTCTGATCCCCCCTGTATAGGTTGGCTCTTGTTCTCTATTATTCCAGCATTTCCCTCATGTCAAGGGCATTGGAACAATCCCCTAGTACCTGCCATCGTACCCCCCCTCCTTCATCCCACCGCTCCTCTCTTCCCGCCGCCCCTCCTGTCTTCTCAGAACACCCCGGAGAGGGGAACTGCCATGTAAGGTCTAGTGGAGAGAGGATAGACACAGAGAGCGTTCAGACCGCCTCTGACTTCGGAATCACTGAACCTGCCCACATCTATTCTCTCCAACCTTGTCTGTCAGGCTGCCTGTCTGTATGTTATATGTGTGTGTGTGTGTGTGTGTGTGTGTGTGTTTGTGTATGTATGTGTGAGGAGCAGCTCTGTCTTTTTTTTTAACCCCCTTTTGTATGCAGGCGAAGTTGGCTGACAAAGTTACTTTTCTTTTCTGTCTCTGGGAAGCTGTGGGGGAAGATATGTGCTTTCTTTCTGGCTAGGCATTTTTGGCCCCCGTGTAAATTTAGAGGGTGTCTGGTTCATGGCACATCAGTGGCGCTTATGGGCTGAAAGAACCACAAGTAATACTTCCTCCAGCTGTGGAGTCCAGCCATATTTTTCTCCTTTTTCGATATTGATTTGTCTGCCTCTGATCTCCAGGATTGAGCTTGTTGTCCCCTTTGACAAGCCTCAAAAGTAAAAATTACAAATAAAACAAAAACAGATATAGACCCAATTCTCAAATCACTGAAATTCTGGCCTGACTGAAATGAAGCAGTCTCTTCAGAAATAGCGCAGCCAAAAGGATGTTGTCATTGTTTTGCTTTCCAAAAAGCAGTCGCCCTGTTTAATATGCATTGTCAAGTAGCCCTGAAGAGGTTTGGTTAAATTACAGTCATCTGTTGAATGCAGCTTGATATTTTCCATTTTAGCTGCAGCGAGTACGATTCCTTTCTGTCTTCCACTTGGCCTGACTCCCCGTCAACATCATTTGTCTGCTCTGCCTGGCCTGTAATTGTAAAACACTTCAAACAGTCTGAAAGGGTACAAACAAATGGAAATAATTCTCTTTTTTCTGACTTACATGAATAAAGAAATGTAATTCTAGTCCTTAAACGCAAAATTTCAGTCAAGCGAAATTTCAAAAGACAACAGGCATTACATCAAGCCTATAGGTTTAATCAATGTGTGCCTATAGGGGATATCATGGGATCCAATTATGGTGTTATTCTCCTGGATGAATTTCAAGGATGATTCCAGTTTTATTACAACTTGGGTAAGTAACCTGTAGTTCTGGACCTTATTTCTTGCAGTTAAAAATAACACTGTACTCACTAAATGAATAGCGGAGATCTGGGAACACGGTAACATCTACAACAAAGAATCACAAGCAGCCAGATGATCAGACAGGTTGTAAACAAGCCAACGGTTTAAATAAATTATCTAAACCACTTTATTGCAAGAAAACCCAAAAGTGAGGTCCCTTGAAATATAATAATCAATCATTGCAAAGGGTAGCTGTGTGCACAAACTACTACATTAGGTCAAAGCTGAACCAGAGTTCTGTCTAAACTATGATGGATGTTTACTATTAACAGCTTGGGTAATAAGTTTACTTCCACATTAGTTTGGCTAACCTGAGGGTTTGATTTAAGGGGCCCTGTGGAGTAGGCTTGTTTTTACATTCTATGTTGCTCACCAAAACGTATTGTGTATCCTTGAGGAAAACATCTGCTTTCCAAATGTGCATTGTTCACATTTTTGCTAGCTTTCCATCTTCTTCTTTCTTGTCTTTGTTGACCCATTGTTATGTTTATTTGCACATTACTGTAGCCATCGGTCAGTAGCTTGGCATCACCAGACCAATTCACAAATGCGTAGTAGTCTGGAACCTCTCAGTTCATGTTTTATTCTCAAGGGTTGTTAACAATGGGTGCACACACAAAAGGCCTCTGGAAGCAGTTGGATAGACCTACAACCATTCAGAGGAACCAAACACTGTCCTGTTGCATGTCCTGTAGGAAGTAATAGTATTACCTGGATGTAACTCTAGTTCTATGAGTACGTGCAAAGCCCTTTAATGAACATGTACGAAGTAGAACTGCAAAGATCTTTCTTATCAACAAAAGCTTTAGGTACAGTTGTTTGGCTCTTTTAGAGAAAATATACTGTCCAGATCATTTAATGTTGACACAATAGCAGATTCAAATGAATGTTCCACATCAGCAGCAGCCATCTCGGTTGTTTAGAAAAATGCCTCAACGGTGCTCCCAGGTCAGTTATCATACATGAAATCCATCCCATATTAGATAACAGGTTGTGATTGGCCTGACCAATTCCAGGATGGGTGGAAATCTGCATGAACGGGAGGAGGGCCAGATGCATCTGCAGGAACAAATAAAACATGAGCTTGCAGGCTAATCGGTCAGCAGAATGGCATGAAGCCAGCGCCAGGAATGTGTATCACATCTATGATATAAACAGAATAGCGACCCACTTCTTTTTAGCGATTTGGCCATTTTACTAGATCTCAGAAATTAGCCCGGTGAGTACAATGTTATTATTGATAGGAATGATAGACAAAAACTATGAATCTAACACCCAAGTTGTAATTAGGCAGAAAGGTTCAACATAAAAAAGTTTTGGATTTGTCAGCAAATTAAGCCATAACAAAAATATTTGTTCAAATCTACAACTAACATTCAAATAATCCTGTGGAAGCCTTGTTTGTGATGATCATGCTACATATATCATATATTCATACAATGCAGTGGATTGTGACTTTAAAGATCTTTTGTTGTCCTTTTTAACAGTCTGTTCAAGAGGTGGAACTTCACTATTGTGGAACAAGAAAAATCGAGACAAAAACAGGGATCCCCTCTGAACATCTGAATAGCTCTGTATTATGGAAGAAAATTACTATCTATCTGAAGTAAGTGAAATCAAACTGACTTATGCTTGAGCTCAAACGTGTGGGCATGGTATGTTCATATACAGTATGGTCATCAAATAGCATGAAAAACCAACAGTATGTTTGCACTGTTTGACTAACGTGACTTGGTTTCTGCTGTAACAGATTCCATAATATAGAAGAGAAAAATAACCATCATAATTACAACACCATCTCTGTGGCAAAATCTGGTTTGTTAGCGCTCATTATTGCATTTAACCAAGCAGGTTCAAGACCCCAGTCTTTTCATACATCACAGAATAAAATAAAAACACATACACCTTCAAACGCATTTTCTCTTATCCTTTGGCCACACAAATTATCATCTTTAGCAAGTCTCTCTCTGAAAGCAATTTGTCACAGAACAAGGTCCAGAACTGCAGGACCCACATCTGAGCTAGTTTACGAATGAATCAGTGAGCTGATTACTCACTTACTCACATGAAGAACATAGAGAAGGAGAGCGATTGGGGGTTTGATATAATAGGAAAGAGAGAGCGGCAATTCAATAGAAAAATCAAAGAAAAATAACCAAAAAACAAGAGGGTTGCTTGAGGAACTCTTGGATGAATGTGCGGCATCATGGTGTCACTGCAGTGGGCCGCCAGAGCGAGCGAGTTAAGTGGCAAATGCAGATTTGCTGTAAATAAGTGGCTACTTGTTACAGAAATTATGCAGAGGTGTAGGTGTGTTTGAGAGTGTGTGTGATGCATATGTAGTAGCCATAATGGAAATCACTCAAAGCAACATTTTTAACTCAGTAATGTATCAAACGTGTGTGTGTGTGTGTGTGTGTGTGCGTGAGTGTGTGTGCGTGTGTGTGTGTGTGTGTGTGTGTGTGGGGGGGGGGGGGGGGGGGGGGGTAGCTTCACCTACTGTTTTTGTGCTATGTTCATGCCACTCTAAATCAAGTGTCTGCCATCAGTGCAATCTAAAGCGATATGAATAGACATTGGGTTTGACATAACAAATTAGAGACAATAATCATTGAGGATTGAGAGCGCATTAGGCAGCACATGTGCTGCTAGCAGGCATGACGCAGAGGCTGGGAAAGGAAGGCACAGGTGTTGGGGTGACTTCCAAACAGAGAAAAAGATGGGAAAAGAGTGTGGAAGAGAGATGTGTGAAGAGCGAAGGAATATGGGTTAAAAAAAGAGTGATAAGTTGAGCAAGAGGAAGACAAAGGGGGAGGGGGAGAATAGACACCAGACAACAAGAGTAACTTAACCCAAGAGGTGCTTGAATTGCAAACAAGCCAATTGACTGAGTTTTTTTAGCCCACATCTTGGCAGGAAAAAGTACACAAACACACACAAACACACACACACACACGATGGCTGGCAGAACATCACATTATGGCACCTAGATTATCCAGCAGGCATCTGGTGAGGCAGCTAACACGCTCTAGCAGAGCATGCAGGCTAGGCCATATGTGCGCATGTGTGTGTTCAGTATGTGTGTGCGCGCGCGCTGCCATGCGTGTTGGTCTGTGTTCATGTATGTGTGTTTATGTGTGTGTCAGGTGTCTGTGGGGACAGCTGCTCACTAAATAGTATTATTGTGTCTAATTGGGGATTACCGAGTCAGTGTGTGGTGGTGGAAAGTATTTTGTCTCGGCTGTTGACAGGGAACACACATGCAGATGTACAGGAACCAGAGAACAGGGGATCCGGATGCACTTGTGGGGTCAAACGTGGTAAATCGCTTACATTAGAAAAGTATAATGGAAGTCAGGGTCAGTCTGACTTCCATTATACTAGAGGAAAAGTTACTGACAGCGATTTTGGTGATCCACTAATCATGAAGTCATTTATCAAGTAAAAGCGCCAAATCTTCACTGTTACCAGCTGCTAAATGTGAAGATCTCCTGCTTTTCTCTGTTTTTTTATCATTTTTATACAAATACTGTTGAGGTTTGGACGGTTGGTTGGGATACGCTGTGGGACCATCCCTAGATGGCGCCTTTATGCAAATACACAAAACTCACAAAGAAAATATATACAGTACAAATCAGACACAACCACAGAACACAGTGTTACTTTGCCAGAAACACTGAGAGGAACCACCAGGTCACTGAGTACCTTAGAGACTCATGGAATACATGGTATCTTTTTTTTTTGGCATTTTATAGTAGAGCTGGGGAATAATTTAATAGCACTGTTTATATGCTTTTGGCAGAATCATATCATAATGCTATCGTTCTATACATTTCTGATGTCCAAATGAATGGTTCTGAACACCAGACTAAAACCAGTCACACAACTGGCAGGGAAAGGCTTAAAGTTACTGATAGCTGGAGAAAGATCAAGCAGGTCATTCACATCCGCCGAAAGAGACCATTTTTATGGTCTTATTTTATGACTTGCAAAATTCTAATGCTCTACAGAAAACAGGTTTGTGCAAATTATATTTTGTGTGTCCTGTATGTGTGCTTACACTTGTGTGTGCAGTTGTTTGTGAAGTAAAGTTGACTTAATTGTTGTTTTTTGTAAAATCATCCATGCTTTCGTTATTTGCTTTTTTGTGTATTTCTATGCATTCCTGCAAATACACCATTTGGCATATGCTACTTCTTTAGCAAATAAAGTTGAGTGTCTCTTGAGTCATCCGTTGATTAGTTCACTTTGCAACTCACCATATGTTAGCACGGTATTCTAGTTTCTTTGATTCAAACAAATATATTCTTCACTGCATCTCCCAAAAATATATCCCTCTGCATCTCAACTTGTGATCCTTTTGCCTCACAGTCAGTGTTGCTCTACATCTGCCTTTTCTCTTGGTGTAGACTTCTTTCATAATATCACAGGATTAAATCCTTTCCTGAACATACGTCCCCGTGCTCCGATACTCACATGCACCTGTGCATGTGCTGGCACATGCAAAAAGTGCGAGCATGAACACACAAAAATCAGACATGGAAATGCATACACGCCCGAACACTCACTTTCATCTACACACTCACCGTCCCCATACACACTTTCTCTACGATCGCTGAGACAAATCGCTGTGGGACCTGCCTACATGTCTCCAAACAGCCAGTCATACAGTACCTATCCGTCTAAGCCTTGACACACAGCGATGTAAAAATAACACGGCAGCACTTAAAAAGGCACCAGGGGAAAGGAGACAAGGCAGCCAAAAGCACTTCTGTTTATTTCTAATGGGACACCCACATAAGCCGTGAAGGGGGTATTTGTCACAAATCCACAGGGAGAAAACATTTCAAAGACTGCCATGATTGACTCATGGACTGCCAAAAACAAAAAAATATATATTGTTGAAGCTAAATTATCCTCCAAATAAAAAAAACAAGGCCTGGCAAGATTAAATACAATGCAAGTGAATGGATATAGAAAGGACTTTAAAGGAATAGTTTGACATTTTGTGAAAAAGTACTCCGGTATTTTATGTAGGCAAAAAGGACTAATTTAGAATATTATGGGTATGGTGGAGTGACAAATATTTGGCCCAGCCCACAAAACATAGGGACATTTTTACCTTTGAGACAGCAAAGGTTTCTTGAGGCACTGTGTGTTGAGGGCTGCCTGACTTGCAATACAGTGTGTGCATGTTTACCTGCATGTTTTCAGCATGTGTCTGTGTGCAGAGCTCAGCGGAAGCGAGGCCATATGGAAACACGGTAGAGGCTTTTTGCACCTCTTCGCACCTTCTGGTCTTTCCACTGCTTATATTGCCGTAGGGAGGAAGGGAAAGGGAAGAGGGTGGAGGGGAGGTATAGAGAACAAGTTAAGAACTCTAAATGGCTTTGTGAGGCATGCTGTGTGTAAGGACGCTGCAAGGACACGAAAGATATTAGTGGGGGATGGGGGGGGGGGGGGGGGGGCTTGATATACAGACCAGTACAAAGGCTCACAGAATATAGTACATCCAGACACATAATATTCATCATTAAATAATACAATATATTGTTCTGTAATTCCTGAAAGAGGCTAGTTGAATGCAATCTCCGCCTTTGTCAATGTTTTCTGAAATCTAACACACACACTGTACGTGGTGTGTAGTGTAAACAGCTTTTGTTTCACACAGCGGATCCGGCATGCTAAACAGCCCTCCGCTAGTGTCTGACAACTTTCTAAATGAAGCTCATTATGTCCTCATTGATTTTTCATATTCCTTCTCACCGGTAAATACCCCCAAGGTGCTCCTCTTACACTCTGCCCTCCCGCCCGCCGCTCCACCCCGTCTCTCTCTCCACGGTACCTGCGCTATCTATCCATCTATCCATCGTTCCGCCGGTTTTTATCAGCCGCTCCCAGAGCAGCGGCAAACAGCAGAACACTTAAGGGAGCTGAACGGTTTCCAATTAGCAAAACAAATACCTCCGCTCACTCTCACCCTGTCACATAGTGCCTCAGAGAGCCTGGGCGGCCATTACAGACAATTAGAATTTAATAAGCCCAATATGCTCACTGTACTAATGGAGAGGGAGGAAGGGAGGCGAGGAGGGAGGGCGAGAGATGTGCCCTCGTCATCCCTCTCTCTCTCTCTCTCTCTCTCCCTCTCCCTCCCTCGGTTGCTATATATTTCTTATTGCTCTAAATCCTCGTAGTTGTCCTGGCAGCTTGTTCTTATTTGAATAGTGTCAGGCCTTTTCTAGGGTAATCTCAGTCACTGTACTGCCCCTCTCTCTCTTTCCCTCTCTCTCACGGTCTATCGCTCTCTCACCAATATCATTTTCTCACCCTTTTTTCACCTTCTCTTTTCTTGTCCTGGCCTGTACTCCTACTCATATATATTTCTTTCCATCTCGCTGTTCCTATTCATTCTTTTATCCCTTCCTCTCGTTCTCTGCCAGTTCTTTCTTCACCCACCCTCCATTTTCTTTTTTACTCCCATTTCTCACCTGTCTTATCTTGCCCCCCCCCCCCACTCTGTCGGTCTTGCAGATGGTTTTCTTTTGCCATTTCATCAGAACCCCCCCCCCCCCCATCTATGCTCTCATTTTACTGTGAAACTACATTCTATCTAATTCACTTTGTTACTCTTTGGCCCCTTCTCTCTGTTACACTATCATCCCTTTCTCATTCTGTCTTTCATCCCCCCTCCACGCTCAACCTACAATATCTCTGCTCAGTCTCTGTGTCTCCTCTCAGTTTCCCTCTCTGTTTCGCCTGTGTAGTAAGGCCCTATGAAATGAGGTGATACAAATGGCATTTTATGGGGCTGTGCAGCACAACCAGGCCGAACACGGCAGGCAATCATAAAAGCCATTGTCTGCTGCGCATGCCACTTTTAATGTGTTCCATTTGATTTAATGCAAGCGATAGGTGAAGCAGGAGAGGAGGTGAGGCAGGAGAGGAGGTGAGGCCTCGGAGGTGAGGATGGAGAGGGAGGGGAGAGGTAACAATGGAGATAAAGGGGATAAAGAGACAGGTTAGAGGGGGGAAGGTGAGAATAAGAGACAGGAGAGAGCGGTATCTAGGTCGTAACTGGAGTCCTCACTTCTGGGTTGAAATAATAAGGGACAGCCGAGCTGATATCGAATTTCTAGGGAAGAAATGCCATTTAGAGCGAGAATGAAAATGGAATGCATGCAGGGGAGCAAGCTGAGGTAGAAAGAGATGAACAGACGGGGGAGAGTGAAATATTAAAAAATAAATGCAATATCCAATGCACAAAGTGATTACATTGCCAGAGGGTGGCAGAGGTGTGAGGAGTCTGATGGCTTTTTTGTGCTTATAAAGCCGTTCATTTAAAAGAACAGGCGTATTTACATCCAGATGGGGACCTTGTAGGTATTACCTATATCCCCCCCTCCACCTGCAACCCAATCTGGAAGAGATATGTGACAGGGGTAATTGCATAAATCTGTCATTAGTGTACATGATTGGATGCATGATTCAAACTTGAGCCACTTTTATTTTTCAAAGGCCATTTCTGTCAGTGTGCTTGTGGGGGAGGGGGGGGTGGAGAGGTGCTGCTGTTAGCAGTAGATTGCAGTACCTCAGCAGTTCAATTACACTCACTTGGATGAATAGTCCAAGACTGATGAGTTGGTCTCAACATACTGTGTATGGCTCCCGCACAAAGATAAAAATGAGCCTCATCAAACCTCTGTGCTTAATATAGAGTTCTGCACAATGCATCAGACTCATTGGAGTGGCCTAAATAAATAGGTTTTGTAAGCCAGGCCTACACAAAATGCACATGCACACACACTAATAGTCCATTCTAGTGTTGTTCTTTCTTGTTTCTTGGGTCCTCTTGCATCCTTTGTCCTCTTCTCTTCCCATCATTATTATCAGTGCTATCACCAATGTAGTTAGGGTTGACGTTAAAGTTGTTATCATGCTCTGAACTCGCCATATACATCACTTACACTTATAATTTCAGGGGTTTTGTATTACGATTGTATTCAATGTGACTCAGCCTGATTGATCCACATTATATTTGTATTTTCTATCAAACATCTCTATCAGGGACTCACGTTTACTCACTGTATACAAACATGTTTTCTCTCCAGATACCAATTTTGACACTGAAACTCAGGATATCTGCCAATACCAAGTACAGAACCAGGGATAGCTGTTTCATTAAAAACTGAGTTGGTGATCCACTGTAATTAATAGCAAACATACAGAATTTTATAATGACATTGACAAAGAAACTGCTTAACAGTCAGGGCTTGCTGATATTCAGCTAACTTAATAAGGTCAGTATTGGCACTGATATCGATCTGGTGGATCAGATCAGTGGATCTCTAGCGTCTACTCTGAGTCTCACGCACAAGGAGCAGTTCTCTTCACTACCCTGCAGACTAGCATCAAGAGTCCTAGGGCTGTTACACGCCTGTAGTTTGGTTCATTTGGTCGGCAGCAAAGCTGGAAAAAAAACGATGATTGAAATTGTAGTTCTGGTGCAGTTGTTGTTTAACCAAGAGCTGTAAACATGAAGTTATACGGGCTGACAGGTAACTTGTTGATTTGACAGTTTAGGGGACTATAAAAATTATCGTTTGAGATGACGGAAAAATAGATTATCAGCATTATTAGTATTATCTTTGACCAGCAGCTCCATACTTACTGTTGTTTGGTCGATCGGTCAATTGGTTGGTTGATCCGCAAAAATGTTCCCACCCTTTTTCGTTGGTCCATCAGTTAATTGGTTCACAGGATGGATGAACTCGTGGAAGCATTAGTGTACGTGGTCGCAGCTATTGTGAATTTGAGTTTGTTAGACTGCAATTCAACCACATTTTATGACAGCTAGTGGCAGACAACCACAACGCTGAAGCACACGCAAAAGGGGATATGACACCTTTGACAGGTGACCTAATGAAACGGACCGACAATGATTGAAAGTAGTTTGAAAATTGATGTAAACATTTGGGATTATGTAAGTACACAACTCAAAATATATAACATAACATAGATCTAGTCATTTTTATCAAACATTTCATTTCAATTTGGAAAAGTTACATATTCCTCTAATGTAAAGCTTGCCAGTGTTTAGAGGAAACAACATCCCATGTTCATGCATTTCATTAACATCTACATTTCTCATGGTACTGATGCTTTAATGTATTCCTGTTCATTTCCTATTACCCTTTCTGTTTTAGTTAATACCTACATCACCAATACTTGAAGAGTCAGATAAATTATGCAGAAATTTGTCCTGCAACACTACTTGTCAAAAGGCTGTAGGCTAGTGGTTGATCTGGCTTGGCTCGTGTGACCACGGTGATGAGTGCTTTTGGCCAACCCTGGTCTCTCAGCCTAATAGCTATATACACCCTGAGAGCAGTCCTGTGATTGTCAATGAGCACTTTAGCTTCCAAGCACCATGAGATAATTAGCTTGCCTTCCCTGCCTGTCAGGCTTGGCAAGACCTCCCTGGTTTCTTTCGCTCAAATTTAATATTTTCTTTTTTGTGAATGTGCAGAGAAAATAATCTTTATTTTTAAGGTTTTTTTTCGAAGTTATCTGAATCTAGCATGGTGCACAAAATTGGTCACTGTTGTAATTCAACATTCAATTGAGGCTCTCTATTGCTGATGTACTGTATCATGTGTGCTTTGTTAGGATATTTCTATTTATTGCACCTAGTGAGCTTGAGGAAAACCCACTCTAGCATCCCTAGAAATTAGGTCCATATTAGACAATTTTCCATCTCAGGTTCAGTGTCAATGCAGGATGTGGTGTCCTTTGTGTAGCAAGGTGGAAAACAGGGTGGTGGATGTTTTCAAAACGATGTGTTTTATTGGAGATGTACATTTGATCATGTTACAGTTGTACTCTACACATTTAGGTGATTCATTTATCCCAGAACAGTTTAAAGGGGATTTCCACCAAATTTTCACATAAAGGTCAGTCATGAATATAACTCGTCAACCTATGGATATAGTTGTATAGTAACAGTTGAGGTAAAAACTGGGGGTATGAAGTTTAAAAGACATGAGACAAGACATTTACCAGGCAGTGAGGATCTAATGAAATTAAGGTATGGTAATTGTATTGTGGGAAATGTAAGATCAAGTGTTCTATGAACTTGACGCATAACAGAGACAAAATGTCAATATCTTTGCCTCTGCTGCTTCTATTTCGACCATTCATTTTTTAACCTTTTGAGAGTCGGCCAACTTTGTGCAAGTGCACCTCTAAGAAGTGTAAGACAAGGCATTATACTGAATCAAACCTTTGGGTTTCCTAACTTTTAGAGATCATGCCTCAAATGTTGTTTCACACAGTCTAACAGAGGAAAAACAGAACTGTCTAACTAGCTAAACTGTTTAAATTTACTACCTTTATCTTACCTTAGATGTGTGTCTTGGAAGTAAGCCCAAGTTATTTCATGTCATAGAAAAAGGGTGATGGAGACTGAGAGGTATCTGAATGATTTAGTCTGTGGCGAAATAACAGTTCTGCATTCAAAGATCTTCTTAGCTGCTGATGTAAGCTATTTTCCTCCACTCTCTGTCCCCCCATTTAATCACTGGATGTAAATCAAACAGAGAAAGAAAGCACTAATTTAAACCTGCTTGAAGAGTTTGGGCCCCCATGGGGACTTAATAAGGTGGAGCGTCTTGCTGCGATGAGAGTGTAAAAGCGGATTAATCTGTTTTTTAAAAGATTGTGACATAAAAACCTAAACTTGGAGGCAGATGATTAATAGAGTGGGAAATAAGGGAGTGCTGTTTATTAGCAATGAAAACCAGCGAGTTAGCCAACTCAACCACACATACTGTACGCACACACATCGCAGTACTTACCATGCCTGAGGTGCAACCTCACCCAGGTGTTTGTCAACAGGCTGTATATTTCTGTCACTATGATTATAATTTCTGGATGCATAACTGGATTGATTCATAGAGATGCTGTTGCCAAATTATACCCGAGGCCATATTTTCTTCTGCACTTCTGATTGAATTGGACTTGTTTGGCCTACAAGCACATGAGAGTTGCCAATGTTAAGATAAACGGAAATGACTTTTTTACTCACGTTGTTTTCTAAATGAGCAGATATGATTTTTCATGCCATGTGGCAGGTAAATTCATCCATCCAACACTGAAAGTTTTCAAAAAGTAATGTCTGCTTATCCTCTGCTAAGTCAACACACTGGTTATAAGTAGGCACAATCCAATCTAATAGCCTCAGTACTGACCTTATGAAGCAAATCGGGTAATAGCCACAACAGCTAGGCACTATTTGTAAGGTATGTATCACACCACCTGTAATCCTGTGGCCAAATCAGGATATGATAACAAGACTCTACAGCCATGCTAGTGGCTCTGTGAAGCTGTACTTATGTGCTATGCTGCATTGAGCTTAATAATGTCCGCATGCTAACAACAACAATGTTGATGTTTAGTACTTGTAATCTTTGCATACTTCAACTTGTTTATCAACTTAGCTGATTATGTTAGCATGGTAACATTTGCAAAACAAAACTCAGCTGAGGCTGATGGGAATGTCATTAGTTTTAGTTTTCAAGTATTGGACACATTTTTTTTTTACCAGAGGATAACAATAGGTGAAAGGTTTTGGGATCAACCAAGTGTTTACCATTCATCCTGTGGGGAACATGAATGTGAGAACGAATTTTCATAGCAATCCAGCCATTAGTTGTTGAGACATTTGACTCAAATCTACAAATGTCAACCCAACCGGTGCTAGAGGCTAGAGGAAAAGTCTGGGGATCACTACAGTCATTGGGATATAGTGTCTTGGAACCAACCAATGTCAGAAAGAAACTTCCTGAAAATCCATTAAAACAATGCAATCTCATGAACAATATAAGCATAGAAATAATGGTGGTCTGTTTTATTTCAATTGATTATTCATAATTTTTTCTTCATAATTGCGACAAAGACAGCCCTGGTATATACTGTCCAACATTGTGATCAGTGCACACCTATTTTTTCAAAATGCGAGGTTGCTGTACAGTACACTGTATGTACAGCCATTTCTTGTGTGTTCTGTCTCACAGCTCTGTCACTGTGGGTCTGGAGTTGAACTTGCCCCTACAGGCCTTCACACATATTCTGTCTTAGTCTGATGTGCTCTTCTCAGGTTTTCCACTGTCCCCTTCTGTAGAGAAAATGCACACTGTGAGCATTCACTACCCCCACCCCCCGAGACGAAGATAAAGCGTGACTGCTACCGCAGCTCAACTTCTGAGTTTGGAGAGAAGTTTTAAAAAAGGATATATTTCAATGAGTTCGGAATTCTGCTTTTAAGGGTTCTATAAATTATTTTAAAAGAATGTTTGTTCCTTTCCTTGGATTTGCAAAGGTTGCAATTACACAATTTCCTTTAAATGGTCACTAACTTCTTATCCAGAATGAATAGATAGAATGTGATAGAATGAGTCACTGTTCATGCTGTTGATCGTTAAAGATAAAATGATTAACCCTTTTTATGCATCCAGATGCAGCAGCCGTAGCTCCTTCAAACTTCACTACATTTTTGTTTTGAATTTGTTATTTATTTTTCGGCCTTTTTGCTAAAACCTGTGGCAGAAATAATAAGCATTGCAAAATAAGCAGACCTTGCCCACGGCATCTTCCAACCACCCAGCCAGACCAAACACCGCCACAGGTGGTGCTACTGCACCATAAGGCGAGGGGAAAAGAGACGGGATAAGAGCTCAGCTAACCCAGCTTGGACCTCAGACTGCTCCTGGCTAATGTCTGGTTGCGGAAAGGTGGGGTGGATAAAATGGGACTGGCCAAGCAACAGGAAATCAGATACTGTTGTGTCCACAACCTCTGCTCTCCAGTGATGTCACTGAATAAGATGTAATAGTTGTAGGAAAAAACCCACAAAACTCGCCTATATAAATTTCATCATTTTCAATCAGAAAATAGACTAAAAAGGTTACAAAGAATGCATTTTGCAAGCACAGAAAACACAAAGGCCCAGAAAAAAATTGACTAGATTCATTTAGTCCCTTTTTTCCCAATCTAACCTTCAAAAAGAGGTCTGAAAAATAGGCGCTTTTTTTACCCTACAACTCCGAAACGCAGCCATTTACAACTGAGTATTCCACCCATAGACAGAAACAATGCTGCTCACTATGCAGAGAGAAGTCTATAGATTGAGAAGGGAAAAGAAGTACCACTCTGGCACAAAGTAAACAGATTGGGTGTTTCAAAAACATGAAGGATAAGGTTAATTTATGTGGAAGTGGAACAATGTGTTAAGTGAATCTGCATCCATGTCTGTGATCCACAATTGTCAAAAAACCTGAATAGCTACATCAAACAGTGATCTCATATGCATGAATTTACACTCTAGTCCCGTTCTTCAAAGCAAGAATATCAACATTATTGAACTAGTCGCTATGATCACTGTTTACAAAGCCAGCGGAAGATGAAAGTGGCTTGTGTTCATATGTGATAGGAAGGAGGAAATGGAGAGATACAATGGAATAGAGAAGAGGAGGGGATAAACAAGCTTTTCTTGGAAAGAAAATAAGGAAATACAAAACAGAGGAAATAAAAGAGACAATCGGAGGAGAGAGAGACACTTTGAGTCACTGCAGAAATGCACCAGCAGCACCACTGCCCCACTCTTGCACCATCCCTGTAATCATTTTCAACATATTAAATTTGGATTAACAACAATAGCTGAATTACAATACTAGCTGCCAAGGAAATTATTTTCACCGCGCTAATGAAATTCATGAAATGATGCCTGCCTCGATTCCCACCTCAACGTAGACTCACTCATCACACAAACGTGCGCACACACGCATGTACATATGAACCCAAAGGGGTTGATTAGGAAGCAATAATGGAAGTGCTGCCGTGTCATTCATCACTGTATGAAAGCAGAGATGTGTTGCATTGTTTACCTGCAGTGTCTATGATTAAATATGGAAATGCAGTAGTAGCTTTTTACGTGTAAATAGATTACATACAGCAATTCGCCATGTCTAGGTTAGAGAATTTAAGCTGGGTGTACACTTAAGCAACCACAAGGGAACCATTACAATAACATACTGTTAACAGTAGTGAAACATGTACTGTATGATGTCAAAAGCTCGAGGTAACTACAGCAACGGAGGCAGAAGCGAGCTCTAATGTGTGACTATGTCGGCGTGAGAGTGTGCGTTAGATGTACAGGCAAGGAAAGTATCAGGAATTCAAATCCTTTCAATACAAGGCACTCAGGCATAATCCACATTAAATCACATATATTCATACAAATGTAATAAAATTTAATTGAATGAGTCCACAGTGGCGTCTCTCCCTCTCTCCCCGAGATGAGCCTTCGCTTGGCTACCTCATACTGTGATGTGCTGAATTATTTCATGAATCGCCGGCTTCTCTACAGAGCAGCGCATTCACTGTAATGTCGTGAAATGTTAGGACACCTCTCCCAGTGTGCTTTTCTCCTCCGGTCTCACTAAGGCCCTGTGGGCCTGCGCAGTGATCGAATGAGACAGTGTGTCCGCACATGTGGGACTGAGTGGAATATGCATGTGTGCATATTTATCAGATTATGTTTGTGTTTCTCATGCTGGGAATGGGTGTGTTTATATGTAAATACACATTCATGTCCTCTGTGTAGGACCATTTTTATGCATACGTATGTGTGTGCGTGAGTGTGAGTGTCCGATTGCGGCGTGACGCTAATCCCTGTGCATTCGCCAGCCAGCTCCAGTCACGGTCAGTTAAGAAGGACTCTCCCTGATGCCGGTACCCCAACAGAGGAAACCTAAATCAGGCTGACACGCTCCTGGCACACCCTGCACCGGCGCCAAATTGTTCTTGACAGTATCAAATGCATCCCATTCGGTGTTCAACAGTAGTCCAGTTCCCCTGACCTCTTCCTCTAGTGCAAAGTCCAGGGCTGAGAGACAGATTATATTGGAAAGAGAACGAATTATTATTGAAATGGGGTTGGTGCAAAGTGTGATTATTTCTCATTCCTTCCATGTAAAAAATAAGATAATGGTAATTGCAGTTTGCCTGAAAAGAACTCAAATGAACCAAGTTTAAAAGGACACAGGGGCATGGAAGTGGAAAGCAAATCGTAGTTCTGGAAAAAACAATATTTTTGATAAAGAAGTCAAAGGTACGGGTCTTATAAAAGAAACACTATCTACCTTTCTTTTGTACACACTTGAGGAAATGGCTGCAGTTCTTTTGTTGTATCACTGTACTTTAGTACATTTACTGTAAGTGAATCAAATTTCAAAGCTTTTTAGACGTATTTCCACTGATAGTGGCTCCTCAGGCCTTCTGATTCATGCGGTCTGCTCGAGACCAAGAGAGGTTTGACCCACTCCTCTCTTTTCTTAAAGGTTAATATTTGATACTTTTACACAATATTGTAAAAGAAACTGCAACATTAAGACATAATGCATAAGAAGAATAACAATATGAAACAAAAATATGTCTAGATTGTGGAAACATAATTTATAAAAGCCTTTGGAAGTTAATTTTCTGTAAGACGATAGATAGTTTCATATGCATAGTGTGATTACTTAATAAAGAAGGCAGCAATGTTTCCTGATGGCAAATGAGCAGGCCGGATTGCAGAGGAGCCCCGGTAGATCTGCAACTCAGTGCAACACCATTATCCTCCAAGTCAGCGTCAAGATGAACAAGGAATGAACCGGCTGGTCGGTTTGTAAGTACGTGAAACTTTCATATGTCAGTGAGTGTGACCCTCCACTCGCAACTTTCTCCCTAAGTCGATGTTGCAAGCACAAACCAAACGCATTTTAGTTAATTTGCCTAATTAAGTGACAGGAAATTACAAACCAGTCGTGCCAGCGAAGCGAAAAAGGCATATGAGCTGACATATGACACATGGTTCACCATTAGCCTACAGTCTGACACAAAGCCCTGACCCTTGCTTAACATGTGTATTATGTGTGGATAAGCAGGTAAATGTCATCATAGCAATCAGAAGGTCAGAGATTCAGTTCCAGGGCAGATCAACCAGAATACTGAGTTTAGTCAGAATACCTACAAAATACATACTAGACTAGATGCATGTCCACTTACACATTTTAACGTTTATTATATTTTGATGCTGAGTGGTTAGACAATAGTAGTAAACCTGCTAATAGCGGTTTATTAAATAATTTATAAAATCATTCAAAGTAGTCTTCTGAGGCTGTTTCTAAATTTGGGTTATCATTTTGAGTCTGAACCAGAGTTTGATTGCCCCCCTTCTTTCCACCCATGCTGCTCTGCCTTCACATTTGTTTCCTGCAGTTCTAATTTGAGGAACGTTTGCGTAATAGTTTAAGTGGAGCTGTTTACCACTGTTGCCAAGAGACAAGGTCAGTGTCCATTTTAATGAACGCAGGGAAAATGGTGAACAGTGTGCAGTATTGTTTATTTCTGCATCGAGTTGGGCTTGAATGTCTTTCAGCGACCAATGGTTAACAATGCAGGAGTGCCTATAGTAATGATGTGAGGACACTAGGGGTGCAAAGAGACGGCTGCTCCAAGCAGAGCTGTGTGTCCAAGGGGAGGCAACATATTGCCAAAGTTGCAATAAACATCACAATCTTATTGCATATTTCAACGATGACAAGCATGTCCAGTTTCCCAGTTACACCACTGAATATGCCCAAACTCATAGGCTATGGGGTTTCACTCAATGGAGGCAAAAGTGACAGCTTTTAAATCAGTCGCTCTTCCTTTTTTTCCCCTTCCCTAATGCAATTATTGCGCTTCGGAGTAAAACACAGCATGCATTTCTCTTGTGTGTATTTTTTCATTGCAACTCTGCAGCGAGATTTCGAAAATTATTAAGTAACAGCAGCAGTTTGACTGTATTTCACACTATGATGGTTAAACTTTGCAATTAATCCTGGGTTCACATACTCACCCAACCATGGGGGGGGGTTTACCATACTGCGCATTAACCACGGTCCGTTACACCACTAGAGGACACCCACACATGGATGTTCTTGATCTGAGAGTAAGGGTTGCACCTGTTTGCCAACAGTTTTGCCACAGTTTGTGGCACAGTTTCACCTGCAACACATCTCAGACCACCTCATACTGTATATGTGAACAGGTACAGTTTCTGGGTCCATTTGGTAAAAGCATTCATAATTCCTAAATTCATAATAAATAACTAGTTTTATTTTGGATTAAACTTGATTATATTAGTTTTTCCATCGCAGATAATTTAACTTTACCTTAAAGCCCCTGAAAACTTTGTTTCAAATATTAGGTTTTTAGCATTAAATACTCAAGGCTAACTGAGCAATAATAAAAAACAAGACCGTTCAGGAATACTTATTAAGAGTTTAACGCTCATCTCTGCTAATCTGCTTCATCTGCACTGCGTGGGTGTGTAAATCAGAGCCGATTTCCAGTGGACTGGCAACATGAGCAAACAACCCAACTATAACCAGACTTTGGATGAAAATGGTGGATGGATCAACTTTTTTTCAAACCAGTGAGAAGGGCACAGACAGAAACATCAATATAAAAATCTCTAATACGATAACTTTGGCAGACATGTTGGCAGAAAATTGTGTGTTCATGTAGAACCCCATCACTCACAGTTAGAAGCTGATTGAGGAAATAGGTTTTGAGGACCTTTAACTACAAACAAGCGCACTGAAAACTACTGTAATGTATAGAGTCGTGGTCTGTTTGAACTCATCCAGGAAACTAAGATCATTTTAACAAACAGCACCTGACACTATTATAAGCAAACTAAATCTGTCAACTGGCACCTCTTTAACTGTGCATTGGATGTTGTGATGTTGCTTTTTCGGTTGATTTTCTGATTGTGTTTACTGTTGGGCTGTCTAATGATGTATTGCAATGGCATTTGGGTTGTGTCATGTAAATATTGTGCACTGTGTGTGGACCTCAGGAAAAAGACAGTTCCGTTTGACTTCATCTAGTAGCTTATGAGTGGGCAGGGCACACATCCATTATGTGTTGTCTAATAGGTTAAAAAAAGAATCTAAGATAGTAATATTTCATACTTTGACTGCAGAACCTTTAAGATAGTAGACAGTCCCCTGAAACCGCACCAATTTCAACTGTAAAGTGATACATCAACCTCCAGTCTTGAACTATCAAATCCAGTACACAAACAAAGACAAATTCTCTCTTTCTGTCACATATGGAGTAGACTAAACTCATGGACCTTTACCTTTCGCCACTTTGGTGTGAACTCAAATCCCCTTAGACAAGAAAGTCAAACTTAATTCTTCTTCCCCCAAAAAACTGTGCGTCCTTAACCCGGTCCTTAGATGATTATCTAAAGGTCAGCCTTCCCTCTTCTCATCCCTTCCTCCATCAGCCAGAGTTTTCCACCAGTTAGTGCAGCGGCATAAAGAGCACGAGCCGCCCTGAACACTGACTGAGTGCCTATCACGACTCCCCACATCAGCCATCGGCCTTGCAGAAACAAGGGTTCTTGCCCGAGAAATGAAGTATGGATTTCTAATTTAGGGGGATGGTTGGATATGTGGGTCAAAGTCGCATTTATTTCGAGGCGCGTCAGCCCCATCACGCCTTCGATCACCCTTTAGTTGAGAAATACATATTGGGCAGAGCTTATAATGGATGAGGGGGCCATTGACGGTCGGGGTAGAGGTTTGCATTATGTATTAGCTTTATCCCGTGAATGAGCAGCTGTGAAGATAATCACTATCTGATGATCGTCATTTCTTTTGTTCCCAATGTGCCCTCTTGAAATGGTTGTTACATAAACTGTACATTCTCCATCTTTTGTGCGACAGAGAAAGAGAGAGAGAGAGAGAGAGAGAGAGAGAGAGAGAGAGAGAGAGAGAGAGAGATCTGGTGGGAGAGAGCAAAAACAATGCATACATTTTAAAAACTAAAATTCTCACAGTACCCACTCTTATTATGGAGACAGTGTAAATCTTGCCTGTCAAACCACACTGCATTCTTTTAAATTCACATCTTTAGTCCTGCCTTGCACAATCCAGCTGCATTTGCAGTAGTCATCTTCGACTGTCAGCCATTTTCTCACCGTGGCACGGCGCAGGCAGACATGTGTGATCTGCCTGAGAGGTGTTCTCACACCTGCCTGGTTCAGGAGCGGAGGTCAACCCCAAAGACCTCCTTTTTCGTGGTACTAAATTTAGCTCGCTGACATGTGTGAATGTTTCCATCACCCTCTTAGTCATGGCAGAGTAGAGTGCCGACCCTCTAACAACAGTGAAGGACATTGCTTTTAGCTGGTTTTTGTGAAGCTGCTGAGCACTGCGGTGCAGAGGAGAAGACCACATTCAAACTCATCTTAAATCAGCAATTTATCAGGTGCCACACGAGTCAGGTCCTGTTACACCAGGATAGTTCTGCTGTTATAAAACCAATGTCCGGGTCAGAGAAGTTGTTCATGAAGAAAAGAGCATTGTAATGAAAAAGTAATACATCGGAAATTGCTGAGGTACAGTACTGGAAGAGGAAAGAACAAATAAATATCCTGCTGCATTAGAAGCTGTTGTACAGTCTTTGAATTGACTGGTTAATAATCATTACAGCCCATAATAAGAAATAATTACTGCTGACTAATAACAAGCTTATGCTAACAAAGAACACTAAAAACATTATTTGTGAAACTGTTTCAAATAAGTAGCATTACATTTACTGTGAATCTTAATCGGGGAAGAAAAAAAAAAAACACACCACACATCAAAAATGGGTTCTAGTGATACTAAAGATGTTGTTTGTTTTGTAATTTCTTGCACTGCCTTTGGTGATATTTTCAGTAATGTACATTTTATGATATTTTTTTCTTCCCACCCATCGAAACTTGAAACACCCATAACAGTGGCAAACATAAAGGGGTATAAAGACAAGAGGAGTCCTTTCCTGTCGTGAACACACACACACACACACACACACACACACTTCTCCAACCCACAAAGGGAGACATTATCTTGAGGCGATGGATCATGTAAATGGTATTTTGTCTACATTATGAGAATGTGGAAGATGTTTTTCTGCATGACTGAGGCGCTTATCAAGTGGGACTGTCTGTACCACCAATTCAATATATTTCATCTTCAGAGATGAGGATGGGAGGCTGGAGAGGGTGAATATTTCTGTATGTTTGTGTGCGAGCTGAGGGGTATGCGTGTGGTGTGGGAAATAAAATAACTTTTCCTAACCTTATTTGCCTCTGAACCAAAAGACAGAATAGACTCCAGCAACTAGACTGATATGCAAGAAAGTAGAAAGAACTTATGAATTTGGCCAAATCATTTTACTGACAATCAAAGTAACTCAATATTGCCTTCATTTAAATGATTCACATCAACAGTTGATCTAATCTGACTGGGAAAGTTTTTTGAGTGGCCTTTAATGTACTACTAGTAGATACAGCAGAAGACAAAGGCTGAAATGTTTAAGTGAGGGCGTTTTCTGAATATCTTGATGTTGTATCGAGGCCATCATCATTTTTGGAAGAGTCCTCAAAACTGCATCCATGGTGCAGAGAAATGTGAATTGTAAAATAACCACAATATACCTTGTATACGTTTTTTAAGGCAACACAAATACCTTCAAAACGTGTAGAGACTTTTTTTGTACTTATTAAATATGCTTATTAAAATGTGTGTTTGACACATTGAAATAACAGTAGCCTGCTGACTCCTGGAATTGTTATTTTTCGATCAAATATGAAGTTGATCAGGTTACTATTGATAAATGAATCAGTGAGATTGTTTTACTAGAGAAGATTTATTACGACCTTGGGGTTTTTGAACTGCAAAAGCATGCTTTCAATTCACAGCTGTAGAAAAATGTTTCAGAACAACTTTTCCAATGACCGTTGGCCGGACACAGACACCAGCCTGCAAAGAGCACATTAACGAGCTGCCAGGTCTCTTTTTGGCCTCTGGTCAAGTTACTCAAGAGATTAACATTTAATTTACAGCTGATATAATCTGCCACTTCCACTATAACCATAAAAAAAAGAAAAAGAAATCCCCAACAGATTCCTCAAGCGTTCACTCTCATACAAGATGGATGGGAAAGATGGCAAAGATTCCCATGTTAACTACTTGCGAGTTTATGCATCCTTAGCACAGTTGTATGATTACAGAGTTGGTCGTGTGAGGATTCAAATGCTGTGCATTGACAATGCAACACCATATACATGAAACTTAAATTTATCTACATTGAAAGACAGTCTTTGGCTGATGTGAGGCCTTCACAGTTGTTTGGTTTTCAGGCACCTCCGTATTATTAAGTGTTAAGCTGGACGTATCTGAGCTTTCAGAAAAATATGAGTTTCCCTGTTGTAATTACCACCTGGAGGTTGATGTGAATGTTATTTACAAGTCGGAAACCTGAAACAATGATAACTCAGATATGATGTGAACATCTGGGTATTTTGGCAGTTTCTTGGTGTTAGAACTCAGAGTCACTTGCACCTGTATGGAAAAATATTTCTTATTCGCTGATACTAATTTTCCCTCACAAGCAAAATGCTTTTACTGTTAAGCCTTGATCTCTCTTTTGCAAATCCTCTAATTTTTAACTGTCCAAGACTAAGTTGTTGGCGTACTCATAGTTAAGTTTATATCATGCTGACTCCCCTGCTGCTGCTTTACTTCCACTGTTGTCTCCAGCTTACACTATCAGTTTCTGTGATTTCAGCTTAATAACCATCTCTTGCCCTTCCATATCCCGTTATCCCTTGCCTGAACTGATCAGCTGATCCAGTTAGCTGCCTGCAGTTACTTCCTCATTAGCCCCAGTATATACAGTACAAAGGGGAGCTCAGCACTAGTCTTTGTCTGAGTGTCAGTGTTGTGTAGTGTGGGAGCCTTTACTTCCTCTCTGCCTTTACTTGTTTTGAACGTCTATCTCCCTTTGATTTGTTTCTCTGTTGGTACGGTCTGTTGAATAAAGCCTACTTTATGGCGTCATCTTTTGGGTCAGTCCACACTATTGTTTTTCTTTTTAATAATATACCTATATGCCTGTAATTGTATAGACAAAGCCTTGTTTTTCTTTGTTTTGTTCATTTGTTTTGGTCATCTTTCTTCCTTATTCCCAGCCTATTCCAAACATCTGCACTTCAGTCCAATCACTTAGTCTCATCTGATATCTGTCTATATGCTTGCAATGATTTGACTTGATTGTGACCATCTGCAGTCATCGACCATAATGTAGGTTACGTTATAAAACCAACTTAAAAGGCCTGACTAATGCAGTAGGAATGTTTTTACATATGAATGACAGGTATGCACCAAATGGAGTGGTTATGGTTATAGCAGAGATCTATCTCTGATGACAGTTGTCTGCTTTACAGAGACGAAGACTCTGTGAAGCCCAAAGCAAATGATAGGGTGCTGTAGAGGACGATTTATCCGCATGCTGTTGGTGCAGGGGTGGAGCTGTCACTGTTGAGATGCAGGATAAGAATCAGCCTTGTTAAAAAATGCCGTTGTGTGAGAAGTAGTTCTGCGGTGTCGTGCACAAGAAAGTGAGAGATAGAGATGAGCATCGGCGGCTGTTGGGGTCGGGCGGAGGCGGTTAAGACGATGACATGGAGAGTAAGCTATGAGAGGTGAGAAGAGGTTGACAGAAGGTGAGAAGATGAAAATAGATGTCATATGTCACACTTAAAGAAAGAAGTAAAAGCAATTACCTCCAAATGAAACACTGTGCTGTTTACAACAGCAATGACAATATCGGTTTTGTGTGAAATAGCACCTTAGTGTAAAGTCACACCTGAGGCAAGAGGCGATGTAATGATTGAGACCCCTAATACTGACCTCAGCTGATCATCTCACCAGGACCTTCTCAGCCCTTCTCAGGAAATACCAACCCACTATCATAGTTCAACTGCCCATCACTGCCCACTTTTGAAAATTATATGAAATAATTGGAACTCATTGGAACTTTCAAACTTTGACACAGTCATAAATATTTAATTTCATTAGAAAATGCAAGTTCAAATGAAGAGCAAGGAAGTGCTGGTAGCCAGTGCCAGTGACTGTATTGATTTTATAAGAAATCATTTTTAGTATCTGTATTTAGTTTAGTAGTTTCATTTATGTAATTATCTGATGTCCATGTTCCACTTTCCATTTCTGCAGACGGCAGGTGATGCCAGTAGTGTGTGGTAGATGGCAAGAGATCAAACTTAAAAAGATTGACAAAATAACTACTGCATTCTGTAATGTAGATGTATCAGGAATAGCTAAGGAACGTGCATTAATCTAAGCCTGTCTCCAACTGAGATCTTTTTTCTATTTTATTTACCAGTTGTGATCTTAAAATATTCATCATTAATGTTTTAAAGGCAAATTTACCTCATGTTTTTAATGCATCCACCTCATTCTTACTTTGGCTGGATACATCTAATAACATAACAGTTAAGTTACAGAAGGTAGGCCTGCATGTCAAATTGCTTGTGCTGTTAAATTAAACTGGGATCGACAGCCTAATGTAGCCATGACTGTAATAACATCCCTTTGTTTCATGCAATTCCACATACCGACAGTCACTCAGTAATGTGTAATGTGCTGTAATAGGCAGAGATGCACCAATAAAAGTTGATTGCTGGCTGATTCAGGACAGGTAAATATCCCTCAAAAGAGTAAAAGCAGTCCCCAACAGTGCATCATAAGTTTCAATGCTATCCTGAAATGTTACAAATGCATGTAAAATATCCTTCCAAATCCTTACAATTGTTGTATATATTAGGCTACTTTATATTATGGAAACCCAATGGTTAGGATTTATCAATGGACATATTTATTACAAGTTCTTAGAGTGCATTGGATACATTAATTACAATATACAGTAAACTTGCTTAAAATGGACATTTGATTAAACCAACACCTGGGTCTTTCAAAATAAAATGTAATGTAAAATGTAAATATTTTTTTCTGGACCTGGGGGCTATTTCAACACTTTCCAGTTTATACGGTGCAAATCATCATGAGGACAACACAGCAGATAGATGGTTACATCCTGAGGATGCATTGGTGAATGCCACAAGGATATTTTCAATTTCTCTCTTCAGTGTACATCACAGAACTCCATTAGGTTTGCCTATTACCACCAGTCTCCACTCTGTATGCTCACTAAAAAAAGCCACAATGTGGGGACTTCTATTCCACCATTTCGATGGATAATTAACAATAATCGATTTTTGTAAGTTTAGGTAGTTATTGACATTGCTTCAATGGGCTACTACTTTAACAGTGCTCAAATTATTGTGTGCATACAGTACATGCCTAAGTTGGAAAACATGAATGCAACCTTTTTTACTTTACTTTGGCTAATAAAAACAAGATTTTATTGTACTACGACATGAGTTGTCCTTTTAAATAATTGTGCATCATTGCGCAACGAAAACATAGTGATGGGTATTGCAACATTCACAGTCTTAAACAGTGAATTCCATGTAAAATGGGAGATCATCTTCTAATTGTAGTTTATTCGGGGTGCTGAGTATTTGCACCTTAGGACTGTGTATAGCCCAGAAGGAGCAATATACCCCAAACCGCTTGCCAGGCTGTGTTGCACCAATTTTGGCCCCACCCCTGTGCACCTGCGCCTGGAGCTTGCACACGCATTTAGGCTTGCGCCAAGATTCACAAAAGGCTGGACGTGCTAGGTTTTTCTCCAATTCCCTGCTTATCAGTGGGACAAAAGACCTTTCAAACACTAACAGGGACTAAGGCCCGTTTTTTTTTTTTGGTTTTTTTTGTGACCTGTTTTGAGTGCTTAACAGTTGTTCGTATTTAGTATTGGGCCATTTAGGTTTTGGGGGGTGGGCTGCTAACCTGAATTCTCAATTTCCTTTGCCGTGGAGGTCATTTGGCATATGTGTCTGAAATGTAACATCTGGGAACAGCAAGAGTATCATTTTCAGCACAATTGCATTGAGCAAAGACAGATGGACACATACTTTGGCTTTTGCAGCTTTGGCCCAGTGATGTTACTGCAAATAGTTCTTAAGATTATTTTACCATACTGCTGCCCTTACTGTCCTTAAATATGTATTTTTCAAGACTTTTACAAATGTCCAGTCCAGTGCGAAATGACTGAAGCAGCCAATGAGGCCATACAGATTTTTGTTTACAGCAATAATGCATTGTATCATAAAGCAGTTTGAACGTTCAGATCTACCCTTTGGGTTTTCAAATAAAATCACTGTTTTGTCTCTATACAGCCTCCCATTCCAGTTTCAAAACTGTTTCGTCTTCAACCATTATTCCATGTTCAATATAAAACAATTTTACCTGCTAAATGAAAAATAATGTATCAACACAAAATTCTGCAGCCTTGAAGGTAACTAGTGGCTGCTGGTGGATGATTCCCTTATTCTTTGTATATGAGGAGAACATGAGTGGAGAGTGACTGAATGTTCTGGATGAGACACTATTCATCTGGTCAAACATTCTGTGAGAGTGCATTTGTTGACAATCGGACGTGACCTGTGGGTAACGGACTAAGATTATTAGTTATATGTTGTAACTCCAGTTCTATGACCACCGGGTCAAGTAGTCATTTCTAATTCAGACTGAAGACTCAAGGGATGAGGAGTGGTGTGTGAGCATGACTTTTTAATGGGGGCTTCCACCAGAGAATTCAGGGTTTCATGGTTGGAAATGTAACATGCAAATTTTCATTATATGTAATGCAAATGAGTGACTTAGCCTACTTAGCCTGTAAAAATCCACTTAAGATATAAAAATTGGAAAATCATGAAAATAATGGTAACATAAGCACAATGATATAAAGCACCTAAAAAGGCAGTAGTCTAATAGCAAAATTGAGTCCAGGGCTGAAACAATTATTTGAGAAGATACAAAAGCAGTAAAAAAAAAAATATATATATATAAATATAAATATAAATGAATAAATAAAAAAGCAGCTCAATAAATTAATAAAAGTGGATGAATCATCTGATTTGGGAGAGACTTTTCATCTGATTTTTATCTGACTACATACACACACACACATACACACACACACACTATCTACTGTTAACTGACATAGATCAACAGACCAGTTCTTGCTTACATTACCCTCACGTGTCTTTAATTTTTAGTCCCTGTTCATATTTTTTTTCTATACCATCTCTTCTTTTTCTCTCACTTTTCCTCTGATTCTGTGACCGAGGAATGTGTTTTCGAAAATGGATGTCAGCAAGAGGGACGTCTGGATTTAATATGGATTCATTATTTTGATTGATGCTGCAAGAGTCTGCCACTCACTGCAAACATAAGAAGATTCAGCTACATGCTTTATGGTTTATAAAAACCTCAAAGGAAACTTTAAGTCCTTTTATAGATCTCCCCCGGTGCTTTCTCTTGTCTTTCAACTTGATCCTGACAAATGGACCAGAATAGTTTTCCTTGCAAATAAAGTTACTGGGACGGTTTTCTGGAATGCTTTCTCCCTTTTTATAGGTTGTGTGGTACTCCAAGGCATGATCGATAGGATCAATATTGCAATGGGGATATATTTGGGTCTTTAATCTCCCAGATGGAGAAGCGTGACTGGAATATCAGATTTACAATGGCAGAGTTGAGGTAAGTATTGTTGAGAGATTAGAGGAATGATTTGTGTTTGGGTAAAGATATCGCTCTATGTGGTAATCGAGCTGTCATTGGAACAGACGGGTTGCAAATAAATAAATAAAATAAAGCAATCAGAATTAGGACTAAATTTTTGTCAGCTTTGTTTTCTTGAACATGCAAACAGTTAACTTTCATAAATCTTAACAGTTTTGCCTGTGGTAATGCTTTATATGCAGAGAATTTAATAACAACATACCCTATTTGCTTTGGTAAGGCTCTCTGAGCAATACAGTTCTATTCCAAAAACAATTCAAAATTAATGAAATGGCTTACTGTGGGTATCATGCATATAGTTCAGGGGCAGAATAACAGAGTGAGAGTAGTTTTTCACTTGGGAACTATAATAGCGTAACCCTTAGGGCTGACAGTGAGTCATAACACTTCCTGAATTACATATCATCGGCAGGATATTCCGGACACCTGAAAAAGGAAAGGATCTCAGAAAGAGCCCCCTACAGAAAATCATTTCTCATTTGCCATCATTTTTTCTCCAGCTGTTCAATTTGCTGGTACAAATTCAAGAGGCGAGTGCATAGGGGCTGATTACAAGCACAGATGATAATTTATACTTCAGCTGGAAACATTACTATTTCCTCTTCTTGGGGAAAAATGGACTTACCCATTTAATTACCAAAGCCACTTTTCGCAAGACAGGTAAAATGCAGGAAATTCCTTCCAACATATGTGCCGTTGCTGTGTTAAATTATCCGATAGCCTAAATATAAAAAGCTATTTAATGTTGATTGGTCAGTACCAACTTCTATATTTTTTTTTCCCCGTCTTTTCCTGTAAAATATGAAAGCTGTAGTATTCAATATTTTTACATAATAAATGTTTCAAAACACCATGAGTAATGTGAAAGGGGTCACTCATAGTGATGATCCCACAGAGACTTTTCACCCAACTCCATAGTTCCCCTCAGTTTTATGAAGCTTCAAAACAAAAACTGGATATATAGATATAGATATATATCTATATATAGATTATTCTGATTATATATGTTAGACAATCAAGTCTTGATTCGTAAAGAACACATCATTGGTTTTATGCACGGACAACTGTCATACATTTTGGCTTGTTGATAATTCCTTAACAACTGCAGCTTGCACTCATTTAGACAGGGCAGCACAAAACTGTCTGAAACGCAGTCATGAAGGAACATTTTAGCAGAACTCAAGAACTTTGACCAGATGCTGAAATCCTGTATTCTCTACGACCGATTATGGTGGAATATTGGCAATGATAAAGACTCCTGTAGCATTAGATATTGCTTTGGCAGTCTGAATCTGCAGTGACAGCCATCTGAACACTGTGGGGAGAAGTCCTTGCCTTCCTATCTGTTTTTTGTCACGTTCTGCTTATCAACACATTCTGGTGATGCCGTCATAAATTACATCGCTGATCCTTTGATCAATTTAGAATCAAAACCCCCCAGTCAAAATGGTATTGTATTAAGTGACCTGTTCACAATCTCTCAAGTATGCATGCATGGTAAATGAGATGTCAGGGAGCTCGTCAACCACAGTCATGTTACCCAGAGTCAGACACACGCACATGCACTCATTTACAGCAAAAAAACACACACACTGTCCGGTAGTTCCTCCACCCATACACACACACACACACCGTGTGCTCTGCATGAGACATAAATATGGCATTGTGTTATGATCTGTGATTGAACACATGAAAAGAAAAACACACTTGCCATTGTAGAGACACTACCGCCAGTGGCAAAGTGATGTCCTCTGCATAAAACAAGTGGAGTACACAGCTACCATTACAACTGCTTTCTCTGCCTGAATATACTCACAGCACTGAGCTCTGATAAATGATTCATGGAAATTTCATTCTATCCATGTGCTATCTGGCTTAGTTATAGAAATCTGTGCCGTTGTTGTATTCATACAGTTGCTCAAAAATGGTCACTGCATACAGGAATACCGGCTGTTTTATAATTAGGCTGTTATAAATACTGAGCATATGGCAGATTCTGGCATTAATGAGGATTCTGCTTTTTGTTTGCATTCAATGTTGGCAGAAAAAAAATGGCAAAAGAAAGCCAGATGTCCTAATGGTTACAGATTTTTATAACTAAAATGTCACAGGATTGATCCCATTTTCAGTCACGCTACCAGCTCTATGGATGGCAAAGACAGGCAGCCAGCCGGTCCACCACTTTGGTCCAGACTGAAATATTTCAACAAATATTGAATGGATTGCAATAAAATCTTATACAGACATGCGTGGATTTCAGAGGACTTTGGTGATCCCCTGACTTTTCTTCTGGCAAATTGCTCAGCTGTTGTGTTAAGTGCTAAATGGCAAAAGCCAGCATGCTAAACACGCTAAACTAAGATGGTGAACATGGTACATATTATACCTGCTAAACATGAACATAATAGCATTTAACTCAAAGCACTGTGCTCAAGTAAATCCCAATAGAGCTTTTTTTTTGGGGGGGGGGGGGGGGGGTCTAATATAAAAGTCTGAAAAAGAAGGCACGCAGTCAGCTAATTTTTATAGGTGGGTTGACAAAATTAGAGTCACTAAGGATCTATGTTCACAATCTCAATATTACAGTCACACACACTCGTATAACATTCTTTTCCTGAGAGCAAACGGCACATTGTGTGACATCTTGGCAGGAGACAACGTGATTCTCGTCGCTTTGAGCAGAGCTGTAGGTGACTGTCTTCTGCTAAATCATATGACTGACTCCCCTCACATGGCCTAAAACACAACCATACACATTCATATACGTACATGCACGCGCGCGCCCACACGCATACCTCCAATGTCACAAGTGCAGAGCAGGGCGCCGCAGGCACTAAAAGGGGAAGCTCAGGGGCCTCAATGAGCAACGGAGCGCAACGGACAAAGAGAGAGAGAGAGAGAAGACGCAGAGGGAGGGGGAGAGAGAGAGGGGATGAGGGGCAGCGCTCTGAGCCACAGTGCAGTCACAAGCAAAGTGATGAGAGAGGACAAGGTCACAGATCATAGAAAACGGAGATATGGGCAGTCATGTATGGCAACATACCTCCTCACCATGACTCCCCCAGCACTTCACAGCAAGTAGAACATGTAACCAGAAGCCTATGACACACACCTGTGCACATGCTTATAGCCCTATATGTATAAAAAGTGTACACTGGTACCCAGAAGACACAAATCAACCCAAACACAATTAAGTAGTTTGATTTATTTATCTATTTCAGCTCAGGGCACAAAAACCTTTGTTGATATAACATGCTAATTTATGCGTGTAAATATTCAAACTATTCCAGCTTTTGTTAGCTTATCGCCTCATATGTTATGCTTTTTTCTTTTTGGTTTTTTTTTTTGGAACTGTGGAACATTGCCCTAAGAGTGCTGATTTCAGATCTGTTTTCCTTAACCTCACTGGTGCCCTTATACACAAGAGCTGACCTGAGAGCAGGGCCTGGAGGCAGTTTGTTAAGCGCGCTCCCTGGTGAGTGCTTTGCAGACGGGTGTTGCCCAGAGTTGAAGTCTATTAGTTCGAGTTTATTTACAGCCAAATGCCCAGAGACCCGCCTCTGTAATGTTGTTTGGGGGAAAATAAGAGCTGAAATTGAATGAAAAGCATCACACCACATGCATAATTCATAGATATCATTATCAAGCGCATGCAGACACACAGATGAGTGCACACATAAAAAGTACAGAGTGAACACATACTCACAGATACAAACAGGCAAAAAACATACGCACACAGGTCATTATGGGTGCTCATTAGAAGGCCTTTTCAGTCATTTATCCTCATGCTGAACTTGGGCCAATTTTCCCAGCATGGGAGCTACTTAGGCATAATAACACAACAGCAACATCACAGCAACAGTTGTGGACCACTCCGACCACACGAGCAAGGAAGGAAGAACAAGAAAAGTGTATATTTAACAGATCAAAACCAGCACCAGTAGAGCTAATTGTCTGTTTCCCCTCGAGAGGATCCTGAGGCATTAAAAAAATAAATAAATAATGTCTATTTTATCTTTGTTTTACAAGAGAGACCAAGCCAAGTTAACAGCCATACAAACTCATGACAAATATACGGTATGATATACAAATTTATATGGGTGATCCCACTAGGAAACTTTGATGATGAAATGTGTTTGTGTGTGCGCTCAGGGTTATGCAGGTGATTACATATGTACAGTATACATATACACACACACACACACACACACACACACACACACACACACACACACACACACACACCAGTGTGATTAGCCAGTATGAGCCCAGTCCCAGAACACACATGCAGAACGCTTTGTCCCAGTATGCCATATGACCAATACACCACTGAGACGTAATGTGTTGTTATAAATAAGTAATTTATTCAACACACATTTAAAAAAGTTAACACCAGAGTCTTCTGCTTGAAGTCACGTTAACTTGGAGGACATGGGTGCTCAGCTCTACGCTTCGCCGACCGGAGGCTGGGCTCATGTTGATGAGCCGCGAATGTGAGCAGTCTCTTCACCTCCAGTGGTTATCTTTCTGAAAAAAACTGTCTGTCCAAGGAAATCTCTGCGTTACTGACTGTTTGGCTAGCTAGCTAAGGTCTCTAGGTGACGTCAGCTTGTGAAGGCTGGAAGCGTCACGCACAGTGAGGGTAAATAACACTGATCCCAGGTCTGCCGTTTTCCTACAGGGCTTAATCCAACAGATGTCGCTGGTGACCTTTCCAACAATTATATCTGTTTCCAAACGAGCTGCCCCACTGTAACTTTAGTTTAAAAAAATATTTAAAATACTTTTTTTTTTATACTTAGGCCCAGTTGGAGGGTCAACTAAACCCTGTGCATGTACATTCAAAAGAAAGAGGCAAATGATATTCAGAGAATCATGAAGAAGGGAGAATTAGAGGGTGTGAAAGATGCAGTGAGAGGCTTGGAGAAAAAAAGCAAGAGGTGAAAATAGTGTATTTTCTCTCTATATTTCTGAGTATTGGCTCTCCCTCTCTTGGGCCCTTTTGACCTTAAACTCTCTTTTGATGTACTTTTACCAACCTAAAGGAGCTCGTAGAGTCCTTGCACGTACATACACACAGGTGTACACAAGAAAAACACATGCAGTTTTAGAACAAATTTACTCTGAGATATGCGTGTGCACATTTGCGCACACACATTTCTGGGTTACCATTAAGAGTGCTTACTGAAGCAGTACCCTGGTGGAGAGAGAATTCAGCAGGATTCTCCAGTGAATAGTGAGAGATTCTGGTCTCATTCAGCAGACAAATGAAGCGTGAGCAGTCTGAAGGGCGCATACCCACACTTACACACACACACACACACACACACACACACACACACACACACACTCCTACACAGAGCTTATAGACACACATACTCGCAAAGCTGGATGTGTGTATCTATATATCTATATATATATATTTATATTTATATATTTATATATATTTATATCTCTATATCTCTCTACCTCTCTATCTATATCTCTATATATCTATCTCTATATATATATATATATCTATCTATATATATATATATATCTATAGATATCTATAGATAGATATAGATAGATATAGATAGACAGACACACACACACACACACACACACACACACACACACACACACCAGTGCTCAGTGCACTGTGACACGCACCAAAGGAATGGAGCTGCAGAGCACTTCTTAATTATTATGAGGCAGCCAGCTGTGTAGCCAGGGCAAGGGAGGAAGGAAGACAAGGCATAAGCATGGGCCTGACATGATCTAACATGTACACACACACACACACACACTACCTGTGCACGTCTTGAAGGCGAACAGTAGTTGGTAAGTCTTTCAAACTCCAAAAACCGTTCACTGATTGATTGGGAATATACTTCACACACAACTTTGAGCTGGTAAAATAACAGCTGAGGGAGTGAGAGCGGAAAGAGAAAGGACGTGGTATTAAAAAGAGATGAAAGTGAATGGAGACGGCTCTCTAATGCTTTTCCTACTTCCCTCCTGAGATCTGTGAGCAACTGTGTGCGCGTGTGTACTTTTGTGAGTGCGCAGTGTATAGAAAGCTCTGAAAGATGAAGAGCATTGTTTGAGACATGCTCTTGTTATGTTGTGTGCCGTATTCGTAGACTTCTCACACTCGCTGAAACTCCCAGCGCTCTTTCAACCTAATTGAAGCCTGGCGCTGAGACGCTGTGACGTGTGATGTGATCAAAGGTTGAGAATGATGTATCATTTTCCAATCGATTCAATATTGTGTTATTTCTCATCTTTACAATTTCATCAGCGTCGAAAGAAAGTATGAAACCATCGTATGAAGTTATACTGAAGCTGGAGGCAATAAATAAAACATCTAATGTTGCTGGCAGAGATCTTTTTAGACTTTTGATGCGTCATTTTTTTTTCCTCATGATGTGCTTTGGAATCAATTATTTCCAATAAGTATATTCAAATTAGGATTTCAGGCTGCTCACCAGCCTTACAATAAACAGAATGCTACAAGTACCTGGTGACCTTTTTGTAAATACTTAAACATGAATCCACCAACAAATAAAATGATAAAGGCGAAAATAGTCCATTTGATGGTAGATGCTCAATGAAGCGAGGTATTTTTACTTTGATGTATTACGCACTTAGCTGTCATAAAATTTGAAGAGGCCATATTATATTTTTTGATTTTTCCCTTTCTTTTATTGTGTTGTATGGCTTTTTGGTGCGCCAAATGGAGTTTTCCCAGAGGGAAAAAAACTGCTCCTGAACTGCCCAAAACGCATCAATTGTAGTCCAGCCTTTTCCTCCGTTCCTTGTCTATGTCCCTATGCAACACAGCACTACCTTCAGCTAGGTGACGTCCCGAACACTGAAACCCTGTGAATCTGTCTGCCATTGTTATTTACTAACATCAACTCTGGTAACATAAAGAGGTGGAAGGTACGAGCAAAGCACGCCCTGTTGTTACCTGAAAGAACCAACACAAAAGATGTTTGTCCTCCCATCATCTTTGGAAGTGAAGACCAGGCAGATTCACTTTATTTACATTGGAAATGTGACAGAAATGACCCCAGAAGTACTGGAAAACTGGAATGTGTTTGTGTATTTTACCTCGGACTGCTTCCACAATGAGGGCCAGTAACGGTACGAGCACAAGAATGCAGTTAGCAGCTGTCCTTGAACAGACTTCAAACTTTTGTGTTATGTTTTAGGGATTATTTTGTAGGTTAGCCTGTGAGCGATGTGGGACTAATGCTGTTGTATTGAGGGACAGTCAATAGAAACTGTGTGAATGTTAAGCCTCATTTGAAGCGGACTAAATGACGACAGTCGAAGTTTGGATGCAGGTAACGTTTTTTTTCATGATGCTTTTTGTGCAACTTTATGCTGCATGCTAGCTCAGCTAGCATTAGTTTTGCTGTTGTGAGGAAACCTCTTCTGCTCCGTGATCCTCACCGGTTTATATATGTGTGTGTGTGTGTGTGTGTGTGTGTGTGTGTGTGTGTGTGTGTGTGTGTGTGTGTGTGAGCGGACCAATCAGAGCAGACAGGGCCTTTCAAGAGGGGGCCAGACAGAAACTAGAACGGACCGTTTCAGACAGAGGGTGTATAGAGGTAGGTCTACAACTGTAAGGTACAGTGTGAGAAAATGTGTTTTTTGAACAGCATGTGTACATATTTTCCTAGACACACCAAATAAAGGTATTAACCTGAAAATGAGCATAGTATGGCTTCTTAAACTTTTACTGTACGTCGTCTTGGTGGACACTTCCAAAATCAATTTGCAGGTTATAATAAAGCTGGCCAATCCCACTTTGAACTCTGCATGTGCGTATGCGACTGTGGTTGCAGGTAAAAATCTCAATCAGCCTGTCTGAGTAAGAGAAAGAAACAGAGAGGGAAAGCAAGAGAGGTAGAGAGAGAGAGAGAGAGAGAGAGAGAGAGAATCCCCCTCGGCTCCAACAAACCTTTATCCTTCATGCTTTATCCTCAAATACTGCCTTTCTTAAAGTTCAAACACCTGGCAGTGATTCTTACATTCTGATTTATTCCTCCTCCATATTTCCACCTTGGTGTCATCCTCTTTCCTCCCTTGTGTTTTCCTCCTTTCCTTCCCTCCTCCTTTTTGACCACTTCCCCTTTTCATTTCCCCCTTCCTTACCTTCTGAATCATCTTTCAACAAATCTCTTTGTTGACCTGCTCAATAAATCGACTTTTTCTCCTTTCTCCCTTTTAGGGAACCCAATATTGTTACATCAACTTCTGAATCCGATCGAAATCCCAGAAGATTAAACCTCATTTTCATCCTCCTCTTTTATTCCTCCTGCAGTCATCTTAGGTTTCTTTAGGTTACACATTCAATAGTTTACTTTCTCATTTGGAATGTTGACCTTTGACCCTATGTACATTACATTCACATTGTACATACATCAGCAAACGTACATGATGACACAGCTTTTGTTTCATACACATGCTCAGTTTATTTTATTTCTCTCTGTGTGCTGCTTCGTATCACTGGACTAACCCTGCTAAGCCCCTCCCACCAAATGACGCATCAAACATGCACGTATATTTTGCTGGGCTTGAAGCGGAACGTCAACGTTGTTAATCGCTGTAACTAGCAAACTAAGGTCTATTCTTCTCAGCTAGTTGTTGTAGTGCTGCTGTTATCACTCACTTGTCAAGAAGGAACAGGGCATCCTCCGCACCACTCTTCCGTCCATTATACTCCCGCAGCGCTCACCTTCTTCAAAATACCCCTATTTTGTTCGGACAGAGTCTCTGTAATTGGCTAATTACGTGCTGGCTATGCCTGATTGGTTGTTTGATTAAAATAACAAAATACTCAGACACACATTTCTTTGAAAGATCCCTTCAATTAAGGTTCAAGGTTAATTTACTTGTCATTTTACAACACAGGGTTGTAAAACGAAATTAAAGTTGTAGCCCCTTCATGCTACACACATAGACGTACAGATAATTAAATAGAATAGGATAGGATCAAATATAAAATAAAATCAATATACACACTCATATACACGTTCATATACACGTACACACCCAGAAGATAATTCTGTAGTGCATTTTTGAATTTGTGTCCAACAAGATAGTGTTTGTAATATGGTTTTCATCTTCAAATTAAAAGTTTGACATCAGGGAAACATTTCAAACGTTGACTGTGTTTGAGCAGCAAGCATCACTGAAGTAAATGCAAAGTCCGCCTCCCCTCGTCCTGTTGGAATCTTGGCTCTGTTGATTCAGAACGCGGTCCACCCATCGAGAGCAATAGTTTGATCCGAGGCGTTCAGATGGAGGCAGGTAAAGATATGGGCACAACAGGGTAGGATTTCCCGTTGCCCAGCCAGCCTGGGTCCATTTCATCCATTATACCTTCCTGCGACTGGACATTAGCCAGGATCAGCCTTAGGTCCAAGTTGGGTTAGCTTATCCATGCTCTCCCAGCACATCATGGCGGGATCGAGACTTTAGTTAAGATATTTAGTTTATTTCTTTAGACTACATTAGTTTGTTTTGTTTTGAACTGTTAAAATATTTACATTGACAGTTTAAATCATCCTGTTTTGTTTTATTTGTAGTTTAGTTGGTAACATTTTTCTTTGTTACCCCTTGTTGTTTCAGAACGATCTGATTAGCTATTATATACAGTATGTTCCCCTTTGTGTTCAGTTTATGAGGTCAGTTTTGTCTTGTTTAGTTTGATTCAGTTTCTATTGAGTTAGCATAGCTTGAATTAAGTTCTGTTTAGTTGACCTCTTTCATGGGCCAAGAATTTACTATGTACTATAATACTTTTGTATATTTTGTAAATTGTTTGCTTAATATTTGGGTAAATAAAATGTTTCTGCCTGTCATTTAAATTCTTTCTGCTGATTTTTTTTCATCCAAAGTTAGCAGCTGCTAATCAAAATGAAGCAGTTTGAGTGGGAGACCAAGGCACACGCATGCACACATAAACATACGAGCACGCACACACACTTTCGCATGCTCATGCTCATGCTCACACACACATACACACACACACGATAAGGAATGAGAGGCAGAGCCTAGGGGTTGCCTGGAGCTGTTTCTCAATCAACGCCACCAGGGAGAACAAGAGAGACCTTCAATGTCTACAGTGGGAACTCTGAGTGGGCTTCAGACGAAAACGCACACACACACACACACACACACACACAAAGAGACACATACCTCAACCTCTACAAATAGACTCTTCTTCTGAAGAACACATTTAAAACTGTATGACATCTGACGGCGCTTCTGATCAAACAGGTCACAGTCTGATGTGACTCATGCACATTCATAAACATGGAACAGCCTCTATATCCCTGTGTGAAATATACATATAGATTTGCATTACACACAGTGCAATGAGGCTTTGAATAGAAAAAAAGTGATTATATTTCCAAATGATATGTACATAGGTTTTATGTAGATAGGATAGCTGAGTGTTGAAACAAAGGAAATAGTCTTGATGTCATGAAGAAAAATATCCTGCAGGAGGGATGAGTATTATACCAGTACCAATACTGTACCAATAATGTGATAAAAAATTGTATTGAAGTATTAAAGTATTGAAGCTTGTTATAGGAAGTTTGTTCAGATCCTCAGTTGTGATGAGATATTTTGTGATCTAAATTGGGTAAAACAATTGGCACATTTTCTTTAACAAAAAAAAAAAAAAACAAAGCAGTAGCTTTCAAAACTTTGCTACATTTTTGTTTTAATGTTATTTTTTTCACCTTTATTGCTGAATCACATATTACCTATGTCAGAAATACACGCATTAGCATTGGAAAAGAAAGCGCAGGGTTGGATTAAGAGCTGACCTTGAAAAGATCACCTCCCATGGCATTTTCCTACCACCTAGCCAGACCAGACAGGTAGGTGGTGCACTAGCCCCAGGAGGAGAGGGAAGAGAGCCGGGATACTACTAAACTAAGCTAACCTAACCTAAACCTAAAGGTGCTCCTGGCTAATGTCTATTCACAGGAAAAATGAAATGGATGAAATTGGTACAGGCAACGGGAAATCAGAGACTGTTGTTGTGCCCACATCTTTACATCCCAGATCAAGCTATTGCACCCAACCGGTGGACCATATTATCAACACTATCTTGTTGCTGCTGTTTACATTCCCCCAGACGCAAATTCAAGAATTGTGCTACAGAATTATTCCCTGAGTGTATACATATACGTATAAAATAACTGTATTGTTTAATTTTACTGCTAACCCCATTTTCCTTGTATCAACAGAAATAAGCTGCAGCCTTCAATAGTAAATGGCCTAACTGTTACCAAGTAAACATACAATAGTTAACACAGATCTCTCAACAACAGACTTTAACTAATTTAAGATAATAACCATACCATAGCTCCATAATTGGGATGTCAAGCAATGTTTGTTCACTGTAGCTAGTACTGCAGCTGGAAACTCCTCAGGTGGGACGGGCATCCCAAGTACGCACAAATACTGTTGTTCCAGCTGTACCAGCACAAAGTCTGTCAAAATTTCACTTCCATCAGGGAATGGGATTTATGCCCAAAGAAGGGGGCTATCGCTTAGAAAGTTCATAATTTTAGTTTTGATGTTTTACCGTTTGTTCACAACAAAGACGCTCCCCACTGTCTTAATCATTGACATCCCTGATGCATGGTGCACACTGACACACATTATCAAAGTACATTTTTGCACATAAACTAAAACTTCACAGATGATGCAAAGAGACAACATACACGTACTATTTTACAGTGGATGAACCGGAGTACAGTGCTACACCATACAGAAAATTCAGCATTAGTCATTATAGGCATCCAAGCAGCATGTAATGCAGTATTGTTGCAGCTGCAGAGGCAGATGGTGAGTGTGCAGGGGTTCACTGGAGCATTGCACCATGAGGTAGTTATACTGAGTAGGATCAGATGGAAAAATAAATCATGAGCATTAAGGAGCATGGACCAAATCCCCAAGGTCAAAGTAGTGTAGTATTCAAACACAAGTTTTGCAGACTGTGCAAACAATGCCACTTCATAATGAATGAGTGGGATAAACTCTAAGGGTAGTGGTGCAGTGTACAGCAGCAGTTGTTGGGGAGAAGTGTGGCAGGAGTTGATGAGGACATCAGAGACTGTGTGGATGTCAGGAGAATGGGACAGGCAGTGAGTTTCAGAAACAAAGGGAGTGGTCATAGAAACCACACACTCTTATGCGGTGACCTGGATCAAAACCGCAGCGCATTACGAGTGGTATAAAAGGTTGTCTCAAGTCGATGGGCAGAAGTTGTCAATCATGTCACCTGTCAAAGCAGCCTTGAGTAAGATAGTGAAACTGCTTCTTTTATTATCATTTTCTGTGGAAAGGTGACAGCTAGATATCTGAAACATAAAAATGTGTGGTCATGCTGCATAGGAGTAGAGTTCTGATTGAAAGAAGACTCAAACTGCTGTGACATTAATAGCATGCTGGGTAAGGTGTGTAATCTTTATTAACTGATGTCAGCGTTCATTCAAACCCACACTGCTGTTTCAGTGTGGAGCAGGTGAGCAGTCTGTTCAGGGAACCACTGAGAAACTAAATGGTCCAAGAAAAATACATTAAAAGAATGGGTCTTGTAGATTGTAGCCTACATAAAATGTCTGACTTCAACATTAAAAGAATAGTCTGACATTTTGGAAAATAAGCACATTTGTCTTTCTTACCAAGAGCTATGAGCAATTAGTTAACAGTTAACTTAGCTTAGCACAGAGACTGGAAGCCAGGGGAAACTAATAGCTTTATATGTCGTTTGTGTAATCTGTACAAAACCCAAAGTATGAAAACATGTGGTAGACTCTTCACGTCACCATAAGGCGTTGCCAGGCAACCAGCAAATAGTCCAACAAGTCACAACGCAAGGCCAAGAAAAAGTGCAGGAAAAGACAATCCCCGGTAAAACCATGACGGTTTTCAGTTTTTGTATAGAGGGGAAAAAACGAGACATGGTGTAATGCGCTCATTAGTGAACTTTAGAGGTGCTGATTTTTACATTTGTACAGAGCCAGGCTAGCTGTTCCATCCAAGAGTTGTCAATACATTTTCACTCAAAACAACAAATGTCAACCTCATGGTGAAACTACAGAAAGTGTCACGGTATCACCCAAGTCATTAGGATACATCGTCTGGAAACCATGAATGCTTGTACAAAGTGTACAAGCATTCATTCACAAAGTGCCAATCCATCCGTCAAGTGATAAAATATTTTACTGGATAAGTGAAAACTTTGACTTGCAGTTGGCTCTAGATAAAAAGTCAAGGGATCACCAAAGTGATTAGTATTCAGCCTTTGGGGACCATGAATGACCATCCATCCAATAACTTTTGAATAATATTTCAGTCTCGATCAAAGTGGTGGACAGACAAACCAACTATTAAGAATATGAATTTGGTTAAAAAGTAAATAGGATTCTATTTACTTAAAAGTTTGCAATTTCAAATTGCCACTATGTGGTGGTCCAGTAGGACAACGAGATGAGTGGGCTGCAAACACCACAAAGAGTTTACCAATTTATAGCAGGATTATCTCGTATCAGAATAATTTCCAAGACAATATGATTACATAACGTTTTACACATGGTGGATTTAAAACCTCAGGTTACATGCCTGATCAGTGACAAATTGCATTGTTCCTTCAGATTATGCCAAAACTGCACTTGTGGTGTCTGTGATGACATCACAGTAGAGTTTAAAATTTTGATTTAATTATAGCACACCTTTACGAGGTCAGTCAGCACTGCATAACAGCAACAATCCTGTCCTTCTTGTGAGCTTTGTTCAAACGGGCTCTGCAGTAGCAGGTCCATTATATGGACTTTGAGTTTGAAAATATGACCTTTAAATACCGTGTCCCCATTAGTCCAATCGATATAATTTTTCAAACGTCAGATCAGAGTACGAAGATGCATCACTCCTCCAAGTTTCATCAAAATTAGACCAGAGTGAGATATCTCCGGAGATGTCAAATATGACAGACGAGCGTTCAGTGTGATCTATTGTGCCCTTCCGAAGTGAGAACAATGAGAGAAAGCCATTTTAACCATTTGTATCCTACAGTATCAAATTTTAAATTGCAACAAAGTTTTGGTTTTGCTGATAAAAAAAACACTCGTCTGTGAAACAGGTATGCTAGTGTTTGGATGCATGGAGTGAGGGAAACTGAGTTGACCTGTAAAAAAACACCTGTTACCGCCAAAGTGCCATGTCAGCACAGTGAGTTTATGGACAAAATATTTAATTCATGTCTTGACTCAGCCACTGCACTTCCTTGTCGTCCCCTGTGCTACTTTACCTTCTACCTGGGATGTGGACTTTCAAAGCACCTTGTGTGCCCTGGTTGATGCCTGTTTGACTTCAGACTGCATTTCTCTCTAATGCAGGTCTCGTGGGAGTGTGAGTCACCAAAACTGTGGATACTACAGTATAATTCACTTATGCATTTTGCAGGGCAAAAGTGCCATACCCACACATACACACAAAACAAAACACATTAATTTATAACCTAGCCTAAATCACCATGCAAATGTATCTCTGCTCTCTAATATACCCCGACTCATGATCCCTTTTGTCTGCTGATCCTACAATTTCACTACTTTCTTTTATTGCATTTCTGTAGAGAAAAAAAAAAGTAATATAGTAAAACAAACAGATAAGAAAGGGAAAGGCTCCACTTCAGTCGGGATTTCAGGACAGATTTGAAGTCTTAGCCAGTGGAAATCCTGCTGTAAAATTATGCTAATCTCACTCTGAGAAGGGAGGGAGGCTTGATCCAAAAAATGCATTTCTTTATTTTATTTTTTATTTTTTTTAGGGTATACGAAATACGAGAGAGATTCAAATGTAGAGGAACTTTTTCGCTGAAATTGGAATAATGGCATCTCAAAGGGCCAATACACACAAAAGGATGAGCTTAGAGTTGAGCAGGAGACAGTACCAACTCCTGATTATGGATTTTAGAGATAGGATGATCTTCTGTAAAGTCTCAAAGTTCTGTTAGGAAGGCTTTGAAGCTGTTTTCTGTCAAGGCAGAAATATTCACAGTACCATTCCCCTCTAAGCTTCAATTGATTTGGGCTGCTTGGAGAGATTTCAGACAGATCTGTAAAGTGTGTAGGCGTCCATGTCACAATATGGACTGATGCCATGCTGGAAGACTTGTACCTTGTGCTACATCTGCTCTTCTTTCATGCTGAAGTATTGAAGAGAAGCCACACACAGCTGTCAGGAGAGCGCCAGGGATTTTCCCAATGACAACAGGTGTTTTAAATATCAATTCATCTATCTTTTTCACACGATTGTTCTGCCACTTGTCATAAGTGTGATACTCTGTACGGCATCATTCCCCCATCTTTTTGTCTTCATCGTTCAATTGTTTCCACTTGTAACCATTCCGGCTGTTATTTTTAATATTAACAACACTAAAGCACACGATGCCTCCTGCCTTTTACGATAAAGGCGATCATTGTTATTGCGCCCACTTGCAACTTCAATTAAATTTAGAGGCCGTTTTGTCCTGGCTTTAAAGAGCCTCTGACTTCCTCCAGGGGCTTAATCCCATAAACCACTATGACCCACTGACATCATAACTTTAAGCCGCCAGGCAAGGCGATGTCAAACTATCCTCCAGAGGAGTTGTAATGGATTCAGGCCTCTTTGAATGTGTGTGCGCGTTTGTGTCAGTTGTGTTAAGCCATCATCACTTGACACTGAGGTGTTATAATGACATATTATGATTATAGTTTTATTTTCTTTTTCCCTGTCAGGCAACCAAGATGAGATTTAGATTTAATGTTTGCTCCCATAAGGTGTTTATCAGGGGATAAAAGCAGGAGAATCTTTAAGCATTGCAAGCACAAGCACTGCAAGCCTCCCTATTGTTCTGATATGAGCAGTGGGAGCAGTGTTGTGCCGCTGCAGCTGTTTTCGTCTCTTAACAGGTCTGACTGGGAAAGAGTAAACTTTCTTGAGGCAATAGAATACTAAAATGTTGTGCAAAAGATAAAAACAGCTTTTCAACTTCAAACTGTGGCCCACCTACATTTGGGGTGAACTTAATGGAAAACTTCTTCACTGACTTGGTATAAATTTGGAGTGATCCATTTGCTTCACCTAAAGCTAGATTTATACTTGATGCAAGAAGTTATCAGAAGTTTTTATTTACGGTTAATTTATGGTTCCGGTTTTGTCAGTGTAAACTGTAGATGGTGTCCCTGGTGGCCAATCACAGTTTGGCCATGGCCTCAGAAAACTGCTTCAGTTCAGTTGAGATGTGTGTGTACACATCTCAACTGAACTGAAGCAATAAGATGGCTGGATTCACTTTTTTACCTTCCCTGTTAACATTATACATTTTAAAAATGAAAAGATAAATTCCTAAAGATAAAAGTGCTTTATCCTCTTATCTTAAAATCTCAATTCAGCTTTGAGCCAAATACTATGGCTGAAAAGTCTTACTGAGCATCCAACTACTTGATCAAAAGTTAATTTTGTCATAAAATGTAACATTTGATTTTTGTTTTTTCATTAAACAAAATACAATACCAAGTATCCAAACTTAAATGCAAAAAAGGTTTCAATGGAAGCGATAACATTATTATCATTGGGCTTTGCCGTGGGTGACCTGTCTGGCATGTCAGGTCAGGTATTTGTGTGTGTTCCCCATGGATTGTGAAATTTATAGGCTGTATAACATTGTCATCGATGTACCACCCCAGACATCAGGGCCAGCAAGCCGGGGATTAGCCCCTGGAACAAAAGACAAAAACACCAACGTGTTTCTGTGATGTTCACAACAAGGGATTAGAAGGTTCCCACTGACAGGATTAAAACAATACCTACTGTTTTTCTCAGTCTTTCTACACAAACCCGTTTTATCCCAACCTCAGTTGTTATATTAAAAGATAATGTTTTTCTTTGCTTTCCCTCTGTTTGGAGCTTTTCTCTGCTCTCTTTATCCCACTCCTACTTTTTATAATGGTTAACCTGTGTTTTGGTCTGTCCCCTCCTCTGGTAGGATTATTTCAATCCTGCCTAATCCTGAAATTCCACCGTAATACTATGTCTCTGAGTAGTGCTGTCATTTATGAAGAAATGCATTTAGAAGAAAAAGAAAGAGTCACTTTTAATGATTTCCATGTTTTTGGTGGAACAGTTATTTTGAGTCTGGCAAGATTCGTAAGTCATACTGAAACAGTGAACCTTTGAGACCTGTGATAAAATTAGTAAAGGCATGGTTGTCAATCTGAAAACATTGTTTTTCCATTTGCTTGGTGAACGACAAGGAACAATGCGTTAAGGGTTTGGTCTGACAGAAGCAATATAATCAACTGAATTCGCCAGGCACACTGGAACTAATTGAGTCAATCAAAAACGATTACCTATCAACCTGGCACACCAAAGAAATGGTCAGAGAAAATTGGGTCATTACTTGTTAGGGGAGAACTCATAATAAAAGTAATCCTGGAAAGGAAAAAAAAAAAAAAAGATTTGGCACAAAAGGGCTGTTATAAATTTGTCACGATTCAGTGGCAATGAGGACGGGCTCACTGGAAATATTTGGATGATGGACTTCCTTCCCAATTTGTGACATGGATTATAGGCTTTAAACAATACCCTGTGAGGATACTTTAATGGAAAAAATGAAGTGTGGACAAGAGTTGAGCTTATTACTATTTTCTCACAGTAGGATCCAAATGTAATTAAAAGATTGAGTGATAGAGTTACAATCAGTGTGACAGCCAGAGATGATGGCGCATGTTGACACAGCTGATATGTGGAGATGAGACGACTGGGCTGTGACCACACTGATTGGTCTGATGTAATTGGAATGTTGACAAAAATAAACACTGGTTCTGGAGGGCACCAATTATTCTAAACGCTAGCCTGCCAGGCAAAAGCAATCACACCCGGACAAGCCTCCGAGCTATCAATAATCACACACCCCCCCCACCGACAAACATCCAAACAGAGATGTTTACACATAGATAAGGCCACATGACAAACGTCTGCCAAAAACAAAAGCAGGTCTTTATGCGAGGCTGTGATTACAAGAAAAACCAAACAGCAAGAGTAATCAGACTGAGATCAACCTCCAAGGCAGGAGTAATCAAACACAGAATGCCTGCGGGGCAACAACGGCAATAATCAAACGCAGACTGCCATCCGAGCTTGTTCACCGTCAGGCCAACGGGGTAATGATACGATGAGGATGAAGAGATTCCTCCATTCAGGAGTTGTTACTGAGCGGAGCGGACAAGAGTCAACCATGCCTTGAGGGTTGCTCCTGGTTACCTTCTGATTGTAGAATGGGAGAAAAGTTTCAGCGAGATCTCTCTTTCTGTAACTGAAAAAAAAAAAAAACAGTCAAATAATGAGACAGCTGCCAATTACATTTTAGAAAAAGCCTCTCTTACTCGTAGCGAAAGTTGCCTGATGCTCTGTAATAATCTTGTTATCTATTCCATCTGTTCACCAAACTGTCATTCATTTGCCTATTTTTTGACCTTCAAATCTATCATTCGCTCCCTCTGACATACAGCATCTCCAGATTGACACTTCTGGTGAGCCGTGGGGGGCATTCACTGCTGTCAGACAGACTTATTCTGACAACTCAGCACTAGTGGGCACGTCCAATCTCGGAGACCCGTGAAAGGACAACGCCAATACAGAAGAAGGAGGTGCTGAAATGCTCACTCTTCATTTTTGTTTTGTTTGCGATTTACTTTGTGCTTCATATAATACAGTTTTTTCATGCTTACAACCATCTGTCTTTGTCTTGGTCTCCATTTCTCAGGGTGTGTGTGTGTGTGTGTGTGTACAGATATGTGTGTGTTTTGTGAACTACGCCATCACTCCCCTATCATCCCCATCAGCTACTCGTGTCTTGCTCTTCTCCCAAATCTTCCTGACCTTCCTCAAATAAACCTATCAGCTGTAATCAAGAGCTATCTCGTCCTTTCTCCTACATCCACTTTGACATGTATACACACACACACACACACACACACACACACGCACGCAAGCAAACGCACAAGCCAGTGTCAACTTTTCATGCAGGTCTTTTTCTCTCCCTCATGGACTCTTAAGGCGGAGGCAGTCTGTTTCAGAATGCTCAGTGGTATCTGTAGCAATCCAGGCCCCTGCCACACACTTGGCCACCCACCGATGTCCATATATAATCACTTCTATCAGAGAAATTAGATATTTGAGTCACGCTTCATTTATAATAGGTGTTATAAAACAAATATTGTAGAGATTATTAATGGACAAAACACAGGGAGCATTTAAGTTCAAAGGTGAGGCACTTAGGTCAAAGGCAATCATCTTCGGATTTGCACTATTAAGTGATACGTATTTAAAAAAGGAAATGCTGCAATTGCAATATCACTTTTAACTATTCGGTTTCTTCCAAACACACACACACACACACACACACACACACTGTATCTCCCAAGAGCACTCTGCTCTCTGCTCCCACTCAGTCCCAAGGCTAAATTATCATAGACAAAATGAGAGAGTGAGCGAGACGGAGAGCGAGCAGAAGGAGCTGGGTTTTTGTCAGTGGGTCACACGGTGGTGGCATGGTTACCTAGCTAATATGATTAAATTTAGCAGAGGCACAAGTCACATTGTCAGCCCACATCAAAGTCTACCCGCTACTGCAAGAGCAAGACGAGCCCTCTGTGAAAACCGAGAAAGAGAGATGAGACCGCGATGAGCAGACGAGGGAAAGGGTGATGCTTTAAACATAAAACAGAAACAGAGTGGTAAGGAAAGATGAGGCAATAATGAGGCAAGAGAGGAGGAAAAGGTGTTGGCTTAACCCGTCAAGTGAACTGCATGACCTGAACAGTAGCAGTTAACAGCAAATCTCTGTCTGTTTTCATCTGTGTACAGTAAAAATGAAGGGCCATTGACAAACACTTATGGTGTCAAGTATGAAACCAGCTGCCTGACCTTGTGGTTTGATTATCTGCCTTGAGACTGAGAGTTTGTGAGCTCACTTCTCAGATGGTTTATTGCACGGCATGAAACAGATAAAATTGCTTTTAGAGTAGAGCGCTCAAATTGACCTGTGTTCTTCCTCAGGAGGTACACGCAGCAATACATAGATATGTAGCATAAAAGGAATAGAAATCACATCTAACAAGTACAACTGTAAAGCACCACAATGGTGGTTTTATTATTTTGTTCTTATTTATTTTTATTTCCATTAATTGATGTAGAATTAATTCATTAAATGAAAATCCTATTTTCTCCTGACCAATGCTAAACACTACCATTACCATGACCATTGCAACTATGAGCGTGTAAGTATGCTGTCATTAGCGATTAGCTGAAAACACTACTGTGTCTAGAACAGTCTCACAGACTCTTTGTGTTCTTATTGCTTCATCTTTCAGTGAGATCCAGATTTGCTTATTGGTTGTCATCACTTATTAGGCGCTGCTTTTTGATGCTAAAGACCAAGTCTTTTGGTACCAGTGCTTCCTTGAATGCATCACTAAGACTTAAAACCTGAGACTAAAGTGCAGAGACTCAGCAACTGATGGTATATACATTGTTGGTTTAGTTAAAACAAGCATTGGGATAAACTGAATTTTAATTTATCTAAGGTCGTAAACTAATGCACTCTCCGTATATTGTGCTAGCCCCCGATCACAAAATGAAACTTGCCTGTTTCTGTTAATATGAGCTGCCCAATTTGGTTTGGGGGTATGCCTGAATCTGAATTATCACTGATAATATAGATCTCCCCCCCCCCCCCCACACACACACACACACACACACACACACACACACACACACACACACACACACACACACACCCACCCCCCTTGTGCTTGGTAACAAATCATGGGGGCTTTGAACCCTCTCAGAATAAATTGGGTTGGAGTCAATACAAAGCACTATTATACGAGTACATTTTATTTTGGCTGAAAACGTGAAACCATTTGAAAGTTAATCTGAACAGAATCTCCAACCAAACAAATGAAAATGATAAGCAGAAAATCAAGACAATAGAAAGGAAAAGAACAAGATTTCTTTTCAACAACAGGTGCTCAGACAAATTGGACACAGTCAGGGAGTAATGTTTTTGTTTGTTTTTTCCTAATTTAAAATGACAGCACATTTACAGTATTTGTGCAGTGCCTACAAGGTTCTCCTGCAACATTACTTCAGTGAGACTGGCTTTTTGTTCATGGCTCATTATCACGCCCCTGAGATTGCCAGCTATTGACAATGATATTTAAAACTGGCTGTAAGCTGTTTGGCTGTACATATTGTACCATTTGGGAGTTACAGTGTGTCACTAGTGAATTCTACCTTGACTAAAATGTTTGTGGTAACTGCTAGCTGAGCAGTCTGCACTGGACATGCATTTTCAAATCCATTCATTAGTTTTACAGGCTTTTAGCTGTGGTGCTCATTTGTTGATGTTTTGTTTTAGTTTTGTGTTCCTGCTGATTCTGTTCTCGTGCCAATTTAGGCTGTGGAGACAAAAATGCATACTAAATTGCTTATTATTCAAAACAGTGTTAGATTAGAACTTCATAGCAGAACTAAATAATAAATAGTCACCTGCTTGTGTTTATGTGCAAATCCAGCATATCCACATTAACTGTACACTTTGGACTGGTGTAAAGGCTCAGGTTTCACTTATTTAAAATGGAATTTTGTCATTTATTCACAAGAATCAGATGAGTAGATTGATACCACTCTCATGTTTATGCCCCCTAATTGTTGACCAAATTTTAGTCTATTAGAAGAGTCTTGCAGCCAAAATACATGGGGCAGGGATGCGGCACGACACATCTGCCACAACATGCCCGGAGCCCAGCGCGTCCATCATAATCAACTGAAGCTGCTGCACTGACCACGGAAGCCGCGCTCTCATCGTACTGCTCATCTATAATTGTACACGGCTGGTGTACTTTTTCTATACGCGTGGCTACATGGGCCTCCAATAGGTATAATATACATAGAACTGCATATAAAAACAAGTACAACCCATTTAAAAATAATTTTAAAAAGTACTTCATTGTCCGGAGGCCATGTAAAGCAGCAGAGCAACCTTGTGGATGTTTTTACATTTCACATTAAAACAAAATCAATCAAATCAGTGTATATCCATGGTCCTGTAGTTAAAACGATCCAGTGAATTAATTTAGTACTAGTTAACAGCCTACTGTAGACTTCCAAATCCTGCATAACCAAGTGCATTATCACTTGGAAAAACTAAATATGCACACAGTAAAGCTGGCATGCAACCACACGCTACAAAAATGGAGTCTGTGTAGCAGGTAAATAAACCTGCTCCGCCCCACGTACGTGACGTGCTGTGTCCGTGTTTTAAGTATTTCGGCCGTTAGTCAACCAAGTTGCATTGGTCAGTTGGTTGTCGATAAAAAAAAAAAAAAAAAAAAATTCAAATCATTCGAAAGTTGCAGCTGCACCTTGTATGAGACGCTAGAGGGCATTTTAATTTGAAACAGCGGACACAGGAAGTTATGACACTCACATTAGTGTGTAAGCAGCCGGCACCTGCGTTTATTAGAAAGTTATTTCCAAAATAGTTAATGGTCAAATACAATGGATACAGCCAGCAGCCAGTTCGCTCTGTCCAAATGTGACAAAATCTACCTACCACCACCTTTTCAGTCCACTAATTCCCACATTATAGCTCATGTGCCAAGCTAGCTGTTTCCTCCTGTTGCCAGTCTTTATGCTAAGTTAAACCTATCTTCCAGTCCACGGACAATGTCAGTGAACTCATCATATTTCCCACGCAGCCTCTATTTACCCCCTTTATACTACCTACATTACCCATCTATTTCCCCTCTCGCCCCTTATGTGCATTCTCCTCTCCCAGTGCAGAGTGAAGGGCACAGAGGACTGCCAGTCTGGTCCTCATTATAACAATATGTGAGATACCTTTTACAGTTGTCAGAGTGAGGGGGTAAAACTGGCCGCACTGCCCCCTCTGGCAGGAGGCCTGTCACATCAATGACCAGTGTTTCTTTCTGATTTGCTGTCGCCCATGGTTACAGACTGATTCTAATCTGCGCCCAAGCCCTCTGCACTGAGATAATTAAAAGCATCACTTTTACAAGTTAGAGCACTTTCTTTATAGAGTGGGTTTTTTGTAGAACGATTTTTTTTTATTGTTATTTTAAGTATCACAGTTTTGACATGTACCCACCTCGGAATGTGACATGTTGATGTTTGCAACTGGAGAAAATGCAGGAAAAAGTGACAGTTTCCCCTTCAAATCTTTGGAGATAATTACAGTGTTTACCGGTAAATTGTCAAATCATATACCTGACATTTCGGGGCTTTAGTCAGTTGAGAGACTCTTTAACAGTTGGGAAATCATATTATTGTTTCCGGTAAGCCTCACTGATTATGAAATCACAGAGGATTATAGAAAAGTGTTCATTAGAATGTCAGTAAATGTTAATTGCATCCAGTGGGAAGAGATATATTGGATGGAGACGACAATACTATAAATGCAGTCCATAAAACAATGACATACACCTCCTGACAGGGCTCATAACCAACACTGTATATCAATTTATTGATCCCATAGATAACCCAATCCCCACGCTGCTTCAATTTACTAGATTGTACATCACACTCACGCACAAAAAAGGTATCAGGCAGGTGCACAGGCGCATATATAAAACACACACACACACACACACACACACACACACACACACACACATTATATATCTCTGGTGCACACACAGACAGGACTGACTAGCATATTTCAACAGGAGAGGGGAAAAATGCTCTATAACAGAAATGTCAAGGTGTTTTAAGGAAGAAATATGCTTTGGCACACAACAGCAATTGATGAAATGTGACCTTGAGTCCTTCTTTTTCTTTTTTTGTTGCATCAGAATAATGAATGGTGCTGGGTCAGAATAAAAAGAGGAAAGGGGAAAAAGCAAATCGAGGAACCATGAGGAACCATTTTTATTGTTATTACAATCAGATGTCAGCAGAGGGGAATAAAAAATGAGTTTTTAATGTGACAGTGTACGCATGACTCACTGTATAACACTGAGGAGCATCCAACAACTAACACAGATCATTCTCTGTTTATAATAACTCTTACTAATTACTTTTCAGGATCGATAAAACCTGCAAATTGAATGGAACTGTTCTTTTAGCACAATTTATAGGGAGAAAAGTGTGAGTGTGCGCGAGAGCGAGGGAGGGAGAGAGAGAGAGAGAGAGAGAGAGAGAGGTGGTGGGAGGAGTTCAATTGAGTTGAGAAATGAGAATGTGTTTGATAATTTGGCCAACGTACATAGCAATTGACCTATCATAGAAGTTTCAGAGAGTGAAATGAGAGTTATGGGGGGAAAGAAACAATCAAAAATTTGATTTATTTATATGCCGATCCCTTTGGGGATGTTTTACCTTCAGAAGTAGCTTTTTCATTATTTGAGTATTTTGGCTCTTTCTTAATTAATGCAAACAATCGAATAAGTACTTGAATATGTATGCTTGCTTTCTCTTTAATTTTGTCAAAATAATGGTTAAGTTTAGGGAATTTACTCACGGGTTTTTACAAACAGGATGCAAACATGTAAAATTGGCAGAGCATTTACATATTATAGCATATATGTGTGAGGATCTTCAGTATGATTAAAACAGTGGTACTTCTACAGAAAACAAACAATCGACAGAATTTCTCATTCCAGAAATATTTTTCTATGTGCAGTCAGAAAGGGAGGATGGTAAAGGAAGGGACAAATAAGAATATGGATACTATCTTACTGGCATAAAATCTCAGTTAGTCAGTTAGACTGACACATGACCCTTCTCATCTACTTATCTATTTTGCTTGACCTCTATTTCTCAGTTTCTTACCATTCCTCTGTCTGTCATTTATCTCTGGTTTAGAGTCCCCTCCATGTACCTCTCTCCCAATAAATCCATTACATGCCCTACCCATTGCCCTTTCTCCATTATTTCTCCCTTCTCCTTCCCCAGAATCAACCAAACCTACATGCCAACTTGTTCACACGTAGTTTCCCTTTTTCTCTCCCTCCTCCCTGCATCCAACCTCTCCCTTCTTTTCCGTCCAATCTCCTTCCCCCGCGGGACCAGGGCCCTACCTCATGAAAGAGTCATCAGCGGTGCATAGCTCTTAATAACAGCTAATCTGTTTAAGCAGCCGCTAAAAAGGTCATGGCATCGGCCAGCAAGGGACGGAGGGAGGGAGAAGGAATGGTGTAGAATAGAGGATTTAGAAGTAAGGATAAGAGGCCACAAGAATAGACAGACAGGGAAGGGGAGAGGGTGCAGCTGGAGTGAATTTTCATTATATATATATATATATATATATATATATATATATATATATATGTATATACACACACACACACACACACACACACACACACTATTTTCTCATATAAAGTTACAGAAGCGTTTTGACGGTAAAAAGATACAATATGTGGTTAGAGTGGTACTCCCTGGTACAAGATCTCAACTGAAGTCTCCTGAATCCAGCTTCGGTTCAATGGGAAAGTGATTTGTGAACACTCACAACCATCAGATCCTATTATGGCCCCTGCAAATTCTCTCATAATGACTGTACGGAGACATCCAATGGTAAAATCAATCATAGATCTATGCACTTATTGAGAAGCCATCAGAGGCAGAGAGGAAAGTGAGGGAAGAGGATCAATATGATACAGCAACAGTGAAACACACATTGTACGAGAAGATGGCAGAGGGCTGCCGGCTTGGTCAGTCCAATGGCCGAAGCTGGAGAGGAACAGCAGTGCAGCTAATGATGAGATGGACATTTACTGTGGCAACAGGATCAATCAATATCCCCCAAAATAAAATGGCCGAGTATAGTTTGGTTGCTTTCCTACAGACAGCGTAATGTACCATTGGCAGTGATGTGCAGGTACACTAAGTTTAGCTTCTTGATTATCGGTTAAACACAGTCACAGTCTTATAGATAGAAAAATATATCAACCAACAACACAGAGGACCAGAGATGTGCAATGTAAACTGTCAGAAAAAGTGCTGTGGTTTTAGTGTGGCACTGGGTTGTGTCGCTATGTGGTGCCTGAGTCTGTTTAAAAGAGTACTCCACCAATTCAGCATTGCACTCCTGTAACACTGTCAGATTCACGAGGTTAAGAAAAAATGATCAGAATCGATCCAGCAGAACCAGATATAGTATCAGTTTTTGTTTGACAAATTATTCTTCCTTATCTCCGATCCAGTAGTCAACACTACATGGACCAATGAAATGGACTCATTGAATATCGACTGATCTGACATCAAATCCACACACAATTCTTACACTGAGGACAAAACAAAGCAGCCCGTGAGCCATGATACATTAAAAAAAACAACCTGCGATACCAACATTATCAGTATTATTAGGCTATAAACGCTTTGGTGTGTGGCATCGGTCCATGCTATGTACTTGTCCCTGTACAAATAAACATTGAATAAATAAATCTTCTCTGTAATAATCAAATTAGTTACATGATGCATGAGTCGCTTGGCAAGGCGTGTTGGAGACTTTTTTCTTTCGACAGCTGTTCCAAAGAGTGCAGCGTTAAACATCAACACACACATTAAGAGGTCCCGGTAGTTGTATCGGTTCAGGTGTGAACGGTACCTAACCTTCAGCACAATATACTCTTTTGTGACATACTGTCTACACAAAATTGCTGATTCTTCATGGCTTTGAATGAATTTGGAATTAAATGCAATACATCAATATTTCTTTACGTAAACAACATTTATTTTCACTGCTGTTTTAAAACATTATAGTTCTTCTGTCCGTTTCTTGCTTTCCTACTGCACGTTACTCTATGTTTCTTGGTATCCATTGTCGGTTCATTGTTGTGTTGCTGTACATCCTCTTTTCAGTCAAAATTCTGCAGTGAAGTCCATTGATTACATCCAAGATGGTGCCGCGGTACTGCGCTCTCTGGTACTTTTTGTGTTTTTGTTTATTTGTCTCATTTCAAGCTAAGGAACTTTTAAACATCCAACAATCCACTGGTCAAACTATTTCTCCGGGCAGAACGTGTAACAGTGCTATCGGGAAAAATGCAGGGAGACAGAATGTGCTTCTACATTAACGAAGGTTGGTGTACAGATGTCACAGTGTTGAAGAAATCATGCAGCCCTCACTTAGAAACCCTTTTTATAGACTACAAACCATTTTAATCACTGCAGGAGTTTTCCTCGTTTATTCTGGTCAGTGTTTACATCCCATATCAAGCCAGTGTAATTGAGGCTCTACAACACCTGGCTGACCAGATAACCAACATGGAGCACCCAGACTCTCTGTTCAATGTTCTTGGGGACATTAACAGAGCAAACAGCACATTAGGTGTCCCACCAGGGACAAAAACATACTGGACTAGGGGAGGGAAAAAAAAAAAAAAAAAAAAGTCTATAAACTTAAGTATCGGGATTTTCTTTTTTTATGATTTTGTAATCAATTCTTTAATGCCTGAATCAATATAATCCACATTTGGTTGCAGCTCCACACATACTCATAGAACTGGGGTTACATCCGGGTAACTACTAGTTTATATACAGTGCATGATATATACACATGCAGGGGCCCTGACCTGGAGCCCACAGTGTTGATGTGGTTTTAGCAGAGGAGACCCACAAAAATGACAAACAGTGAAACTTACCGACACAGGCAGTGAACCCACTGCGGACATTAGGCTTCGGTTGGCAGCGTCTTGATACCCGGTAAGTTATCTGTAGTACCCATTAACTGCCTAGCTCTCATGCTCAAAACAAGCTGGGTTACACTAGCAGCGACTCCACTTGTGGCAGGCTTTCCCGAACTGGAGATTTCTAATTTCAAATGTGAACATCCGATAACTAAAATCTTTTACATTGTTAAAAACATCCACCTAAAACAACCATGATCTAAACGAGTAGTGTAAAATGTGTTTTAACTGGATAAAAATGTAAAATGATGTTAAGTTTCTGACAGACAAGCCAACGCTGACGCATGCACCTTCTCCAATACTAAACCCGGTTATTGCAGATTATGGATCAGTGCTGTCCCCAAAGTAGCTACAGACTACAAACCACACACAGATTGTAACACTGAACAAAACAGTTATTAATCTCTTAAATCATATTTTTTTTCAACAATTGTTCTTCCTGCTTCGGCTGATCCCCATTTATCCAGACTTGGGACCGGCACTGAGAGCACACTGGCTTGTGCATCCCCTAGTGGCTTGGTAATTTTTTTAAACAATTAACCAACCGGAAATTCCTTGAAATTTACATCCCTATTTTCCCTCATATTATTTTTAATTTAACAAAATAAACAATATAAAAACTGAAGAAGAGGTTTAACACAAAGTGTTTTTGGAGTAGGTGCCAAAGAAACAGTGCTTTTAAGATGGTGATATTAGAAAGCTTCCGAATAGGCGTCCCGCTATTTAAAGGCGAGTATAATTGCCCATTCATAAATGTAATAAAAATTTACAGATTGGTGTTATTTTAATGAAAGAACACGTCCATTTACAATAATTTAATCTGTCTGCTCAAAGAAACTTTATTCATCTGTCATTAAAAAGTAATTCATTTCCCTTCAGTCTTCTTTCGACCCATAATAAATGGCATATGACTATTCTTCTGCGAGATAAAGAAATTACCCAAGTTCATGGCCAGTACAAACATGTGATAAGTTGAATTAAAGAACACAAAACTTGCTTTTTCATACTCATAGAAATTACAAGTTACCCTTGAAAATAAGTATGCCCACTTCACAGCATATTTCACTGGCTCAACTTTCCCAGCAAACCTCCGAAACGCAGACACACACACACACACACACACACACACACTCACACACACTCACTACCTTTTTGAAATTCTTTGGAGCAGGTGGACTTCCCACTTCCCAACACAAAACTAAAAGACAAAAAGCCACTTCAGAACTCAATGACTTCTAGCCCCCCATGGGACTTAGCGGATTAGTTAGGAGTGAGGGAGCGAGAAGAGAGAAAGACTCGAGAGTGAAAGACATAAAGAGGGAAGTAAGAGAGAGAGAGATTGGCTTCCCCTTTCTATTCCCATTGTGGGCCATGGGCCGTGCCGTCTGAATAGCTATGCTAATAGGCAGCTGAAAGTACGAAGAGATAACACAAAACCCACTTGACTTCCTGACACCTACTTGAGTGGGGCCACAGCGTTTTCCATGGCTAGTTGTTATTCATGGGGCCTGAAAGTAGCCTGTCTGTCAGCCTTAGGGTGGACGGTTATTTCGTCTTTGGAGTAAAATAGTCGGGCACAGAGCAGGTTCTCCTCTTTGTGGTTTACCGTAACAATTGGCGGCTTAAGTATTAATTATCATTTAAATGCTTGTAGGAATGGAGAGGGTCTTTTTGAAGGTGGGAGTGCAGATTGGGGTCTTGCTGTGGTTAGAGAGATTTAGCCTGAACTTTGGCAAGAGTTCAGCAACTGGTGAGATTTAATCATCTGAAACAGCTGCAGGGTCTCCACAAATAACTGAATTTAACATGAGATATCCAGAGTACCTCCTATGTCTACCCGCTGCTAAACTCATGGCCAAGGAGAGCAGAAATAGATGGTGGTCAAGGAGAACATCTTGTGGAAGATTATTTACTGTGACCATGAAGCTTCCCCACACCCCGAAAAAAGGAAAAAAAGAAAGAAGAAAACCTCTACTATGTTCGTAATGCCAATGAAAAATTACACCTTTTTTTTTTGTTGTTTTTTTACACACAAACACATCTTAATGCACTGTGGGGTGTTACCATGGTGAAAAAGATTTTCAATGACATTTTGAAGGGACAAAATGTACCTCAGTGGCTATTCATAGTGAGTAAGAGTGAGTAGTTTTTTCCTGCAGCTCCTTCTTTCAAATTTGATTAGTTTACAATCAAAACGGTGGCAAAAACTCTTAAGTATTACTTCATCTTAACACTAAAGAGGTCATATTGTGATGCTGTTTATTACCAGTCCAGCACTGGCATTGTGTGCCTCATTCAAATTTAAATTAACTAATCACAGTCCAAAACCTCCTTTGAATTCTGTCAGATTTTAAAATCCACAACTCTGTTCAGAATCCAGGATTTTTTTTTTTAATGAGGAACAGTTTTGATACATAGCAGAAGAGGTAATCCTCATGTGTACATGGTGTATAGACAGCAAAGAGTGACATGGCGTGGACAGTTGAGTTGATTAAAGGGGTTGTGATGGTCCTGATTAAAGGGTAAGTTTTGTCCCACATCTTTTGGGCTATGACAGCTTAAGATGGCAGCTCACTGCCATGGAGAGGAAACTCACACCCATCACAGGGAGCAGTAATGAGAGGAGTCCCTTTCTTGGCAACGAGACTGGTGGAAATATATTTCATTTCAGCCTCGCAAGTCATACAGCACAGTTGTGTTTGATCAACATTCAAACAGCTTCTGCCTTCTTCGCACATTAGGCTTGAATCAATGATTGGTGTCGCGCAGCTTTTTTATGCTGCAGAAAGGAGCAAAAAAATCACAAGTGTTTAAATTCCATGTGGCCAACTTTGGAGATCTTTCATTTGGCATGGAGTCACTAAAATGTTATTTCAATTTTGTTTTTCAGTGACAATTTATCATTGCTTCTGGGCATTCTGTTCAAAAGCCCCCTGTAAATTAAATGAAATTGCATCAGCCAAAGCATGAGATCTGTCCACTCAAGTAAAATCACTTAAACTGTACTGCACTCAAGTCACAGATTGTGTTGTCATTTTGCCCTCAATCACAGCATTACTTTGATGCTGGCCTTATTATTCTGAAGAGAAAAAAAGAACTCCTTGAAAGCCTTGACAAATTTCAGAGTCTATCTTTGATTCAGGATTTTTGGTACAAATCAATATTTTGTTCCATGTTCATGCGTAAATTGCGTTGATAATTACTGGGCTGAAATCTGTGTCTGGGAGCACAAAGCTAGCTCTCGCCATCATTTTATAATGGAGGCAATTTGCATCTGCTTTCACCAAGGCTGCTGTGGCGAGCCCCTGAGAATCAAAGGTTGATTAATGCATCCGACCACAATTTATTAGCACCAGTTCAGGTGGCTTTTGATTGTGTGTGTGTGTGTGTGTGTGTGTGTGTGTGTGTGTGTGTGTGTGTGTGTGTTTTCACACTTAGCTTCACCACATGTTTGGAGTGCTGAGAACTCAAATTCATCCATGACTTCCCAGACTTGATTTTTTTTTATGCCAAACAACGTCAACTAGTTAAAAGGTCAGATCCATGAGACGAGGCACCTCAAAAGCTGCCCCACCCTAATCAACAATGAGGCTACAGTTGGGCTCGGACACATGTTCCATTTTGGATGAGATATCTGGATTGGTTAAATACCTTCATTGAAACTTTTTATTAGCAAAGAGTAGCAGGTTTCTCATTTTTAACCTGCACTAACCGGCAGTTTTTACAGGTTAAAATTACATATCTAGTGACACATTATATGAGTTGTACCTAATTAGTGTTGATTCCGTAATGGCGAAAGTTCAACTTCTGGCTATGGAAACATAGATGTAACAGTTGGAGGTGATGGCGATGAAGAAGACTCAATATAGTTACTGATTTTTTAAAATGTGTGTTGAATAAATGATATTTATAATAAAAACATTACTTAGCAGTGGTGTACTGGCCACCTGGCATACCAGGAGAAATCCCAGGTGGGCGGCGCATCAGTGGACCGTCTTTTCCAGAGGACATGCACTTTCACATCAGATTTCTTCACTGGTAGCCAAACAAGACAGGCTGTTGTCACGTTTATTTCTGCTGTGTGATAGGCTTAGATCTATCCATAGAGAAAAATATTTTCAAAGTTTACCATCCTTATTAACATACATTTTATCAAGACCCCGTTTCGAGATCATTTTGTTGCCCAGCCCTACTTCAGTCAACAATGTCACTACAGGTCTTTGAGTTGTAGTTATGTTTAACTTTAGCTAATTGCAATTCAAAAGGATTCAGATGTGATTTTATACTGAATGTGGATTTGATAAAGTGCTATTGAACCCCAACCCTACTTGAAAAGCATATCTGAGATGCATTCAGATGCGTCTCAAATGTGTCTAATTGGAAGATTTTAACTGTAGTCCATCCCAAGTGGACGTACACCCATCTAAATACATTTCTGGGTAAAAAACAAGGTCAGCAGGTGCCAAAAGATATAGATGTAAGCAATGCAATGTGTAAAGTGTACTTTTCTAATAAGGATCACATTTCGCAGGGTGGTCTTTGATGTTGTTCAGCAGACAGCATGAAAGCAAATGGGGCATTTTCAGAAGCACAGGTAGTTCACTTGGGACTTTCAAAGTAAGAGGAAAATTAGAGGAATCAAAAAGAAAACACTAAACGAATATTTCTCTTAACCATTGCAAATGAAACTTAATACTTAGTAAAGTATATGTCTTAATATATCACTGATGTTATGTGTACTGTTTCTGTTTTCAAAACAGTCTTGCATTCACAAACTGCAGTCCAGATTGAGAATACCCTCCACTGAACATGAACTCCCTTCATCTAATTTTCACCATGACAATTTTGTCTGCATAAAAATCCATAAAAAAGCCACATTTACCACAGTAAGTATTAGATCTCTAAAAAAGACTTTCATTGTAATACATTTTAATTAAACGTAACATCTTGCTCACATGCAGGCCATTGACAAATTGGAGGGTTTTTTTTAGAGCCGAGCCTGACAAATGAAATTATTTTTTATGCCGTTATAGTGACAGGGGAGATGCTCAGGCTGTTCAGCTTGACCATCTATCACGCAATCTCTGACACAGAGGGTAAATCAATCAAAAAGATGACCGAAAGAGAAACAGTGTGCTCGCTGCACGGCCTTACTTTCCTGCCAAATGCCATTTTCAAACAGCTGAGAAGTCTGAATATCACTGCGTCTTGTAGAGAAAATGCATGTTCACCTGACGACCCATAGTGAGAGAGAGAGAGATGCATGGTGACAGAGGAATGGAGGAAGGGATAGAGGGAGGTGGGAGAGGAGGAGGGGTGAAATGGAAACGTCGCCAAGGCACAATGGAACTATATAAATCTAAGCGAGTGCATTTGATCATGCGCTTTTGACAGAAACAGGGATGGAAGAATGTGTCGAGGGAGGGGATGCAGAGGTGAGGAAGTGTAATACCATGATGTGAGTAGCTATAGACATTTTGTGATTTTGTGCACGTCCAGAACACTGCCTCTTTGTCATGCCAAAGTACAGCGGTGGCAAGGGTATAGCGTTGTGATATTTCCAGCCCACTGCAGTGACACATGTAGTGGCTTCAGGCCATGCAGGTTTAGTTAGAGTCTGACTCATGGTCATGATGTAGTGTCTCATACAGTGATAGCTTTGAGACATATGAGCTGGTATTTCCAGTGCCAGACACAGGCCGCTATTTCCCCGGCTGGATTAAAAACCATTCCCGAAGGAGAACTCTGGATTGATTGTGTTCTTAGGTTTAGCAGCAGGTCTAAACCAATGCTGTCACACCAATTCCTAACATGCTCTGTGACAAAGAATCCAACTAGGAGAACATAAAAAATGAATTGCTCTCATTAGATTTATTGAGGAAATGCTGGCCTGTGTTGTGTATCAGTAGACTGTCAGGGTCATAACATAGAACCAAGTCAACAGCAACAGTTAACACAGGCCCATTTAAAAGTAAGTAAATAGCAGTTGCTTTGTTAAACTTAGACAACTTTGAATGCATTCAGTTTATATTGTTTTAAAAATAGTTCTTAAGCACAATTTTTTACATACATAGAACTCTTGAAATCTTATTAGAGGAGCGCTTCGCTGATTTTACACATGAAGGTTTATTTATTGTCACTACGAACACTACTTATTAATTATAATGTCTTCTGTAGCTTTACAGGGAGTTTAGTAAAGTTCAAATTAAACTCAAGTTGAGAGTAAAATACTGATAAAGTGTTAAATCAACTCTGATAGACAATAAACAATGGCCTTGTTTTTTCTAATCGGTCCACACCAGTCAGTGTTAAATTAACAGTGTCAAAAGTGTTGTGTCATTTTCCAACATGCTTGCGTGTTTTAACACTACATGGACACATGTTAGATATTTAACACTCACTGTCATTTCAGAAGATCAAACACTACACAACATGTATTCAGTATTCAACAATCAACATATTATTTTATAAAACCATTCAGTGTGCTTTTTTGTGTTAACTGCAGTGACAATTAACAGCATTATGGGTGTTGACCACAACGAGCAATGCAAACACAATTTAGACCACTAAGAACAAAAGGTACAATGTATAGGCCAATCATCTGAACATATGCACTTTGTAACTCAAAAGGATTGTAAATCTGCAGACTGTCAGCTTTAATAACATATTTCTCTTCTCCTTCTAATACTTAATTTCAGTGAAAATTGTCATGCTTACAAAGTAGTCAATCAGAAGCTTATCAACAAACTAGATAACAGAGTCTACCAAAAGTATCTTTTATAGAACACTGGCATTTCATCCTTAATGGAAACAGATGATCAGGCCTTTTCCTATACTCTATCCCATTCAGGTTCACCCAGTTAGTTGAGAAAATGTGTTTATGCAGGTTAACATTTAGCAACCTTGCCAGCATGGCAGGTGAAACCCTTCATCATCCTGGCTGTCACATCCCTTAGGATCTGAAACCAGAGAAAACCGGAAACAGACAAACATTTACCCAAATAAGCTTTAACCTAGAACTGAGATAGAAACTAAAAGCTCTTGATTGAGATAACAGTGACTGGCTAATATGCAAGGCCTGATTATTGAAAAATCAAAGCCTCCTGATATTCACATCCCTTACTTCTAGTTGAAAACCAGTACCACAAGGTATAAATTCAAAGCAATAACCAATAAACACCAATTAAGCCCATCCATTTAATTTCTTACTGCTGTTCTGTATCAGTCTTAGGGCAAAGATTAACTTGACTTTCAAACTATCATGTGAATGATATAAATCGAGTTAGTCAGGTTATTTGACGCTGTGTGTAACTGTCCGAGTTAAACTGTTTGGATTTCTCTGATAGCAGGCAGTATGGCTCACACTGGTAGTGGCATCGATGTTTGGACATTAGCTGGTCACATCACATATCTCTTAGCCAGTTTACGGCCAACCAAATAAAACAGGCTGAGCTAAAAACGCATTTCAAGACATAATTGCTGCCATAAACAAGCTAACAAGGTGCTGCTCATTTTGTCAGGCAGGTCACTTGTCATTCAGTCCCAGCTGACACCGCCAGTGACCTGCCAAAGATGAGCAGCAGGGAGCAGCATTATAGACTATAAGCTAATCGCACTGAATTAAAGTGTGATAGGCCAAGATCCTCAGCTTTAAAGTGAGATTTAGGAACAGAATTAAGCACTGACACTACACAAAAAGCATTTTCTTCTGTTGTGGATGGTTTCTCATGGTGAATTCTGTCTTAAAAGTGTATCTTTAGCTTGTAAGCTACTGTTATTTTTGTGTGAGAGAGCTCTGATTTACAAAACTCGTAGCCTCGGCTAATTCAGAAATACCAGGGAACAAAAAAAAAAAAAAACCTGAAAGAAATCTTGAGCTTTCATCTGTTAACCCAATCATCATTCTTTACTCTATGGGTCTGGGGAAGTTATTTGTATGGCAGGGCAATCATTTTATCAGAGTGTAGCAGACTAAAACAAACTGCCTTAGCACATTTGCAAACCAACCAATTTTTAAAAAAAGTGTGAAGACAAAATATCTGCCAGTTTGTTGAGCTTTAATCTGTTCAGATTTTTAAGAATTCAACCACGTTCTTACTTTTTTCACATTTTGAAAATATCTTCCCTGTTAATTTGAGGAGCATCTTCATCATTTTCTTCTTCTTCTGAAATCATCTTTCAGCCAACTGCATACCATACTCTTTAGAGCAATGTATGCATTTGTGTGAGCAAACTCTACAAAGATCTCTTATCCTCCCTACGAATCATCACTGGCTTGTAAAAGGTGTTTAGGAAATTCTTTCTGCTGTTAATTACCTTTTTCATTTGAATGCATTTACTCTAACAATGTTGGGAGAGGGAGAAGGGGGCCAGAGAGCGGGAAGTAAAGGGAGACTGAGAAAAAGAGAAGTGAAGGATGACACCAGTTCTTGGGGCAGCACAGGTGGTGAGAATGAGGTGGCCTGTTGGCATCACTGTCTGAAATTACATTGTTGTAGAGCAACAAACAAAACATGGCGCACGCACACACACACACACACACACACACACACACACACCTTCGTGCATGCCAGTTCAGATATAATGCATGGATGTCCTCTACGTTTCATCATCAAAGCCTTATCAGGCTGCGCAGGGTCTGAAGGGGAGAATATGAACCGGATAAAACAAATCGTTTGATGTGTGAAAGACAGACACTCCAGCTCCAAAGTACTTAAGCTTCTCCTCCCAATGGACTGACAAGGGATGAGGGTAGGAGCGAGGAAAGAGTGCTCCTCTCTTTTATTCCCCTCCCCTTTTCCGTTCATCACGAGGAGTTTCCAAACCATTGCGTCATTGTTTATGCAAGGTCCCAGTGTCAGCACGAGCAATGTCAATTAAATAAATAAAGTCAATATTGACAGACGTTTCAAAGGCGTGGTGGAGCAGAGAGAGAGCGCAGAGAGAGAGGGAGAGAGAGAGACTGAGTCAATGAGGAAAGGAGCGAACATGAAATCTGATGAGCGAGTTAAGTGTACATTTGAGTGTGCTTGTGTGTTCATGCGTGTTGAATCGGGGGGGGGGGGGGGGGGGATAAGGAGCAAATTGTGCGATACGTTTCATGTCTGGCATTGCTTGATATCAGTCCAACATCAGAAAATGTGTCTTATTATTTCTATTTTCCATCTTTTTCAAGTTACTTTTGTAAATCTGTTGATACACTCAGACATATTATCGGCTGTGAAAATCACCCGTAAGAACCAAAATCATCCTCTTGTTGAAATATGGATTTCCATGGCCATTATTCAGTATCTTGTAAAGTGAAACAGATGGCAGATCCAGTTTCTTTGTAGATATTAAAATATTCACCAAGCTGCCATTAATTCTTTGATTGTCTGGCTTGACAAAGGCCTTTTAACTCTGGTTAATTTCCCTTCAAAGGAGTGGGAGAGTCTCAATGAGTTATGACCATGAATATGGCTCTTTTCCTAAGTCTTTTAAGATGAAAGGCACCCTCTGCTCCCGTGTCAAACACCCAGCACACCTGACCCTTTTAAAGTGCAGAAAGGGTTTTTAATATTAAATTGTTCTCGTAGATGATCGGGTTTTGAAGATATTCAGATGTAAAATCCATATTCATGCGATGATTGGAGAAATGTTTTGAAACACCACTGCTGTCATTCATTTTGTAGCCTAAAATAATTGAGCCCACATTTTGCTCCCTTCTATCAGGTACTACTGGTTTCCTTCATTGCTCCATCTGTGGAAGTCAAAGAAATTTCATTATGGACCATCAATGAAATTCATGAGCAAAATTACCATATCTTTCAAACACTTGCTAATGATGACCATAGAACCGGAAAGATGAAGTGATGAGATGAGCATTGTTGGGGGTTATGAGCATGTTGACCAGATGCCAAGCCACCTGCTGTGAGACTTCAGCGAGAAAACAATACAGCGCACACTGCAACAGCAACAAACAGGAGGAAAAAGATTCCCCAGTCTGGTTAAGTTAGAATCAACAAAAAGATTCACCAAGAATTGACTAAGAATCAACCATTTTAAAAAAATTCTCTTTTCTCATTTCAGGAGTTGGAGCGCTACACCTGTTCATTAAGCCTACGTTGATCTGTGTTGGGTAGCAGGGAGCCTTCATCAAGCAGGATCAGCAAATGACTCAGATGTCAGTAACATAAATGATGAAAATGTTTCCCCACCTGCCTATATGCTGCTTTCCCGTTTTGCCACCATCTCTCTGCATGTGACAATGATCCCATTTACACCTGGTATTATGTGATGAATTATCTGGATAAAGGCATCTGAACACAGGCCTTTGCATTTCCACATGGTATTAATAAGAAGTCTCATTATCTAGATTCTGCCTGTATAATGACCAGCAAATATGGTGGAATTGGCGGACTTGTCAATGAACACAGCATGTCCCAGGTCAAAGGTAGCGATGTATAATATAATGATCGAGGGACTGCTACAATTTACAAGGCGAGGTGGTATCCTTGCCAACTAGGCTATCGTTACTTATACAGTAAGAAAGTGACCAGTGCCAGCAGAGAAGCTTTCTGGTACTAATAAATTACCTTCCCCTGGTCAGTCATGTGACTCTCACATTGCTTTTCAGCTTTGATATGTTTGTTTACACGTTGCCACTAAAGTGGTGCACAATAAAGGACTTAATTTCCTGAGCTTAAGTGTCCATGCATCCTTTTTCTTATTCAAGTCCTGGTACTTTGTTCAAGTTATATCACTTAGTATTGGGAAGCTCTTGACCACAACCATTAGCTTTTCTTCCATTTTGTTTAAAATAATTTTGCATAGTTGAGTATAATAAACAATTATGTATTGAATAATAGAATGTACCGGTATGGTTTCAAGGTTCAATTTACAATTAATGGCATCCTAATGTGCATCTCCAGTGTCTGAGTCTGTATTGTTTGAACAATAGATAGAGATCACGCTCTTTACTGAACTTTTTCAAATGGTTGTCTATTAGAGATTATAAGTTGATGTACTAAGATGTTCTCACTGTTAATGATAGAGCTTCTGGTTCACTTCTGTCAGCGGAGTCACTCCAGTTAATCAGCAAAAGAGAAGTTGGTTTGTTAATATTTTTTTTGAAGTTGACCTTTGTAATTGTACACAAGAATAGTCAATAACATTTATTGAAAAAAAGACTTTGAGTCTTTCTTCACATTTGATTCTTTCACTTAGTCTCCCAGTCTCCATCTGAGTATGCACAGAGTGAAGTTATCTCCCATACGCTGATGACCCAGGTCGGCTCATTTATCCTATTCAGGAAGCAAGAGATTGATTGTGCTTGTGCCATTGCTGTAATTATACTGTCATCACTTAATCAACCTTATTGGATTCCTCAAGCGGTCGCAGTCCCTGAGGCTGGAGCTGGGAGAAAGATTGACTTTTTTGGACAGCAAGAGAATGAGAGGGAGAGTGAGAAAGAGAATGACAGAGAGTGAGAGAGAGTGAAAGGGAGAGACCAAATTAAGCATGGAGTCATTTGAGAGGCAAAGCAATGGGATAATGAGGACAGAGACATCAAATAAGCAAACAATGGTGGTAAAGGAGTACAGTTACGAGGGGGTGATGAGGATATGGGAACAGGAAAGTGGATCAGAGAGGGGCACGCAGAGAGGATGAGGGGATCGGGTGGGAGGGTGCATGTGTAGATTCTGAGTGATTGTTTCCTCAAGTCTGTGTCTGCCCCGCCAGAGAGGAGGTAACAAATGGTAAGGGTGTCACCTGCAAAAGCAGTTTAATAATTCATTTGTCTATGGGGCTGGGCAGAAAAGGCTGCTTTGAAGAGCGGGGCACAGATGGTCATCAGAGTGAAAAGGTGTATACACACACACACACACACACACACACACACACACACGTACATAAAAAAGGCCTGTACTGGAGACTGGCTCGTCACCTGGGTGCACACCATATGGCACGGTGGCTGACAACCTGCTCTGTAGGCCCATGCTGAGAAATGCACACAAACACATATGCTTGTGCACGCACACAAACCTCCTCTATTTTATAACTGTTCCACTTTACCACCGCAAAGATCCTTTCTTGCATACTGATGTGCAATTGTGTTTATGTGGGCTGCGAAGATAAGGATTTACCAGCTGATAGAAATGCCTGGTGGAGTGTCTTTACCCACACACTGAGCCACATCAGTGCACACATACCCAAAGTCAAATACAGGAAACACAAACAGCCAGGTATTCACACACACCAAGGTGCGCGCACACTCGAGAGGATGTGACGAGGGACGTAAAACTGTGCTTTCTGTCAATCCATCATTGTGTGAAATTACCCGTCGTAACGACAGCATTCCCTCTTTTGCTATTTCACATCTGACTAAGCCCAATCCAAACACTGAATCAGCCCTTAAAATCTAATGATGCAACACCTACTGTAACAACCAAAAAAGCCCTGCATCCTGCCATCTTGTTAGGACACATACCTGCCCCACAGCCACTAAAACAGCAGCCCACCTTTCATTCAATTACTGTACTGACTTTAATGGTTATGAGTTCTCCTTTTGTGCCTGGCATGCTTTATTCCTCTCCCTGTGTGGCTTGCAGGTGATTACTTCAAGGCAGTAAAGGTCTCATTGGGGGTTCTGCAGTTTGCAGACATACCGCGGGATTCTTTGTTTGATGTGATATCTTAGGGGATTTTGATATTTCCATTATAAAGAAAAGGGCATAAGATATGTCCTCACAAAAGTTGTTTTTCTGCTACATTTACAACCATTTTTTGCTGTGGTACGCAATGTTAGTTTGTGTACCATGCACAGTATTAAGGTTTTAGGCTGAGAAAGAACAGGTGATGATTAAAACTGGCTAGAAATTACAAAACTGTTTCACTGGTGACAAAATGTTGAGTTAGCAGAGATGGGGGAGGGACTTGAGGCCGGGTGGTTTGGCAAGTAGCGAATGGGAGTGTAAACCCAGGCTGACCCACCCAGTCCAGACAGAGGGGCCACATATTGATGGAACAGACTCCAGACGACAAGCACCATTACCCTGTGGATCGCAGCAGCTAAAGAGAGGGCACAGAGGAGCAGAGGGGGGTAGAGGGGTTAGAGGAGGGAAGCTGGGGGAGAAGAGGGTGAAGGGAGGAAGAAATGTGGTGAAATAAAACCCAACAGAGAGGGGGAAGAGCCAGAAAGATGAGATACACAGCAGATCTATGCTCAGTGGTAACTTATGTAGTGTCAAAGTGTCTGTAGTGTAATTGCAATAAATTACTGCTGAAACATGCTCATAGTCAAGAAAATTAACTACTATGATAGTTAATCCATCATTTAAGTCATTAATAAGAAATATTCCAAATACTTGCTGGTTATAACTTTTTTGTTGTATATCATTGATAATAAAGGGTTTTTAACTTGTTTGGCCAAAACAAGGAATTTGAAGACATTTAGTCTCATTTAAAATTTTTCAGAGATCAATCAGTGGGCTGCAACTAATAATTATTTTCATCATAATTGAATCTATACTTAATTTAATATTTTTTACATTTAATCAGTAACTTCACAGAACCCAAGGTGCCGTCTTTAAATTACGTGATTTGTGTGTCCAACAGTCCAACAGATAAATTCACAGTGAAAGAAGACTACTCGTATATACTATACTCGTGTCAATTTTTGACATTTTATTCAAATGTATTAATATCATGTCACTTATTAAAATAATTGTTTTAAAATAATTCATTTTCTGACAATCAAGAAATCAATTAACAGCTTCAGCACTACGATTAATCAAACAAAAACTTGACAGATGAATCGATCACCTAAAGAACTGTTACTTGCAGCCATACGCTTAATGCATCCCTTCTGAGGTCTTCCAAAGTTTAACTGCAATATACATTGCTTTTAAATGGCTGTCCCGAACTGACCCTAATCGAACACCCGTATGGGCAAGAAGATGTAATTTACAGATGACTTACAAAACCCGTAATAATTACTGCTGCAATAAATAAAACCGTTTTTGTTGAAGTTTGTTGTTGTTGAGGAGACAATAATGTAAACAACTTGTGTCCCACATTCAGCCTATTTTTAAGATTCGGCACTTTCAAACAGTTAAATATAGAGCAACTTATCTCCCAAAGTAAGTCCTCTCTGGGGTAAGACTTGTAGCTGTATTCCACAAGTGCATCCTGGTCATCCTTGATTGCTCTTTTCTTTTTCTCACTTTCTTGTGTTTCGTGAATTGTCATGAAAATGCACCCTGTTTCATACCTCTTTCACCTGCACTAAACCTGTGACATGACTTGCACAAGCAGACAGGATCTCCATGGCGACAAAGTGAAATTATAGATATGGGGAAGGTGAGAGGAGAACAGTGGGGAAAGAGGTGTCAGATTCATACAATCAGCGGTGACAAGCAATCACTGGGGAGTTTTATAAAAGCAGACCGTAAGAGTGGAGGAGACAAGCCAGAAGAGTGATAGATGACTCTGCTGAAGTACGGAGGATGGGAAGAATGCACGGATGACATGATTACAGAAGGATGAGGCGATGAGCCTGATGAGCCTTAATGGGATATAATACAAAAGCAGGAGAAGAGGATGTGTTTTGAATGTGACTGAAGAGGAGGCTGAGTGTGCGGCGAAGGAAAACAGGAGACGGCAGGTGGTGGTTAGCAGCAGACAGAGGGCTAGGTGAGTGTACAAGATTGATTGGTGATTGCGCTTGGATTTTGTGGCATAGAGTGTGGAAGCAATAAAGAGCAAGAGAGGGAGAGAGTTGTAAAGAAGAGGGAATATAAACTCCCAGATGCCAGGTATTTTTCCTACTGGGAGGCAAGACGACAGGAGTCTAATGAGTTCCCTCATAGCCAGGCGGGTTCCATCTTATGAATCACACAAACAGTTTCTCTCACTCACACACACACACACACACACACACACACACACAGCCGTAATGAATTACAGAGCCCTCAGCCTAAAACCTTGGCCCCATACCTCATCACATGATACACGCATACATCATTTTGCGTGGTGGATCGATCCCTCCACAGCCGTTTGACACAAATACACATGGAATCGAATGCTACATGACATATTCCATCACCTGCTGTACCCTTGAATCCCTACATACATCCTCCAGAGAATCGTTTACACAATGGACGTCAACATATTGACACAGTCTGAGCATAACCGTAAAGTCCTGCTTTGTCTTCCGAAGGCTTTTTGTGTGTTCCTTTTAGTTGTAATTAGATTACGACCAAAATTGTAGAACTTTGAGTTTTTGGCCACAAATAGAGAAGGATATTCGCCAAGAATGTCATTCATCATGCTCAGTTCATAACACTTGCTCCTCACACATGCACTACTACTACTTTGTTTCAGTATTCAGTGTATTTAAGTATGGACAGCAAATTGATAGATTTCCAAGAAGACATTTTTTTTTTTTTTTTTTTTAAATAAAACTCCAGGACTATACTGGTGGTTTTCATAGTATTTAAGGAGTCAAGTTTGTACCAATACATATTTACAAACATCTTTTTTTCCCTCTACATGAAAATAATTCAATACAATTATGAATTGGCCTGTTGTGGAGGTCCTGTCAGTCAGGAAACAGTCAAGTTCTCAGTAAACTTTGCTAGGTTTGACCAATTTAGCTTCATTTATCATCATAATCATATCATTTATCTAGAGAAAGAATCAACACCACACTCTGCTGCAAACAATAAGACAGACCTCTCACTGTCAGTTTCAAAACATCAAAATTATATAGAGTGGAGTTATTTTTCTCATCAAAACGGCCTTTGGTGTGATTACAGACAGAGAGCACAGGAACCAGACAACAGTTAGTTATTTTTAGTTTGGCTTTCACGCAAAATAATGTTGATTAGCAACAGCTGAGCAAATCGTTATTATACCCAGTAATATAGATAGCTGTCAACTAAAACTTTAAACTCTTATGACTCATTAAGATGAGTTCAAAATAATAAAAAGTAGCAATAGGCTAATCAGAATTCTTGAGAAAGTTTAAAACTTTCAACCGTGAATTAAAGATATAGCAAAAGTGAGATTTGTCAAGTATTGTTGGAATTGTCATTTTTCATGTTGTTGCTGGAGGATGAGTGAAATGTGAACAAAATACTGTAGGACCTGTATACTTGGAGCTGACACATGGACTGGGGACTCATGATAATATAGACCTTTTTATGCACCATAAGGAGAGTGCAGTTGAAGCGATAAGCAGGGAGTAGCATGCTGGGAAACGGCCACTCTCAGGGAGGGCACAGGGAGGTAGTGTGTGCAGTTCAATTGATTACAATGATAATAAGATAACATAATCATAACACTATCATAAAGTGGGACCATCAGTTACTGCTGGTCATCACTCAGTCAGTCCATGCCAAATATATTTTGGCATTAGCGTAGCCTATATTATTTGGCATTATTTTGAAGCCTAGCATAGTTCTAGCCTCGGAACCAGACGAATCTGCGAGCTCATGTTCATTTGCTCTGGCAGATACGTCTGGTCCCTCTCCCATTCACACTGATTACGCCGCCGATTTATGGGGCTAACCAATCACAAGCGTTTATCTAGTAGGAGGTGGGTTTAATACAATGACTGACAGAGACGTGCACCGTTCAGGTATCTTTGTAAATATCCAAGATGGCGCTCCCGATACGGAATGTTTACCGGCCGGCTACAGCGGTAGTATTAAACGGACTGGACGGTAAATTTTCTCTAAAAGAACAAACAACTGCACTTAAACTTTATGTTGATGAGAAATGTGTGTTTGACAGGACGTAACTTCCGACAGGATGGCACTTCGTTGCTCTGATTGCTTGTCTCCGCCCGTCGATAACTCTCTAAATCAAAAATGAACTGAGAGGTTCCAAACTAATACGCATTTGTGATTTAGTGTGACAATGCCAGGCTAGCATAGTTCCCTAATGCTATCGCAACTTCAGCTCTGTATTTAACATTAACTAGCCAACGTTATAGTTGGCTAAGCAGTGAGTGACCATATCGTATCCCAATATTATTCAAATTATTAGGCTAAGGGATCCCTTTATAAAGATGCATGAAAAGGCTGTAGTAAAGGTTACATCTGTATCTCTACTGTGCTCAAATATATGCCTGTTTATGTATTAGCCTGTTACAGGGCCCTGCAGCCTTTCAACTGAGTAAGTATACAATACATGCAAATATCTACCGACATATTTCTAGATTCCAGATACTGGTACTCTGATCATTCAACTCAATCAGTTATCATTCTCTCTCTGTCACTGCCTCTTTTTATTTTCTAGAATATATTCTGATCATCTAAATCTGTCATTTAATCATTTAGAATATATCATTGATCATGTCTCATCTATCTCTTGATCTATATATTTTTCCTTTATTTATTTATTTATCTTTCATGATCCCCTCACTTCTGCGGTTCATTGTTGTTCAGGGGATTGATAGGGTTAGGCAGCCATTAATCTGGGTGAGTATACAATCTATACAACCCTGATTCTCTCTCTCTCTCTCTCTCTCTCTCCCTCTCTCCCTCTCTCTCTCTCAAGAACTTTAATCTTTGCATTAAATGGAAAATCATTTTACAGTGTATACTTACATTTTATTAAATTATTTGAAATAATACTTCGACTTCTAGCAGAAGTTTTTCTTTCACAATTAGGCCTACTTGTACTTGTACTAGTATGGATATTGTGTACCCGACTCTGATCACTAGGGAGTCCGTCAAGAGTGAGTGAGTGCACTGGTCCACTTGCACACAGCTCTTACTACTCTGCTTTGTAGTGGTTTGGGGTACATTACAATACGCATATTTAAGTGGCCCGCAAGGATGGTGTACTAGTAGGTGGTGTTTGACGGATTGTGGTGGGCCAGTCTGGGCCAAAAAGCCAGTGCCGAATTTTTGTCCCAGTCGCGCCCTGTTTGTAGGCTAGAAACAGGTGTACTGAATGGCAAATCAAGTGAATAGAGCAGATCACCTCTCAATTTCTGACAACAATCAGCAAACAAAAGGGAAAGAGTTAGAGTCAGCAGGAAAGCAAATAAGAGGAGTAAAGTTAGAAAAATAGCGTATGAAACTACATACTAATGCTCAGGTAACCCAATGGTGCCAAATGACAGATGGAGGCCACACAACACAAAACAACCATGAAAAGAAAAAAATGAATACTCTAAAACTCTCACTAAAAATAAGTGTTTTGTGGTCAAAATGATTTACACTGAAGTCACTGAGAGATTTTTTTGTGCCAAATTGAAAGAGCAATCAAGGACTACAATCATACAGAGAGAGGTTGAAAAGTAATCAAACTGAGTCATTAACTAGTCCAGAAAGAATCCAAAAGTATGATTTTTCCTGAAAATGTAACATAGACACAAAATGGTAGCAGCACAACCAAGGTTTGACACCTGGAAAACCAATTGTCTCAACTGACAAATTGCAGTCCAGCCTTTGCTTCTGTTCAGCCTGCAGCAGTCTGTAAAAAATGGTATGCTTGTAGCCGTTCTGAATCTACGTATGCATTCGATTGCACAACAGCGTGGTGACATTTTACTTGTGTTTTTGATATTTTATATATTCATTTTTGCCATGTGAATGCACAAATGCATAATTCTCAATGTTTGCCGCTCAGGGTGGAAGTGACCATGGGGACTTCCTGCGTGGAAACGCTCCATGTCACCAGCACAGCCTCTGTTGCTCCCAGTTGCACACCTGCAGTGTCACACACACACACACACACACACACACACACACACACATATATACAACACGTAGTACCTGCAAACATGCCTACCACATGTCTGGACACCAGCGCTGAGCTAAAATGTCACAGAGCAGATTCTAAAAGGAGTTTGAGGCAGGGCTTGAGTCTGTGGTAATCACACAGCAATGAGAAATAGACTCTTAAACCAAACCCACTCCAACCAAACCACAAATGCCAATTATCATTAAGGCCCTGACTGCAGCACTTAACTGTTGTCAAACACATGCATTACACATTGCTTAGCAGACATTAAGCCTACCTCTGTTAATTACTGCATCGACAGCACACACTGAGTAATTAAAGATGAGAAAACTGCTAGTATGGAAACAGCAGAAAATCTCATAATTCCTTAAATACTTTGACACAAATGGTGCCTGCATGGTTATGCTGCAAACATATAGTAAATACTCTGCATGAGGCTGTTTCTGCCTTCCAGCTGTTTATTTCTGCCCCACCTTACTGTCACTGCATCAGATTGACCGTAGCCTACTAATAAAATAAAGAGAGACGCTCCCTCTGTGATGCTAGCGCTAAATCAATGTGGGCCCTCGCACCACACTGACAACCACAGCCTCCTCTCTCTTTACTATGACACCACGAATATTAAATTATGTCACCGCAGGGGCCGCAAGCAGAGAGAGAGAGAGAGCAGCAGACAAGGGGCGAGAAGTGGAGACTGTAGCCCAGACGGGTTTGTATTAAAATGAAACTATTTTTCATAAAGTAAAAAATTAGGTGACGGGTTGAAGAGAGCATGAGAAAGAAAAGGAGGACTGAGAGGGGAGGGCGCAGAGAGGATGATCAGTAATGTGTAGCCGGAGGGGAAAGATCAAGTGAAAAGGGTGCTTATGGGATCAGGTGAAATGGTCAGGGTGTGTGAGAGCGAGGGAGAGATTAACAGATAGGCAGAGCACGGCTAGGCCTGATTAGCATAAAGGAGGAAAAGAGAAAGGGAGGAGAGAAAGAAAGAGATGGGATGAAAGCCTCAAATGTGGAGAGGAAGCAGGCGAGAAGGAAATGGTCAGCAGTGAATGCATGGCAGCTGTGAGGTAGAAATCAGAGACCCGTGGGTGCTAAGAGAGATGACAGACAGGCGACCTTCGGCCAGAGATCACACACACTCACTCTTACACTTGAATTACTGATATCTGTCTCTTTTAGCGAACAGCTATGGCACTGTCTTTAGTTATCTCTATTCACAGAGGGATACAGTGGCTGTGGGGTTGCTTATCCAGAGGGAAGAAGGTCATATCAATCAAGAGCAAAATTCAACCGGAACAACACCCTTTTCATTCAGTCACTCAGTGTAAATAACCATGTCCAATTCAGAAAATGTAACACTTGTACTCAAAAGCCACTATTTCAAATCCTTCTCAAAAACTGGACAATGGGATGATTTGCCAGCACTCACTGCTTAAATTACATTTTATCAAAATGATAAACTAATCCACAATCTTTGTGAGAACAACAGGCGCTCACAAAGCTCCTGTATTTAATTATCAGACTCATTCAAATTACCTCTTTTGATCTACAACACTAACACTAAATGGGGTAATCTCATGAAGTTTTCCCCTCACAAATATGTAATATAATAAATATAAGTGCCCACAGATGCAGCAGATGGAACAGCAAGAAATGCAGTGGGAATCCCACTGTTCTGGAGTAGTGTGAACTTGCGAAATGTCTGCACTGGCACACAAGTATAGATTAACGAAGAACAAATACACATGTAATGATGTCCACTTACAGCACAGATAAAGAACACCAATGACTTTGGGGTCGACACACATGTGGAGAAAAACCTAAGGCTCATACTGAATTTAGGCTAAACTATGCAAAACAAAAACCACAGACATACCTGACATTAGTATATGTGTATATTTTGTATTGTATAGGCGAATCAACTTCTATAGACACCAGCGAATCCCTCACCGAGCATCCGCTGGTGGCCTTCACACCTTCGTTTGTAGTATTTTCCATCCAAATCTATGCGTGTGCACACTGCCACCTCTGAATCACTCCTAACAGGCACCTGCCACTCACACGCTGTGTGCGCACCACCAGAGGCATCTCCATGCCACTCAGCACGGCCACGGACAGCAGACAAAAACTACCAACGCTCATTAAAACAGCAATAGAAAGTACATTAACACACGGCAAGAAGGGCGAGCTGTCCTACCTTCAACCAGCTGTAGGTTTGTTTGTTTTTTGGGGGGCCTTCCTCGGCGCACAGGTGGAGGCTCGCCCTCTCCGCCGTGCGCCATCTTCAGCTTCAGGCTGGTGGCGCAGGTGAGCTGGTTTCCCCTCCAGGGTCCGGCTGTCACCAGCAGGGCACGCTGGCGTCAACATCCGCCGGCAGAACCACAGCCCACCCCCCCTTTGCCCCCAGCGCCTCACCTCGCCGCCGTTTGCTGTAGTACGTGTGTTTCCGTCCATGTCTTCCTTGTTTACAGTACAGTCCTCCATCTTGTTGTCCAGCTGGTTTCCACCGACCTGAATTTGATTAGCGCGCCACGCGCACCTGCCGTACGGCCGCAGGTCACAAGCCCCGCCCCCCGTAGTTACTGTTGCTAAGGCCTTCAAACTCGAAATGTTTGGTAATTTTTAAAAAAAAATTTGGTAATTTTGTTGGGTTTTTTTTGGTTTGTTTTTTCAGATAACCAAAGCAGGCTGCCCTTTTTTTAAGCTCCATGATTTAGTTATAAAGTCTGTGAAAATGTTTCCAGCTGACTTGTTTTGAACCTAGAAGCCTGATCTTAAATATGCACTTGAGGGCTACACAAACTGTGTTGTGCCAACAGGATGAAGCAGCGCGTTCTAGGCTAAAAGTCAACATCCTGACCAGATGACGACCCATGTGAGAGAAACAGCCTTGTTCTTGTATACCTGAGTCCTAGGATTTAAGTGTGGTGAGGAAAAATGTAAGATCAGACTTTCTTTTTAAGATAACATTTGTCAATGCGTGTGTAGTAGCAGTGATTAAAAGCATGCTAATGTGGAGCTCTTATTTACGTACAGTTGTTTTAAACTCTTTAGAAGATACACATTGTGATTTTTTTCCTATCTGCCGTATTCGTTATACCCTTAACCTTGGCATTCAAAGTCTACTGAATACCTGGATTGAGGCGGGACGTTGGCTCCTGCTGGTAGGAGTCTCTGCATTTATGTAACTAGGCTACTTAGGTTTATGAATTATTTCAAAAGCTTGTGTCGGAAGAGGGCAGCAAGTTGTCCTATTTAAAAAAATAAAATGAATCCACTTTGGTAACAGAAATATCAACTGGCAAGAGCCGATGAAATCTTTTTATCTCACAGCATGTCTGGAAAGGAAAACCTGCTTTTGTGGCTAATCCTGCTTCCATGAAGGTCTTTAATTTAAAGCTGTAAAGCATTAAAGTAGTTATAGTATTATTTTTCACCATTTGAACCTCTGTCTACAGCAGTGTGTCTTGGCAAACACCACAGGTTTCAATGGCCAACACAGTAATTTTATCTATTTTAAGACAAATCAAGTAATAGCTTAACACGAGGACGAACAGTGTCACAGCTTGGCGGTGCTGCAGAGAGTAGGCGAGCAAGAGACCCTGGCATGTCTTTTAATGAGGAGGCTTCAACATGCGGTTTACATCACAATCCTTTAAATTTCCCACATTATCTGTGGACATTAAGCCACCATTTTTCTTCCTAGATCTGTAAAATATTAGCATTGCCATGCACCATGTTGTGAAATTGGGAGGTGCAGTAAAGCTCTTCCCTCCTCTGGCTTGAACGACAGTGATTCACCCGTCATCTCCGCATCTCTTAGATTCAAGTACAGCAAAGTATACTTGACCCAAAGCAAGCATTAACATTGCCCACAAATTTGCATCGACAGAGGATGTAACTACACCAACAGGAGTACATGAGCTCACTCAATGCAAGGCAGTAACCCTATCACTGGCTTGAGCAAATGTCACAGTACTTGAAGTGTTTCATTTTATTTGAAAAAAAAAAAACATAAAATGACAAAAATGAATGAATGCTGTCATGAAAATAAAGTTCACTACTGAATAATTTTAAGCATTGAATGTGAAGTAACCTTTCATTTTATTTCTAATGGATATACTGTGAAAGAAAAAACATCCTTCAGATTTTATGCAATTCAACCCAGTGTATCAAAGTGGTTTCTGAATAAACATGCTTTTATTTCATGCAAGTGCTACATGGTGCTTATTCTACTTAAGGAGGATAGGTTTGGTAAGAATTCATTTTCAGTGGCCTGTTTGGTTAATTATGCTTAAAGGTGAGTTTAAGAAAGGATTATATTTTCCCTTTATCTTATTTCTTCATAGCATTATTAGAATGTGATAGCCAACTACTGCTGCAGAAAATGAGGTTGATGAGAGCCGTGAGACTGAATCAAAACAGTAAATGTGCTGGCCTGATGCTAAAACTCGCCCTAGATTTTAGGGGCACTCCAAAGTTGGGTGATGTTTCTCATTGAGTTTTTGACCACAAGTGACCTTTTCACAATACACGCAGACATTTGATCCATTGTTAACATGGAAAAATATTGATCAGCTCAGCTTTAATATTTGTTAAAGCGTTTGTAAAATTCTTTTTAAAATTGTATGTAAAGAGCTATCTGAACAAGTTCTATGTTGTACTTTTGTCCTTTAAAAATAGGCTATGTGAGTATAACGATAATATATTCAGTTCAATAAATTCAATCATTTTTTGATATATTGCCAGCCTTTCACTGGGCACTTAAGATTTTCATAACTATGCCAAATTCTCTGCAGTTTTTATTTATTTTATGCAGAAATACAGCAATAAAACATGTAGAATTCCCACCTGTTGACCTCGGTCTTGTTCAGTTCTATTCCATTTATGATCACTCATCTGTAACCTGAAGCAGCATCTAACATAAGGAGGCCACTGAGATGGTTGGAAATATGATGCACTGTAAAATCCCTTCTAACGGAACATAAACATTGATGCTGCCAGGGTGGCTTTCTGGGATGAGCAGCTCTGAAACAATAGCCTCATAAGAAAGTTGATGTTCTGTATATCTGCCATGTACGCCTGTGTGTGTGTGTGTGTGTGTGTGTGTGTGTGTGTGTGTGTGTGGATGTGTGGAGAAGAGTGCTTTAGGCATCAAATCTCTGAGGCATCACAAGTATTGTCGAGGAGTGTGAAGACATTGGGGTAAAGACAAATATACAGAGGGAGAAAGATAATGTGTGTGTGTGTGTGTGTGTGTGTGTGTGTGTGTGTGAGAGAGAGAGAGAGAGAGAGAGAGAGACGGGGGTTTGCATTTGTTGTGTTTCAACAAGCAGCCGAATGCTTCTTGTCTCTTTATATTCTAGACCCTATCATTTACACACCTTTATCTTCTCCCCATTTACGTTTCTCACATATTTAGTGTCACAACCTTCTCTAATCTGTCTCTCATTCTCTGTCTTTCCTTGTTGCTAATGTGAGTGTGAATGGTAAGAAGGCAGAAATTGTGTAGTGACTCACAAATATTTGTCATAAACAATTTTCAGCACCGATGGCAGGCCCACCAATATTTCAGTGGGGGTGGCCCTCCTGATGGGCACATATCATTGATATGGACATTGTTTCACTGGTTTGCCACCGACACTGTCCCCACTACGCCGTGTGCATCTGTGAGTGTTCTGTCCATTCGCTACTGAAGGGGGGTCTCAAGGGTCTGCCTCTCCAAGTAAGAAATGACAGAGACGACAGCCAAATCTCAGCTTTGTCCCTCACTCCCCCCCCCCATCCTCCGTCTATTGACAGGTCTGCGGCTATAGCACCACGCACACAATGAATCTCAATGATCCTGCATGCATCAAAAACCATTACCTGCATGGCACAAATGTACACTCTGAATATGAATCATCTGCGGTAGGTGTCACTGACCATTTGAAACACACACAGGCTAAATTGTGAATGCTAAATATCTCCTCGGTGCACCCCAGTGCTCCACTCCTCTGTCAGTCTTGGGGAGAATAGGGAGATCCATGCTCAATGAAGCTCATGAATTATCAGCTGAGCATGAATGTCAACTATCGTGCCCACATGTGTATTCATCATTCTCATATGCTGATATGTCAAAAGATCAGGGCCTCGCTCGGCGGGCCGTGTGCCTATGAGTGATATGTGTGCAAATCTCTTGTCATTTACACATGCAATCAATTATCCAAATAACGTGAAAAACGTGAAATACATGTACACACAGCAAACTTCCAGAGGTGACAGGCATATCTCACTGGACAGGATGCACTGTATATCTATCTGTCATGCTGATAGTAAGCACATCATTTCATCACCTTTTCCATATAGTCACATTTGATTAGATACATTCAGGCCTATAAATTTAGTTTAAATGCCAGGAGCGCTATGAGAAATAAACACAGCTCACATCATTCATAATTTTACGGGTATACACACTCATATGAGTAGATGTTCTGATATTCCAGTGGGCTTATGTGTTAGATGCTATGTTATTTGTTTACCTCCTCCCACCATGCACATCACTGTAATGCCCATAGGCAGGGGAGCAATATCGCATAATACATGTCTAGAGACTGGGATGGGGCTAAGTCTACTACACTAAGAAGCCTGCATAATGTTTCTACTACCTGTGTACACGTCCTGTCTGCATGCAGATGCTCAATACAATTAAATCAATACAGTCATGAATGAATAAGTGAATGAATTTAATTTATAAATTCTTGTTATTCTTCTTTCCTGTCACCAAGGAAAGCACCAGCTGGCCACATTTGACCTTGGATTCAAGGACAAATACACATGACCACATGTCTTTTCAGAAGTTCAGGAGGCTGTAAAACTTTTTTTCTCTATCATTTACTTCTAAGAGCCATCAGTGAATGCTTGTCTCTGAGGCAAAGAAAAAATAAATCACGTGATACCTGAAAAGGCTTTACAGCAGAGGCAAGTGTAAAAATATGTTCCCAAAAAAATCTCAGATGTAGATGTGCTGTTGAACCGTAACAGATTTATAAGTTTATATATGCATAGCATGGTGCATGGAGTGGGGGGGATTGGGACTGCAGAATTTAGAATTACAGCAAGCAGATATGGATCAGGGTTTTTGGAATGATACATATTCATACGGGGGATGGGATTGGGGTCGGCCTGTTCTTTGGATTGTTTTTGGTGCCCGTGTTGACTCTTGTGTGCAGACTTCTAAACATGCACCCACGCAAGACACAGAAGGGGCAGCACACACACACACACGCACACACACACACACACACACACATACTTGAAAGCGTGGGGAATGGGAGTGAGAGGACACTGAGGTTGCATTTTGGAATCAACAGAGTTACATAATTGTCTGTTTAGACTTCCATTTAATCTAAACGCGACATGTCAATACATTTTTCATCATCCTAATCTGTAATGGCATCGCTCTTGCTAATCACAATGGTGTTCAAAACGGTCCACACTATCTGGATTATTGCTAATCCTTTCTCATGTGAAAACTCCCCTTTTCACCCCCCCCCCCCCCCCCCCCCCCCGTCCCCTCCCCCCAACCTGCCGTTAGCCCTCCTCCAACCTCCAAGAGCCCATCACCTCCTGTTACGAGCCAGTGTAAATTGAATGCTGTGAATCAGGGCCGGCTGTTACTGCGTGTGACTGGAGGGGAGCGGCGGGAGAAAGGAGGGAAGGGGACTGCATGTCCCTGCAGCTTTATGGGCTGGTGTCTCACCAAGATATATCACCGCCTGGCCAGATAATACCATCATGTACATAACTACCCTGCGTGTGTGTGTGTGTGTGTGTGTGTGTGTGTGTGTGCGTGTCGATGTGTGTTATGTACTTAACTACCGTGTGACCTGCCGCTCAGCTCCTAATAAGGGGCATCTGGTGCTGTTTTACAGGATGGAGGAGTGGAGGAGGAATGGAAAAAGCTGTGAAAAAAGGTACCACCGCTCTATGACAGTGGCTTTTGTGGAGGGGGAGAAAAAAATGTAACATTGGGGATGTGTCCGAGGATAGGGAATGGGTAAAACGAAAATACAGAGGGGAAGCATTTGAGAGAGAGTGTGTGTGACAGAAAATGAGAGCTTGGAGGGTGAATTAGGAGAGAAAATGAGATATAGAGAGCAATGCCGAGAGATGAGCACACAAACAGAGTGAGAGAGAGAGATGGAGAGCCAGAGAGAGCCCAGATGAGGGAGTTGAGATGATGGGCTGGCAGTTTCCAAGCACCAGGCTGTTTTTCAGGGCTGTCAAGCACATTGTGAGGCATTGTTTGAAATGCCCAGGCTGATGGCTGACATATTTCCCATGAATCTAGCATGCCAGGCCGCTGTCCACTACACTACACTCAGACACACACACAAGCTGACGTGCCACACGCTTCTGTGACCGTGTGTGTGACCGTGTGTGTGTGTGTGTGTGCTGGTCAGTGAAGGGTAATTGGCCGACCTTGGCCCATCAGGGTGGCTGGAATGAGGAAGGGTGAGCGAAAAGGGGGGAGGTGGGGGGAGGACAGTTGTAAATTTTGTCCCACATCAATGTATTTCTGTCAGTGGCACTCCACTCTGGCAGTTGTAGAGTATTACCCCTGAAAAATGCTTGCACACGCACACCCCCACACGTGCACATGCACACGCACACACACATGCACATATACATACTGTAAGCTACCCAGCCTACACAAACACAAGCACAATACGTGATGACACATAAAAGAAATGTATGCACACATCCACACACACACACACACACACACACACACACACAAGTAGAGGCAGACTTACTGTACACTAACACAAAGCCATAACTCACTCCAGTGCAATCAGTCCTCTCTCTCTCTCTCTCTCTCTCTCTCTCTCTCTCTCTCTCTCTCTCACACACACACACACATACACACACACACACCCGGGGTGAGTTAGTGTTTAATCTCCTCACCAGCACTGATCAGAAGCGTCTTATACTGTATAGAGTCACATCCAATCCATAAATATGGACATAAATTGAAGGAAAAAATCTTTCCCTCCTTCATCTCCATTGTCTCCCATTATGTAGGCCTCTCTCTTGCATCTCTGTTTCACTTTGTTTCTCTTTGTTGGCTCATGTTCCTTAATCTGCCCCTTACTCTCTTTCCCACCAAGTCAAGCTCTCCTCTCTAGCCCTTTCTTTACTGTATCTCATCCCATCCCTCCTGCTGGCTTCCATCATCTATCTCGCCCTTGCATTTCTCCCTTGTCTTTCTCTTCCCTGTGCTTCCATCTGTATGTTTGTGCCCCCCATCCCATACACTTCAATTTCCCATCCATTCTCCCAGAATGTCCCTCTGCTGTTGTGGTTTTGTTTTTTTTCTCTCTGCCTCCTTCCTGTCTTCTGCCTTTCCCCACACGCCCCCCTTCGCATCTCACCCGCGGCCATAGGGGGACAGCTGTTGGAGACAGACCTGCAGAAATAACTGTGTTACTTCTCTAATCGATACAGCCAGGCACCAGTGGCTACCGCCTCGTCCTGTCCAGTGTGTGTGTGTGTGTGTGTGTGTGTGTGTGTGCATGTGTGTCTGTGTGTTATTTTGAATGTGTGTACTTCTAGAGGCAGAAACAGCAGATAACCAAAAGACATATCTGCCTCCGCCATCAGTGGAGAAGGACAGGATTCAATACAGGTATATCCCATCCTCATGCCATCCATCCACCCTTCTCTCTTCCTCTCCCTCTATGTTTGTCATCCTCAGATTCTCCCTGTAATCTGAGTAAAAGGGGAAAAGATGAGAGTGAGATGGGAACAGCAGAGTTCATCAAGTGTGGTTTTAGCATAAAAATGAGCAGGCTGAGAATAGACTTTTGATAATGAAATACTCCCTCCTCTGTTTATCTTGGGCTCTGGCTCTCATATAGCTCCACAAAAAAAAAAAAAAAAAAGCACAAGCACACATGCAGGCACACAAGCCAACACGCACATGAATGCCAACACACACAAGCGTATGGGCAGCTGACGACATGTCCGTATTAACACCAGCAGCGCTGTCTGCATGTGTGTGAGGAATCCTAAATTTGACTTCCATGGGGGAAAGCTCCTCCCTGAAACACCAGAAATCTATGTATATTGGTCTCTGAGTCTTAAAGTGTGCATGTTGTATTAATGAGTCACACCCCATCATATGTGTGTGGTACTTAAACTATGTAATAGTTTTCTAATTGTGTGTATGTGTGTAATTTGAATTTGCTTACAAACAAACTGAACATATAGCTTTCTGGAGCACTAGGGGCTCTCCAAGAGGCTTAAAGTGACAAATACTCATTTTCTCTGCTTTCCACGACCCATTTAGCTCAATGGCAAAGAGTTGGTCCATCTGTCTATAATTCCTCTTAAGATGCTTCTCCCTTCTCCCTCCCCTGCCTTCTCCCTCCGTCCATTTCTCTTTTCGGGCTAATGAGGATGTTGTCTACCGGGAGCCATGTTTCTCCTCTCAGTTTCTTCTAACGGCGATGGCTGAAATTTACTGTTTTCCAAAGTGCTGCTTAATGGTGGATTGCAGTTGATAGGAGGTAGGGAAGAAAGGGATTGGCTTGCAAAGCTGATTGGTTGAGATTTCACTTGTTGAGCTTGTTTGGTGAAGAGAAAAAAAAGATAAGTGAGTGTGGATTAAAAAAAATTGGAAAATACAAACCTTTGAACAATGGAAAATTAAGATGATCATCATTAATATAGTGACACTGGTGATAGTGTTAATTAGGTTATGAGACAAATGTGGGTTATGTATGTTCAGTAATAAGTAATACACAAGTAAAAAGAGGCAGACAGACAAAGATGAGAGTGGATCAAAGGGAAAAGTATTATGGAAACTAAGAAGGCACTTTGGGCTAATGGCCTACTGCCTTGACTGGCAAAGAATATTCAGTAATCTGTTGGTTTTATGGGATTAACTGTTCAATAGCACTTCTTTGGCTTTTACAGCTCTACACAGGTTCTATTTATAAAACAGCTTTAGAGGAGAGGGGTACGTGATCATGGCACACATCAGTGTCTCTAATCATTTTTAAAATACAGGATTCTGGCTCTCAGGGGTCACACAGACAGTCTACTGGCCATGTTTCTCCCAAAAATAAATTTAAAAATAATCTGAAAATGAAGGATGTTGTATTATTGACAAAATACAGTCAGGATTTAACCTATTTTCATGCATTTTCCCAACTTTTTTCTCTTGCACAGCAGCCAATACTGCATGCCATGTCGTGCAAACATAGGAGGATGCAACAAAAATGACAGCTATAGAGTTTAGAGTAACATGTGATGATGCCGCATAAATGCATCTCTCTCGAACCTCTTTCAGCTCATTGTGTGAATAGCAAAGTGACAAAAAACCTTCACCTCCAACCGTAATGATGATTTTAGCCCTGAGTTTCTCATACAGTACAGGCTAAAACATGGGCTGCGTTTGTCGACAGTGTCTGTTAACCTACAGCAGCCATGGTTGGTGCTAATGAATCACAAGCCCAAACACATCACATGGACATTATATGAACATATAGGGCTACAGCCATACATGTACACACACCCACACACACACACACATACACATATATCTAGATTATTACATATGCACAGTAAAGTGGATCAATGTAAATTTTCAATTAAATCAGATAAACTACCAAACTGTCACAGGCATTATGCAGTGTCCACATTGTAGTTCCCTACCAGATGTATACTTTGCTACGACTATATCCGAAATATATATGTGTGTTTCTAGGAGTGTGTGTGAGTGGGAGTGTTTTGGTGTGTGTGATTGCTCTTCCCTACTGTGAGCTGTTGCTATGGTGACAGTATTAAACACGTGCTGTTTGTCTACCTCCAGAATTACATTTTGCACAACCCTAATGTCTTGTTTTCTGTCTTTTTTGTGAAGCTTTGAGAGAGAGAGAGAGAGAGAGAGAGAGAGAGAGAGAGAGAGAGAGTGAGAGAGAGAGAGAGAGGGTGGGTGGGTGGGAGAATTAATATATGGATGGTTTCACATTTTTTGTTGTTTCAGTGACAATTATTGTTGCACCTTCACAACATAGAAGCAATATTACTATATATAACATACATTTCATCAGTGGTAATTAAAATTCTATTATTGAAGAGTTTAATTCGATGGCAAACAGCACTGGGGAAAGCTTCTGTTTTAGTCACACTATGGAGATGAAGATGAGAAGAGAAATAGTATGCTCAAAAAGATATAATTTTAGGAACACACCTTCTGTTTCTGTGGCAATGCTGTAAAAGTGCTCTCTATTTTGATGCCACAGTCCTCTATGATAAGGGAGTCACAGCTGGCTGTGTGAGGAAAGGCTTTACTGCCATCTTCTGGTGGCAGAAGGCATCAGTTATTAAGAATGCAACACATTGCTCTCAGATAATCAAATACAAATGGGATATGTATTGACCTATTGGAAGGGCATGGACATAGCATGCTGCCTCTCAGAGGTTGACAGACCCACACACATACACACTACAGACTCTCTGTGGAAAAATTATGTGTGAATTTAATTGACCCTTTAGAAATGTTTCTATTTCTGTTTCAATTTGATTTGGATGATAATATATGAATCATTTTTAATGAAAAGCAGATTCTTCCGAATGCTTCAATGCTCATCTATCTTCTGGAAACTATGCATTTTAGTGGGAGGAGTTAAGTGACCACACACACACACACACACACACACACACACACACACACACACACACACACACACTATTATTGCATACTGTCAGCATGCAAAAATCAATTTTTAATTTTGTTTCGAAAAAAATGAAGCCAGTGAGCGAGCAAACTGAAGTGAGCTATGTAAAATCAGTGGTGTGCTGTCTTCTAAAATGTGCATCCGTACAGATGAACACACGTGTGCAAAAACACACTGAAACACAGACACACATGGACATGAACACTCACTCACTCACGCACACCATGTCCCCTTGTAACAAATACACGGCCGTTCATTGATCTTGTCCTATTTGGTATTCATTATTGGCACCCTTTACTGACCTGACCACCTCACTCTCAGTCCATTGCCTATTTCTAACCTGTTGTAGGCTATTATTTCCTCCCTGTTCCCAGGATGACCAGGAACACTGTTTATTACAGCCAGGATGCTATTAGACTTGCAAATGTCTGCCTCTCCTTACTGCCTCTTTCTCTGTCTCCTGCCCTCTCTCTTCTCTAAAAGTGCAGTCATTAATAGAGCCTTTCTTAACCCTGCAATTTGCCTTCTTATCCACGCGAAAGAGCACCAAAGGGTGGATGAGATCTATACTGAAACGGCTCTGGATATGGTTGGCATGTTGTGGTTAACACACCCCTTCAGTATCACATGGATTTTAAGAACAGGGCATTTGGTGTTCCAGTTAATAACAGATGAAGCTGCTAACACTGCGCCGGATGGTCCAACTTCTGAATTCTGAGTGCAAAGTGGTGTGTTTGAAATAATGGAGTTAAAGGAAAGTTGTTGTTTTTTTTTTGACAGTGAAATTACTTTCAGTTTGCAGAAGGGTGCTACTTACATCAGTGCACTAATTTTAAAATCTCAGCAAAGTCCTCAGTTATTCTTCCTTTTCTTTGCTCACTCTGTGTGGATGTGACGGCGCTGATGCAGGTTTCTATTCAACCGTTAAAGCTTTCCAAAATTTCCAAAATTTCCAGGGGTAGGTTACTGCATTCATTTTTAATTAAATCTTAATAAATATGTATCTAAAAATGATAACTTAAAAAAGTTTCTTTAGGGCGGCACACGAAACATAAAAAACGAATGCAAGACATTGTTAAACACATCCGGGGTGAAAATGTATTCTTAACATAAATGTTACTTCTTATGTAAAGTGATGCCTTTAGTCTGTCTCTAATTTCTTCACTGGTTATGGAGTGTGTCCTTATGTTGCTTTCACTATTTTGCAACAGGTCTGAATATAATATGAAATGTTTATTAGCCACATAAGCTAACTGCTTATAACCATATTAACCAGCACACCCGCCTGGACACTAACCTGGCTTTGTGAAGTTGTTATGTCTTTCAGGAACAAAAACATGCCTCATTCGCACCCAAAGTAGCCCTTCCGCTCATTGCACGACCAACCAGGGGGAAACCAACCTAACATGGGTCTCACTCCTTGGGTTCCTCGTCACGATACCTTACAGTATATCCCCATCATTGAGCCCCGTTCGACCCTACTATGTTACCACCTTGTGCTCTCACCAGTCCCTCCTCGACACCAGATCAGCCACTCCCGTCCCTCTAGCAGGAGATTCACCGTTAGACTATTAATACATTTCCAATGAAATCTGTAACTGACAATTAATTTTATGATCGATTAATCTGCAGATTTTATTTTCAAATTAATCAATTAACCATTTTTTCTAGAAAATGTCAGAAAATAGCAAATCTGGTTTCATACAGCCAACAGTCCAAAACTCAACGATATTCAGTTTACAATGATAAAAGATATCATTGTATCTGGGATATCTGGACATCTGAGAAGCTGGAAACAGAAAATGATTAGCATTTATGCTTGAAATATGACGATCATCACAACTGTAATTCATTTTCTGCTGATCAATAAAACAATAATTGTTTAATGTCTATTATGGATATACAGTTAGTTAGACTCACTTAATGGCAGCATCAAAATCTGATAAGCATGTTCTACACTCTTCTGTTTAGCACATTTGGAAATGACACGTGTAGTGTTTGCAGATGATGTCGTTCTTTTGACCATTTCTTTTATTTTACTCTATTTCACTTGTTGGCTGCTGTTAAGCGGATCCATGGCCACAAAACAGCATGATTTGCTCTAGAGAAAATAGTATTCTGTCCTTTCAGGTGGGGAATGAAAAGCTTATTCATGAGTGTGACATGAGCGTAAAAAGGATCTAAAGATCGACTGCTACGAAGGTGCAAAGTCTGCAGTAATGCCAGTCCTGTATTGGCTTGTGCCGGTAAATAAAGCGCTGATCCACAAGGCAGAGCTTTCAATACATATCCACCTGCAGTGTTAGGTCTTCCTGTCAAACCTCACTTACGGTCACCAGTGACTGAAAGTGTAAGAACAAAGATTCAAGCTGTCAGAGAGATGCTTCTCTGCAGGCTGCTGGCACAATCTCTGTAAGAGGGCAAGACACTCAGAAATCCAAGAGGACCTGTAAGATGAGCTGCTCCTCTGCGCTGAGTGGAGCCAGTTGAACCTGGCAAGGATGCTGCTCAGGCATTTCCCTATGGACATAAGACAGGTAAGGCTGACTGGAAGAAGACCCAGAGGAAAGACACAAAGAACATCGAAAGGATTACATCTCTCAGGTGGCCTGGAAGTGATCTGTGACTCCCTGGGAGCAGCTGGATGAAGTTGCTGGAAATATGTCATTTGGCTTGTTTTACGTGACCTTTTTCCACACAACCCCTTACGTAGATGAGTGGCAAAAAATGGATAGATGCACGGGTGGATAGCCAGAAACTCTTAACAACATGATAGTTAAGATAGAGGACATGGGTTCACGTCCACTTGTCAAAAACAAGGTACCCCTGCTGGAGTGTTCTTGAGAATGACAGAGGGAAGAGAATTTCTCTGTGCCTTTTTCTGTTACTGGCAACTATGGTAACCTTTTTACCAGAGTCAGCCTGTCTAAATCACCACAAATTCACACAAACTACTGCAAAGAGAAAAAAGACAACACTGCCATATCATGTAGGCACAGAATCAATATACATATATAAACGTCATGCATATACACAGTGTAACCCTCTTTTCTTGGTTGGTAGCGTTTCCAGTCCTTCTGGGCTGTGAGTAATAAGCAGGCTACAATTTCTCTTTATAAACTTCTGACTATATATGGCTATGATCATGTGATGAATCTAGATTATTTAGTGTCTTGCTTTGTCAGCTGTGGGGAAGGGTTGCATATTTAAAACTGTATCTGGAGAATTAAACCCTCGTCTTGAGTACAGCTCCCTTTTAGCCCAAACCGTCAGACTCCACTTGGTTTTCATTCCCGTTTTGGCCCATATGAGCAAACACAGCCCACATTTAAATAATAAGTGGACTTTGACAGTTGAAGTGGAAAACTGCAGAAAACACACATCACAGGCGGAAGCTTTAGTGATAAAGAAGTATTCCGATCTTTCACTTAAAGCTGCACTAATCAATATTTTTATCAAAAAATGTAGCCTATCAAATCATGACGTGTAATGTGAACGGGGTCGCTTATAGTGACACATTTACCTCACCTGACTCCGTAGTTCCTTAGTATTCATCATGAATGCTGTGTCTGCTGAATGTGAAAATGGGCAACGACAAAAAAATCAGTAAATACAGCTTTAAAATACTATTATATAAAAGTATCAATAAGATGTACTTAAAAGTTATATATTATTCAATTATTATTCAAATATTATATCATTGGATTATCGTGGATGCATTAATGATTAAACAGGTTTTAATGTTGTAGCTAGCTGGTGGTACAGTTCATTAAACTACTTAATCTACTATTGGTAGTAGATTGTTTGACTGTAGCTATCAAATAAATGCAGTGGAGTGAAAAATATAATATGCAGTATAAAGTGGCATAAAATGGAAAAAATGTAAAAAACTAAAACAAAAAAAAATGTAACTCAAAATTGTACTTAGTTACATTCCATCATGTTTGTGGCAGTATGTATGTGTGTGTGTGTGTGTGTGAAAGTCAGCCCACTCAGGCCAAATCCTCACAAACTTGTATACAAAAACGCAAACAATCATGATATCATGCACAGGTAAAGTGAATACAATGCAAATACATGAATACACAGAAAGGATACTGAAACATAATCTTAAACCCCTCATACACACAAAGTGCCATGACTTCTTAGAATATCACACATGTCATTTGAATGCATTGTCCTCTCCTGCTGCAAATACATTTATGTGACAAACCCGTACACAAATACACACACCCAGCTATTGGTACATACCAAAGTCATTAAGATTGTTGGAGCTTGAGGCCACAATTAAGACTATTGTGGCTCTCCTAATCATTCTCAAAAAAGCTGCCATCTGATTGGAGCAGACACATCCAATCCCGCGGCCAGATTCTTTTCATAAAAAAGGGCCAAGACCTCTGCTCAGTTATTATCGCTGAAAGCACCTACTGTGTGTGTGTTTGTGTGTGCGCGTGCGCAAGGGTGCCGGATGATGCAAGCGAGGGACGTTTTGAAACTCAGTGTGTCTCATAATAACCTGAGGATGTGCGTCCTTCCAGAACAAATTATTTCTGAGCTAACTAGCTTCCATCAAAACAGAGGACATTCAACTATACAAAGAAGTGAGCTCAGTGACGGTATAGTGCCCTGTGTGAGTGTGTATGTGTGTGTGTGTGTGTGTGTGTGTGTGTAATTGTACATCTATGTTTGTGAGAACCAATTTGAGTTTTGGGAGTAAGGACATTTTTGGAAAGTTTTTGTTTGCCAGTCCTCATTTTCAGAGACACCTTCAACCTTGCGCTTGAGGGTCAAGACTTGGTTTTAAGGTTCAGGTTAGAGTTAAGTTTAGGTTAAGGTTAGGATAAGGGTTGGGGTCAGGCATTTAGTTTTGATGGTTACGGTAAGGGGCTGGGGAATGCATTATGTCAATGAATGTACTCACAAGTATAGAAGTACAAACATGTGTGTGTGTGTGTGTGTGTGTGTGTGTGTTTGCCCATCCTGCATTGCCACACAATTCTTCTTGGTGATGCAGCAGCTGAAAAAGTTGACATTGGGAATCAACACGTGCATAATGGTCACATCTGGATAATTAACCCGAATATCCACAAAATTAAATTGCGGGCACGGTGTTACAAAATACAAAATTACTACTGATTAAAGTCACAAAAAATAAAAATTAAATAAAGGCTAAATCTGAGTCTAAATCAAACATATTGATTTTCACAAAAGGGTCCATCCCCTGCAGTCGACAACCACAGCAAAGTAGCAGTGTAATTTCCTAATAAGCACACGCAATTAGATGAAATTGGAGAGATTTTCAAAGATCTCCCCCTCCACCTCCACCACACCCGCTTCCCCAATAAAAGTGCTGCCTGGTCATTTTGGCTGCATTACCTGTCTGCTCTTGTATAATAATGTAATTATCAGTGACCAGCGTAATAATCTTGCTGAATTACATCGTGACCTCTGTGTGTGTGGCTTGCTTTCACAGCTCGTCACTCTGTGGGCTAATGTGGAAAGACTGAACCCAAATGATCTATGTCTGATGAACCAGTGAGTGCAAGCATGCACATAATGGACACAAACATGCTCAAGGACGAGAAGGACACAATGTTAACACACACACATTTGCAGTTATAAGAAGAGAAGTGGGGAAGTTATTCAGAAAAGAGTAATTTGTTTTTGAGAAAAAATGTTTTTATTTTTTTATTCCTACGTGGCTGACTTCTTCTCCTCAGCTTTGATTCATGTTTTAAACTTTAATATTTCCATTTCAACTGCAACATTGTCGTCTAAAGCCTGACACTGTTGTTCTTCGGAGATGGAGACTAATATGTTATTTAAGAAAATAAGACAAAAGAGAAAGCGATATGTCATGAGGGAATCATGAAACAGAATAAAAACCTGCCTTGATGGTGCGTATAGAATATCTGACCCGACCACAATGGATTCCATCTTGTCTGTAATTCTGTAATTCTACACTACAGTCTGTACATCAGCATGAGCTTGAAGCATGGTCAGTGGCATTTGTTTGGATAGAGGTCCTCTCTGGGAGGTTGCTCGTTCAGCATTTCTCTCTCTCTTATATTTATTATGTCTTTTGCTGCTTTGATCTTCCTGTTCCTCATGTTTGCACATGTTGTAATGTGTTATGAATGAATGTGTCGGATCAATGCCAAACATCTAAGTGGGTTTGTAAGGTAAATGAGTCTCTGATATTGAGTGATGATTCTGTCTGTAGGACACATTTAATAATTGACTTGTTCAGGGGATTGTGTTTATTAAATGTTGTTTATACAGCATTACATTTTGAACCACTAGATAACGGAGGGAAATAACAAAAACAACATGGAGAGAGAGAACGGTTCAGATGTAGAAAAGGGTATGGCTTGATGCTGTTTTCTATTTTTTTTTTTATTGTCAACAAATCCCACAAAGATCAAAACATGCAATTGATTGATCCTATTAAAAAGTACTGCTTTTGTAACATATAGCTCTATACAGCAGTGGTTCCCTTGGGGGGGATGAGATGGGGACAGCAGAAAAAAATCTGCCAATTCTTGGTTATCAAGGTGAATGAGGGCACTGTAGTTTTTATTTATACCAAATAATTAAGATAATTAAATACTAATTGGTAAACCAAATATGTATTAATCCACAACTGAAAATAGTCCAAGACAAATGCACAAGTCTTTATAATTATTTTCATTATGGATTCATATGCAACAAAAGCAAACATTACCATCAAACAACAGCGCATGTGGTCAAATTAGTATATTTCTTCAATCAATCATTACACAATAGACAACAAAATACAAAATACTGTATTCCTATCAATAGAAACCGGTGCCATTTGTTGATACTTTACATAGTTATGGCGTGTTGCCAAAAAAGCAAGCTAAGCGTATCACAGCATGAACTATATTCTTCTCTCCAAGGAGGATTTTACGAGACATAAGTTTTCCTCATTTTATGAAGTGTTGTTGACACATAATCACTACAGTAGTAGTCTACTACTAGACAAATTTTGAAACTCATTATGGTACAGCTTTTGTACTGCATTCTTTCCTCACCAAAGAACCAATAAAGAATTTCTCCCAAACTTCTCAGAAAAACTTTTACTGTACTGCATCAGATTTTTCTATTTCATTCCATCATTCTTTTTGGCTGGACCACAACAGAGGGGCCAGACCTATAAACGCGAAAGTCTGTGGCTGACTGACTGACTGACCCTGTATTTGTCAATCTAAATTAAAAGTCCTCTAGCCTTCCATACAAGGTCCAGCCATTCACTAGGTTTTGACGTAGTCTTGGTTCCATACTTTTTAGACTCAGGTATGCTGAATATTGTAAATAATAAAAAAATGATGGTCATATGGCCGGAGATCATATACCTTCCATCTCCAAGCAGAGAAGAATTCCTCAATTGTGTTCATAAAGGGAGAGTACGTAGGGAGAATGCATGGTCATGTGGCAAAGGACACCATCATTGGAGATGGAAGCACACATTTTTGTGCCCTTCTGACCTGGCACTGTAACAGTGGACCTCTGCCCAATGATGTCCCACGTCTCTGCACTTAAGCATAATATGAGATGTGCTCCTTCAGCTTTAAGCTCCATTATTATCTAGGAAAAAAGCCAATTCATACAGCAAATTTTTCAAGTTGTATGTAACTGTGTGAGGCTATAAGTCTAGCCTTGTTCACAAATTTCTTTGTGCAGCTGCTTGGTTCCAACATGGTGTCGTGTAAGGACTCGATCAATAGCAGCCAAACTCACACTGTTGATATTTTTAAATGCTCGCTGATCTGCAATTACTGCTGCATGGATTTTACGCAGTCTCATCGCATTGTTTGCCACAACCATATCTACAATGGCGGCCTCATGTTCAGCACTACAGATGTTTACTGAGCCACCAGTGTGTGGATTCTACAAAGTAAATGCATAACACATGTCAAAATTTACATTATTTATATCACATTAATGGGATTGATGAAACTACTGCATTACTGTTGACACAGTTTGTTCCGCCAACAGGGCAGTACAGTAAAGCTGAAGTACACAGGGGTACACAGTAACATTGTGACTTACCTATTCTCATTCCTAAAAAGTCTGACAATAGATGTCACAGTGCTCCGACCCTTTGTCCAGCCTCTCTAAAGGACCAGCCATGATTGATGACATGGTTGATAATTGTTGCCCCAATTTCATTTGAAACTTGAGCTCTATTTTCTCCATTTGCTGCGGCTCTTCCACCATGCATGCAAACTCCTCTTCCTCAGGGCCCTCTTTACGTGCCTTTTGCCTCTTTGATCCATGCTTGCAAGTGGCAACACACAAGTGGCATCTTTTACAGATAGATGAGGACTGATTGCTGACTGGATAGTTACATTAGAGATTCATAATTATGCAAGTAAATTCTTTCAGCTGTGAATAGATGTTTTCCTTTTTTTAAACACAGTTAATCCCATATTTTCTATATCATTTCTATGAGATCTGTGTAAACTGTTTTGAAAAAGGGAGTGAAAAATGTGTGAAGCCAATGAACAAGTGTTAACACAAATCACTGAACCTTTTCAACATATGAAATTAATTAAATTACCTTAAACTCTGACAGTCTGCTTTACATTTTCCTAATCACTTCCTTCATGCCACCTACAACAATATACTTATATTTAAAGTGGGCCCTCAGTACACAAAGTAGCCAGTCTGTCATCAACTCCTTTCAGCATTCAGCATAGTGTGGGTTCATTATCTCAGTGTACAATATTGAGAGATAGGCTAACAAGTTATTGGTCTTTTCATTTGTGTGGGTTTACTTTGTCCTTAGAAGACACACGCAGTCAGCAACAGGAAACAAAATGTGGAAAGGTATGCATGAGGACATGGGCAAAACCAGAAAAAAATGTAACATCTGAGAAAAAACTGAAAGCAAACATGAGAGAGTAATGCGCATCAGAATAGACAAGACAGAGAAGTAAGTTGGAAGAAAATGCGCAGAGACAGAAGGAGAAAATAAGATGTCGAGAGAGGAAGACAGAGATTAAGAACGCTGAGTGGTGAGTAGCTCCCAGTGCCCCTGTAGAGAGAGAGAGAGAGAGAGAGGGAGAGAGAGAGAGAGAAGATGACAAGACAACTAGACAGCAGCATCAAAGCGGGTCAGAGGAAACCAGGCTTGGAAACAATATCAAAGCTCTCAACAAGGGGCACAAGAGGAGAAGACAAGAGCTGGAGCGGCAACAAAGATGCAGACATGTGTGTGTCTAAGTGTGTGTGTGTGTACGTTTAGCAAGTATGCATACACAAGTGTGTGCGTGTCCAATAATTGTATCTCTCTGAGTCTGTGCACGAGCGCAGCTGGTTGTATGTGTACATTGTGTTTGCATATGTGCCTGTGTGTGTGTGTGTGTGTGTGTGTGTGTGTAAAATTCTGGAGTGCTGACAGAGCAAACACATCACTGCTCTCCTCTCTCTTCAATGTGCAGGCGAGCCCTTGGCAGCCCAACTTGTCCGAGCATCAGAAAGCGAGGCTACCAACACAGATGGTCAAAAGCGGAGATGCTGGAAAACAAAACGGTTTGCGGCGCACAAGTGGCAGTCCGCCAAAATGCCAACAAAGCCGAGACTAAGAGGTCCCACCAACAATATGTTTAGTTAGATATGAGGATGTTAAATGGTTTGGCGGCGAGATTTCCCCACGATGGACCAGGGAATGAATTTTATTTCATTTCTGCTCAACTGCGTGGTATTGCCTAAGACGTGCGGCTGAGACTGCGAGCAGGATTTGAACCCACAAAGTGATAAGTGGTTCACAGCGGTCGTACTCAGCTCCATAAAAACAGGAGAACAAAGACAATGGCATTTGTGGGCCTTGACGAGCCAAAAGATGAGGCTTTTTAAGTTTTTGTGTTGCCGTGGTTATACTGTGGGAAATTGTTGAAAGCATTGGAGCTACAACAATATACTAAGGAGTTTTCTTTGAATTAAACCTTGTCTTTTTTGGGGGAATTTCCTTTAATGAATTTGTGTCTATTAAACTGCGCTTCCAGTGTGTTGCTGAAGAGGTCATGATGAATTTTGAAACAGATTTTGTGTCTCTTTCTCTAACCCTCTCCATGCACCCTTTTTGTACTTTTTTGAACATTAAACCAAACACTGGAATATTCTGTTATTTTGCACATTAAAGACAAAAGTTACCTGAAATACATCACACTGAAGAGTAACATTTTCTCATTGCAAAAGAGTAAGGCTTAACTGGCAAATAACCAGCTGGTTGGTGAATGTAAAGATTGGTGCTATAATCCCTTCTCTCTGTTTAATCTCTCAGACAGTTTCCTGCCCACACCTCAACATGGATGAAATTGCTTTTCCTCCCCTGTAAATAGTTGAACTGACTTAAAGATCAGGGCCCTTGAGAGCCAGTGGCTGCAATGAGCGAAACACCTTTGTCTCTCTCGTCTGTCTGTCCTTTTCCTCTTCCTCTCTTCCGAAGAAGACAGACCTCTCTTCCCTCATCTGTGTTCCTCTAACACGCAAGTCCTGATACTACAACACTCTGTAACCCAGAGGCATTTATCATATTTAGGAAAACCTTTTTTTCACTTATGTATTATGGAGTGTGCCACTGGACGGATTGTAAGATTTTTCAATTGTATAATCAATTATTATATTTATACAATAGATTATGAATTAAATTAATTATAAATTGGTTAATTTAATTTGAATTTAAATATGCACTGAAAGCTCCAACTAAAATGAACAAACAGGTAAAATAAATTAAATTTGCCATTTAAACACTGGCTAAATCCTCCCCCTAAACAGCTATTGTCCAATCATGACAAGTGGAACTAGGCATGACAAGCCACTGAAGCTTTAGATCTCTCTGCCTGTTGAAGAGATGTGCATGCGGCTGTAGTAAGGTGCCATTTTTTTCCCCTCGCCAAAACCCAAAACACAATAGTAAGGAATGGATTAAGTGTTCACCTGCCTAAAATGTCAGCTGCAGCCCTTAGCATGTTTAACTAACTAGCTCACCACCTAACATAGTGAGTGTTACTCACAAGGACACGGAGCATATCATTAACTAATTGCATTAGTTTGGTTACAAGTTATGTAAAAAACAAAAAACAAATGCATATTCACGACTGGCGCCTCCACTGTGAAGGGTTTCGGCTAATTACCTTCTCTGTTTTGCTCTTTATTTTTGCAAAACTCTAGTCTTCATCCTAAAAGCCCTGAAACGTTAAAAGATAAGGGGGCGAACTGTCAGTTTATAACTAATTTATACTGTGTTTAAATGATGAATTGACTTTAAATTTGACTTTTTGTTATTCCCTTTGCTTATGTTTTCCTATCTTTTTCAATGTCACAATTCATTTGTCTGTTTACACTCTGCATTTCTTGATCACCTTAATTTGAGGATATTTTCAGTCTGAAAAAGATGAAGACTAATCACAGAGAGACAACATGAGCCCTCTTTGGCTGGCTGAATTGGCAGAAGTCTGGCCTGTCTATTTAACTTTTTTTTTCTTTTGGTGGAAAATTGGGTTCATGTCTTTAAATTAAAAAAAGCTACAAAATGCTAGCTGAACACAAAAAATGAACTAGAAAGGCATTCTGAGAGCGCAGACCTCCGCCAAGCCAATAGTCTTCTATGATATGCAATCTGCAAGTTCAGATCAAGTATAGGTCTATCAATTAATAATTGCTTTTTGAAAAATGTCTCAGTTGTTAGGTATTATAAGTTACCACTGGGAAAGTCTAATATTCTGGTGACAGATTCCAGGCTCCATATTTTGTACCATTAGTTGGTTTATCTCCTACACTAGGTACACTATGTCAATGTGATCAAACCATGTATCAAAAAACCAACCACATTTTTTTTTATGTACCCTATCTGTTCATATCTTGACATACATGCGTATGTATGTGTGTGCATTGTTCTGTTGTGTTTGCAGGCACGTGGTTATACAAATGCTGGGTACATACAGTATCGGGTGACAGTTCAGGCCTCATTTCTCCCATTAGTAGGATGACATATCTGGATGAGAAAAGTGTATATAGTAGAGAATGTTTGAGTGTGTGGCAGGGAGGTGAGGTTAAAAGCAGTGAGGGACAATGGAGAGGTAGAGACATGTATACTGGAGATGACAAAAGAATAAAGGGAAGAGGAGAGATATGAGACTGAGGAGCGGCAGGTTGGGCTGGAAGGTTTTTTTTGGGGGGGGGGAGGGGGGGGGTGAAAAGTAAAGTAGACTAGGTAAGTGAGGGAGAGAGAACAAATTGAATGGGAGGAAGAAAAAAGGGGAAGAGATACTGGAAGAGACAGATTGGATAGCAGTAAAGATGGAGGCACTTAAGGATGAAGGTGAAAGAGAGAGGGGGACAGACAGTGAAAAAGGGAGGGTAAATTGACTGCCGCATGTCACATGGAAACAGTCCCTAATTGGCCAATCAGCCGACCCCAGATTGAGCCTGCCGTTTTCTCTGACACTGCAAGAGCACCTGTACCCCACTGACAGGCGCTCACACACACACACACACACACACACACACACACATCTTCAAACATAACACCTGCCACCATTAACACCTCTTCATCTTCTCCTTCCATTTCTGACATATACTTTTAAGAAAGATCTCTGACAGCAGGGAGCTGACAAAGGGGGAGAGGGAGAGAGGAATTGAGAGACAGCAAAAGAGAGACAGAGAGAACCTTTTTCTTTTTACCGAGACTAGGTGGGAGTAGCATAAGTCACCAGTTTCACTCCTCAGCTGCTCCCACCAGCAAGGTAACCTTTGCATATAATATTAGAAAAAAAATATAAGACATAAAACATTTCAAATAAACATTTCTGGCTTCAGTGTAATAATCTGTTGTAATTTATGTAATTTAGTCAGATGTCACAGGAAGTTCAAACGTAATTATATGAAAATGATCATTTTCATCACATTTCTTTATGGAAGGTTGTGGAACACGTGGGTTCAACCATGATATTAAAGATCGTATGTTAAACTATTTTCCCCAGCTAGTTATTGACTTTGTAGTGTAGTAATGAGCTAAATATGCTAAATGCTACAAAGCCTTTTAGCCTATTTTGGATCATTGTTTTGGTTTTCCAGCCCCAATTCCATTCAGTGAAAAGTGCCTAGCACTATAAAGACAGACACAAAAATGAGGAGACCTGTCGCTGTCTCAGCAACACACTCTCACTGGACCGCTGGTGTGGTTTCACTGCAGTGCTGCAGATGTTGCTTTCAAAACAGACATGTAAAGGAACTTACACATGAATCCATGAATTAAAAGTTAAAACTGAAATAAAACTTGTCATGCGTTATCTTTGGTTATACAGCATCTCTGATGTCATGTTAGCTAGCTAGAGCCAACATATCAAAGTAAATGTGGTAAATAATGTGGAAATGCAATGTGTGTTTGAAATGGGAAACTCATTTATGTAGCAGTTGTCATCGTTAGTGGCGGGGTCCGCCTTTCCTACATGGGATTTAAACTACAGGAAAAAATTCATGAATGTTCTGGACATAAAGCTGAAAACAACAGCTGTTACTTGACGTTTAGATGACACATTTAATATTTCAGCTCACCATTTGTAAATGCACAGTACACAGTATGCCCACAAGCCTTATTTGATGCCCAAAGTGGGTAAAACACATTTTAAAAGCAAGGCTGGGACCTATATCATTAAAACACACTTTACCCCTCGTGACCACAGGTGTTGCCAAATTAAGCAAGTGCTGAAATCTTAGTGCTGAGGTTGAAACTAACCTTAAAACTATTCTCTTTGGTTTTGTTGTATCATAAATTATTTCCAGCTCACTGCTGATGCTTTGAAACTTAACAGTGAACTGTGTTAAGTTTCATTATTTTACACCCAGTTTCAGTATTCATGTTTGGAATAGGACATGGCATTTTTTCTACAGGTTTAAATAATGTAACACTCACGAGCTGGCATGTTTGACATGTGCTGTAACTGGCAAAAACATCACAGACTGGCTGTTATCTTTGTGCAACTCAAAAACACGTCCAAAATAGCTTTACTTGTTTACTTGAGGAATACATGACACCATGCTCGAGCTGTAGTACAACATGAAGGATCCTCAACTAGACAAGAGAGAGGCATTGTTGTTAGATTGTTTGATTCTTTGCTATTGGGAACACACACACACGCACACACACACGCACACACACACACGCACACACACTCACACACTCACACATACAAGCAGTGGTAAGAATGAGGCAGTACAAGCACACCAAGGGTTGCTATGATCTCTGGATAAATGGCCTCTGGTATCACTTTACTCCTCTGAATGTATGAACACACACAAACACACACACACAAAGACACACAACAGATCTCCATACTGTTACAAAAGGTGGACGAATAATTCTGAAATACGTGGAATAAGCACAGACGCATGCTCCCCTCTGCCTTCACACATACACAAACACAGACACCCACACACACCAAAGGGAGATGAATTACTGAGTGGATGGGATCTGACGTAACCCATAGTGGAAGTAGGTCACATGGGGGGAGACAGGTCATCAGGGAAATAACACTGCAGTTGCACTAGCTTTCTCTCTGTCTGTACCCCCTCTCAGTATCATTGTCTTTTTTTCCTTTCTCCACTCATCCTCTCTATCTCTCTTATTTTTTATGTTTTTTTCTTATAACACTTCAGTTTCAGTTATTTTATCAGCAGGACTCTTAATGGCAATAATGTTGCTAAAGCAGTATTCAAAATGTGAGATTTTCCCACTGTGTGCAAATTAAACAAACGAGATGCAAAATGTTTATTAGGGCTCTAGAGGTGCAGGTAGGTTTATTCTTGAACTTCAGACCGAGCTTGGCGTGTACATGCTTACAGTCTTTTTGCTAGTCAACTAGGCTGGCCTCGTTGCTCTTGTTCTGTAGGTAACAAATAACATGAGATTGGTATCAATTTTCTCATCTATTTCTCCACAAGAAAGTTAATGAACCTATTTTTTTCAAAATATTATATATATATATATATATATATATTTCTCTCATATGTCTGTTCTTAGTTGCCTTTGACAGACACCATTTCCCACAAGCCCAAGACCTTCACAGGTTAAATGTCACCAACTTGACATATAGGCCTCCTGAATTTAAACCCACCTTCATTTATTTTAGACAGTAGAGATTACATCGAAAAAGTTGATCTAAAAGCAACAGTTAGTGTTAAATCTTCATGGGAGCTATTTTGTTTTTTTTTGAATGATAACAAAATTAATCCTCATTTATTTTAAAATCACACAGGATTAAAATTCTAACAGCGGGTGCTGTAGAAGATTCCGATTTGTCTTAAAATATGTATAGTAAACCCCAGGAACATGTTTCACTTTCTCAGTAAGACAGATGAAAGGACCTCTCTGCGCTCTCCTTTCCCCCTCTGTCTCTCTTTTATGCATTTTCTCCAAGTTAAAATACAGGAACAACCTGAACCTGCATCAAATTCTATCTTCACCCTCATTATTCTGTCTAATACATTTTTTTACCTTTGCATAATTTACATTCGGCACAAAGTCACAACCCACAACAAAGCAGTCTCCTCCAATTCCAACTGAGACACACACACGGCCAGATACACCAGTGTGACTGTCTATATGCATGCAGTAATTAAGCCATCTGGATATCAAACTAGCTAGCTTAGCCTCAGGGTAGAATGACAGCAGCGGCCTGGTGTGTGTGTGTGTGTGTGTGTGTGTGTGTGCATGTGGCATTCATGTGTATGTGTGTGTGACTATATGATGTGGCATAAGGCCAAGCTACTGGCTGCAGCAGTGAGATTCTGTCTTTAGTCTCTATCACTCTGCACTAATCCAATTGTCCAAAGAGAAAGAGAGAAAGAGAGAGAGAGAGAGAGAGAGAGAGAGAGAGAGAGAGAGAGAGACGGGGTAAAGAAAGAGGGCGTCAGTGAGAGAGAGCATTCTACAACTGGCTGCTCTCCAACTCTAAATGGCAAGCCGGATGGGGATATCTATTAGAGGGTGAGAGTACAGCAAACACACCCAACCACCCCCACACATGCAAATACACACACACACACACCCACACACACACACACACACACACACGCAAAGACTCACACTAACACGTCCATCAGCTTCACACAGCCACATAAACAAGCACTCATTCACACACCTCCACGCATTACAGTCACAGCGATGGGTGCAGATGCATGCAAAAGAATAAAAATGAATAAAAAAATCCCAGAAGTTTCTGGCTGCATCAAATGGGACACAAACCTGTAGATGCATAAACCAATGCATCTACAAATGCAATTACAATGACAAAATGACTTAACACGTTTCCTCTCTCTCTACAGCTCTTCAGCAGCCCTGGTTGATGGTGTGGCAGTATCTTAAGGTCTGAGTGTTGTGGAGAGCATATCCCCTGTTGTTGGAAGACAGGTCCCACAGTGCCATCTGCTGGACAAATCCTTTCCTAATGGCTTCACAACATGGTCACGACACTCACAATGGAACATCCCATCAGTCAATATTAATCTGTGCTTGTAGAATAACATTTTATGTATATTGTAAAAGAAAGGGTTAGATGTGTGACTTTGTGTCATAAAGATTTGTTCAGGTCATACACAGTTTTCAAATGGAGTGAGACTTAACTGCAGGTGGAGCAGGCCGTCTCCAGAGCAGACATTTTGGCTCTTCAAACGCAGGTGTAACTAATAACGTGGCTGATTGCGTCGCATTGATTGCTGTGGCAGAGCCGCCGGTAATGTCATTAGGAACACCTGTGCTTTTCCTGTTTGGACGAGTCAAAATGGCTGCTGTGGAAACGCTCCGTGCATCCGATTCATCTAATAATGTTAAAGAAACAAGATGCTTTTACAGTTACACATTTACACATGGTTGCTATTTTAAAGGCTTTGCAATCTTTTTAATAAAAAAAAAAAAAAAAATGTAAAGGTTATTTTTTGGCCTTTTACAGCGTTCTTTCATAGCGATGGTGGGAGGAAAGTCAGGGAGAGAGCAGAAAGGTGGCATGCAGCAAAGGGCTGCGGGTTGGACTCGAACCCCGGCCACTGCCATAAGGATTCAGCTTTAATGGTGTGCTAGTGAGCTGGCAGGCCGCCCCTAATTTTGACTACTTTTAGGAATCATGCCAACAAAAGTTAATTGCTGACAGTGTATAGAAGGCTTTGAAACAGCATATAGAGCCTTTTGTGGGCAAATACTACTTTCATAAAATATAACTGAACACTTAACTCAGGGGTTCTTAATCTGGGGAACTTGTCACAAGATAGTTAAAGGAATAAGACAAAATGATATAGTGCAAATTATTTAATTTTAAATGTATTTTTTCCCCTAACTTTTCTCTGTTTTCCCTCTACAAATCCTTCAAATGAAACAATTTGAGAAGGAAAACACTTGGTTGGTTGAACTCCTCCCGCCCAAACTACAGTAGGCAATAATCTGTGAAGAGGGGCCATAGCACATACTGCTGTGTTGTGAGGGATCACAAGTCTAAAAGGTTGAAAAAACCACTGACTTAACTGAATAAATAAAATATATCAAATACTTAAAACTGCTCTGTTTGGTATCTGGTCTGAATTTACTGACATGAGGGGGACCCGTGACCTTTTTTGTGGCTGCAGCCTTGCACACCACGAAACAAAAATATTTTAAACATTTTAACGAGTGAAAAGACAAGTGATGCCCATCAAGCAAACATGTCAGTCAAGTCAATAATATGAATGCCCCTATCTTGCTTTAAGAGCCCTCTGTCTTTCATGGTGGGTGTGAACACAGGAAAAGTTTGGGAGGCACCGGCATATCTAAACCATCGTCATCTTCAGCAATTTCAACCTGATGCTAAAACCTAAGAAGTTCTGTCCTTTTCATTTTTTCCAATTGTGAGTCGCAAAAAGGTTGGTATTGAGGTCAAGCTAGCAGGTAGCCTGACAATCAAAAGAGGGACAGTCTCTCACTCACTGCTGCACTCGCTGTCAAACCGCGTGCAAATCCTCATTCGAAAGGATTGGCAGGCTGGTGGCCAAGAAAGCCCCGGCAGCACACATCTGCAATTAAGAAATAAGAAATGAGAAGAGAAAGATTTTTACAGAACTGGACCACCTTTATATGAAATTCCTTAAACAATAAGGTATGAGACACACAAGGCATTCCATCATGGCAGCTTTATCACAGTGGCTTGTTGTGGCACACACAACACCTGAGTTCTGTTTAAATTACAGGCTTGCCAATATCCTGTTTCCCTGACACTCGTGCTGCGCGTGTGCGCTCAGGGTCACTGTGGCGTGTTTGACTTCAGATGCGGGCCAACTTCATGCCCGCCGACCCAACAACCCTGCATAACACAAGCCTTTACCTTCTCAATTTCCTGCCATAACGACCATCAGCAGACACAGTACGAGGTGAGGGGGGAGTTTGGAGCTTGTCGAGACTTTCAAGGTTTGTCTGAAACAAGCCCAGGAAATAAGCCAAGCTTTAACAGGAGCATCTTAACACTGGTGATAACAAGGAAACAATTAGCAAAAATAATGATAAGGGAGGAATCAGACAGTGAAAAGATTGAGCTGAGATGAAGCAGAGAAGAAGATTGCAAATTCAAATGTCCATGGGGGGATTTGGATGTGTGTGTGCACGTTTGTGTGTGAAGGACAATATTTATGCGTGTGTGTGTGTGTGTGCATGTGTGTCTCAAACAGACAGATGGACAGACAGAAATAGCCAGGAGATATGGAGGTATGCAGGGCGAGAGAGAAGATGGAAGAGAGCAGGTTTCAGAATGAAAATGAGGGAAAGGCAAGTGAGACTGACAAACAATTTAATGGTGGATTTGCTAAGACAATAATAAGCCGGAGTTCATATTTCAACATCATATCTGTGCCACTGTTGTATTTGTGCAAATTTAATTATCTGAGTGGTAATAAATGAGCACTACTGGATCTTCACATGGTGTGTTTTTTTTCTATTACACACACCATTACCCTATGCCAAGGAAATTTCTTGTTGCTAAAGATCATCCATCGTGTATTGCCAATCTAATTTTCAAATGACACACACTTGGTGGAATACATCCCGCTTATGCTGGAGGAAAATCTGAATTTTCTTATATTACCCAGGTTCATATTGCTGAAGCTGAACTTCGTCAAAGGAGTAATTATTATATTATTATATTGGGAATGTAACTCATTCGCTTTGTCGTCGAGTTTTAGATGAGAAGATTGACACCCCTCTCATATCTTATATTAGCATAGCATAGACTGGAAACGGGGGGAAACTGCCCGCCTGGCATACAAGTCAGGCCTCGATCAGGCTGCTGGATTTTCTTCCAGTCTTTATGCTAAGCTACGCCTGCAGCTTCATATTTACCGTACAGATAGCCTGTGAGAGGGCTATCAAGCTCGTTCATCTAACTTGAAGCATATTTCCCAAAACTGTTCCTTTAAAGCGGTGACAGCCCGGCATCGTCTCACGGCCTGTAGACGCTCAGCTCACTGCGCTTCACGAGGCTGTAATTTAGCACATAGCATGCTTTACTTTCCTTCACTCACTTACAGCCAGTGCTTGCTGTTTATTGAGGCTTGGCCTCTTTAATGATGAAGACAAATGAGTTCATTATTAAGTGTTTGCATGTGCATGTGATATTAAGAGTGTGAATGTGTGTGTGTGTGTGTGTGTTTTTTCACGTGTACATGCATCTGCCGGTCCACTGTTTTCATGTGTGTCTATAAGTGTGTGTGTGGTCTTGTGAATGTTTGTGTCTATTTAGTGCTTGTGTGTGTGTGTGTGTGTGTGTGTATGCAAATTCTAACCTTTACCTTGTTAAAGCTCTGTCTCATGAGGTTAATTGCTTCATTTAGCCTCAGTTGTTGAATGTTCCCTCTTTTAAACGTGACTCAACATTCTATTTTCTCTGCACTGTGTGTGTGTGTGTGTGTGTGTGTGTTCTTGCTCATGAGTGCCTCATCTCCAAGTTAAGCCCTCATGATCACCAGCAAAGTTCTATTTAATTGTATTACGAGTCCATATGGCTGCGGTGTACAATCATGCTTTTGATTTCTCATGTGCAGCTATTATCAGATGCTGTTCATTTGCTAAGCATATTTTACCATAAGCGTGATGCTTTCATGGATGAGAGAGACATTGAGATGGAGAATTCCTGCTCCGGAACTAAATTAACGCTTAAACGCATTTTAATCTAAAGAGATCATTTGGGAATAAATTCATAGCTAATGGTGTGTTTATTAGCAGAGTCATGCATGTGAATTGTGGTATAATGAAGCTCGGGGAGGATGTGCCAGGAAAGCACATAGCAGGTTTTTGGCTGTGCACACAAAGTGTGCTGCAGTTCTGGTGCTAGACATTAGGGGGTGCTAAGAGACAGGGGGGCAAATGGAGAAGCACTTAGAGAGGTAAACATATGAGAAATTATTAAAGGAAGTTATGAAATCTCAAGTGTGTCAAGGGCCAATAATAATTTTCAGACTGTTATGAATCCTTCCACTTTATTTATCATCCAATGGTCACAATGTCACCGTACAAAATCAACTTCCAACATGGAACTGCATTGGAATGTGATTATTTTTAATACGCACACACACATTCAATAACAAAATTAAATACAGTTGTTTTATAAAATAAACAGGGCAGAGGAAAAGAGACACATTACGTGATATTAAGACATGCAGTGACAAATATAAAAAATAGACATTTGATTTCTTTTTCTGTACAAACATACATGGACACATATAAATATATAGAAGTAAAAAAGAGTGTATTTTTAAAATACAAAGGTCAAATTGTACAGTTACATTCCATAATAACAAAACAGGAGACATAGCACAATATTCAAGTGAGTTTGCCTTTTTCCACAGACACTGTACAATATTGTACACTGTAAAAGCAGAAATTAGATCACACAACTGTTGGTTTCTCCCTGTGGAGTCTGTTCACGCTGCTGTAAACATTACAAATGAAGAAAGGGTACAGTTTTTGTTGGCGGATTTCCGTTTGAAATCACTCATTCGAGCAACTTTCGGAAAGACTGTAATAACAACGGAGCAATCTGTTCTTGGAGCGCTCGCTTTGATGCCTTTAAGTCACCTCAATCACAACTTCAGTGCCGTGCTTTACTTTTTCTCTCTGAGTCTCTCAGCACTGAGCGGAACAGAGGATATTTGGTAGAATAAACAAGACAAGCATTACAGTGAACAAGAGACACTCATCATAAAGTTTATATATGTTGGCACAAAGAACAAGCATTTGCCAGAATGCGGTGAAATGGGGAACCATGCTATGCCTTGTCTAATTTTCTCTCTAGTTCTGTCTGACGTCCTGCAGCAGTTTGTTGATCTCGTGGACCAGCTCGCTAGCGTCCATGCCGGCCTCGTGGCGGCTCTCGCTGCGCTTGCCACCCTGGTGGCCCGGATGGAAGACGCCGTCAAAGTCGTCTTCCTCGTAATTCTCTGGGATTTCCTCCATGGCTGGCAGCCATTTCAGGTGCGGCGGCTGTCCATTGGTGGAGGCGGAAGTGGAGGCGGAGGGTGAGGAAGAAGAGGAGGAAACATTGTTGGCTCCCACTGATCCACTGCCTGGATTTAGATAGTGGGTATTGGCCGCCCATGCAGCCACACCTGGGGGGTAAGCGGGACCTTTTCCACCTGGTAACAACCCTCGCCGGTTGTCCTGAGGAACAGCATTGTTACTATGGTTACCAGCAATGTTGCCACCACGCCCGCTGCCTCTCTCAGTGGCCGACGAGGATGAGGGGGGGCTTGTTTCAGCGCACTCTGTGTACGTGTCCATATTAGGGGGGAGGAGCCGCTGGAACACGGAGTTCATCTCTGTGAGGAGGGAGCCAGCCCCTCCTCCAGCCGCACAAGCGTCACTTCCTCCTCCGGCGACAACTGCCCCGGCCCCCGCCTCTTCCATCCCGGACTCCTTGCCAAAAGTGGAGAAGCTCTTGCGGTTCTCTGAGTCAACGGAGGACTGGTCATCGTCCAGCTGGGGCTGCTGGGAGGACTCCTCCCCGGGGATGTACATATTGTTGCGGTAGTCAGAGGAGGAAGCGGGCGAGGAGAGGGGGGGCATCCAGCACTGGTCAGAGTGTCCCAGGACGCGACATTCATCCGTGCACAGTCTCATAGCTGTAACAAAAGAAGGACAGAGAAAAAGTCAGGGGCAGCAGGAGAAAACTTTTTTTAATGCCATATATAGTACACGATAAACAGAATAATAAATAGAGACGAAAACAGGGAATGACTGCAAAACAAAACAACTCAGATAAATCACTTCTTATACAGAAGTGGGTTTTGTTAAAAATGGAACAAAAAATTTCAATATACTTGAATAATACAAGTCATAAACCCTTAGACTGCGGTAAGGAAGGTGAGGTAGTGTTATCTTTAAAGAGATACACAGTTCAGCAGGAGGTCAAGATGCTGTTTTTTTTGCATGAAAACAAGGGCTGACAAACCATAATGTCTCACGCCGTCAGCATACAAAGCTCCACGAAAAATACCTATTTAATATTTGATATGGCAGTGCTTCAGTCTTTCATTAATACCAAAATCACAGCTCAGCTTGGTAACGGTTAGTTTTCTCTCCAGATCACTTCATGTTCCTGCTTGGAGGACCAGACTGGTGAAATTTACAGCTTACAGCACCAATATCCAGGTAGTGCCAGGTATGAAAACAATCACAGGAACTAGATAAATAAATGAATAATTGCAAGATCCCACCCAAATGGCATTACAGGCAGATGTTAATGTAATATGTGGCTGCTCTGCCAAGCATGTCCGCATCTCACGACTAGGCGGCTGAGGCAGGGATTTGCTTGTTTAGTTCTTTTATCATATCTAGCATGAATAGCCACATTTGCCCATCTAAATAGAAAAATCTAAACAAATTAAATCTATTGAAGAGAAACAGGGATAATCCTCCCTCTCGGCCCATTATCTCCTTCCCCTCCCCTTTTTTTTTTCATATTAGCATAAAAGATAGAGGAAGGGAAGGGGAGGGAGGAGAGGGGGGCAGCACCTCTAAGTCTTTCTCAGAGGGAGGAAAAAAAGAAATGTCTACCACCCCTCCCTTTATCCATCTCAATAAAGATAGAGAATACATTAACAGGTACAGAGGACAGAGTAAGAGAGAGAGATAGAGAGAAAGAGAGAAAGAGACAGAATAACATCATTCTAAAAGCAATTACTATGAATTCTCCTCAGCTCAGACATGAAAGCGCGCCACTGTCACTCACCGGGGGGAAAAAAAGAGAAAGAAAAGAAAAAGGAGGAAGGGAAAAAAAAAAAAAAAAACAGCACACTGAGACGCATACCGATGAGTGACAGGCGACTCATCTCCGCTCCAGGGAGGATTTTACAGACACGACTCTAACTTAGGGGCAGATAACACACACACACGCACAACCACACACACAGTAACACAAACAGCCAGACACACTGTAACCTCTCTCAGTGTGATAACGAGCGTGGAAATGAGGGCTGTGTGGAAGAATGGGGCTGAGCACAATGGGGATTGTGTTGGCAACAGGGTGAATGGAGTGGCTGTATAGGTAGGCGTTCAGACAAATAATGGGCTTAGGCCTGATGCTGTCCATGGTGCTGAAATTTGTCAGGCAAGAGGGACATTACAGGGCCGGGTGTGGTTCGGTCTCAACTCAAGTTATGTCTCAGAATGTGAGAAAAACTGATCAGGAAGAAGAATCTTGTGTTCTTCAGTGATTTCAATTGGCTCAAAGTAAATCAAATCCAGAACTGAACTTTAGCAAGTTAAGACTAAGTGGAGGTGTGATTGTGCTCTGAAGCTGAGGTGCTAGTTGAGTGTCAGGTTATGCTATATAAGGTGTTTGGTATGTGACACTGATGAGTGGAGCCAATTGGCAAGAAAAGTGAAAACAAAAAAAGTGTGTGTGTATGTGTGTGTGTGTTGGGGGGATAAAAAGAGTGGTTGTGTTTCCACGCAAGTGCTAAGAATAAAGGAGGCTGTCAGAATGTGGTGGGTTACATCACCACAAGCTCACCTGGGTGGAGTCGGTGGTGCATTTCGAGGTGTATCAGGTCAGAAAAGCCCTCCCCCAGCAGCAGTCTGTCCACGGGGGATTCCCGACCCATGTCACAGTCACTGTCCCCCGCCTCGCTGTCCCCACGGCCACTGTCCTTCAGGCTGAACTTGTCCATGTCTTGTAATGCATACCTGGGGAGGATTACAATTACATATGGGTATCAATCAGTCAGAGTATCGGTTTCGAAGACTACATTTTGCAAAATACAAAGCAGAGTGCATTCTGTTTTGCAGGCTGCGAGGATCAATCCGTCCTTAGAGAAGACTAATGATGAATAAATCCGTCGTATAAAACTTAAGGCTGCTCCTTGAAACCTTCAAATCTCTAGACGGGGCTCGGCCCATAAATCCTACATGCAGGTAGAGCTCATCAATAAATCTATCACAACAGCCACTAGGGGCATCAATAAATCTATCATCTAGAGATCATAAGGGGATATTATGATGAAGGTAATGATGGATGCACCCTTTACAATTTCAGCCCAATTTTTTTAAGAAGAGACGTACCAAGAAAATTGTTGTGACAGTCAGACAAATGAGTTGCATACTTTTGAACTGAATGACATTGGCATGATAACAACTGGAATATGAAAAAATACATTTACACACCATCAAACCATGATCTACATGTAACTGACCAACTGACAGTTCACAACAGGTTGTTGGAACATGTAGTACACAATGAAGAACACGTGGTTTAAAAAGGAAACAAAAGATAATCTTTTAGGGGAGGTGGGGACTGTGGGATAGGTAAATTACCTGTAGCTGCGGGAGTATTTGTTGCCACGGAAACTGGGTCTGGGCTGGTACTGGCCCTGATGGAGCATGGACAGAAGCTGTGAGACTTGCTACATCCAAAAATAACAAAACAAACAAAATAAAACAAACAAAAAGAAACAGAAAAGGGGGGATGAATAACAGATGGGAAATTGAGGAGAAAAAAAGAGAGAGACAACACAGAAGACAAAATAATGGATGAGTAAACACAAAATGGATGATGGAAAGGCTGCTAAAAATGGATGAGACAAAATGGATGACGTTAAAATAAAAAAATGGGAGTGGGTTCTAAATGAATATGGAGACATATGACTGGGGGGTGAGTCGTGGTTATGGTGGAGGTAATGGGGACAGGGTGTAAACAAGGTAAAGACAAAGACACATCCATAATCATCAACAGTTTTAATGAGAGTCAGTTTGAACTACCGGGCAGTGTTGATTAAGTCACTGTCACATATGGAGATTAGTTAATTTGCTCAAACGGAGACAGCTGTGTGAGGATGAGAGGGCTGGTGAGTGTGTGTGTGTGTGTGTGTGTGTGTGTGTGTGTCTGTGTGGGTGTGTGTGTGTGTGTGTGTCTGTGTGGGTGTGTGAGTGAGTGACAAAGTAAGAGAGAGAGAGAGAGAGAGAGAGAGAGAGAATTTGGAAAGGGGCTGTGGAACCACATTTGAAATTTCTAAGAATAATTTGCTTCTGTGTGTGTGTGTGTGTGTGTGTGTGTGTGTGTGTGTGCGTGTCTGTGTGTGCGCGCTCACCTCCACTGGTGGAGTTGCGTGTGCCAGTTCCAGGGCAAAGCTCTCTGGAATGTGATTGGACGAGATGGTCACCAGGCTGTTTAACGATTGGCGGCTGTGGTGGTTCTGCCGGCTCCCCATCTGGGCTCGGTCCATGGGGGGCGTGGTTGACGGTGAGCGGTGGTGAGCTCTGATTGGCAGGGTGCCGTTCACCGTGGGGACCAGGGTGATATCACCTTTGTGGATCTGCCGCGAGGGCTTCTTGGGATGGTGCTGGTGGGTCGACTCGGCAACCCGGCAGTTGTAGGAGTGTCTCGTGTCCTTCTTCTCCCGGTTGCAGCGAGCCGCAAACACCACCATGATGACCAGGAGCACGGCGCAGATGGCCCCCAGGGAGATGATGATTATCAGGGATGCATCGAGGGCCGACTCCCCCTGGTCCATCACCTGGACGTGGTTCTCCATGTTCTCATAGAGGGTGATTTTCAGCACCGCCTTAGCGCTGAGGCTCTCCCTTCCCTGGTCTCGGACCACGACCGTCAGCTCGGCGTGCTCATGGGGGAAGTTCTCCAGGCTGGCGTTGGCGTGGATTTCACAGGTTCTTGGGTCAATAATGAAGAAGCCCTCCTCGTTGCCACTGACGATGGAGCAAATGAGCTCAGCATTGACCCCCGTGTCGCGATCAGTCGGCCTGACCACGGTCACCAAGTGTCCAGCCTCGGTGAACTTTGACGCCGGCACATCAGCTGTGAAGTTCCACAGCTGGGGGACCACGATGACTGGGGGGTTGTCATTCTCGTCCAGAATGTTCAGAACAACTGTGGCGTTGCTGAGCAGGGGTGGCTTCCCTGCATCTTTGGCTTGCACGACGAAGGAGATACGACTAACATCCTCGCGATCGAACGTTCGCAGTGCATAGATGGCGCCGTTCGAGGGGTCAATGGTGACGTAGGTGGAGATGGAGCTCCCGTGAACAGTGTTCTCCAAGATGGAGTAGCTCACCTGTCCATTGCCGTCTAGATCAGGGTCAGTGGCCATGATGGAGGTCAGGTACGCTCCAGGGGCATTGTTCTCCGACTTGAAGATCTCATATCGCCCCTTCTCGAACCGCGGCGGGTTGTCATTTTCATCCGTTATGTGCACGGTGAAATGCTTGACGGTCGAGAGACTGGGGGTCCCCCGGTCCTCCGCCACCACCGTCAGGCTGAACTCTGACCTCTTCTCTCGGTCCAAAGACACGTTGGTCAAGATCATGTAGTTGTTCTCGTAGGTCTTCTGCAGTTTGAAATATCCTTGGCCGTGGAGTTTGCACTCGACCTCTCCGTTCAGGGCCGAGTCCAGGTCCTCCACCCTCACCAAGGCCACAAACGTGTCCAAGGGAGAGGCCTCGGATATGTAGGCTGCGTCCCCATTCCCCTGGGAGGACATGAGGTTGATGCTTATGTCCGGTTTATTGTCGTTCACGTCCACCACCTTGACCAGGATCTTGCAGTGAGCCGGCATGGAGTTCGGACCCATGTCCTGCGCCTGGACGTCGATGTCGTACGAGTTCACGGCCTCGTAGTCCACGCGCCGGACGAGGGTCAGGTGTCCGCTGTCCGGGTTCATTTTGAAGGTCTCCATGATTTTGGGGGACACGTGGCTGCTGAAGGAGTAGACTATCTTGGCGTTGGTGCCCTCGTCCGCGTCGGTGGCGTTCAAGTCAACGAGCAGAGTGCCAACAGATGAGTTCTCGGGCAGGTTGATGACATAGGAGGACTTGTCAAAGACCGGGCTGTTGTCGTTGGAGTCGGCCACGCTGATCTTGAGCAGGGTCGAGCCCGTCCTCGGGGGAACGCCCCTGTCAGAGGCCGTGTACTGGAGTTCGTAACCGGAGCGCACCTCCCGGTCCAGCTCCCTGAGCACCACCAGCTCGGCGTACTTGGCCCCGTCCGTCCTGGACTGGATGTCGAGCCTGAAGAAGTTGTTGGGCTCCAGCGCGTACGTGTACAGGGAGTTCTCCCCGACGTCCGGGTCCGTGGCGCTGTCCAGGGGGATGCGCGCTCCCACGGCCGCGCTCTCGGAGATCTCGATGGGGATGACGGCGCGGGCGAACTGGGGCGCGTTGTCGTTGATGTCCAGCACCTCCACGTCGACGTGGAAGAGCTGCAGGTGCTCCGTGGGGAGCGTCAGCACGTCGAATTGAATGGAGCAGTTGAGGTTCTTCTCGCACAGTTTCTCGCGGTCGATTTTGGTCCTGATGCTGATCTCCCCGTCCTGCTCGCGCACCGCCAGGAAGGACGAGCCCCCCCGCTGCATAGCCCTGAAGCGCAGCGACACCGAGCTCGGAAGTTTGGCCAGGACATCGGCGACGTCGTCTTTCAAACGGGCGATGACCGTGCCCACCTTCTGCTCCTCATAGATCTGATATTTCAGCGTCTTACCGGTGACGTGCTGTGTCGCCAGCGCCAAAACAGCCAGAACTTTGCACATTCTGCTCAGAAACACTCCTTTCATCTTCCCTGCCTCCATCTTCGCGGAAACCAAAAACGGATTTAGATAAAATACAAATAAAAAAAAAAGCAGTACAGGTCAAGTCCAGTTTTAAGTTACTAAACGCTGTTCTCCCTCAGTCAGCCGCTGCATCGCTTTCTCCGTGGAGCGAGGAGGAGGGAAAAAAAACCATTCGATTGGCCAATGCAAGCTCGCTCAACTTGCACCAATTTCCACAAAAGCATCCGAATGTGTTTTTCTGTCTCTCCTGCCTTGTCACACAGGTCTGAGAGCGGTGCGCCTCTCTGCCTCTCCTTCCTCGCTGCGTCTGGTCTGTGCGCCGTGCGCTCTCTCGCGCTCCCTCTCTCCGTTTGAGGTGCCTCCGCACACAGACTTGCCCAAAATAACCCGCCTCGAACCAACTAGTTGTACATCAGCCACGGCCGCCCCCCCCCTTCTTCACAGCCCGGGGAAAGACAAACGCTCCTTAAATCAAAAGCTGGCTGGTGGCCACTCAAACTCCAGAGGAGAGGGGAAGGAGGCGCAAGAGGGGAGGAAAAAGAGAAAGTGGGGGATAAAGGAAAAGAAAAAAAAAAAAACCCCGCCCCGTGGGGTTCACTCTCCCCACTTTTCAGAGTAACGATCGTGCCCCTACAATGGACAGGGGGAGAAAAAATAAACTGGAGGAGGAAAAACATTCATCCAGAAAGCTTACCCTGCCGTTTTTCCTCGCCATAAAACCACAGGAAGGTTTACGAGTTTCTCGCCTCGGGTCTGTTCTCCCCCAGACAGCTTGGAAACACAAAGAGTCTAAATTCTCATCAGACAAGACAAAGATAGTCACTTCAATCACCAGCATTGTCACCCGCCACCTTTAAAGCCGTGATAGGCACACTTTTGATGTATAACATATAACCCAGCCCCGCCATAACCAGCTGTCAGCACTCACACCTACTGTATGACTGACGCACCGGGTGCCTTGGAATTAATGTGCACGCATGCCAGCAGCTTATACTGTATCTAGTCTCTTTCTGCTCTTTGAAGTGGCAGCTGACGACCCCCTTCTCCATGCGCAGGCACCGAGGAGTAGATGTTTGGAGTGCACTATATATATTTTTCACATGCGTCTCATCTGTGGCTGTCTATGGGCGAGAGCATAAGCCGGGTAAGCTGTGTGGCGAATCGCGTAGAAAGGGAGCCGGACTCTAATGAATGCCTTTAAAGAGTTGGTCACGCCGAGCAACAGCTCTGTCCCCGTGCACAAATCTGTTCAACATCACTTCAAACTCCCCGCAGGAGGGTGTTTTGATAGCGAGCACAGCATCCAAAACTCAACCAGTTCGGGCATTTTTTTTTTTTTTTTAGTTTCCCAGAAAAAGGAGTCTCATTCATGTGCACGCACAGAGGCAGGGGGAGAAGCAGAAAAAGAGAGATGAAGAGACGCAGGAAGAGAGAGAGAGAGAGAGAGAGAGAGAGAGAGAAGAGAGAGAGAGAGAGAGAGAGATCTAAGGTTTAACAAATGTGCACAACTGGGACCGCGCATTCTGGAGACCATCTGGCGCGGTTTGTTTGGCACCGGGACCCGGCGATTACAGCCGACCAAACAAGACTCCAGCGGAGCCCCGAACCCCACACAACTGTGAGGAAATGAGTTGTCATGGGGGATTGCAGAGAGGCGAGCAGCTCTTCCAGATCCACTCACACGTTCTGCGTGTGCGTGCGCGCGGGTTGCGGCGCGCTGGTGTGTGCGTCAAAAGGCAGACAAAACGCGCTCAACTAATGGGGACTTCAGTTATTGCATTAACGGGTTACTAAACACCTCATGCATATTCACATCCAATGTTATAGCAGAAGTTGGAGATGAGACGCTGACTGTTGGTGACCATCTGGAGCAGGTCTCCAGAACTGTCCCGCTCACACTCGCTGATGCTGAGCAGTCCTTTCTCAGGGAAAGCTTTCAGAATCGTTTTTGAAGACCATCATTAACCTTAAGAAACATAGATAAATACAGAATCTACAAAAAAAAAAACAAATGAATAATTTACCACCAGCTGCTGCTGACTGTCTGAGATATGGAAAAACAGCCCTGGACTTGATGTTATCCACTTAAACCAGGTTATTCAGCGTGGGCTGATCTTTTAAACGCAAGGCATCTGCACAGCTTCTAAAGCTTTCTGCGCATTTGCCTGAAAACAATGGCTTATTAAATATTCCAAACGTGCATGGACACCAACCAGAAGCTCCCGTTTGAAACCCAGAGCCTTTAAATTGGCGGAAAACCTTTATTCCCTCTCCCGGTGTCTATTCATGGCCTGAGCCATGTCTGCAAAATGTTTGCATTCACCCCTCTTTTGCACATCTTTCACCATAGCGCGCTTTGGTATTTAAACAGGTTTGATACGGGCGCCCAACATTTCCATAGCTCCAAATGTTCACAATGCAGTAATGCAATTACTCCCTGCGTCCCAGAGAAGCTAATCACATTTGGAGAACAAAGTCAGCTCCGGAGTTTATGGAAGAAGGGAGCAAAAGAAAGAGACAGGAGAGGGTGGGGGGTGCACCGGGGTCTTAAACACTGCGCCGAATGAAACAATTAATGTATAGAGGGGTTTATAATCTAAGTAAAAAGCAGATGGAGGCTTAATACATTTAGGCACGCTACATAACCAGAGGAGCCGAACAAACATGGCCTTTCTGGCGCTTAAGAAGACCAATAATTGGGCTAAAAATATTCATCCTCTGCAGCAGGTGCAAAGAGAGCATCTCTCTGGGCTCTGGCAAGTTTTTGTTTAACTTCTCCGGCTTCCAGCTCCCCAAAGATACTTTTATTGATCCATAGGCGGCTCTGAAGCCCGGATCAGTGCAAATGCGTGCGATCAGCACAAACAAACAGCCCCGGCGCCTGGGCGCAGCTCTCTTCATTACTGCCTCTGTGTGTCCGCGCCTTGCAGCCATAAAGTGATAGTGTGAATTAAACGTCTGTCGCCAACATTCATGGCAATCTTCGCAACACCCCCCCCCCCCCCCCCCCCCCCTTCCCAGCCAACCCAAGTCAATAGGCGCAGCAGGTGGAGCGCCTCTGGACCCTGTGGTTCAGACTGGAGTCAAGAGGAATGCGTGCGTGCGCGCGCGCGCGTGCTGGTCGTCGGGTTGTAAAGGCACGCGAGCATCTGTCGCCTCGTCTGCCCGATCATTGTCACTCATTCAATTTGCAGCGATCTGGTGGATTCCATTCCAGGAGGGGAGGAGTAGGACCACAGAGGGACTGGGAGTTTGCTTTCACTGCTGCTGGAGGGAGAAGCTGATACCACCCCCCCCCCCCCCCCCTACACACACACACCCACCCACCCACCCACACACACACACACACACACAAACACCCCCATCAGAGCAGTGATTGTTATTCATCCGAGTCTCTTCTTGCCTCTTCTTTTGCTTTCATTAGGGGTCCATAGAGCTTTATTACTTTATGACTGGTTGGCCACCATTGTGTGTGTGTGTGTGTGTGTGTGTGTGTGTGTGTATCGGTGCGAGCAGACAAGAAGGAGTGCACTGCCTTGTTCTTGCTCACAGTGCATGTGGTGATCACACTCTGAGCGCAGCATATTGCAAGCGATGTCAACAGTTGGGCGACAAATTTATAGCCCGGGCAGAACTATGGGGCAGAGAAAGAATGTGTCTGGTCACCTTTAAAGTGGGCGCATTACTGCACTGCTCTGCCGGTCCCCCAGCCCAGCACCCAGTGAAAAGAACAGGCTGTTACTGCTTTTCTTTTTACCGACTTTACTGACTTATGCGGTGGGAGAGGTGTATAAAATATTCATACCTTTCCTCTGCAAGAGCAGTACAAAGTGTCATTTTAACTCTGGCATGGGTATACTGTACGGTTGACCAATGCATTTACTATTCTATTCTATTCTACTCTTGAAGCCCATGGTGACTGGGAGTTTGTGAACTGCCAGTGCTCGGCTTTGAGTTTTGGCAGTTAAATTTCCCCATTGGAACTGACCTTTTTCTGTGTTGTCAAATCAAATGAGAAACTCCTATTCTACTCCACTCCGCTCTATTCTATTCTATTCTATTGGTGTTTGTAGGACGGTGACTCTTGGTGTTTGTTTGCTTGACACGAAGGAGCATTTTGGGTGTCTAATCATCCAGTCATTCTTTCCTTGGCCTCATTCTCTCTCTCTGATTCATACCTAGCTGACTTTATGTGAGCGCTCGCACACACACGCGCACACACACACACACAAACACACACACAGACACATGCACGCAAGCACACGCGCGCACACACTTTATCTGACTGAATGGCACTGACAGCGAGGTGCTTTGCCCCACCAAGACATGGCACAGAGAAACACAAAGGCTTCACATGCAATCAGCACCACAGCACTCAGGACTGAACCTCTCTCGCTCTCTCTCTCTCTCTCTCTCTCTCTCACTGTCTGTAATTAAAGCTCATCCTCACGTTCAATAAGAAACGTTACTACTTCCTTATAATTACTTATTATTTCAGTGATACCTTGAAGAATAATTCCTGCTTATCGGAATTTAGGTCTTTTTTTTTGGTGGTGACCATCATTTCTATGGGTTTTGATAACATTGTACTCAGCAGAGTAGTTCTTGAGATCAAAGAGAGCAAAGTTGGCAAGAAACAAACGTTTTTTACTGAAATTGTGGTAATGTTTCTTCCACATTGTGCAGGTAATCTGTGTGTCCAGACAACACGGCATGTGCTGTAGGGGTGTTTGTTTGCAGCCTGTTTTTGTCATCTGACTGCTGATGTTGCTTGCCCAGTCGGTGATTTCACCGTACTTCAAGATCTCACCTGGCCAACCCTGATTAAACAAACGAGATGTAACATGTTAATGAGTGAGCTTCAGATGTGCCAGTAGGCCGTTGTATTACCTTTGGACAAAGACAGGCTAGCTGTTTCCCTCTGCCTTTGCTGCTTTATGCTAAGCTAGGCTAACTATCCCATGCATGTAGCTTCATATGGAACGGAAAGATACGAGTGGTGTCCACCTTCTCATTTAACTCTCAGCAAGAAAGCAAATAAGCATATTTTCCCAAAATGTCAAACTATTCCTTTAACTGTTGCTATTTCGTTGGAAGTGCCACAACGTTCTGTGTATCTGACAAATCTGTACCAACATCTCTACATCCTGTCACGCATCCACTGTCATCGCATGACTCCTGCAAAAAGGTTAGATTAATTTAATGTTGATTCAATGCCATTAAACTCGACCTATCAAGACACAGTGTCAATTGGATGCTTAGAAATATTTCCTTGAGTCTTTGATGGTGTCTTTGTGGAGATAAGAAAGCCTTTATAAAATGATATTGCAATTCAGCGAGGCAATATAAATTGCAAATGTATATTAATTAGGGGGGCACTTGAGAGCCCTCAGCTCCATATCCTTTCTCTAATGCTTTGCAGGAGTCACCTTGAATTAATGGAGAAAACAGAGTTAGTGCCTATTAGTCTAAAGGAGGAAGTGCTATCACATGTAAGACACACCCACCAGTCCCTCTGAGTGTGTGTGTGTTCACGCACGTGCCTGCCCGGGAGTGTGTACCTTCTTGCTTGTGTCGATGTCTGCGAGCACACGTTGCCGCGTTTGATTGACATGTTGTTGATTTGTTGGGGACTGCCTTTCCCCCCGATACGATGTCTGTCTACAGCTGATGACTGACAGCTAATTTGTGGTCCAGAGATTAGTGTTTTAGAAAAGGAACTCTCGCTGAGACATGCCGCATCCGACCCGAATTGGTCCCATTTGGTGCGATTTCTTTGACAGAACATGTGTGTCAGGCTGGTAATGAGGACAGGCCAAGTCTTTTTCACATGAAGGCGGCCATCATCCCCGAAATACCCGTTTTGAACACACAGCGACAGCCGCTTTTTGAACATGTCACTAAACGTGCGTGAACAGTATTGGGACATTTGCATTAGCAATACTTAAGACCACTTTTGATTGACGCGTAGACAAAGTTGTGCCTTTCTCTTGGCAGTGTGGTTCCGATTAAGAGCATGTAATGAGGTCGAGGTCATGTGCGCGTTGCCGCAAACTAAAGAAAATCAAAGAGTTTTGCGGGTGTTCCCATCATGTTTGAATTAGGAAATGTTAACTTGTAAGTAACAGTGTGTTAAAGAAGTAGAACAAATAGCGAACATCAGCCGCAGAGCACGCAGCCTAACTCAAACCAGAGATCCCTGGAGCACACATACATGCAGGCGCGCGCACACACACACACACACACACGCACACACACACATATAAGCACAACTTAACTAGCTCCAGAGACTTGCTGGCACACACCAGACTCTGACGGGTGTGGGTTCATATAGGAGGAAACCAGGCACAGAGAAAGCGCTGCAGCGCTGGCGGGTCTGTGTGACACAAAGCCCCCGTTGTTTCTCCTGCACACAATCCTAACAACTTGGATTGATTAGAGGTAAGAACATGAGCTGTAATAACACAGACCTATACTTAGGCTGCTCTGTTTAAAGCCCAGACATCCATAAAGCCTGCCTGTGTGTGTGCTCAAGTAAGGGCGAGCGCTTTCACGTGCACGCACGAGGCGATTTTCTGGCAGGGGTTAGGCCCTCACCAGAGTGTTACATGTTTAAGTGTCCCCCGGTGACCCACTTCCTGGGGTTGCACCAGATTTACGGTTCCTGAGGTTCTGAGAGCTGGCAGCTGTGGAATGGGGGAATGGATTGGGGGCGGAGGGGGGGGCATGATAAAGAGGAGTGGAAAGGGTTGAAGGGGCGAGGGAAAGGAGCAGGAGAGGGATGATGAAGCGACGGGAGCGTGGAAAGGTGGAGGCGCAAAAGTTGAAATATGCCGGGGCTCGATAAAAGTCTGGATGAAGATGCGGAGAAGTGCGGGGGGGGGGGGCTGGGCTGGTCAAAGAGTGGAGAAAGTAGCTGCCCAAAGGGAGGGTGGAGTTAAAAGGTGGGGGTTAGGAGAGAGCGTGGAATTGGACGCAGGGGGGAACAAAGGAGGGATTGAAAGCGTCAAGAGAAGAGAAATGTTGCGATGTTGGATGTGTGGGAGGGAGAGGCGTAGGAGTGGAGCAAAGCTGATAGAGGAGACGCTGACTCCTCCAGAGCACCCCCTGGCCCCTTAGATGTTCCTGATTAAAACCTCTTTCCACCCTCATTCGCACACTCCACTTCTCACCTTTGCTTAATGAAAATACAACTCCGGATTGATTTGTGACAACCTTGAGTTGAGTGCTGGGATGCTTGAATATATACAGGTGTGTGTGCGCTCAGTTGTGGTCTGCATGCCCCCCTGTGTGTTTGTGTGTGCGTGTGCACGCAGTGTTTGGAGCATCCATTAGTTACACACCAGTCTAGCCGCACCTGAGCTCCTGTTGATTTGGTTTGGAAAAAAAAAAAAAAAAAAAGAAAAAAGAAAGAAAGACCTTGGGAAAGGTTATACAAAGTAGGGAGATAAAGTGGATTTAGACAATCATTTCTTTGCCGGGATGCAGCGTTGTTACGAACATGAACAAATTGGCCCCATATTTCACAAGCTGTTGGACTCTATTGAGGAATGCTTAACATGGTGTTTCAAGTTTATGCCGGGGATTTGGGACAAAATCCAAACAGCGAACAGCAAATGTTCAATCAGCTCAGCAGGCAGCGAGTTGCAGAGGGTGAGGGGAGGAGAGGAGCACTCGCAACGGATGACTGGAAAGACAGACGAGAAATAGAAAATGGACAAAATATGGTCAAGTTGACTGAGGGGTGATGGATGGATCGAACGAAAGATGGATGGAAAAGGGACATTTCATGAAGTGAATCCAATCGTGGGCAATTTCACTCCTCATTCTCTTGACAATTAAAGTGAAATATTAAGTTTAATTTGGTTTCATCGGTTCTATTGCCTCACCTGAATGTATTCACATCGGCGCATGCATTACATTGGTGTTACAGTCAGTAGCTCGCACAGATATGGAAGAACTTTGACAAGAGATCATACTTCAAAACGTGTCATTTACAAACTTAAATGTTAGATCATCCGTGCTTATTAACCTGTTATTTTCAATCTGTTTGATCTCATCGTGGTTTTATGAGGAGAAAAAAAAGAGAGGCATCACATAAATGTCAAAAAATATACAATCTTATATGCAAAATGATTAGGGGTGTGTCAGAAAACTCAATGTGCTGTAAAGTGAGCATTAATTTGTTCACTACCTGAAAAAATGTAATTTGAGTCATTAAATCCATTTGTATTCTGCCTTATAAAACTTCTCTGCAGCACATGAGTAGTCGTAAATTCAACGTTCATCACCGTCGCTAATCATCACACGAGTCTTGTCAAGTCTGCATCACTCCTAGGCTGTTATTATCGGCTCCTCTCAGCTAACAAGCAATTAATTCACATCTGAGCTTTTTTTTTTTCTGTGCCAAATTAACAGCAAATGGCAAGGAGGCTCTCTCATGGTTTTAGTTTCGACAAACTCCAATACAAGAAATAAATAAATAAATAAAAAAAACAACAACCATGTTTTGCCGAAGTGCAAACTGTGGCTCCCAGGGGACCCATCAAAGGCAGGAGACGAGAGGAGGGAGAGACCTCCAGGAGTCCATGCACTGAACAAACACATGGTGATTCAAAGTGTACAAAGAAGGGTTACACTCAATCACATTTACAATATGAATTCAGAAAAATCAATAGCTACAAGCACATTCTGTTGATTATCATGCCCACAGTTTTTTCCTTTTTTGACACCGAGTGCACCAGCATGCATCATCATTAGCCTAATTAATTCCCACATGCACCACATCATCATCAACACCAGCTTTTGTTCACACTTGATTACTTTTATACAGCTACCTCGCATTTAACATCGTTCTCCCACACATTCCTCTTCAGTGAGCACACGAGGCAGCCCCGGAGGAGTGGTGGCTTTCATCTGTAATAAAAACAAGACAGGACACAGTGTGCTAATCAATAACCATTATCACAACTTCTCACCTGCTTCTGGCCTTGTGCTGTGCCTGCTCGGGTCTGGTGACTTATTCTGAGGAAATGCACATCCACATAAACATTACTATGAGGCTATATGTAATAGTTATATAAGGCACTACTATACACCTGTCAACAGTGGAACTATAGGAACTATATGCAAAACGATGCAATTTTAATGTTATTTATTGCCATATGTTTTATTATTAATATTACATTGATGCCACAGGAACACTGTTATAATGTCCTCTGAGGAAAGTGAGCAAATACAGCACAACCCAAAGAGTCACAATGTTCAAATTGAATGTAAATATTGGTTGAAATATACTGGAATTGTCCTTTAATAATTCTGATAATCTGATTATGTATTGATGAATTTGGTCCAGGGGGGCACTTTAGCCACCGTGCGTGAACCGTCCCTGGTGTGTGGCTCGGCCTGGGCTGTGATGTGTGCTTTTTTTCTCTCTGGGATAGACTGCGACGCCTATCGCAAACACCTCACGGGGAAAGTGCACGGGCCGAGGTGTCACACTGTAAACACGTCAGGCCTGACATTTGAGGGAAGATTTGAGTGACTCATTACCAAGTGGAGTGGAAAGAGCCTCATACTGGGGAGTGATGCAGGAGATGCTCTTTGTTTTTCCTACTTTCTCCGCGCTCAGTGCTGACAACACAGTTACAGACAGAATAGGCACAATACCTGTGAATTTCAGAAGTGAACTGTGCCTTAGTTACCGTTTGTATCTGTGAGCTCTGCTGTCGTCCCTACAATTTTCCCCCGTCTCTGTCTCCATCCCTATCTCCTCCTCCTCTTGTTCCGTCACTCCTGCCTCCACTTCTTCCTTTTGTCTCATTTTCGCCGTATCGCTTCGGTCTCTCCCGTCAATTGTTTCTTCCCTGCTCCTCTTATTTCTCTCTCTCTCTCGCTGCCAGTTCTCTCGTCTCTGCCTCGCTCGCTGGAAAGGTGAGCGTGTGTTTCACCAGTCTGCCGCGTGTCTGGCACTTTCCAATTAGCTTGTATACCTGCTTCTGGCTGTGTAGGAGATAAGATGGAGCTGATACCACCAGGCTACTGTTATCTCTGTTTTCCTCCTGTCACACACACAACCAGACATATACCTTCACACCTGCACAAACGCAGCCGCACAGGCGCACGGCTCGGGAAAATGCCAGGGTACCAGCTCCCAGCGCTGCAGATGCACCGGGCAGATAGCTGTAGGAGGCTAACAAGGGGTGGACAAGTGTTATAATGAATGCATCAGGGACTGTCGCACGTTGTCAACTCGGCGCGCCTGAAGTTACTGTCGCTTTGAGTGCTTGCCAGCCGCCATTTTGCAGTTTTTTTGTGTGCGTTTGTCACCGCAAACAGCCCCCCCACTTTTTTTTCCCTCTTCTGTGCGTGCGGGAGAATGGGCGCGGGGTCACGTTCGAGAGCGCATGTCTGCATGTTTGCTGGTGGCAGGGTGGTGGGCCTGTGCGATGACCCCGCGACCTGCCCAGACTGTTGAATAATAAAAGGCTATTCAGACACTCACAGGGTGACAGCATGAAAGGAGAAGCCACGAGGGGGGGAGGTGGGGGGGGGCTGGACATTGATGGCTTTGTGGGAGGTAAGGGACTCTCATTATTTCTCTCTCACCATCCCGCGACTCGCTCTAAGTTTCCTTCGCTTTTTTCTTGTTTTGTGTTTGCTTCCTCTCAGTCCACCTCCCTCTCTCTGTGTCTCTCCAGACCCGTCTCTCTCTCTCTCTCTCTCTCTCTCTCTCTTTGAGTCGATCCGTTTGTTGTCAACTCAAGCTTCATTTTTCTCCACGGCCCCTATTTATTTCATCCACCCACCCACCTCTCCCTCCCCTCTCTCTCTCTGTTTTTTGGATTCCTCTTTTCTCTTTGTACCACATATCCATCCCTCTCTCCATCCCTTCCCCGCTTCCTTCCATCTAATCTACTTACTCTTAACAAACCTCTCATGTCTCATTTCCTTATTCCCTGCCACTTTCTCCTGCACCATCCTTCTCTTTTGCCCCTCTCAATTATGTGTATCTCTCTCCTCCCTCCCCCTCAGCTCCTCCCTCTCTGTCTCATTAGTGATGCTGTCTACTAAGGAGGTGATTAGCCTGCTTCGGCTCTAATTAAAACACAGAAAGGGAACTAAATGAGACCTGTGATTTGTGGGTTTGTGTCTGTGCGTGCGTGTATATATGCAGCATATGTGTGCACCTCTATCTTGACACTGTGCAAGTCACACTCACTGTGGCACAATGCTCAACAGCCGGGTGCTCTATTTCGATAGGAAAAGCTAACAATTATCCGGAGCTTCTGATAGATGTCGCACATGTGTGGGAACGAAAATGGATTTTTTTTGTGAGGAAGATGATTGTTTAAATAAAAAAGGAGAAACAGAGTGACAAAGGGGGGATATGTGAACAGGAAGTGTGTTTTTTTGAAGTACCTTTTTGTTGTAAGAAGTCTAATTTATCCTTTTTGTTCTTTTTACACCTATTCTTCTCACCTTAGTGCTTTGAAATTAAGTAAAGCGTGTGGGAGTTAAACGACTTGTTTATCACACACGCTTAAGAATTCACATAAAAAGTTTTAAGTTAAACAGCATAATGTGTGGGAAATGTATAAGAAATGGGAAGAGAAATCCCTGCGGTAGATATCTGAGGGGATGGAGCTGATCTGAAGTCTGCCATTCCTCTTGAATAATCCGATTTCTTTCTTTTTCTTTTTTTCCCCCTAGTGTCGTCGATGCTGGAAAAAGCTAATATTTTCTCACATGTCTTACCCCGCACTGTTTCAAATCCTGTGCTTGCGTCAACGCCAGCTAATGAAATGAGCTGCCATGAAAATACATTATATATAAGCACTATATCAATTAAATTTACACTTCTTGTACATAAGCTCATTTTTTCCATAGTTGCATCTGGATTATGACTTTCCTCATATGTGAATAACTCCACTTTTGTGTTCATGACTTGTGTGTGTGTGTGTGTGTGTGTGTGTGTGAGAGAGTCCATGTGCACATCACTTGTGCTTGGAGGGTTGGTCAGGACTCGTCACTCACTATCACGGTCTCCAACTGCTGAGGGTGAGACCGTAGGCATGTGTTAATTGCTAAAAATGCTCAGTTTATTCAAACCACAGTGTTGTCATCAAAGTTGCCACATTACTATGATCAGAGCGCTACATCTGCTACTAAATGTACATCCTGTGGATAATTATCCCATTATCCCCTCATCTGTTTACATGAGGAGACACATGGATCACAGGATCTTCTGTTTAGCTGCTACCTCGACCCGCAGCCCTCTGTTGCAGGGGAAAAGTGAGAATGAAATTGGCATTGATACAGCAGATCTATGCAGTAATTTACAGATTTTCAATCAGCTTTGCGTCATTATAGTGTTGGTAGTATATGCAAATGAAGTATGTTTGACTTTCCTCCATGTTGCCTGCACCCATAGATCTCCTGCTCATTTGCCAGCAAAAGGCAATATGGAGGAAACATTGTTCCCATATTCTAATGATACAAAGTAGGTCTTTACATGGCTAAAGTTAATAAACGCTGTGACATGAGACATATAGCAGAGGAGATAAAGATGTCTGCTTTAATATTTCCAAGCACTTTATTATTTATCTACAGGTAATAAAAATGGTAATGATTAAAAACTGATTTTATAAGGACATTTTCAAAAGGCAATGCTGTTGACCTTGCAAAATAACCTGCACACATTCCGTCTTACTTCCAAAAGACCACACAAAGCATCCTCTTCACGTCTTCATGAACCTTTATGAGGTTTTCCATAGCATAGCAAGGCTGTCAAAGCCCACTTGACCTCCACACCTCCTTTTTCTCTTTCAATATAATATAACCCAATGTCTGAGTTACAGCTGGTGGATTTGTTGAGGCTTGTTTCCAGTGGATCTGTATCTTTGTGGTGCCGGGGTATCAAAGGCAATGTTGCACTATGTCAGCGTTTAGACCCTTTCTCACCTCTGAGCAGAAACGCCAAGGGCCAGAGAGACGGGGAGCTCACGATCTGACGTCTGATCATATCAGGCCTGACTGAAATAGGGCACGAGGCTCACCCCGCTGAGGACACACACACGCACGCACTTTCTTTTTCCTGTTGGTGGGACGCAGGCAGGTTTGCTTGGCTTATCTGAGCAACAAAACACAAACACTGACTTTTTCCCTCAAGAGAACAGAGGGAAGGTATGACTTGAAGTAGTGGTTCCTTTTTTAAACCACAGCACCCCTTTATAGTGCTTTTTTTCCCCCTGCCTGGCACCATCCCATGCAGCAGTTATAAGCTATGTTGATGAGCAGAATTGCAGAAAAATAGTAAACTTAAACTAAACAATGAATACAAATGAAGTATGCTGGTTGGTTATATGCATTGAAAATTTGCAATATTAGCTAACACTGAAAAATGCATTGATTGTTTTGTTTAATGATGTTTCTTGAACGTATTTGTCACCATTGCTTCATTTGACAGTTTTTCCTGCAGATGAGGAATTCAAGTGTGGGGCGGCTAATTTTCCAAACGATGAAAAGCTGTAAGCCAAGTCATTTTCACCCTACAGTTTAATTGTACTTATGGAGCTTAGCGGAAGTTCAATCTGTCTTCATGCTACAATCAGTCACATTTTCTTTCTCTCCCGCTTTCTTCTTAATCATCTGACTATGGGCGTTCACTCTTTCAGTTAAACCAACCAGATTTTGCCAAGATCTCTGGCAGCCAATCATATTGCTTCTGTCAACATTAAAACTGTTCTCCTCTCTGCTGCTGTCAGCTGTCATTTCAATGCGAAATCGTTGCGACCCTCTTCCACCCCATTCACCTCCAGTTTCATCACTCCCAGCACCCAGGTTCGAGCTCACCAGAAGCCCACTCCTCGTCACATCCATGCAGATCTTTCTCTTCATCCCTTCACCACCACCACCATTGTCTGGACTCCATCAGGGTGATATCCTATGGGTTCACTACCCCTTTAAAATATGCTGACGTCAAAATTGGGTCCTCTAGCCAAAGACTCTTCACATTTCTCATCTTTATTGTGCACGTCAATAAAAATACTTGTTCACTCTTAATGAAGGCCCTCCTGACTAGACTATTGGTTGTCTCAGAATGTTGAGGGTTGAAACGTATCAGCATTTGTTTGAGCTCTGCTTACAGTGACAAATCTTCCCATCACTGCTCTAACGGTTGTAATTTCAGACTGCTGTGCATCTGGAAAACTCCAACCAACAACTGTGAGCTGTCGCCAGCAGTCTGCACGGCTGCATACATTACTCCACTGATTTTACACATCAAAGTCTGTTTACGGGTCTGAGTGAGTACTACTGCAGAGGTCAACAAAGTCGGATGAAACCTTTTGTGGCTCCAGAGGGAGCTGCACAAAATTGCCTCAAGTGATGTCACTTGGGTCAGCGCTGGTTGGGTCTGAAGACTACAAGTTTGACAATGAAAATCTGGTGGTTTGGAGTTAGAAAGAAGTGAGCTTACAAGACCTCTGTAGCCCGCTCCTCATCTCTTGAGGTTAGCATAACACATCCGAATCTTGGACCAAACTTTCACCGGTGGAGTTGCATTGTGGGTAATGTAGAGGCCAGGTTTTGACAGGGAAAAAGAATGCATGGAACAAAAAAAGACGATATCTCTGGCTCTTCTGCATCGATTGTAATACTTTTTTTCACTGTGAGTCTGACAATGTTATAGGAGTGTAATGCCAAATTGGTGGAGTATTCTTTTATATTTGTAATACAGTGATTTATATGTATATTTGTCCATTTTTATTCTCTTGAAAAACCTAATTAGTAATAGAAATCCTGTAGCACCCTTGGCTGGTCCTTAAGGCAACCACTTTGGGAACCACTGGCTTAAAGAATAATTCTGGTTTACTGTAATTTGGGTCTTATTTTTTACTTTCAACAGCCATAATAACATTGAACTCAACAAAGTAATGGCTGAGATCTGGGAACACAGCAACCATGCCACAAATAAGTCAGATGGGACAAAACACAATGATCAGACGATCAGATGGAAAGAAAACAAGCAGTTCAGCCAGATAATCTAAATCATCAAGATAAAACTGGAAGTGAGTCCACAACTAATGGACAGTTTGGTTAAGAAATCTGCCGTGTGTTTGGCTAACTTGCAGATGTGTTTGAAATCTGTCTGATTGTCTGACTGTTTGTGTTTCTTGCCCCATCAGACTTCTTTTGAGCAGTGTCACCGTATTCCCGGATCTCAGCAAATAACTTGGTTAGAACAGTGTTACCATTACCTGTTGAAATGAAAGCCAAAACTACGACAGTAAGACTCAAGTTGTAATAAACTACTAAAACTCTTTACTTTGAAGAAGGATGATGGCTGCCATTTACAGACACGAGCTGTTGTCACACCAAACTGTATGAATGAGGACTGAAGAAGATAATGTCAGAGACAACACACGGCTGAAAATTGCAATGGTGACGATGACACAATGATGACACAATGACGGTGTTGATGGTATTGTTGTCATAACAACAAATCCACTCCGGCGATGAAGATAGATCTGCATTGCTCAACACTCCATCAAGTGTGCCCCCATTGTGCTCCAATCAGGGCCTCCTCTCATTACTCTTCATTGAGCCAATGAGTTTGACGGCGGAAGAAAAGGTGGAAGGTTCCCTCCCTCTCCCTTCCGTGTCCAAAAAAAAAAAAAAAAAACAGAAATCAATTTCATCTATTGGACCTTGCCCCATGGCTGGCTGCTTAGCCTTCTTTTGATGCAGTGCACACACACACACACACACACATACAAACCTCTCTGACACCTCTTTAGCTCTCTTTTGTTAGCCCTTCATTGCCCATGCCATATGGCAAGTGGGAAGGAACCAGTGTGTGTGTGTGTGTGTGTGTGTGTGCGCAAACGTGTGTGTGAGTGAGTAGACTGAGGGGTCAGAGGGGGGTTATTGGAGGCCGACCCGCTGACAAAGACTCCCCACTCCATCAGCGGTCTCTATGAATACATGGGGACAAGCCAGGCTGAATGGGAGAGCAGAAGCCGTGGAGAAGTCGTCTCTGGAGGGGGGGGGGGGTCGGTAGCAGAAAGAGGTGGGGTGCTGCTGTTTGGGTGATGGGGGCATTAGCAAGATGGATGTTAGGGGGGATTAAGAGAGAGAGAGAGAAAATGAAAGAGACAGGGGGTAGATGGAGAAAAGGGGGACAGAACTGTGATTAAAATGAGAGCTGAAGAGAAAGTGCGTGTGAGAAATAAGCAAAAATGTGGGCTTGCAGAGGCTTAGGACCGGGTGAGAGGCGCATGCGTGCGTGTGTCACCGTTTGTGGCTTTGAGTTGCCCGCTGTGTGCTGTGTGTTTGGGGGGGATAAGAGGTGATCCCTGTGCCACGGGGATCTACAATAGGCCAGCAGGTCCCTCTCTGTGTGATGACAAGGCTCTCGGGGTCCGATGCGAGCGTCTGTGTGTGCGTATATGTACGAGTGTGTGTATCCCAGCAGGCTGTTCTCTATAGGAAACTCCAGTCTATGGGAGTAGAGAGAGATTCTCATTAACCACATCTGACAGCCGAAGCAGGGAGCACACAGTGAGGTAGCAGGTCAGGAAGTGTTACGAACTATCCTCTTATTGCTTCTGAAGTTTTCATGTGAACGTGTATTTGTGTCTGCGTGTGTGTGTGTGCTAGAGTTGGTTAAAAAACGTTTTACATCCTCGCCAGCTTTGTATGAAATTGTGCTCTTAATGATAGCAACATTCACACAATTCTGATCCAACAATTTCCGTCACTCTAATCCTATGCAGATAAGTGCCGATAAGCAAGTGTCTACAAAAGCACTGCTTATAAAGTGCCTCTTATTTAAATGAGAGCAAAGAACTAAGACTCTTTTCCCGATAAGTGCCTCTGACTTCCATAATAGCAAGTACACATGTAAGTTCCTCAGTCTTTAAAGACAGCAAGCGGCTAAAGGACCGTGAGACAGCAAGGAGTACAAAGGAGAGAAAATAGGCCAAGCCAAAGCGATGGAGACATTAGGGATTGCTGCCAGTTTTGCTCCCACTAACCCAGTGCAGCCGGCACCGCGGTTGCTCCATAATGGTCACACTATTACACAGCGTTGCATAAGATAGATAAGGCTACGAGGAGGCACATTCTCCGCACCAAGAGACCTATACTGCTGATTATATGTGTGTGTGTGCGCTCGCGTATCTGAATTGGCAGTGGCTAGGGGGAGTGTGTATGAGAGTGGCAAAAGATGAGCTGAGAGATGAGAGCAGGGAAAATGGGAGAGAGGTGTGATTGTGCTCTGTCATCTACGTTACGTGTGTGTGTGTGTGTGTGTGTGTGTTGAGTGGCTAGCTGCCGTTGCCATTTAGAATGAATGGTTTAGACTCTGGCTTCATAACAGAGCACTGTGGGAAACAAAGACCGCATTCACACTCCCGGTCTCTGCATCTCTTTGCTTCCTCTTTCTCACTCAGCCCAGTTTCCTCTCTCAATCTCAGTTTAAGCAGCCCCCCCCCCTTATTTTCCTACGACACTAATATATTAGCAGACTTTATTTTTTTTGTGTGCAAACTTACAGTAGCTTCTTTCTCTCTTTTTTGTCTGCTCAGCAGCTGTGACTATCATTTCCCCTTCTCTGCCCCGCTTTACCTTTCCATATCTCTGCTTGACTATCATCCATTTTCTGTCCTCTTGCCTTCTAATTCTTATCTTCTGTGCTTTTCACTGCCACCAAATCACTCTCAGTCCCAGCTCTCTGCCCCCGCGCCGCCACCCCAGCCCACTCCCTCCCTCACATCTGTTTCCATGGCCCTGGTCCACGAGGGTGAATGCCAGCACCCTCCTCCCCATTATTAGCCGAACACAACTCTCCCACTGCCCACCTCCCCGACTTCTGTTGCCTTTTGTTCTGCAGACCGGTCTGAGCCACTGCCTCCTTTACAGTGGACAAAGCACGACATCGCTAAATAGACAGCAGGACAGTTGGTCGGTTTATTGTCTGTCCCTGCGTGTGTGTCTGTGTTATTGGTTTGGGTATTAGGTATTTGTGTCTGAGCATATGTGTGTGTGTCTGTTGTATACACAGTCAGGCTGCAACGAAGCCTTCTGCTGTGTCGCAGAGCAGAAAGGCCTGTTCCAATTGGGATTTTTACATACTAAAAACATATTAAAGGAATTTCTCTCACGACGACACATTCTCTACTTGCTTTAGTCTGATAAAAAAATATAAAGAGCAGAGACAGGATATGTCTGGATACGTTTGATCCCGTAGTGGGTGAAGAAGCTTATTAGGGGTAAAAGAGTCAAAATTAGGTCAGGACTTTTTTGATCCTTGTAAATGGAAGGGATAACGCTGGTATCCTACATCTGCCAATGTCGCGTTTCTTCTCTGTACTCTCTCAGCACCCACACATACACACACCTTAATCTAACCCCAATTAAGGCAGAAGCCATTTCACATCGCACTCTATGCAACTGCACTGGAATCAGGCATCCCCAAAGGACCGGCAAAAAAACGGCAAAAAACATGAGGACCGGCAAAAAACGTCCTCACTTTCCGAAAATGTCCTCACTCCCATGGTCTAAAACTCAAATTGGTTCTTACAAAGATAGTTGTAGAAGTACACACACACACGCACACTCACACACACACAGACACACACACACACTGCAGGCCAAAGTATTCTTAATTTGAATTATTGTGGATACAAATGGACAGTAAAAACCTGGAGCATATACGCCTTATGTTTAAACCAACAAATATTAATCAAAAGCAACATACATATATACAGTAATTTGAGTTGGCTGCAAGTTGCTGTTGCTATTTCCACTAACTGCGGTGATGGGCATTATGTGCTGTCCAAGTTGCATGGATATAAACTGACAAGCCACATGCTGGTTGTGTATTGTAGACATGATACACTAAAGATAAGCTTTTTACAAAGATAACACGATAAACATATCAAGATCTGTAATATAGCCTGTGAGGTGGAGTCCAAAAATAGATTAATAGCTGCACATCACCATCTGCATGCTACCAGAGGTAAAGTGTGTAGCTACAGTATGTGATTAATCGAGGGAAAATTCTAGCCTGGCTCTGTCCAAAGATATAAAATATGCCTACCAATTCTAAAGCTCACTAAATAACATATTTTATTTTATTTGTTTAATCTGTCCACAAAGAGAAATGTAAAAATGACAACTGTATGTTTTTTACAGGAAATTACAGGGTAATTTCTAAGCATAACCAGGGGTGACTCCCTAAAAAAGGCGAGTTGACCTTTTTACATTTCCTCTTTGTGTGTGAATAAATAGATAAATACATCATGTTATCAGGTATATGTATATATATTTTTTGTCTTTAAAGTTTTCCCATCTAAATTTTGGTGTTACCCACAATGCCTTTAATGTTAATTGTGCTACCACACATTGTGCTATAAACACTAGTTTATCCGTTTGTCATGTTTTTTTCCCTCTACTGGTCTACTGGTCTTTCAATGCAATCTGTATTATATGAAGCCAGGTTAGATATTAACCAGTTTTCCTCATTATAATAGAGATGATTGGTCACAGTTTACTTGGTGGTCAAGGAAGCATGTGGTTGAAAAGGGTATGATTAAGGAAACAGTAACCAACAGAATTGGCAGGTAAACAAGATAACAGGAAATAGGAAAGCAACCAGGTAAGTTAACACGACATTTTAAGGGAGCTAAAACAGTCTGGCAGAGTCTGTTTGTCTCTTAAATTGCATCCACGCTTCCCTCTGTATTTTCCTTGCGAGGAGAAAAGAAACAAGGAAATTTTTTAAAAAGAAATGAGATGTCCTTCCCTCTGAAAGTGACGTACGTTTCTGATGACAGTGGCAGCAAAGTTTGTGTCTGCACGCATGTGCACTGTGCTGATACCAATAAAGGCACAGTTTTCACTGGCAGAGCAGCAGTGTTTCATCTCTGTAGCCTGTTACCGGTTTAACACCTGCACATGAGTTACAACCTGCATTCTGTATTCATACCTACTGTGTTTCCACTGTATCTTGTTCAGAGGTACAGGAACAGTTTCAACTGGCAGAATGTTTATATTATTTATTTATTATTTATGTCCGTATTTATTGATATTCTGATTGTGAATAGATTATTTAAAAAAACAGAATATGATGATGGAGTCTTTTAAACACTGGACAATATTTATTAAGCTAAATGTTTCAGGTAAAACTGAAATGATGTAACTCATGTAAAACCTGATGCTTTGGGATTATCAACCTCACATTAACACGTCAAAAGTGTTTCTTGCTGACAGATGGGATTTCCTGCTCTCTCTGACTTGAATTGCATCCATAATAAAAGTCAATGGGGGAAATCATGAAAAAGAAAAATATTTCTAATAAATGAAGAAAGTTTTTTGTGGTCCTTTTGTTGTTCAGACCTTTAATCAACACAGATTTTTAACTAGCTTGTGAATCAGAAAAAATAATAAACTATAAAACTTGGGAGTAATACACTTCAGTTTAATTTGTTATCTGTATGAAACTCCAGTGATGCTGTAATGTATCAGAGCAGACCGACCAGCTGCAGTATCCAATCAATGTCGTGTCGCACGGTAAAAGACTGTGTCCTCGCTCATGGCTCCTCAGAGATCCCTCCTCGCTCCTCGATCTCAGCAGAAATAAGAGCTTTGGGACGGACTTCAAGATGGTGGACAAGAACGACTTCCGGTTCAAGCGAGGATCGAGGACACATCAAATAAGAGACTTGAGATGTACCCACTCAGGTAGATGCAGCATATACACGAAACAAGGAGAGCCCTTGATCGTCCAGTGAGATGCAGCTGGGCACAGAGGTAGCAGGACAGTGATCGGGAGGACAGGTGAGACATGACCGTACTTAAAAAATAAATAAACACATTACACAAGAGAGGGAGATTAAAACCTTGTTTGCATGGCAGTAGTATTACCTTGGGGTATTGGGCTGTAGTAACTGCAAGCTGACATGTCTGTAACAACAGGAAATTCCACTCCTAACACAGAACAAAGTATTATCTCTGTGTAATTTGGCATCTAAGTGTAACTGTTTTCCTGTATTTTCTTCCTTCTTATGCCGGGTGATGAATTAGTTGGCTGCAGTGGAAATTATTAATGAGACCATTTTGGGTGCACATTCGAGAGGCTCATCCAGCTACTCAGCATGAAGACCCATTACAATCGAGATAATCCTCAGGATTTGGTCAGTAAATGAGTGAAACGGAGACTATGCTTATTCTGGGCGGTGCGCCACACTAAACACAGACATGGGTGGTAAATTCTTAAATCCCATGAGGTCCCTGCTTAGTTCTAGTCAGTGCCAACAGGGCATAAGGGAGACAAACAGAGGGAGAAGAAGGAGGAGAGGTGCAGATGTTGCCATGACAGTATTGATTCACTGCAAACAAGATACATTTAGAGCAAACTAAGAGCTGTTCTGGGTGAAGTGAATGAAAAAACATGTTCTCAGTAAAAAAGATTCATAGAGGAGCATTGCTATCACAGAAAATGAACACAACATCAGGATCATACAGATTATTACCACTTACACCTGCATTTAAACAGAGTGTGTAAATATTCTCAACAACAGTTGCATTGCAAGATGTACCACTGCTGGTTCAAACAATTATATTTGTAAAAATTAAATGAATGCAGTCATAGAGAGAGTACTTTAACAACACTTCAAATCAAAAATGCTCAAAAATAAAGAATAAACACTGAAAACTACTTCAGCCAAACTTGAAATTACTTTTTTTCAGTTCTGCCTTGGAACACTGTGCTGAGCACGGCAATGACCCTGCTGCAATTTCCTCAGAGAGAGCCAATTTGACATTATCATGTTTTCATGATGGAAGCATCCCTCCCAACTGCTCAAATTATTCCAAGAGACAGCCCAGCATTCACCTGCCCTCCACGCGTGCACGCTGTGCTTACAAGCATGTATTTGTCTGACACTGTGTCCTTTGGCTGCTCGTCGTGTGTCATGCTTCGCTCCTCTCTCCTAATTTTCTGACAGAACCTGTTGTTTTCATGGGCTTAACAAAGAAATATGATGTGGTGATCCCTCTGCGGGACCGGTGCCGTAACAAAGACAGAGAGCCACTCTGAACCCTGAGGTGGAAAAACAGACCCGTCTAACTGAGTGTGATGAATATACTCATGTAGTGTATATTCACACATACACTCACACATCTAATGTAAAGAAAAGACATTCGGGGCGCCGCCCAAACGAGTGTGAAACATTACGACGGGGAGGGGGTGTTGTCGTTGTCTTGAGTGTGACAGAGGGGTGGGGGGGGGTGCTTACGTCGTCCTCATAAGGACACCATGAACGGACGTATGGGGGGGGGGGGGTGCTATTGGGTGCTATCGTCATGCATTTGACGACTGACACCACCTGAGAGCCAATGAAAACTGGGAGGGCACACAGAGGGGCCAGTGCCCCCCGTGCCCTTGCTCAAGATCCGCCCCTGTTGCCCATTCATTTCTCGTCTTTCTGTCTCGCTCTATCTGCCTTTCAGTTTTATTGGACTCATTCTTTTTCTTTCTGCTCTGCTTTATATTGTGCATTAAAATTCTGCTCCACTCTCCACCCCCCCCCACCCACCCACCCACATCTACCCCCTCCATTTTCTGAAAGCAGGAATGATACACCGGGATTAAGCTAAATTCCTTGTCTGTCTCACTAATTGCTTGCTAAATGCATGATGGAGAAAATCATTTTCAGCCGGCACTGGAGTGAAAGAGCCTTTCAGCATTGTTCTGGTTGTCAAGGCAACGCAATTAAAAAACCACCAAGAACAAACGTGCACTCAGGATAGGGAGGTTTTAACGCAGGCATCTCTGCCTCTCCCTCGTTCTTGCCTTGCTTTAGTTTCTTCTCCTTTGAATTTCTGATTTGCTTCTTGTTTCACTGCCTCTTCTCAAATTGAACAGTTTTGATTTCGAAAATGAAATTTCTACAATTTAAAGAAGTGACACCTTCCCTTGTAAAAAGCATTCATGGAACAAAATGACAAGCTGACAAAATAGCATTCACTGAAAGGTTCTGTAACTTAGACTGCACTGACAAAACAATAACACTCATCTTTCAGAGATACTGAAGGGAGGATGACAAGGTTTGTCTTCCTGAATCACACTTGTGCTTTTTAATTGAACTCCCTCTTTCTCATTTGGCGGTGTACAATATCCCTTTCATTTACGGTGTAGCCCAATGTGTGAGAAAGCCCCAAAATATGCAATGTCTGCCCCCCCCCCCCCCCCACCACCACCACCACCACCACACACACACCGCACTCTCTCCTTTTCTCACTTTCTCTGTGTTTTTAATTAGTTCCTGGTGTGTTGAAGACCATGGTAGTAATTTACGAGTTCAGCCTTGGGTCATACTAAACTTTGAGAAAAGGGGAAAGAAGAGAATAGAAGGAAAGAGAAATCTGAAACAAAAAATTCAGCAGAGTCAAACTAAATGTAACCATTTACCTCCCTCTTATCCAGCAGCAGCCCTTCTCCCTCCCTCTCTCATACTGAACCCTCATCAGGATGATGTATGTGCGGGCGTGGAACCCATTTCTCCAACCACCTGTGTATTGCTTGCTTGTCTGGCAGTGTAAGATGTCAGCCAGAGCAATGATGATATCATTACTCAAATCATTACCCAGATTTGTGGAGCAGAGGCATGCCACGGATTGTGGAAGAAGAAGGAAAACCAAAAAAAAAGAAAAAGAAAGCCATGTTGGGAGTCATTCTGTCACCAGGGCCAGATGTTGTTCTTGCTCTACTTTCCTTTCCTCTGCAGAGAAAACACACTCTGATCCAGACAATTTGAGAAACTATGTGCAAGTGCCAAAACATAGCTTTGGCTTGTTTTGTGACAGTATGTCTTATGTTAGACTGTCAGAATTGGGTCAGTTTGCCATTGAAAATCTACTAAAGATGTCTTGCTGATGGGCTGAAATAGTGTGACACAAAAGGATGTGGAATTCACTCAGTACTGCAAACCTATAAAACAAAAGATTTGCTGAATAGCATTGAACTGAATGTATTTATCCGTGTCTGTAGTTTGCCAAAAGTTGACATCTGACCTTGAATGTATGGCTTATATGATGCTGCATTTAAATTTGTTTTTACATTTGTGCTAGGTGTGAGCAGGTTGATACTAAAGGTGACTCCACCAATTTTACACACCAAGATCAGCGTGCTAGTTGTGACGAGTACTGCTCAGCCTGTGCCCAGCCTCTTCTGAGGCTCTGAAAATAACTCTGCTTATGTCAAAATGACAGGGTACTATTTTAAAGTTTAAATTTAGTATTGCACTTCCGTAAATGTTAGTGATGAAACATTTTCAAAAAGCATCTGACTTTCAGTGCCAAAACACTGGATCCTACATTTCCCATAATGCTCAGCACCATCTTTCGTTAGACCCTCTCTGCCCTATAAACATCTTCGTCTTTCAAAATCCACACCTCCGATCTTTATGGAGGGCTCTCTGTCATGAATTTGTAACCTTCAAAACCAAGTTGAAATATCCATTATGACAACATTTGGGTTATTTTCTCAGGCTTGACAAAGCTCCTCCAAACCCACAGAAGACATTATATAACTGTTTTCCCACACTGAGTGGGACTAACCTTGACTAAAAACTGGTTATAATATGTGAAAACAGTGGAGTAATCCTTTGGGAATGTTACTTCTTTTATGTACTTCCACTGAACTGTGAATGTGGTTTGGATGGCAAATGCTTTAATTGGAAACCCAAGACCATTATACAGTTAACAATGAATGTAGTAAAGTACTAAGATTTACATACACCAAAAGGCTGCTATTATTCACTAGTTTAAATTTGTAGTGTTTTAGTATACATCTTATACTGAGTAGTACCAAGCTGTTCTAAGATACACAGTATTAGTTGTAGTAGTGTTTTTTTTTTTCTGGAGAAAACAAATGTTTTTTCTAAAAAGGTTTCATTTTTAGCTTTTTATAATGAGCACTTTTTAATTATCAAGGCATAACTACAAAATCATCATCACAATATGACTCTTGAGGGAGGAATTTTAAGGGAGGAAGGGAGGGAGAAGCCAAAGGAGACTTCCCATATACACTCTGTGTTGTGATGCGCCATTATTTTAAGATCAGTATCAGGTCTAATCACAGTACTGTATCATTTCTGTTGGCTAGAAAACAACTCTGATCTCTGACCTATGAGCTGAGTCTCTGGGTACGCATGTGTGTGTGGGTGTGTGCATGTGTATGGTGTGAGATGAGAGTCTGTGTGTGTGTCCTCCTATCCCAGACTGCAGTGGTGTGATGGATGGAGTGAGGTGTCTCTCCAGCTGGTGATCGTAATGAAGCTTTACCCCTAGTGTGTGTGTGGGGAGTTGTGTGTATATGTGTGTGTGTGTGTGTGTTTGTGTGTGTGTGTGTGTGTGGGTGTGTGTGAGTGTGTGTATGTGTGTGTGGGTGTGTGTTTGTGTGCGTGTGTGCATGAGGGGAGGGCTGACAGGACTAGATTATCCTTTACAAAGTTGTCCTCCAGTATGGGCTGATTCTACTATGGGGAACACTAACACACACACACACACACACACCCACACACACACACACTCTGACCACCGCCTTGGAGATGATGAATGTGGGACTCAGTGTAGCTCTCAGCTCCAGGGATCCAACTCGGAGACGCGGAGACCCAGTTTCCCAATTTTTAACTGGGAAACGTGGAAGCTGGGGCCACAATGGAGCTATAAGCAGAGACAAAGATGGGTGATGTGCGCAGATGGCGGCCAGGCCCCGAGGATCAGGCTGGCTGATGTTGTTGGGAGTTTCTCTGTGAGTCGACTGCAAGTGTCCTGACCTGCCAGTGTGCATCCTGTGACCTGTTGTAACCCTTCATGACAGGTGTTTTATCATTCTCATGATAACCTTACACATATTAGGTGTCACTTCAGGTCTGGAGACTTACTAATTTAATTTCCTTGATAAAAATACAAAAACAAATACAAAGGAAAAAACAGAATAAATGAACGGAGAATGGAGAAACACAACAACTGCAACTGCGTCCTTACAGGGCATGAGGTGTCTCATGAGGTGTTTATGTGACGCATATGTCCTGGCTTTCATAAAGTGCGTTTCCATCCACCTGTTTTAATGTGAATTTTAAAGGCGCGCATAAAGAAACCTGAGTGGAAACGTTGCAAATTTTAAATAAAAGTATAAATATTGCAAAAAAGTTTTTCGCCTGACCGAGTGGGAAAGGTGGGGGGGGGGAGGGTTGCGCTGAACTCGTGCCATCCCCTCAATTAAAAATGAGCAAATTTCCTACTGGCTATATTTGTAAGGAAACTTGACCCTCGTCAACAGATCTCAATGTAATTGATTTTCGACTGAGACTGTAAAGTTTGGGCTCTCTGTGTTTATTTGCCACAAACAGCCAATGTAGTAACTGAACAGCCATTACCTGTAGCTGGCTACCATTGCATGCATTAGCTTGGTGTGCAGAGTGTCTGAATATACCAGCAACTCCAGTTCCCTCTCCAGCCCCTCTGTTTTCCTTTGTGTGTCTGTTCATTCATAAACTGGAGTCATAAAGCCTCAGGGTGCGTGAAGTTTAGTGTGACACAGATGCGTTTCTGCCTCAATTTGCACCACCAAGGGTGAATTTGACTCAGTTCTTGTGCACGTGCATTGTGTTTACTGTAAATACAATCACACCATCTAAAATTCGCTTTGCATTCAGTCTGAACTCTAGACAGCATCTCCTCCATGTAATTAAAAACACCAAATGAGGGAGTATCTTCAGGAAGAATAGTGTTTATCCCTCCAGTAGAGTGCTGGAGACTTGGATAATGTATGACATGGAGCACTGAAGCTGTTTGTGCAGCCTGTGGTGTTTGTTGAATGCATCTCAAGATTTACCAATAGAAAGCTTTCTTTTTGGACTAGCCTTACTGAGATACTCAGTTTTTCATTTAATTTGTCCATTCTCCATCTGTAAAATTGAGATAGACTTGTTACTGAATACCAAGTATATCCACGCATTACCGAGGTGCCTTAATTGCCTCTTGTCCTTTTTGATCTTCCAAAATCAAGGCAATCCAATCATCTCCCCTGTATGAATGTGCAGTTCAGCATGTGAGTTCTGAGGTGCTCAGCAAGAAGTGACGGAAAACTTTCGCTCTGACTTGAATTGTATGCCTCACTTATATTTTCACCTTATGGGAGCGCTCTTTCTGGAATCTTTGAGAATAATTAACATTGATTTCAACAGTGAAAACCCCTCAGCTGCGCTAACTGACAGGTCGCAATCTGCAGCGGATTTGACAGCAGGCTGACCAAAAGGCAACATGGAGGACAGTCACTGTACTCTGTCATATGTGAAGATCAATTCAGTAGGCTCGGAGTGTATCGAGCCCTCAGCCGTACACTGTGGTTGAGGTAAAAAGTTCATCATTGATTGTGTAGGGCTATCATCCTAAAAGTGGTATTCTTGCAATGTAAGTCTTTATACACTCGTGGATAAGGAAAGACTGTGAAAGAATGTTTCTTTTCTTATCGTACAAGAGCCTCCTGCCTTGTATTCTTACCTTTTCACTTTAGTCACATAACCAGAAAATGTTGCCTCATTGCACTTGAAAATTTTATGCTTACAGTACTTTTTACTGAATCATACAGTGCTACAACATGGACTTTATGAATATCATATTCAAACAGTATGAGTGCACTCACAAACACACCCCAACGCCTAAGACAAAATACCTCTGAGCACTCATATATGCAAAATGCTAACATACTCTTAAGTGCCACAGTGCCATGTTACACTGCTGCCAGCCTTGTAATTTTCATATGAATATTGCATCTGCACATCCTTCCCCTCTCACTCTGTGTTATTGTGTCAAATGCAGGGCTAGATTTGTCTCTTCACAGTAACAGAGAATGGCTTCCACTGCCTGCAGCCAGGTTCTGGGGCCTGCCTGTGTAAGATTGAAGCTTTTCTCTCTGCTCGGTGAGCTCAAAGGGGCGAGGGGAAAAGGAGGGAGGGGTGAGGGAGACAGAGAGGGAGGACAAGATGGAGGGGCGTGGGGGGGGGGGGGGGGGGGGGGGGGGGGGGTAGGGGTGGAAGCTTCAAAAGAGAGACCCCCAGCGTTGTGCCTGAGGTGTCCATCTGTTGGCAAGAGGGGTGCAACATACACAGAAAAGACTGATTGATGCGTGCGTGCAAGAGCTCGTAAACATCATCATCATCCGTGCATAAGAGCGCACACATTTTTTTTTTCTCCTTCTTGTAGCTGAGAGGTGATGATGACAGAGAGGGGTGACACACAGGCTGACAGACAGGCAGATCCTCAGAGGCTTTGCCTGATAGGAGAGACTGTGTGTGGGGCTTTGTGCATTTCAAGGTTCTGGTATCTCTAAAGCCACCGTGGGCACTGTCCTAAATCCAGAGGGCCAAATGCAGATGATCACAAGAATGCAGAAATGGCCACAGCTCTGTTTAGCGGAGACTTCACAGTATAGTAAATCCACCAACACTGAATGCAGTCTGTGGCAGAAAATAAATGATCAGTCCTTACTGTGCCAGTAACGCTGTCTGTGGATCAGAGCTGTATTCATAAAAGTATAGTTTTAGTCTTATAGAAAGCCTTAGCCAGCCAGTTTCAATTTTGTGACTGTTTCATCATATAAGCCTCCCTCCCCCGACCACGGTGAGAAACATCAGTTATTCTCTGTAGATGAAGAAGCATGTTATCTGAGTTGAAACCCTCACAACTAACATTCAGACCCGCTTTATTGTGTGGCAGTGACAATGAGAGCTCAGAAGCCAGGTAGGCAACAGGGCGCAGGTCCCGAATGCCGTAGCCTTGCCAGGGATAATGACAGTAGCAGAAGTAATATATTCATGCATGCATAGAGTGATCTGTTTCACCCCCAGGCAAAAGCACGCCGGCAGAACTCCTCAGCTGAATCACCACTCAGTTCAACAGGCTCACCGAGAGCCAGTCAACCAGAGCAGAGTGATGGGGGTGGGGGAGGGGAGGGAGGCATCAGAACAGGTGGGCTTTGGAAGAAAGGTAATCATATCTGTGTGTGTCTATATGTGTGTCAAGTTTCATGTTAAAGATCAGTCACCTTTTTCATATTGGTGATGTCAACATCTATTGTGCTTCTCTCAATAACACCCTCTTTAATGTGAACACAGAAGTGGTTCAGTTCATTTCAAAAGCTTTCACAGTTTCTATTTTTAACACCTAAGCAGCGACGTCTTTCCCTGGAAAAATCCTCAGGCAAACAAGCGGCAGCGGAGAGTCGACTGAAATGAATGGAGGGGGATCTGGGTTGTTAGTATTAATGGTGATAGCCACCATGGCTGAACAGACAAACAACGACCCATACTTACCTCTGACTGCATCAGCAGAAACAGATTCATCGAGGGAGACGGGGGCTGTAATAGGGAACATGCCGTCTTTCGAAGTGCGTACATGTCCTGCATCACTTTTTAAAGAAGAAAACCACTTATAGGAATAAGTTGACAATTTGGGACATATGCTTATTAGCGGTCTTGCAGAGAGTTAGATGAGAACAGGGATGCCACCCTCATGTCCGTACGCTAAATATAAAGATACTGTCAGAAGCTGGTTAGCTTAGATTAACAGTAAGAAATCCACCTGGTAGCACCTTTAAAGCTCACTTTAAAGAGTTCCTGTTCGGGTTTTACAGTGTGATGGAGTATTTCTTTGCCGTTGCAGTGATTTGTTGGAGTCCCGCTGCTTCCCTGGCAACTTCATGGTGCTGACATGACTCCAGCAACTTCTGTTTTTGCAAGATTTAACATGTCAATTCGTGACATCTACAGGTGCTGGTAGGGGGATTTTCCCCTTACCTTCGGACAGAGCCAGGCTAGCTGTTTCACCCTGTTTCTAGTCTTTATGCTCAGGTACCCCAATAGGCTCCTGACCCTTCATATTTAATGGGCAAATATGAGCATCTTAGAGAATGATTGTATATACCAAGAACATCAAACTATTCGTTTTAAATTTCCTGTTGAAGATCAATCGTTTTTTTTTCATAGCTGTGATGCAGACATCCAAGCAGCTGGAAAGAAAATCTTTTGGCAAAACAATCAGTTTAAGAAAGCAACAGCAGTGGGTCTGTTTCAGTCAGTGGGGGAATATCGGGGTTTTTAGCATTAATAGTGAAAGCAACTGAGGCTGAACAAGCTGTACTCATTGAAACTATAACAGATTTGACACTCAGAGGGAGGCAAGTGCAATAATAGACAAAGCTGCCTTTCAGCCAAAACTAAAGTGTGAACACCTGTATTGGATTTTCAGGAAGAAACACTTACTTTTGTTACTTTCAAAACTGACAAAACGTTTTTTAATTAGATACAAATCATGTCTCTTTTGTACCAACAGATTCATTTGCATCTATTACAAAAGAAACTATACAAGACCTGGGGAGACGTGTGCATGCCTTAGAAACCTTCCTTAGAAAACTGTGAGTCCGTTGCAGTCAGGGTTTTGACAGGGACTTAAAGAAGAGAGCACATCCCACCTGTCCTCCCATCACTGCTTCTGCATTCAGTACATAATAGAATTGATTTTAAGCTTCTCTTGCTTGTCCATAAAGCATTGAACGGCCTTGCTCCACAATACATATTAGACTTAAAAGCAAAGAGCCACCCAGACCTCTCAGGTCACCTGGTATTAGTCATCTTGATAACCGAGGGTCAATTCAAAGTGTGGTGCACCTGCTTTTTATTTTCCATGATCCTGCTGGAATAGCCTTCCTGAAGATTTGGTTTGAGACTCAGACTCCTGCTCCTTTTGAAGCAGCCTCAAAACATTTTCTGTTGCCTTTTGATAATGAGTATTGTACCGTAGCCATGTGTGTTGTGAATGCGACGTTTTTATAATAAAAGGTTTTCCTTGACTTGCGTTGCAACTAAAATCACACCACATCTTTGCAACCTATAAGTCAGTCTGAACACGCTGACATTAAACACACATACAATGAGCTTAACTTGCACTTTCAGACATACAGTGTTGTTTCCCTATCCATTCTGATCATTTCTGTGAAACTACACTGTTCACTATATACTTTTAAGACCTTGCCTGCACATCCATCAAGCCAACGGCATTAGTTTAATATTTTATTTTTTTTCAGATGTAATCAACAAGGCAGCTCTCATTTTGGAGTAAATGTTGCATCACATTTCATAATACATAATATACAAGCACAAAACACAACACAAATTGTTTCAAACATAGGTATCTCTCTTACTAATTCTGTTGAGGAAGATGATTAAATGAGGCATAAATATGATTTGAATGTTTCTTTCAGTAGTAGTCTCAAAGTAACAATCTTGATCAAGTTGCCAACAATATCACCACTTGACTTTAAACAGTGCAGATACAATGTGGAATAATCACAGTGTTTTTAAGGTTACCGAATATTGTTTTGATTGTATTGTGGTACAACATGGTGAACTATAAAAAATAAAAAACATCATATCTGAAAGCCTTGACTTTCACTTCACACAGTTCACCATCTGATCTGGAACCAGTCAGGCTGTTTAATCTGTTTATGTCTAAGGATAGGAAATTAAAAGTAGATGTAGGAATGGTGCTTGGAGGAACATTTATTATTAGAGTCTCACAAAAAGAGCTCTATTTTTCATCCTCGAAAATAAGGATCGGAGTAAAAGAGAAAAAAAAATCAGCAAAGAGGGGCCTCCGATAAAAGAGAAAGCAAAACACATTTGGAGCTGGCTGATATCAAATAGAATGCAGAATGGGGTTGTATTTTGAAGCAAATCACAACTGCTGCGGAGGACAGAGGTTGCCGTACATTGCTTACTGATGTTCTGTGATAATGACACACGCTTCTGACACACAGCGTCCTTAGTTACCGACTTCAGCTGAGGCAAGCAGTTGAAGTGTGTTTGTGTGTTTGTGTGTGTGTGGATTGGCTGCCTGCATGCACTTGCATCTGCATTCACGAGGGTTACAGCATGCAAGCATGCCCTGGTTGATTTGTGCATGTAAATATACAGTACATGCGTATGTGTGTGTGCGTGTGTGTGTATGGATGGTGAAATCCCCATTCCAAAAGAACTCCAAAGGCGGCCACTCTTTCGGAAGGTTGCATCAGTGTTGCGCTGCAACATCGAGCCCTCTGTGCTTTCCCTGGGAAAACAATAGCTTATCTACTACCCCCCTTGTCCGCATCTGACAACATCAGCATTCAAGCCCTCTTTAGCACCCAGACAGCGATGAGCTACTTAGCAGCGCAAGCCCATAGGATTAACTGCTGATCTACTCATTCACTTTAAGCACTGCAAACAGCCGACTTGATGATAGCGAGGGTTTAAAAGTTGGAGGTGAGGCACTTATCGTCAGATGAGCCACTAGATGTCTCATCTTTCACTTTGTAAACTTTCACTGCAGTGAAGGTGATAAAAACAGGGCACAATGGCTGCGGGATGACTCTGGTGGCCTCTCTGTGGGAAGAAAAGATGCGCTCAGAGTGAGTGCACGCAACCAAAGCAATGGAATGCAAATGAATTCAGGCTCTTTTTGTCTTCCGGAGGCCCTTAAGGCGCAAAGTCTGGTTGCCGTATGGGGTGATGCTGTGAGGACATTGAGGTGCACTGAAGCGTTTTATTGACAGAAATAGCAGGGGGAGGATTTTATTTTGATGTATTTTGGCTTAAATGAGAGGAAATTATTCAGAGGTGTATGAACCTATAACTATCAATGGAGGATGTTGAGTTTTATTGTGTGGTTTACTATTATTGTTTGAGCTTAGGGCGTGAGCTGTGTCCTTGATTTACTACCTCAGTATTGACTGGATTGAGTATTCTCTGTTGTGAGAATTCAACAGATTCTTATTTGGATGATTGCTTTTCTAAAATCCTGCACAAGATATAAAACCCCTTGACTTGATTTGTGTGGTGGTCAAGGAAAGGACTGCCCCCATGGTCCTTATTTAACAAACTGACTGTGATTACCGTGTTTCAACACAGCACCGGGCGAGAACAATCTCAAAAGCTCAGCATTCACATTGAGAAACTCAAATGCAAACATGGGAAACCTGGGAAACACTTATTTTTTCATCTTGCGGTGTTGTTTTTTTCCCTCTCTCTTTCTCGTCAACATCTGATGGAGTTTGAGATATATCGAAACAAACCTGCATCACATCCTCCTCCAGCTGGTTGCAATATCCAGCTGCCCCGAGGAATACTGTGTTATTGGGAAACAATGACAACATCTACAACATCTACAGTGAGGCATTGTGTGTGTGTGTGTGTGTGTGTGTGTGTGTCCATGTGATACATTCCATTCAGGAAGTCCCATGACCCTTTTACTACAACACACACGCTCATGAAAATTCTTTCTCTTCCTCTCTTCCTCTCACAGCCACCCACTCAACCTCTCACACACCAAATCATTGTCAGCTTCTCTACTTCACGATATGTCCTAGGGAGAAATAAACACATGGCTCAGAGTTTTTTTTCTTCTGCCAAAAAGATGCATGGCTGCTATTTTTAGAAACTGGCCATTTTCTCAAAGCATAACCAGGGAAAAGAAAAGAAAGAATAATAACTGTAGAAGACAATCACTTCCTACCCAGAAGTGGGAAGAAAAACTCTGCTCGTTTTTCTTGTTTTATTGAATCATTTCTTGCCCTCAAGAAGTAACTGAGATGCAGTGAGGGGGGGAAATAATTAAGCACAGCGTTATGGAAGCATTTTAGAATACCAAATGTTAATTCAGCAAACTTAGTCTCAAGGTTTCCGCCTGCCTGAATGGATTTTTTGGGGGAAATTAGGCTTAATGTTTCATAAGGCGTGAATATATTATACAGTATAGACCGCAGATTTACAGTACGTGTCATGTAGCCGATTAATCTGAAATATTTGGAGGAAAGCGCTCCCAGTGAAGGTTACGCTAATTAGTGCGAACGCTACCCAAACAACTCTCTCCACGAGTTCAGCAACCTCTCTAGTATTCTTTTTGCTGAGCGGTTTGCTGCGTTCATCGAACCACTCCTGCAGTGCTGTGTTTGTGGATAAGGAACACTTCCCTCAGTGGAACAAATTAGCTCCATTAGGCGTATGATAAAAGGGAGAATCTCCATTTCCCCATGTGAAGTCAGGCAGCTAAATACAGCTCCGTGTGGTGCTCGACAAGGCTGGGAAGATTCTGTTGACCACTGTGCCTTCGCTAATTTATTTTGCAATAGTTAAGGCTTCTTTAATGACTATTTTTTTCTTGTTCATCTGTGTGTGATTTTCCATCTGTGTCTATTTAAAGATCTACAGGAAGTGGCGTACCCTAAGGTTCACCCTCACACTGAGGTCTCAAGGGACTTGGAGTTCATGGGAACCAGAAGCAGTTTCCCGACTCCTGTATCTTCACATCCGCCGCTGCACTTGAATTTGCAACCCGTCGCCGCCACATCCGCCACTTCCTTCGATCTTCGTTTTTTTTATCCCCCTCCCCGATCTCACTTCCGCCACCTCGCTCCCTTCACCCTCTTCCAAATCTCTTTCTGAACATCTCAGCTCACAGGCATAACGACCTTTCTGCTGCTCTTTTTAGCCCCGTCCCCCCCCCCCCCCCCATTCTCTCGCCTCTCTTTCTCCTGAATCAGCTTAATTGCTATCCTCCCCTCCATCTGCGTGTTTGCAGCGTTATCTCCCGTCTCCATCACGTTTCTGTTCAGCTATTATCATTCTCTGTCTGAATCAGCTATATCACACGTGCATGCTTTTAAGATGGCATACGCGCACACTCACACACACACACACACACACACACACACACACCTAATGTGGCACATGTGTGACCCCTTGATCCCCAAAACCCTCTGACCCTCTCTTCCTGCCCGTCTGGGCCTTATTAAAATAGGCGCTGATTGGAAAGCTAACAAGAGCCAAGATTACCCTGTAATGAAGGAGTTCTGCTTCTCATCCCTTCTCCCTTCTTTTGTCTCAGCTTTGCTCTCTCTCACTGAGTCAAATGAAATAACTAGGACAATCAAGACGGCTGATTGGAGTGAAGGATATTGGAAATGTGTCTGCGGTTCCACAAATTGCTGACCTAATACAAGGGAGTGGATCCGTTCTTGTTTTGTAGGTCAGTACTGCAGCAAAAGTCGATAAGAGCGTGCGCGCCTCAGATTAGCTATGCATTACATTATGCTTGACCTTAAAACAGAGCGAGTGTACTTTCTATGCTGTTTGAGCTTGAAGAACACTGATTTTATTTTTATTTTTTCCCTCTTGCAAATTGAAATGAGTTGCAAATTGCTGTCCGGGTGCCGTTTCGCTGAGAAAATTGTTACTTGGTTTTTATGTTATTGTAGCAGCATTCCTCTCAACCCTTTCTCACCGAGCGCTCCGCCAGCACAGCTGCTACCCAGTTGTTCGCTGCTGTTCTAACTGGCAAGCACGGCTTCATTCATGTATAACCCCCTACCAGTCGGGGAGTCTCGGCGGGTAAGCATATGTGCGTTTGTGCTGTGTGTGTGTGCGCCGCCGAGTGTGTTGTGCTTAACTTCCATGGGCGTGCACGCGCGTGGAACACAGATGCACTGTTCTTTCTCCGTTTCCCTGTGTAAGCATGTCTCGGCTGAACATGCAGTAACGCTGGACCTTACCCAGACACAAAAGCTCTGTGCAGAAAGGCCCGACAGCTGCACTCAATTACATTAACTACCACGGGCAGAAAACACACACTCTCTCAAGCCACTGGCTCCAGCCATAATCAACGACTTATTCAATAAGCTCAAAAAAATGCAGCTCTCTGCTTTCTCAGTTGCACGCCCACTCCCTTCTTCCCTATGCACAAGAAACCATCACACACACACACACACACACACACTTTCGCTCTCTCTCTTCACTGGGGGGATTTGTTTCTGGTTGAGCTTCCTGTTCGGGTCAAAGTTGAGCTCATAGGAGATAACGGTTTACCTGAGCTGTAAAGAGAGAGTTGTTTGCAGGAGATGAAGTGGGGTTAGTGGGAAATCAGCACAAGCATGTATAAACATTCTCATGGACAGCCTCCCTGAAGGAATGTCACACATTTCTTGCACACACGTTGGGGGAGTTCACATGTAATCCACTGGGAGGTGAGAAACCGAGAGTTCGGGAGGAGGTGGGGGGAGGTAGTTCTTATTCATCACAGCTTCCAGAATAAGTAGAAGTGCTGATCTTGGATATTTTACCAAGTCCCCCCTGAAGGTTTACACTGAGTTTACAAGATATGTTTTTGTTAATCATGACATACTGAGTTAGGAAAGCTGAAGGCAGATGTCAAAACTTGATAAAGTTCCTCAAGGTTGCGAACAACTCTGCATGCTTGCTTGGCATAAGGAGTTTTTTTGAGTGAAGCATATGTGGTGTATGAATAATGATGCAGATATGGCAAAACTGGCCTGAAGACATGTGGTTGTTTGGCCATAGGTTGGTGTATAGAGAGCTGCCAAGTGCATTTCTTTGTTTTAATCTTGGGATGAAATAGCAAGACTTGCTGGGACTGAAGAACTGTAACAGTTTTTACATTCAGGTAGCCTATTTAGTTGCTTTCACAACACTTACAAAGCTTAGTGAAGGTTAGGTCCTAAGAACTACTTCATGTATTCTCTTCTACTCATTCATCATGACTCCTCTCCTTCACCTCTTAGCTGTTGTCCTCTTACATGTTTTCTTTCCTCCCTGTTTTATCCTAACAGCTTAAAATCTAAACATTTTTGGGTTCACTTCTTCCAATTAAGCCCATCACAAAGGATTCACCGTTCCTTGTAGACACTGAATGGGAGGCGGTGATGCAGCTGAGCTTGGAAAAGTCATTGTCAAAGTACTTCAAAATCAAACTAAAATTAAATCATTTTTTTGTCAAAAATGTGTATATACAGTAAATCCTTGGTGTATTTTTCTGTAGTAACAATTCACTGTACATGTTCGCCAGTGGTTGTGATTTTTGAAACAATGCTGTAATTCAACTGGTGCAATATCTACTATAATTTGTAATATCACCTTAATTCCAATGGACACACAGGCAGTTAACCAGTAGGGGAGCCGATGTTGTTACCTGTCGCTGTAAGTCCCATAGGTGGTTTGAGCAATCGGTAAGTTACTCTTTACATGATTCCTTATGTTACTTTGTGTCATGATTCATATCACAAGATAACCTGCGGTGTGCTGAGGTTACAGGACTAGCTGTGGTTTTGAGTTTTGTCTTATCTTTTTCCTGCACCACGACCCAGACCATGAAAGAAAGACAGCCAACCCCGGCTCGAGCCCCCTCTTTCTACAGTCCGGGAAAAACATAACAACAACAACACAACACCGACTGTGCTGGAGCTTCACAATGGCACTCGGCAGGTGTTGAAACACTGTGAATGAAAAGTAACGTCTACTGGGAATCAGTGTCAACGTCAGCAAGCTAGGCCTCTGCTTCCCAATATGCACAATAGCTGCAGTATGATGATGGTTTATACTCCCTTACACTGCAAGCGAGGAGAACTCAAATTTCAGGATCTCTCAGTATCACTCCTCTCTTTCACCCGCATGGGAGCCAATCACCATCACCACCCCCTTTCATCAATCCAATTAGCTGCACCTGTAGTGAGCTGCTGCTTCCAGCTTCAATATGGATGCCAAGATCCACCAACCGGCTTCTCAAACACCAGCAGCATCAAGACTCTAACTTTCTTCACAGGGGTGGGAGCGGTGATGGTTATTTTGCTGACAGTGAAACTAGATTGAGTCTGCACCAAAATTCAATCAATAATGTTTTTTTTTTTTTTTTTCTTCCTTTAAGCAGTCTCTACTGATTGATTTATATTTTGCAGTCTCTCAACCGTTCAGTACACATTTGGGTGGAAAAGCAGGGGGGAAAAACATAAGTACAGCTCATGAACACACACTGCAGCACATTTATTGCAGCGTGGCGTCTTCCAGATAGCTGTAAGCTTTAATTAATGTTTACATGACCTGCCTGCATCAGTAGTAACACACTGAACTTCAAACCATAGAAATAATCAGAAATTAAAATAATACAATATTTCTAAAATAGAAATGTTTTTAATTACCTTCTCTCTCTCTGCTACAAATGAAGGTCTTTTCCCTGAACAACGTGTCAAAGTATATATAACTAACCTTGGAGAGTCATGTCACTGTGCTCAAGTTAAACATATACATGTTTACTATGAAAGCAAATTCCCGTGTTTGCTCATAGAGAGGGAGGGAAAAGAGAGACATTGTTAATGATGTGGAAGACGATAAATAAGTTCTGGCTACTGCTCCGGCTCTGACACTTTAACTGGAGACATCAATTATTTATCCAAGTAAAGAGGGGTCAGGGTGTGTGTGTGTGGGTGTGGGTGTGTGTGTGTGGGTGTGTGAGTGTGAGTGTGTGAACGTTTGTGCGGTATGGGATTCAACTGTACTCCGGAGCTACTCTTCAGCATAGTGATTGGAAGGTGTGTCCCTTTTCTTGTTTCACACACACTGGTGTCCATGAAAGTCCTCTAACCCGGCCATACAGCTGTATGACAAATCTACGAGGGGGTTCACCCTCATTCAAGTCTCCATTAGATATTCATGCACTTTTCAAAGTTTCACTTCTCCCCATTTCCAGGAGGACTTCTCAGGGAATTCTTTAATGTAAAGGGAAATGGAAATCTGCTCTGACTGTTCAAGATAAGACTTTTAATTTGCTACTGTAAATTGAAGCTATTTGTCTTCAAACCCCAACTTCTGTTTCAACTCACCCATATCTCAGACAGAAATATATCGTACCAATTAACCCAAATGTGGAAGCGCACAGTGGCATTTTTCCACAGTTTTTTGCCGCTTCACAAGGCATGAAAGTGAAGTAGGCGGAGGCCACTGCAGTTACAAGTCACAGAGCAAGGTTAGAGCATAGAGCAATGTTTTTTTTCCCATTGCATGTTTTGATTTTGGATGTTTTTTTCCTTCCAGTTTCTGTTTGGACATCTGCATATAGGACCCTGGAAAGGAATCATTCCTCACCATAAAAACACCCTCCCCCCTCTCATTCCCCTTTTTACCATTCCCTCAGATTTTCTCTCTACCCCTTCTCCTTCTCTGCTTCTCCTTTCGGATCTCTCACATCCATCACTTTCGACACCTCTCTCTGTTTCTCTAATTTCATCTCATTACATTTCTCTCTCCCTCCTTCCTGCTCCCATTATCCCTCCCACACATTCCCACAACTGCAGTGCAACCCTTAAGTGCCGGTCACAGTCACCCAAACCACACACCGAAATATTTTTGTCCAGCGGCCTGAACATTACTGACCAGTGATCATACATAGAATACCAAAATCCACAGTTTATTTCTATTTTATACAGCTTATGTAGTTGGACTACAGTTGCACTATATGAATCTCAAACGATGGGAAAGTACCTTTGATAAAATCTGATGGCACACACACACACACACACACATACACACACACACACACACACACACACAATGCACAGTGTTCTTATTGAACAGAAATTGGCAGTCCCTCGTATCCGGGCATCATAATGGTCTCCATATGTGTCCTGGCTGCCACACACAGTCATACTAACACAACCACAAGCGCACTAATTCACACAAAATCCTGAATCTCCTTGAGGGGAACCAAAAATAAACACAGCCTAAACATTTGCCTCTTTACATCCCACCTTCGTTCTTTTCTCACATCCGTTTCTCTTAAATAAAGGACAAGAGCGTTGCCTCCCCAAAGAATTAGGGGAAAGTGTTTAAACAAGAAATTTATGGCGCCGCGCAGGCTGCTGGGTCATTTCATCGAGGGGGAGTCGTTTGAATGTAACACCGCTGTATGAATGTCCCATTGATCAGGGTGTTGCTGCTCATTTCTCACTTGGACCAGACAGAGCGACAGAGTGAGGCAAGGCGCTGAGCATGAACAGCCAAATAAATGTCAAACTGAGGGAGTGTTAATCGTTTACAAGTATGTGTGTGCGTGTGTAGCCAAATAAATGTCAGTGTTTAGGATGTTAATTGATTTCTGTGAAGTTTTATTATCCATTCATAATCAGAGTCACTGAGCAATGTAAAGTGTATTTTTTTGTAATTTTCTTCCATCATGTAACTGAGATGATGCCTTCAGTTATACAGGCCATCCATCTGTATATTTCAATGAAAGGGTCAACGGAGGCTGGAACGTATCCCAGCGTGCATTGGGCCTGAGGCAGCAACACTAAAAATTGTAAGCAATTTAGCCTCTTGAAATCCAGAGCAAACTTTCGCCCACAAAAGGGCCAGCATACAAACTCAGGATCCTCCCGCTGAAAGCTGACAGTGCTAACCACTTACCCACAGTGCGGCCCCTGAATGAACAGAACACACTTGTGACAGATTTATGTTGTTTGTGCCCTTTCCTGTCTGCGCCCTGTCCAAGACCGTGACCTCATGTGCCACAGTTGGCAAGGAAGGTTCGGGGTTAATCGCCTTTATCATCCAAAGAAAAACAATACTGACTGTTGGTAGGAAACAACACACAAAACGCAGTATTGTTGCTGAATCGCACATTTTTACACCCAACAGTATGGCCACATTAACCTGGTTTGAAGCAAAAAAGTGTGGGCCCAAATTTGCACCCCTCTTTTCTGCACATTATGTACACTATCCTCTTCAGGAATGTTCACCATGTAAAACTAGATTGTGACACAGGGCCTCTCAACAAGACAAGGTCTAAATGTTAGGTAATGATTATCAAGCTATAGTCTGTATAATTTTTTGCATTTCTGTATCAAGATATTGTAATTTAGTGGTGCATATTAACCAATAAATATTCAGTTAAAAGCCTTGGGCAGCTTCCCTGCCAACAGGCCGCCCTGACCTCCTCCATAAGGTCGTGTTCAGACCCACATTGCTGCTTTTATTTCAGTGAGACCACTGTGTTGACTGAGTGGGGTTGCTGGCAAAAAAAAACATGTAGGATTGTTTGGGGGAAAAAAAAAACTTAACCTTTCAACTTTTGCCTCTACACAATATGCAGTCATCCGACAGTGCAGTTAGATACACGCAAGCATACATTCCTGATAGATCACTTTGCTATGTGAACAGAGTGATTCTGCTGTTTATCTCATGATTCACAAGATGGAGGACAAAATGTTTGATGATAACTGAGTTTCTTGTATTGGTGTCTGTTACTCAAACTTGTCTTCCTGGGTCAGACTTTACCACCTCACCAGTGCAGCCCCGTGCTTCTTTTTAACACACTGAGCACCCGCTAAGATGTTTTGCCGTAGTGAAAGAATACCATCTTCAGCTTTTGCTAAGGCGAGAAGACCCTCATTATTGATAAGTGGCTTATCAAGAAAATGTAAATACTCAGTAGGTTTTGTTAAGCACACATTGTACCGATGTCGTTATTTTCCTGGTGAAGACAGTGTCCTTGAATGTGCCGTTGCATACCACCACATAGTGTGAATAAAAGGAAGGGGTTTGGTAGCGTTTTATTGTCCTGCTGTCCTTCTGCTCCGCTGATATTTTGTTTTCATTCAAACTCTGGAATATGATTTATTTTTCTCCTAAGCCTGCTCGGCTTCCATCAAACACACTGATAAAACAGCGACTGTTAAGGCAGCCTTTATATAATCCTGCCATTCAGGAGATAAAATTGCCGGAGAGTTACTGCATTTGAACTCACAATTTGAAGAATAACGCTAATGTATATAACAGCGCCACATTCTCCTCAGTCATGCAGGAAAAGAAAAGAAGCCTAACCACGAAAAAAAAATTGATTGGGAGAAAATGCTGAACAAAGCTGAAAACGTCTGAAGAAAAGGAGGAGAGGAGAGCTTGGGAATAGATGAAAGGGAAAAATAAAAAAATCTGAAGCCTTATAACACACCAGATGATGAACCCTGAATGCACTCGCTGCAGTTGACATCAGCTCTCCACCCATTGTCTGGCCCAACACAGCTCAGTCCTACCTCTCACACAAAGCCCATCTCCACCCTTCACTGACAAGCCATTCAGTGGGGAAAACGCAACATTGATGGGCTCTGACTAGCAGCATTTTGTAGCCTGTCCGTTTTTCAATAGGCCCTCGCTCTCCCAGACTCATGGCAAGACTTTGTAATGGAAATCTGTGACGGGCAAAACAGCACAAAAAACACTGTTCCCTGCCTTCATCTGTCGCAATGATTTTATGGTCTGGGTGAAGACAGAGAGTGAGCGAGTGTGTGTGTGTGTGTGTGTGTTGTGGGGATAGCCGTGTGAGTGTGTGTGTGTGTGTGTGTGTGAGATAGTTTATGACCGGGGCTGTTCCACAGGCCCATGGGTTAGAGTTCCGTTTGACTGAGCAGCCCATGAATTGTTCCTGCAGCAGGCTGGTTAGCAGAGCCCTGACCACGGGGAGCCAAGGCTATTCAACACTGTGTGTGCCTGCTATACATTTGTGTGTGTGTGTGTGTGTGCGTGCACGCGTTTCAGTGTGTAAAAATGAAACACATTTAAGCAGTCAACAGATACGGCAATTGGGAGTTACTGCCATTGATTTGAATAAGAGTAGTTGCATTTGTGGCTCCCATCAGAAGCTTAAAGGATTAATAAAGCAACAAGGACTTGTCCAGTGTCGTTTCTCATGTGCCTCTGAGATGAACGGGGAGGAGGGAGGGAGCAAAACAGAGTGAGATGGATGATGGGGGAAAGGAAATTGTTATGAGAAAAATCATGTGGAATGAAAAAAAGAAATAAAAAATGAGGAGCAGAGCTGACATAGAGGAAGAGCTTAGCAGAATTACGATATAATTAAGAGATGAAGAGTTTTATTTTAAATTGACATATTTTCCATTAAGATATAACTCCAGCTCTCAGTTAAAAAAGTTATTTGCATGAATCAAGAACTGAGTGATCTGAATCTTGGCACTAAAATTAAACTTATATATTACATGTGTATGTATTAGTTGATGTAATAGCTCTTGAAATTGAACAAGAATTAATAAAAAGCATGCGTTCCCCCAAATAAAAAATTTTGTAATGAAACCCTTGAGATATAATGCACGTGGCAAATGTAATTCACTCTAATTTGCCTCATGCATGCATACTGTATATGCCTCCGAGGCAAATTAAAGTACAAGAGACAGAAAACATTAAGAAGGATGCGGTTAGGGCAGATGACAGGAGAAAAAAAAAGGGTAGGCTAAGAGAGGTGGAAAGAAAGGACAGGAGCAGGGATAGGAGAGAAATATCACTCTGAGACTGCACTACTCCAAGACTGTGCTCCATAAAAGGAAATGCATACAGCATCATTCTCCCGCTATAGAAGAAACAGAAATTGAAAAGGGCAAATCTGAGTTCACGCACCTTGGTAAGACTAGCCACTGGCGACAGTCTATCTCCAACTCAGTGCTGCTGAAAAGGGCACGGTGAAAATACTCCAGCTCTCAGCATAAAAGGAGCTGACACACATTCCAATCCATTGGTTATAGTCAGCGTGCAGGCAAATTCCAACTGAAAAGCATTTGCTTAAAACTTTGAATATTTGAGAGATGGAGATGCTCAACAGCAATGTAAAATCTCACAACCAGTCTACAGAAATTGAATTATCTTTAATCAGAAAAGTGAATGTAATCAGAAACGTTTGTCAGTTTCTCCAGCTGTCCCTCAGACAACAGTCTTTTTCTTGGTAGAAATAAAAATGTTTCTACCAGAGTTAGGATTTGTATCCACTTTAGTTCCCAGCCTGTCTTTGGTTTTATGTTACAACAGCTGCATGATGAATAACATTTCATACTGTGTTAGTCAAACAGAGTCTGTTAATGCAGTGATGAAAGCCTTAATGGTTAGACAGTGATGCACATAAAGAACCATTCCAAAAATTCTTGGTAGTGAAGGAGCAAATATAATTGGAAAACAAACTTTATATCTTATGTTTATTTAATGTATTTTGTTAAAATGGACTAGCCAACGGTTCCATTAACTCTTGCTCTAGCTTGGTCACTCATTCTTTGAAAGTCTGGGGATTTTCTGATTCTCTGACAAATTGGTACATTTTGTCCATTAAAAGGTGTGACTGAAATGTATTTGGTTTTCAGTGCTTCACTAGCCTGATAATCCGAATGAATTGGCATTTCGTTTCACTTTGTCCACTCAGCCTGACACTGTGTTCATGTCTGCTGATTTCTTGTTGGGAGGGAGAGGTATGGATCGGTTTCCGAGCATTGTCATCTTTTGAGTTGCAGAAAAACAAACCAAAATGACTGAGAGCTTATGGGTAGATCAACATTAAAAATTGTTTTGTGTGCCCTAAACTGCACAAATCACAAACTGAACAGGCGGAAAATGTTTATAAATAATGAAAGAAAGTTCAGTTAGCTCAGAGTGCAGAATTATCTGTCAGCATCTTGCGAAATGCTCAGAGCTCTGGATTTTATATGGTGCACAGTACTGGAAGGTGGTTTTGCACATAACCTGGTGAGTAAGAATGGGTAATATTAGGATTTTATCGGTACTACTAATCTACTACTAATGAGTTTAAAAAAACATTTGTTTAAATAAGAATACATTTTAGAAGTTATTTATATTTTGAAAATATTCGGTTTCTAGAGTGGAGCAACAGTAAAGTTTACAACAACAGAGTCACTACATAAACTCAGTGTCTCGCTGGAAACAAAAATGTCAATAAAACAAATAATATTCCTGAGATCCCAACACTGAGTGAAGTTTAGAAAGGATGAGGAACACAGACATCAGTCAGCATCAGTCCTTCATCCTGTCCTCTGTCCTCCTCCCTCTGCTGCTGTGATTCACTGCCTGCAGGGACCGCTGGTACAGGGAGGAGGGGCGGGTTTGTCTCAGCCAGCAACTCAGTTTACAAGAATTTGCTGAATTTTAAGATACGTGGTAAACTAAGCAAATCAGTTAGACTATAAACAGACAGCTTTTGTTTTAGCTTGTTTGGAGCAATTTGCTTTTAGCCTAACCAGCGCGCTGCCGCGGCTTGTCCTGCTGTTTCCTCAAAATATACCACTGGACACTGGATATATTACGGTGGCCCTGAGAGCTCAGTGCAAATAGACAAAACACAAGCTAACAAAGAAAACATCTTATTCAATTTGCCAACACATAATAATAATAATAATAATAATAATAATAATAATAATAATAATAATAATAATTTATTGATATAGCACCTTTAAAGAGCAGGTGTCATGAGACCTTTTGGCAGCAGCATTTTGGACTACTAGTAAGCAGGTTCAGGGATGGTTTACTGACACAGGTGAAAAGGGAATTACAGCAATCAAGACGGGTGGAAATAAAGGCATGTATGATCATCTCCATCTCAGCCACGGACACAAGGGGCCAATAAAATTAAATGTTCAATTGAAGCAAGTGCAATGCAAACAGCAGCAGGCCCAGGACAGGAGCTCGGGGAACACCACAGAACAGAGATTCAGATGATGAGGAATAATTATGAACTGTAACTGAGAAGGTCCTTTCTAACAGGTAAGAGGAGAACCATTCCAAAGCTGGTCCAGATAAACCCATCCATGGCCTGAGCATCTCAATCAAACAGAACATTCTCCTGCATCACACTGCATTAACAGATCATTGGAGACTTTAAGAAGAGCTGTTTCTGTTCAACGCAACCAACGGAAAGACTGTAACTTGTGGAAATTTTGTGCTCATCTAAGATAGCTGCAAGCTGCTTAGCAACCACTTTTTCTAAGACCTTAGCAATGACAGGTAACCTAGAGATAGACCTGTAGTTCTGGGGCAAAGAAGGGTCCAGAATAGTTTTTTCGAGAAGTGGTTGAACAGCGGCTTGTTTAAAATAAGATGGGACATGAGCAAATGTCAGCGAGGTATTGATTATAGAGACTACACATGGACCAATGGAACAAAGAGGTGGGTGTAATGTCAAGGGGACTAGAGGGGGTTTTCATGGTACTAACCAGATTTGTGAGCTCTTGTAATGAAATAGGAGAAAAACTCTCCAGGATTGTTAGCTGGTAAGGGCAAAGTGTTGCGGCAGAGCAAGGGGGACTGATGTTTGCTCGTGTGCCATTTATCTTACCAACAAAGAGAGAGAGAAAGTTGTTGCACTCATCAATTGAGGAAATTGGAACAGCAGGTGATGTAGGAGAGACAATGTTACTGATGGGGTCAAACAGGATTTTGAGACGTGAGGCTAGTTCGACGGCACCGCGCCCTCCTGAATTTCTCCAGTTGCGACATCACACTGAGGGGCAGCTCATAACGGCATGTTCAGATGATGCAGTTTTATCACATAAGAAAAGTCAGTGAAACAGTGAGGAGCACTAGTTTTAAGCTCAACATGAAACATGAAAGTTCTTCTTTTCTTTATTACACATTTTTTATATTAAAACAACTTAATGTTTACTGTTTAGTGAATGTCCTGAAGTTATTTGGCTCATACAAACCACAAATAGTATGAAGTCGTCAAAACCTACATTGATAACAAAGAAAATAATCGAGTGGAGCAAAACTGAACCCAACTTAGTAGCACAGCACAGAACAAAGCACCCTCATTATCAATATTATAGCTTCACTGTCCAATATAAAATCACTTTCCCCAGAAGAGCCATCATTTTGTGAGCAGTACACTGCTGTACTCCCACTGAACCATTAAAGTATTGAGAAACATAGTGCCTTGGATGAATGGGTTTAATACATTATTGATGGCAGGCTGGTTTGTTGGTTTGTATGAGACAGTCCTTGGAGAGTTTAAGCACAGCGCCATTTCAAAGAGACCAGTGCCTTTCTTTTCATCTCCTGTTGCTTTAGCCCAAATACAGCTGTGCTACGGTGGTTTGATTTGGGCAGACGCACACACACACACACAAACAAACATGCACACACACAGGCACACTCATGCGAGCGTTAAGGTGTCATGCTAGTTTTATTCTTTATGCTCTCTGGGGCATGTGCATGCTCAGTAGCTGTGGTAAAGTCACTTAATATGGGTAACCGCACAAACACACACATCCCCACACACACACATTCTCTCACACACTCTCACACACCGTGAGGTGTCAGTGTGGTGTTTGATCTTCAATATTCTCCGGGGCTTGATGTTTGTTTGGTTACCTCAAGGTTTTGTCACAGTCTGTATTCAACATTATTCATGAAGGGCTACTTTTCCTGAGCTGGAATGGCATGGCCAGGAGCTCAACAAGGCTTTAGACAGAACAGCCATCGACACACGCTAACACACATGCACACAAATAGGACACATTTTTAAATAAAATAATATACATACGCACATACATACATACATACATACATACATACATATATCGATACAAAAACACAAACACAGTTTGGAGATCAGCACACCTCAACAAAGTCACTAGTCTAAATAGATCTCTGCAGTACAGGCCTGCACACAAACACATTCACACACCACTCATGCCCAACAGCAGTTTTTAATCAAACAAGCATAACCTCATGAGGATAAATCTTGAGTTTATTTTGTGTATATCCTAAGTGTGTGTGTTTGTGTCTTTCAGAGGACTGTTTGAAGGGACCTGCATTACAGTAGCAACACATTAATCTTAATTTTCCCTTTCAGCTGTGAAATTAAAGAGCCCTAACATTGTTTACGACACTTAAAACAGTGCTTAAAGTTACTGTGGATATGAAAAGAAATGACCAGATGTCCAGATTAAATCAGCAGTTCCTATTTTTCAAGCGGCGCTTCGAGCGTCCCAACAGCAATGTTGTTTATCTCGATAATGAGACCGACTGTAAGTTTTAGTTGTCTGAGAAATCGGTGTTAAAATGTTTTGATCATTGTTAAATTTCCTATTTGTGTTGCCTACAGCTATAATGGAGCCAAAGAGAGGACAATGCCTAATGTTTCCTCACAAGAACTACTGTGTATTGACAAAGAGAACTGCAGATGGTGTATTATGCTATTCATTCTGCTGTTGCAGAGTGAATATTATTATGATTAGCATCAGCTTAAAACCAGCTCCCATGCATGTTTATAATAATTCATGAATTTAATTCTTTAGGCCTTTATTATCAGTAATGGACAAATATACTGTAAGTATTGTATTGTATTGTATTTTCAGCAAGAAAACCTCATTCAAAATCTTATTGAAATGCATAAGTCCGTGAGCAAGTTGAGGGGTTGCGGTAGACATGTCTGTAACAACAGCAGGACAGAGAAAAGCAAATCTTTTAGACAGCAGAGCCAAGTTACAAGGATGTAGGTAAGTAAGTTCCACCTGTGCTCATGTGTCGGGGTCCCTGCTGGTATCAGGCTTTTCTGTGAATCTGGTCGTCATAGCAATCCCCCGGTGCTGCAGTGCCCTAGTGACCACTGGAGGAGGAAGTGCCCCAGGAATAAAAGCACTGCTGGAGTCGCTGCAATCAGGCCCAGAAGGTACATTATGGAACTTCTGACTGACTTCAGAGAGTCTTCTTTTTCAGCAGGGCTGCCATTTTACTCCCTGAATCTGAGTTTGGACAGAGCAGCACAGAGCTACGTGGAGTCCACCGCTACGCCTAAAATGCATCGGACAAATGACATATAGGAAAAGAAGAACTCAGCTGAATGGACGCACAGTGTGATTAGGGCAAACCTTGGCTACGTTTAGAAATACTTTTCCAGCATTATATTATATAGCAACAGCATGGAGTGTTTTTGAAAGAAAAATTTATGGCCTGCAAAATGAACTGTGACTATTCAACTATTGATTATTTCCAGACTTAAATCGCAAGTTCAAAAGATCGATGCTTGCACAAAGATGTATTCAGTACGTGTGCTTTTATGTAACAAAAAGGTGGAAGTTAATCATTTTTCAGTTTGAACTGGCCCTGGGAGCCTCTTTGCTCAGACCCTGGAACTCGACTACCACAGCCCTGTGTTGAGGACAAATGCTTGTTGAGGAAATTGATCATTTTCAACAAGGCGGTGGTGAAGGTGGTAGGTCAACCACAATGCCTATTTATGGAGAATGCTGGTTTGGAAGAGTTCTGCATGCAGAATGACTGTGATGAAATCGGCAAAGGCACAAACTGGGGATTTTATCTGCAGGAAATAAAGCCAGGCTGTCTCATCGTACTCCCAAAAGACTTTCCTCTGGTTGACTAGTTGTCCTGATTGGCATATATTTGTAAATTTTAGTGCACTGAGCTGCATAGGACAGCAGTGGAACCCTAGGGCTCATTAGAGGGTTTATCCTGTGTGAGACTGAACAAAAAAATAATGGTTGGGAGATGGTTTTATAGGTCGGGCCAAAAACATAAATGTTAATTCATGCACCGTCCTGAACAGTCCATTGAAGAAATTTGTTATAAAAGCTAAAACTCTAATAAATGATGGTTATCTTGTTTTTGACAGCAGTGTTATGAAACGTCCTCCACACAGATGAAACTGAATGTTTACAGGTATTTGATCATATTTTATATTTAATTATGGTCAAAACTACACTGTTTTTTTATGTAAGAATGCAAAAGCTTTCGCTAATTGTCAGTATCCAATTTATTACTTGTTGAGTATTTCAAGGTTTGATTATTTTTAATGAAAGTTTAAAAAAAACGAGCCTTGGTTGGTTTTGTGTAGAGACGTACATGAGAGAGTACATGCACATAATATTGATTGAAAAGGCTTTCAGGGATAAAACCCAAGGTAAAACCTCGAAACTTTAGACGGTTTGGCCCAAAATATTTGACTACAACATTTAACTTTGTTACTTAAATAATATCCACATTAAAAATTGTCTTTCAATTTACAAAGCCTTTAGGCTCAATGCATTTAGAAAGTAAAAAAGAACAAGAACAATTATCATTGATGCATGAGTTAAGTCATGAATTATAATAAATAGATGCATGATTTAATGTAAGAGTTATCATGAATCCGTGATTTAATAGTACAACACAATCAGTCCATACTTTATTAGTGAGGGGTTATTTATAATTAATGGTATAAGTCCATCATCCTTCTCTACTCTTATATCTCTATGAGTTATAAATCAAATCACATTTACTCCATGCAAAAATGAATTAATAAAGACATTAATTAAATATTGTGAGGAGCGTCGTCTGTGACAATGGAGTGGATCAGTAAATGAAGTTGGCATCTTTCTCCTGAAGAGAACAGCGTAGGATGATGAACTGATGAGGAGTTTTCCCACTGGAAAATGTGCTCGTGTTGGCTGATAAGCTTCCACTGGTTGATTGGCCTATTCCCCGACGAGTTGAGTAGACTCACAGACTGTTTTTGTACCTCAAGTAGGAGAGTTAGGTGATGTTTAGGAGAGGAGATGATGGTCCTTCCATTTCCCAGTCACGTGAAAATCTTAAGTGTTGTGCTGCTGTAATTGAGTTCACGCATAATTGGCGGCAGCAGCAAAACAACCCCCTCCAACTTGGCAGAGAGATTGAGAAGAGACGCATTACTGAATGTAGTTTCATTTAGGTTGCCACAGTTAACCTACAACTTTAAGAATTCATGTCTTGTTTAGAAGTTCCCCAGTGTACCTAAATAAAAAAGAGAAACATCAATTATGAATATACATGCTTTTTTCTTGCGCTTCACAGAGCAAGCTTTGCTTAAAAACTGGGGATCAGACTTGTTCACAGACTTTGATCGATTGTCTTCTACAGTGTGGGTTTCTATTTTGATTGTTCACTGGTTTTCGCTGTTGATTCAGAGTGGCAGCTCTGTGCCCGTTTTAAAAAGACATCAAACTCTGCCCACTTCCTAGGTGGGAGTTTGTGGGCAAAGTTTATATGCGAGTGCACCCGCCGAGTGAGATCAAGGGCAGGCTAAAGCTGGTGACGGCTGTAACAAGCCACTTCAGCCGGTCAACAGCCCTATTAATCTGTGTCTGATTCAAGCGCTCCTGTTTCAACAGCGGATATTATGCTCATCTATCACCTGGATCATGTGATATCACACGCACACACATCATATCACATTCACATTCTCCTGTAGTAACTGAACTTCTGTCTGCCCTGCTTCCCTCTTCAACACGTCGCGGATGCCTCCGGCATAGAAATCGATTTATAGTTCAGCATATGGTTTTCCTCAATGATTGACGTAGCGTCATCGTGCCTTATGTTCTTTCATTCTTTGTGATAAAGAGCAGCAATTGTGGCAAGCAGAAGGTTTGCTGTGGAAAAGCTTGTGTGGGTTTTGACAAATCGCAAAATAACTCAGGTGAAACTGCTCAAACAAATGTATTCCTTGTTGTGTTCTCTACCAAGAATCTGTTCTGGCATCGGGAGAAAACTGAACCAGGCCAAGCTCCCCAGAGCCACTGTAGCTATGATGTGTACTGTAGTTGACCTTGATTTTGGATCAAGATAGCAAGAGGAAAAGATCTAAAAGAAAAGATGCCCCCATCCACAGGGCACACAGGCTCACTGAATGATGTCAATCATATGCAATGGACTCTCAGAAATGCACTTTCATTTAGATTGGAATCTATCAAAGCAAAAATGTGTCTTATTAAGTTTCTATGGAATATTGAGTGAGCATTGTGGTTCTTTCCATAAAAGTCCTCTGTCTGAATAAAGCCGGAAAGAACATTAAGATAAAAGCCACCTATGTGTGAATGATACACTTCAACAGGAAGATGAAGCCAGCAATCAGCTCCAGTGAAGCCTGGGACATGCAGTAGCTACCTATGAAGGGATGTGTATCCTTTAAAGGTCTTCTCAATGCTGAGGTTGTAAACTGCAGTGGTCTGTGTTGACTCCCTCTCTTTTTCTCTCCACACACGCACACACGCACACACGCACACAAAAACATTTTCACACATATGAACAGTCCCTCCTCTGCAGGCAAATGCTCACACAAGCTACATGTGCATTCTAAGTGCTTCATGAATACTTAGTAGTAATACTAATAATTACCAGTGACAGTTCCTGACTATTGACAAACTCAGCAGAGAGAGAATGGAGGTTAGAAGGAGGCTCGAGGAGATAATTAACAAATAATCATTTCCCACAAGCTTTTCTTTTAATGATGCAGGAAAATCATTAACAAAAAGGTCAAAACCTGCAACAATTTGACAAAATAATAAATAACACTTTTTGTATTTTGTTGTAAATTCTAAATTAATTTGACTTCTCTCCTCAAGGAGCTATTTCTGTGTTTAAATCTTTTTATTGAAGAGCAAAATGAGCACAAATTGAAGAGTCAATAATTGTCATTTTCACAACATGCTGCAAAAGTTCACACATCAATACAGATAAACTAAAGGAATACTTTGCTTAATTGACATGGATACACCACTTACTATGGAAAGTTTCATATGTCACACAAAATCACTCACGAACCACACATTTCAGTAGGTAACTTTGTCAAGAACACTGTGAATGATTCGTTTCTGTAGTCTAACCATTTATAGCTCGAAAAAATGTTGATTCAGTCCCCCTTGAAAGATAATGAACTTTTTGCAGCGTGTGCGGTGCACATTCTCCCACACTTTGCCTGTTGAGCTGCCATGAGTCATGCAATTAAAAACTGAAAGCATAGAGGGCTGGCGGTTACTGTGTTCCAGGGAAAAGGGCACCATTAATACTGTATACAGCGTGCAGTTTGGCACCAGAGGCGATGAAGGTACAGCTTGAAAGCTTCACTGTGTGCTTCATCTCTTTGTTCACTCACTCATTTGCACACATTATTGCTATATACATCTATTTTGTCTATGACTCTGACATTTTTTTGTCATCTCTTCAGTTTATCCTCTAAAGGAGAAGTTTGACATTTTGGGAAATACGTTTATCGTGTCTTTAATGAGAAAATTGATACCACTCCGATGTCTGTATGTTAAATATGTAGCTGGAGCCAGCAGCCGGTTAGCTTTACTTGGCATCAAGATTGGAAACGGGGGAAATAGCCAGCCTGGCTCTGTCAGAAGGTAACAAAATCTGCCTACAAGCTCCTCTAAAGCTCACTAATAAACACGTTATATCTCGATTGTTTATTCCATATAGAAAGTGTAAAAATGACATTTTACACAGGGGTTGTGTGCTGGTGTTCTGTCAAAGTTTGTTTTCCTGTATATATGTGTTCCCACTTACCTAAACCTGATCCCACCCTTAGCTCTTACCCCAGGCAATGATCTTTTCGCAACGCCTAATCGCAACCTAACCCGACCCCCGGCTGCAGAGGGGGGCACTCCAGTGAGCATTATTGTAACAAGAGGGACTGGCTCTTTGAAGGGCAGACTTTGACACAAGACAGGACTATATCTTTTGGCTGGGAGTTGCCAGGCAACAATCGGAGACTCCAGGAAGTTACAGGTCCCGGACAAGAAATAGTTATCCACGAAAAAATGACAAATTTTTACTTTGTGGATGAAATAAACAAAAAAGATGTAACCTTATATGAGTGACCTTTAAAGGTGCTGTTGGGTGGATTGTTTACCTTTGAACAGATCCATCCTAGCTGTTGTCTTCTGTTTCCAGTCTTTATGCTAAGCTAAGCTAACCGTCTACATATTTACCGTAGAGATACGAGAGTGGTATCAATCTATCTTCTCATCTATTCTCTGCAAGAAAGCGAGTAAGAGAGTATTACCCAAAATGTCAAACTGTTCCTTTAAATAACTGACCAGCTGCCTGAATCAGTAACAGACGAATAGATTAATTCATTGATTTTGCTGTTTGTGTTGGATGTATCCATGCATCCGTCCTGCATTCCCCCCAGCGATACATTTCTCTCTGTTAGCAAAAACATCTCTACCCCAGTAACAAATAAGATGCATAAATAAATCATAAATGGCTCAGATGTTACAAACATGATGCAACTGTTGTGTCTGTCTTCTCTCATCTTCTTGTCATCCACACACACACACACGCACAGAATGCTACAGCACTTATTATGTACAAGACATTTCAGTGGGAGTATAATGTCAAGTGCTTACATGCACACTGCACTGTTTTGTCTTTCACACCATGCAGAGTTCATTTCATCATTAATGCGTTTCATTTTACTGATAAGTACAAATAAATACAGGAGAGCTAAATCCAATGATTAGTGAAAGTAGGAGGGAGGGAAATAGGGGGGAAAAAACTAGAGCGTGAGGGAGCTAAAGCTTTTTGTCAGAGACACACACAAATGCAGAGGGAATCTCAGGAGAAAAGAGGTGGCCTTGAACTATATAGTCTGTTTATAGCATTGCTTTCTTTCATATGGGGCTCATCCCTGCATATTGCTCTTGCAATAGTTGCACTCTTCTATGGCATTATTGCAAATAAACAGTGAATGGAGTTTGAGTGAAGGGCAGTCACAATCATAGGCATTGTCATAGAGGTTTGGTGTTGTTTGTCATCTATTGTATACATCCTGGCTGCAGTATCTGAATGCCTAAGAGAAGGTAATGTATTATGTGCTAATTTCCATAGGACGAATGCAGTATGGCAATGTTGACCTTGACAGCAGGAGTAACTTTGCACACATAAAGCTGAGAAAAATGCAGATACAACACAGATAACAACACAATTGTAAATAAGATAATATGTACAGAACGCAGTGTATAATAAGAACTTAGTGTATAATAAACAAACTCACAAAAATGGGAGAAGGATCGAATGTGTCAGGGCCAGAAGATCTTCAAAATGACACACAATTCCTAACCCCAGCCCCCCACATCTCTGTCACTGCTCTACTTTAGAAGTGGGTTAGTTGGGTTCTGTCTGCACTGAATCTGCTGCTCCTTTGTAGAAAATCTCTGTTCTGATCTGCTGTCACGGCCCCGGGGCCAAACGCAGCCGTGATGGACACAAATCCATCTGACAGCTTTGCACACACATTCCCGGAAGCCTTCCCGAACCCGTTCCCAAAGGCTTTCCTGGGGACGGCTCAAAGCTCTTCCTGGGGCATTGTGACGCAGATGCACTATTGCAGGAACACACAGATCTGATAGTCACATACATGAGAAGATAACACGAGCGTGCACGCACATGCACACGCTCTCTGGAGTGGACAAGCAGCTGAGTGGCCGCAGGGGACGATGCCCAGATTTGAACCCTGAACATACACACCCCTCAGTGTAGACACACATGGAGCTTGTCTGTGGGTGACAGATGGTTGGGTTGAGTGTGTGAGTCCCAAGGGTGTGTCTGCTCGGTACCTGCAGCATGTGGGGGGACCTGGGGCAAGGAGAGAGGTACAGTAGACTGAAGGCTGAAGGGGGTTGCACACCTAGAAACAAAGAGGCATCGCAGCGAAAATAAGATTTTCTGGGGTAAAAAAACGCGGAGACATCATGCAATGAGAGGTCTGATAGAACTGTAGAATCCACTGAAAATAAATAAGGGCACCGCAGGACGGTGGAGCATAATCACAGTCAGATCTTGGCCATGCATATCTGAACTCAAGCTGTTTGCTCTCACACCCACCGCACCCCACAGAAAGACACATAATCATAAAATAAAATATTCCTGTCTATTTCACCCTTTGTGTTCAGTATTCAGATGAAAGGGCTTTTGGATGTGGAGGCCTACCTTTTGATGCTGAGAAATCAATCCCGAGTCCATGTTGCTCTGAGCATCCACACACACTGCAGCCCGTGTCACAGCGCAAAGGCGGCAGGGGAGGCGAGGGGTGGGATACAAAAGGCTGAGGTGGACATGAAAAGGGAATGTATGCTAAACGAATAACAAAATGCTTCGCCCAGCGAGAGCGGTGTGTAGTGGCATCATGAAGGCGGAAGGGACCTCGACATGTGTGTCGGTGTCTGCGCGGACCTCCAAATCCTTTCATCAAAGGCTCAGTGAAATCATTTGAAGCTCAAAACAGTGCCATGGGCCCTCTTCACAGCAGCCATTTTGACATGTCATAGCAGGACATACACAATTATAATTGATAAAATGAATTATGGTCCCGTTCTATGTAGTGTGTAACCCTCACAGCCACCAGTGAGCCAGCATGCACAATAAAAGGGCCCTGGACCACCTGAATGGAACACGGCCATAATTAATGGTATTAATTACACCTGTGTTTACCCTGCACTGACATGTCAGAATGACTGCTGTGAAAAGGCCCCAATGCAGTCGAACCAGTATGATGCAAACAGAAAAACAAGTTAGAGACATACACCAGGGGAGGATAATGGACACTGAGCAGATTCATTCGGAAATAAAACTGTCTGGTGTCCACCTACACTCTGTGTGCAAAAACAATTACACAAGCCTCACCTGCCATCGCTTGTTCAAACATTTTTTTTTTATTTCTCAGAATAAAAAACAAATGTTCCCACTCGTAACGACGAGCTGCATATTGGTTTACATATGGATTCTGTCAGTGTGCTTATTCATCCCCATCACTGAATTATCCACCAGCTCCTGACTATCGGCTGATTCTCAATATCCAGCTAACAGTATTCTGGTGTATTTTTTTCCACTTTTACATTTCCACTTTTAAAAATTGACACACCTTCCTCCATCTGCCCTGTCAAAATCTGAGGCAGAGTTACCAAAACACATTACTAATTTGTATTGCATCACCTTTGTATGGAGAAGAGTTGATGATCCACTGAAAAAAAACCCCATTAAAATGTATTTTCACACTGACCCTCTGCAGAGGTGTAACAATAAGCCTTAGGTCTTAGTGACCCTGGGTTGAAGGCTCAGTTCAACCAAATGAGTAAGAAAAAGTAATATTTTCTTACATACACTGGGTTGTATTTTGCTATGCAGGTAGTTTTGGTTGTATGTGTTGAGGTTTCGAGATGTCTGTCTCCAAGGCTTCTGATGCCATCCCAACACAGTGGTGCACACAGCATTAAGAAAATTAAAATAATAAAGACAAATCAAAAATCCTTCCAGGAACAGTAACTCAGTTACTAGATAGTACACAGACCTCATTAAGAATGTTTACATGCATACTAGTATCCTTCTAAGTGTTTGGAGTACTGTGGTTGTGTTTGCACATGTAACCATCATATTCTGGTTTCATAAACCGAGATAAGCTGAGTCCAACGTCTGGACTTTCCCGCACTTGTAGACTCACAGACTCAATGGCTGTATTTCTCAGGAGGTCTGCAAATGTCGACAACCTGTCCAAAATCCACATTTCATCAAGTCCTCAAGAGGCCTTAAGCAGGCTTTTTTGCAGATTTCCATAGAGTCAGTTTGAAGTGCCAAGACTTCACCAGACTTCGTTCTGAAGATAATCCATAAAAATAACCCTATACATTAGACAGGCAGAGGTTTTCATCCAAGTATGAAAAAAATAGGACCACGTACAGTATGATGTGGTGACCTTCTGTCACTGATCTAACCATCAGCACCTGACTATGAGCTGATTCTCGGTATCCAGCAAACAGTATTCTTGTGTATTTTTTTCACCTTTACATTTTGATTTTAAAAAATTGACACACCTTCCTCCATCTTCCCTGGCAAAATCAGAAACAGAGTTACCCAAACACATTACTAATTTGTGTTGCCTCACCTTTGTACGGAGAAAAGTTGATGTTCCACTGAAAAGACCCCCATTAAAATGTATTTTCACACTGATCCTCTGCAGAGGTGTCACAAACAGCTTTGGTCTTAGTGACCCTGGGTTAAGGGATCAGTTCACCCAAATGAAAAAAGAAAAAGTTAGATTTTCTTACATACACCGGGTTGTATTTTACTATGCAGGTAGTTTCGGTTGTATGTGTTGAGGTTTCGAGATGTCTGTCTCTAAGGCTTCTGATGCCATTCCAACATAATGGTGCACACAGCATTAAGAAAAAAGAAATAAATTAAAAGGTGCTGAGCCTTAACCAGACTTTGATCTGAAGATTATCCATAATAACAACCTTATACATTAGACAGGCAAGTTTGGAAAGGCGAAAGGAAAGTATGAAATAAACAAACAAACAAACAAACAAACAGGACCGTGTACAGTATAATGTGGTGATACTCCAATGAGCATATGATGCAAAAATAATAAAAGCACTCTTTTTTACTCTGCATGTCAACCGTTAAGTGTCTTATATAATGTAAAAAAGCACACTGCACATATTTTGCATACATCACCAATGTCAGTGCCATTAAGGAAATACTCTGAAGTGGGTTAGAGACAGTGCTGGGCAAATTACTTGAAAAGTGCAGTCAATTACTCATTTCATATTACGCAGAAGGTTATAAAATTGTTTTACTAATTACGCTGTCAAAGGTGCCGTTAAAGAACTCCAAAGCCTAAATATAATAGAACATGAGCAAGCAGCCAGTCTATGTAAAGGTATTTACTGACCATCAACGGCTCTCAGTGACGTTGGTGGAGGCTAACCACACTTACAGCTCCTGCACCAACCTAGCACATCCCGTACCAGTCTGTCCACTGAACACACAGAGACCAAACTGATACCAGCCCAGCACCACAACCAGCGAACAAACTAACCCCAGAAATGTTGAAGACAGCTTTACTGGAATTGGTAACTGCAATGATCACTGAATTTCAAACAGTTAATCCCTTACCCTACTCTGTACTGAAAAAAGTAATCACGTCACATTCCAGTCTCACAGCACATTTTATCCTGTAGCCTGCAGCGCCCTCACACACCTGATGTAATAGCACATCATGGTGCGTATGATCAAAGTCCAGGAGCGTGGATATTTGGATTCAGCCATAATGTGGCATGCAAACACTTTATCCAGGTTTCTGATCACTGGCTTCAGCTGCACAGGTGTGTCCTCAAGTCAAGTCACGTTGCAGTTAGTCAGCAAAACAAAAATACGCTGAAATCAAAGTAAAAGTCCGACGCCAGTAATGTGAAGGATAAACTCTCCTGTCGCTCTCGTTTTTCATTCCCTATGATAAATTGGAGAAGATGAATCCAGCAGAGTGGTAAATGATGCAGAAACCAAACTGGGTTCATCCTCAACTAACTTGGATAATGTACACAAGGTCACTGAATAATGTTTCTATTTCTATGTATGTAAATAGCATATTCTGAACATGATCAAAACAAAGATAAGAATTAAACCTGATACCAGCGTACATGAACACGTGCTAACTGTGTTAACAGTTTCTATTGGGAGTATTTATTTAGTAGAAAATAGCCCCAAACGTGGAGTTCAAAGTTGGAGTTTAACTTGATTACTTTCAAACTCAATTGCCCATGGATTTGAGAGAAATGTGAGAGTATAACAACAAAGGGATTCATTAATGCGAAAAACCAGCTCCCTTCTGATTTATTCCTTGAAAAATAAATGCATATACGTGCATGTAAGTTGAAAGTTTGACTTTGGTAGAGAGTCAAGTCGGATGTTTAAAAGTGTGTGTGATTGTATGTCTGTGTGTGTGAGAGTGTGTGTGTGTGTATGGGTGTGGGGGGGTAGGGTGCTGTGTCTGAGTCTGTTACAAGCGTGATGTGGGTGAACACTAGACAAACAAAAGGTCTGCCGAGTGTTTGTGCTTTCACTGAGCATTTGGGCAAACAAATGGGTTTGACACATAAAGCACAGTCCTCTCATGAAGAATGCATAAGCCCTGCAGGCAGGCTTAAAACAAACAGTCAACGTGTCCATGGACAGGCCTAATACATCTCAGAACATCTCTAACACACACACACACACACACACACACACACACACACACACACACACACAAAACTTTGACAGGTCTAATTCATCCCTGTGGACAGGTGAGGCCAAATACATCCAAAGGAGAAAACAAACATACACACACACACACAAACACACACACACACACACTATGGTAACACCACTGTAAACACTGCATCCATAAAACAATGTTTCTGCTGACAACACAAAACCATTCTCGGCCTGCACCTCCCTCTCTTCCCCTCCCCTCTTTTTTCAGCCCCCGCCCCACGCCCATTATCTCTCTAACTTGGCGAGGAGAGGATAAGCTTATTGCTGTGCAGCAGGTGATCCTGGGACAAATTATTGCATGTGTGTCCATTTTTTAAACAGTAAGCAGCTGGACATGCATGGCATTTAGGTGTGCGTGCGCTCTACATGTACATACACCTTTGATTTGTGCGCACGGGTGGTCTTGCAAGGGTAAGTGATGCTGACAGAAAACATCGCACTAGAGGAGAGGGTCGCAGCAATAAAGCCGGGCTGCTCTTTTCTCGTTCCATCCCTTTTCCATCAGTTTGAGTGAGCGAGGAAGTAGTCAGGGGCAGTGTGTGAGTCCAGATAAAGACAGACAAAGTGATATAGATACAGATAGACATATAAAGTGAAGACAGATAGAAATGCACATCTCTCTTGCCCACTTCATCCATCTCTGTCTGATCTGATCCTTTCTCCATCTCCGAGGTCCAACATATTTCTTACATCTCACGCTTTCCGTCTACTGTCGCCCTGCTTTAACCCCGCGGTTGTGGTGAAAAAAATCTGTCTCACACTTTTGAGAAGCACGTTTTTCACATTCATTTAAGTGCGTAAAGCAAGCCATGTTTTGGAAAGTTAGTGATCATGCAATCTGAATGAGACGCCTCAGGAAATCTAGCCTGTGGTGTCTGCCCTGTGTGTAGAGACAGCTATTAGGTAAATCCAGGTAAGTGAGGCAGGGCAGGCTGGCTGAAATCCAGCTGAATAACATTAACATACTAAACACAAGGAATCGCATGAGGTGTTTACTTAGTTAATGGATAAGGCTGGAAATATTTTATATTTTTCTTACTGTCAAAAAGACCCATTAAAAATCCAAAATGGACTATTTGTCTGACAATATTGTCCAATGCCCCCATTGCAAGTTATCTCTGTCTGTAATTGAGTCTTAAAAACTGTATTTTCTTAAAACAAGTGAAACAATCTGCCAGTGCAATAAAGGGTCTGTTACCAACAAAATTCGACTTGTGACAATGATAACCTATAAATGTGTGTTCCCATGACTGAATCATGCATGTTGCTGCTGCACTAGAATAGAGGGAAAAAAACCTGATTTAAGAAAATGCTTGGAACAACTTAGTATGCATCAAAAAATCTTGAAATATCAAACTGGTAGATTTGTTCCCTTGTTTAAGGACAATAAACATTAAGGAGTCAATTACCAAAAATTAGTTGAGTAGGAAGTTTTAGCCCCAAGCACATTTGTTCCAACCAAAGAGAACCAAAAAAAGTTAAGTGTTTTCCTGGGCACCATATTTTTTAGCAAATGTTACCCAAACAGCGGTAAATAGTGAATTTATTTGGGACTATTTTCTGCCAAGGAATAATACACATTTGGTGAGTTAGTGAGTTTTTACACCACCAGGTTGGTGTATTGGAGAAAAACTACAGTTCCCATGTTCATCACAATGAAAGACTATGTCACCCAGTGCAACTGTGCGGCTCACTGATGTGATTATAAAAGGAATAGTTTGACAATTGGGGAGATGCGCTTGCTTGCCGAGTGTTAGATAAGAAGATACAGACACTACTCTAATGTTTGTCTGCTCAATATGCAATACAATCAGCAACCAGTGAGCTCAGCTTAGCACAATCTGGAAACAGGGGGAAACAGCTAGCATGGCTCTGTCCTAATACATTAATTCTCCTTTATTTAGGCCATAACAAAAACTATTGTGTGAAAAATCACAATTTGTAGTTGTATGGAGGATTATGTGCCAGAAAATGTCTTGGCCGAGTGACATAGCCTCCCAGTAAAAAGATTTACACAGTATGTACTAATTAGTGCGCTTTAGAGTTTTCTTTTCTCATGACAATGCTAGTCCAGGTGTTTCCCCACAAAAAGCTAAAAGCTCCAGCTTCAGAGTGATATCAATCTTCTCACATAACTTTTGGTCAGAAAGCCAATAAGTATATTTTGCAGTTTCAGTGGAGCTCACTGGCGCAGATGAGCAAGCTATATCAGGCTCTGGCTACACAGGCATCACTTCTTTAGGATCAAATCATTGTTGGTTTGGGCCTTTTATGGGATTTACTGATAGTATGAAAACATAGAATATAACCAACTATATCCTTTTAGTACAGAAAGAAAATGTACAGGATTTATGGTTCTAGGTATAAGTTTAGCAGTGGTTTGACATCGCTGGGAGATGTTTTGGCTCATGATAACAAAATAACTTGGCTCTTGCTTTTGGTGGCTGGCAAAGATTTCACCCCGCACCAAGTTTGTGCTCACCATCTTCAGAGCTTGAGGCAACATTTTTCGCCTTGCATCCACCCCAACTGACCTCCCACTCAATACTTTGCACTTTTCTATTCTAACTTTGCACTGCTGGACTCTTAGGAGATGGTTTCTTTTTCAACAACCAAAAAACTGAGAAATATGGTTTCCACACTATAGATTTTCAGATAATTAGTGTATTTTTTACTCCAATCTGAGTACTCAAGTACATGCTCACTCATTCTAAATCTACACTGTAAATACATACAGTAGACGCCAATTTAGGTAATTGTCCTCAAAGTCTGCCTCAGTAACCACCATCTGTGTCTTTAAAATGAACAGAGACAGAAACGAAATCAGAAAGTGAGAAAAATGGAACAGTAGGGGACAGGTATGGGAAAAAGGGAGAACAGCATGAAAAGGTGGTAAACAATTTCATGCAAATAAAGGGTGAACAATAGGTGAGCTTTCAGTCTCTCCCCCTCCCTCTGTCGCTGTCGCTCTCTCCCTCTCAGAGCCAGGCCAAAGCTTTTCGACAGGGATAAAGCAGGGAGAGGGCTGGTTTTTTTTTTTTTTTTGTGCAGACTATTGAATGCTGTTTGAAGCATTCCCAAAAGGTTGATCCTATTCAGAGAAAGGTTTCCTATTTCTCTGATGCTCTTCAATAATTCATCGTCCTTTTTATGGTTTGGTCTCAGTGTTGGAGGGATTACCTAAACCTGGCTGCATATGAATAATATCATTGTGATATTCTCCATCCAGAGCACTGCATCCACAGTGCAGTGGGTATTGGAGATGGATTTAAAAAAAAAAAAAAAAAAAAACAGAGTTTAGGCATCAAGCCTAAAACAGAAAGGAGTCCATGCATCCTTCTGGATGGGCAGGAAAATGGAAATGTTAAGCATCAAATGCATTACAAATGGAGTTCTGCTGTTCTGTAGTTTTCAAGCGCAGTGCATTTCACTTGATCTTCTCCATAGGTCAAAAGGCATTTGTTTCTGTAAGTACACAAAGGAACAGATATGTGAGTGTGCATTTGCATGTCAGACATAAGCACGTTTCTACCCCTACATGGATGCACAAGCATTGCATCCACTAGAAGTTAATGTTATAAAGCACACTTTGGCACCTACTTACATAATGTGATCCAGATAATTTATGCAAGTCAGTATTTGAATGAAGAGTACTTTAGCAACTTCTTTCAATTTCAGGTTGGAAATGAAAACATGCATGACACCCGTGCATTTACAGTCTGCATCTTTCAAGTGCTACTGAGAAAAATAAATTTCAGAAATTTCCAAAATGAATAAGTTAACCTCTTGGGATTTTGGATTAAACCATTTGCAAGATGAGACACAAAGAGCAAGCGTGAAGAAATAAAAAGGTTATTCCCTCTGTTCAAGATAAGAATATGACCACCACCCACACACATGCACAAACTGCTCGCCTACGCTCATAAACAAGCTCAAGGGGCAACAGATAGCTCCTTCTAAACACACATACACAAAGAAAATGATGCATGTTAAAAGATTAAATATATGATGTGTTTTCATTAGAGATTCACAATCTGTTATTTTGAACAGCAGCATTTTAATGCATTCACAATACATATTTTTTCTAATTGTGTCCTGTAGATTTGATCTTCCAACAACAGCTTGTGAATGCAGTGCTGTTTCATAGGCATTTCATTCTGCAGATTGGGGTGAAATTAAAATAAAAGCAAAATTAAGATATCTTAGTGAGGTGACCCCCCATTCATTGTATAGACGCATTTGCATTTGCATTTGTTTTTCATCTAATTTATTCAAGTTCTTCCACTTGTCTTATTATTCCTTATTCCCTGCACATGGATGCATTGTATGTCATTTTTTCTTTTTTACTCTGTTGCTTAAACACAACATGAAAGTGACTTTGTTTCTTTAATTTCCCAAACCAGACCACACGGGATATGATTTTGCTGGTTTATTAACAATATAATTAGGCTTCAGGGTGAGCAAGGACATCATAACAAACAAAGGGAAGTGTGACCAGTGGTGGAGCCAGAAATTTTTCATTTCATTTATTAATAATATTATTATTAGCAGCTCTCAGTACTTGTGTAGCTTGTACCTGAATCTCTTTTGAGTTGGGTTCCTCTGTTCCTGTTCTTACTTTCATCTAACAGGTTTTTTGAATCACTGTTTACAGACCCCTTGCCAGAGGAAACTAATTGGACTGGCATCTGCCCTCCCCCGAGTGGCCTGTGTTTCATTTTTTTTTTCCTCTCTTTTTTTTCTCCCAATCACAGTATAACAGCGTTCATTATTCATTAGAAACACCATTCTCATTTTATTTCAACAACATCGTGGGGTAAAATTTCGGCATAAATTGATTGAAAAGCCAATCAGACTCAACTAGAATTAAACATTAGTGATCCAGCTATCCACAGCTGCCGTGCCATGGCCACCACAAGCCACCCCCTGGCTCCGCCATTGAGTCTGACTAATGCCTAAAGGATAACATACACAGCAGCCCACATCTAAGACTGTCAAACAAAGAACTGCTGTCTATACAACACATTCAATATATTTTAATTCCAGCAGTGGAAGAGCAGAGACGGAGTGGCTGGGAGATGAAGACTTAGGTTGTGTCTGAAATCACTCCCTGGTTATCACATACTGCACTACACAGTCTTTAGCCTCCGTCATTTTATGTATGAATGTCTGAATTCTGAGTGTAAAATGTATGCTCTTTATAGTGCTTTCAATAATTCCCACAATGGGACCAGAAAGTAGAGTCCATGGCAGGTACTCCACTTATTGCTAACATTACCAAAATGCATCACATTTTATGACTCGAAAATTACAGTTGTTCACTCCTGTCAGTGATCACATAACATCTGTGTAGATTTTTGTAAATGCGAGCGAAAAAACTCTTATTAACTTATTTTGACATTGTCCTTATGCAGAATACTTATGGACATATGTTTCAAGATATCTTTCCATAGATGGAAATGGATATATCCAAAGATACCTCTTTTTTGTTGCTTTCATGTAAAGACATCCCCTTGATCTCTGTTTCTGTTTATACATTATTTCTCTACACAAAGTTGAAGAATAAACCTGATGACGCAAAATGATGATGATTCATTCAGGTGTCTGAAATCTCAATTTACTGCTGGAGTCAACTATTGAGTGCATCTAGCATCAACAATGAGTGACCAAGGCAGTCCTGCCTCAGTACCAGGTAACTGGCCTGGCTGCTGGTATAGCTTGCTGCCATCTGGCTAGCCAATCACCAGCAGGATACTCCAGCCAATAGACCAATCACCTGCCAGATCAATCAGACTCCTGTCTGCACACACCTGACACACATCAGTCTATAACCGGTTTCACACAGTCAGACTCAACAGATCCAAGAAACAGCAATATTGTCACATTTTTAACTGCATTACAGCAGAACTATACAGCCCATTCACTCTCACGTGAATTAAATAATGTGAATTTGCTGCGAACAGATTTTCAACCACTGGAACAAACCAGTTGCCAAACCTTTCATCTAATGTTACTTACATTTGTGTATGTGCATCCACTCTCAATTATGTCCTCATTTGCATGAAGAATATGCCTAGATTTCCCACACTGTCCTATTTGCAAGCCACCACTGTGTCTCTGTACAAGCCCCAGAGGTGTGTGTGTATGTGTGTGAGTGTGTGAGTGTGCGCGCAGGGTTGGCTGGCTGTGTGATATCCCGCTCAATCCTGCTCCAGTGTCAACTTTAGTGACTCTGTGATAAACTGCACTGCACCACGACTTGTCATCCCATCCAGACAAAGCGTGACAGGCCAGCGTGCCGTCAGAAAGAACCACATAGTGTTCGTATCTGTGTGTGTGTTCTTGTGATTCAGGCCTTGTGAGAAGGTTTTAGACTTCTGAAAATATTTTTTTCAAAGCGAGATTACTCCACACTGCTTTCGATTACAAAGTTATACAAAAAGGACTAGTAAAACACTTGAGTGTCTGTTATTTAAGGTTATTTTCACCAAAGCTTCAGGCTAAATTCTTTTCGCTAAAGGGAAAGACTTTTTTTGTATGCTCAAGCAGTCTAATCTCATAAATCTTCAATGAATGAGCGTGATAGAATAAAAATATGCTAAAGTAACATTGTCAAAAAACAGCTGTGAAGGTCAGAGATGTGAGTGGGTGAATGCATTTGAGTTGCTTCACTATTCACTATTCTGAACCGTTGCCTGAAATTTCAACCCCAGCCTTTAACTTGATGATAACCTGAAGTAGAATGGATCAAATGTCAACTGTAATTTAGGTCTTGTACAATTCCTGCTACTGTCGTGTGACCAACATGGTCGTACCTTCTTATTGTTTGTGCTTTTCAGACGTCGTGCAACAGTGTGCAAGAGTCAGATCACTCACAGGTAAGCTGACCAACAGGCACCCCTCCCCGAACTGTGGTTTAGAATTTGGATAAGGTGGGGGATGTGTATGTGTGTGTGTGTGCGTGTGTGCATGCGTGTGCGTGTGTGTCAGTGTGTCAGTCATTCTGCTACAGGGGTACAGAGCTGATGAGCCCGGCTGCGACAGCACTCTGTCACTTTGCCTGGGCTGGCGGAAGGTGCAGAGGGTCACATTAGAGAGAGTCAGACTCACTTTAATTGGCTTGTGCAATTAATGGCGTGGGCAGTGCAGAGAGATAATTACAACTCGCACAGTCAGTATCAATAGACGTGGCACAAGGACAACAGCACCTCAAATGAACACTTTAAAAAAAAAGAGGCATTTTAATCACTCCCGTCTTTATTTGGCTTCCCGCATTCGGACCACTTTTGTGCACAATGAACACAATGGATACAAAGTAAAAAAACAAACTGTAAATGTGTAATGATGGCTCACCAACTCTGGTGCATTTATGTTGAAATTAAAATTTCCACTCTCACGATTTCATTTTTAAAAGTGCTGCACAAACAAATGCTATCATTATTAGTATTATTATTATTGTTTTAATTAGTAATGTCACACCCAGGTTCCTCATTGTCTGAGTCAACATGAACACAATATTGTTGATGGTGAAGGACATGTGCCAGTGCTGGCATCCTGTCCCCTGAAGAAACACAAGCTCAATCATACGTAGTAATATAAGTAATGTATGCATAGTGATATGCATATTTAGTTGTCTGAGTCTTATGTGGGTACTAAACAGTGAAATAAACTGTGATTGCCATCTCGGCCCTCATCCTTTGCACTGGGCTGGAGTGCCATGCATTCTGCAGTTTTATTGGAACTGCTTGAAATTTAATAACTTCCAATACAACCAAAGCCCCGGCCCAGAGCAGCCTTCGTTCCAGCGGATGTGAGTGTGTTTGTGCTACCTGTCATTGCCAAACTGTGTTGATTGGAATAAAATATTGTGGGAATACAAAGCAGGACAACATAGCAAGTGTGATAAACACATTCACCCCAGAATGCATTCTGATCCCAGCCAGTGTCAGCACCTTAAAAGCACTTGTTCACACCTTTTACAGGCTGATGAAATGACTGCACCTGTCAGCTGTCAGAATGCGCCATGTATTCCTCATAGTAGCGCATAAACCTCAGAAACAACGGCAGTCAGCCTCAAACAGACTTTAATGTGTCAACAAATATTAATACTGTGTATTTTTCACTCTTAACTGGGCTGCCAAGGTGAATGAGCTTCTTACCGACTTGGCAGTGCATGGATGTAAGATGTCATTCTTGATCATGTGGAAGTGTGGTATTTTCGATCCTACTTTACACGGAAGGCTTATATAAAAAATGCAGTCATACACTATGTATGGGTTATGGCAGGGAGGGCAAAGAGCAGAGCAGGTCAGATGTGTTGTGTTAAAGAACACTGCCAGAGCTTTGATCAGTGTATGTAGCGTACAGAGCACTATAAAGTCCGATCTGCTTCACCATCCAACAGACTAAAATGGTACCATCTGGTGCAAAAGCGAGAGGTGTTTTTGTCTTATTTAGTCTTGCCTTACATTGGTAAAGCAGCTCCTTTGCCATATTTATAAGACAACTCCTAAATGAATTAACAAATCATATAATCAAGCAATTCCCAGCTTGTCTAGTGTGACACATTGGCGTTGCATTTTGGGGGATTTATTTGGCTATATGGTTGGTTTAACACTAGTTAAAGAAGACCTCTGTATCAGGTTACAAATATATGCTTTGACTACGGCTCAGATCAAACTAATAGTCAGACTTCAGATAGTCGTCTAAATTCATCAGTCTAGTTCTTGACTGTCTTAACCAGGACCAATTTGACATGAATTCTGGTTAAATTTATATTTTCTTCCAGCTAAAAAGACATGGCTGCCAGGTAACCGTTTCAAACCAGTCAGTAAACCACGGACGTCACGATTACAAGGTCAACATCTTGAACCTCTGGACCACCAGGATGCCCAGTGATCACAGCGTTTTGTGACAGTGATGTAAAGTTGGATCTGAATAATATTACCATAAAACTATTTTATTCCATCAAAATTAAACACAGGAAGTTAGTGTGCAGCAATATTTCACTTTTACTTGAGTTATCTGTCTTTCAATCAGTCAGTGCAGATAGAAAAATACTTTGCAAGAGAGAACAACCTTTTGAGACATTGTGCTTTCTATTCATTTCACCCACAGAGTTATGACTACTAATGTGCTGTGCTGCAGCAAAAAATCTGCAAGTGTGTTTTATTGCTCTAAAGGTAAAATGTTTCTTTAGGATTTGAACACAAAATATGCTATATTTTTTTTTGTTTTGGTTGAATAATCAATATTCAGTTGAAGCCTTTATTAGGCAATTGTACATGGTTCTAATCTGAATGTTGTTTTCCAACTACCACAGACTTACAAACAATCAGATGGGATGAGGGTGAAGATTATTGTCTTATATTGTCATGTTAGTTAAACCAGGATGCACTGTGTGAGCAGTGTCTTCAAACAGTTTTAATCAATGAATCAGCTGGAATCCATTGATCTCTTCATCACAGCAAACAGTGCAACAGAGCAGCACCTGCAATATATACAGTAATGAATAAACAGCCTCAGCCCAGGAGGATAGCATAAAAATGTGTATCTGTGTGTGTGTGTGTGGAGGAAGGAGCAGTGTTAAGTCCAAATTCGCTATATCTATAACAACAGCAGGCGGTCTCTCTTTCCCCCTCTCTCTCTCCGTGGCACAGCAGCCACTGCTGCTTAATGGCACAGCAGCCAGCAGCATTCCACAATCTTTACTCATCAAGAGCACAGCAGAACAGACTTTTTCAATTCACTGATTACCACATTCACAGGTGGCAAATCTTCTGTGTATTAAAACTCAAAGGACTTCACCTTAACCATGTAAAGAAAAAAGGCAGAATGTCAATCCATTTTTACTAAAAGAAGTATATTTTGGTCAATCTTTCAAGAACATGAGATACTGCAGCACCATTTCCTGAAGGTTTAAACTGCTTGCTACTTTGTGGATATTTTTGCTTATGCATTTTCTAATACATCAAGGTCAGTTTTCTGTTACAGGGAGGTGTACACTTTAGCAGAGTACTTATGACTTTTGAATTACCAAGTTGAATGAAATCATGTCACATGAGTTTTCTCATGTGAATTATTTGGCCACAAATCCTCCTGAGCAAGTGCTGCATTGCTGTTCCAACAGCACGGTTTTGATTTGTTGTTGTTGTTTGCTATTGTGGTGCAATTAAGTCACTCACTTCAATTAATAGCATGCCCTCTGCATGCGTGAGCCCTCAACTGCAATGCACGGTTTGTAAATACATAGTAATCATTTGCTTTAATGATGTAAAAGTAGTGATTGGAATTATCAGAGGAAGAGATATTATATAAACAAAACACAACAAATGCATCCTAAAAAGATACTGCAGTACAGCCTGCAGCTATATAGAGATGTGTAAATCATAACACTGGCAGTATGTAGAAAGAATAACGTGTACACGCCGATGCTTACCGTCCAAAGCTAAATGAGATGTTTGAACACAATATTAGACCATCTGGTGCTTTGCCCATCTCAAAAGCCGTTGTCAGAACAGGAAGGAAGGAAAGACAAAACATTCATTACTGAAAAGAAAATAAAGCTTGCACGTCATCAATGATTAAATCAATTTAACCACGAGCATGGAGTGGCAAAATGTGCAGCCCTAGAGTTCTCAGATACTTCATGTCTCCGCATAGTGAGAATTTCTGAAGTTATACACCGAGAAACGACAGAGGCAGAATAGATGAGAAGTGCTGTTGGACAACAAGCTCTCCCTGAAGGGCCTCATCGCCGCACATCTGGAGCCTCTCACACATTCATCAAGTGCCATTCTAAGTACCGAGCAGGAGGGGAAAAAAACACATGGAAGTATCCCATTTAACTGCTCAATCACCCAAATGGAGACTGTTATTACCTGGAAGCTCTGCACATCACTGAGAGGCATCGAGTGTGATCTGCTCTCAGATCGTGGAGAGTCAGAGCTAATTGGCAGCAGGTGCTGATGTGTTCAAGTCATATACTGTATACATGGGCATGTGGATGTTTTTTTTTCCCCACACACTCTGTCGCGCATCATTCAGCTGCATGTTACAACCAGACCAGACGGCTACATCTCAACCCAGATTAAACAACATCTGGTGCTTGTGTGATGTATTGTCATCCGCCCCAGTGTGGTACCAGGTTTTTACAAATCTCAACAGCGATTCAGATTTGGTACTCACTCTTTTGCACTACATTCTATTCTGTGCTCTTCTGTTCTTGTTTTACATCAGCTGGCTTTTCTGTGACTGTTGAGAGATTGAATATTGTGTTATTCTTTTTCATAATCAGACGTAATGACAGCCTGGCATTATTATTCACAATTTACCAATTATCCCTCTGACCTGTCTTCTGATCCGCAATCATAACAACTCACAGGCCTGTTTGTTCTGAGGTCAGATTAAATTGTGTTGGTCACTGCCTGCCTAAATGGTAATGCTAAAAATAATTCCCCTTTCCCCTTCATATTTGCTTTTGTTAGGTCTCCTGACTCTGCTCTTATTTATCTCCACTGTATTTTCTGTCTTGTCTCTGCAGTTCTCACGTTACATGTAGCTGTCCTTCTTGGTCAGTGTTTAACTGTGGAAAACAGCTATCTACAGTACAGCTCACATTTTGCATTTTAAGAGTCACAAGCAACCACGCATGAAGATATCCAAATTGACACATCATAAATTATCCAGTAAAAGCCAGTATTCAATTCATTACTGAGTCTTAAATGATAGCTGGGAGCACACTGACAAAAACAAATTAAGATCTGTCCCGTATAATGGCCTAAACACTGATTGGGGGTGGAACTACCTGTACTATTATGGGTCACATGGTAAATTCACTTCATTAATTCCATTACTACAACAATGGAGTTTTGCCATACTCACCAATCTGCTGCTCTGAGTTTATTTTTACAGCAGAAATACTTTTCAGGGTAAAGCTAACATGAAACTCTAAACTTCTTGCAGATTTCTCACATTAAAAGTCAATAGGTAAGGGAGGGAGAATGTCTTTTAAGTTGCTGGGGGAAAAAAAGCAAAGTACAACCAACTGGAATTCATGTGAGAGTGAGAACAATAGTCTGGTTTCCATCTAAATGTAATGCAAATTTTAACAACATTGTGAGAAGATCGGTAAATTTAAATGTGTGTTTTTTTTTTTTTAGCAAAGGCTCTTGACTGTTGAATGCTCCATTATGTTCACCAGCTAGTCTCGAACTTTGTCTGATGTCTGGTGCTGGGCTGGTAGTGGATAGCGGGCTTTTAGAGCCTTTTGCTTTAAAAACAGCACTGATGAAATCAGTGAGATGCTAAAATGCTCCATAGAGCTGATAGGAACTGCGAAGTTAGGTTATAAATCTCTATAGGGTTCACATTACACATAGTCATCTTACCAATTGTTCATGTAAAAATATTGATTAGTGCAGCTTTAAAAGGTATTTAACACTTTATTCACCTTCAGAATCTCCTCTTAACATTTCCTGAGAATATTTAAAGTTATTTAATGTTCCTGCTACAAATGTAAATGCACATGCTTTTTCCTCTGTATGTTTTATGTCATGTATCATATGAAAGATTTGTCTGAATCTGTCATGGATCAATTTCTACTCATATATGTACAAAAGACTGACAAATCATTTACAGGTATCAGTTTTTAACTTTTGTGAAGTCAGCTTTGACGTACGTTTAGCATCAATCACAACCTCTAATTGATCACATTTTATGTTATATGATATGTGGCCAAATGACCTCATCGTGTATCGACTGTTTATGCTGAACAAACCAACAAACTTAAGTGGAATTTATTGAGCGCTGTTATGAGTTTATGTCTCCCCTGCCAACCCTGTGCCATTAAGAATAAGGAAAAAGCTTTATCTGCTGTTTTCTGATATGGTTAAAAAACTAATACTGCATACATCCTGTACACACACACATACACGAACACACACACACACACACACACCCCCACACACGGACATACAGAGACACAACTTATCCACCAGGGACGCATAGGCCACTTGGGTCACTTCCTTTTACCCAGAAGCCTTTGGGAAAGGTCAGTCAGTCAAATACTAATACCTTTAGTTTGGTCTCGGAGGAAGTGCTCCGTTTTGAGAAACGGCTAAGTCAGAGTCTCCAAAGGTCAACCGCTCTAGATGGGGAGTAACAGAGCATGAGGTCAGGGCAACAAATATGCCAACTAGATGCTCCCCCAAGGTTGCGTATTCACTATCTGTGAGAGAAGCGTCTGTGCCTTTCAACAAGGATGAATCTCAAAGCTGTTCACTTTTTTTTGCCGCGTATGGCTCTTTTAACCGAGAAAAGAACGCATCCAGTTTTTCAAATTTGTTTTCTTGATTCCTTCTGCTCTTTCTTTGCCTCCAGCTCAAGATGCAACACAGTGGAGGAAATGAAGAAGAGAATAAGAGATATCTCAACTAGCTTGTTGTGATAAATGAAATGGGGATAGAGATGACATGGAAACAGATCACAAAAGCACTCGGGAGATTCAACCCAAGTCTATTTTCTTTTTGTTTTTTTTTTTCCTCCATAGAAACAGCACTGGGGCTGATTTGGTTTGGATTTAGCATGAATTACCACGGCTTAGATCCTGTTAGTGCAGATAAAGCCCCAAAATGTCCCAGTTGTATCCTTATCCTCCCTATGAATATTCAACAACTTGCTCTCATCTCCCCATTGTTTTCTCATTTGTACTGGTATCTGACAGTGCTGGTGATAATGTGTTGAGAGGAAGATGTGGCAAAGGGAAGTGGCATTGATATATGATCCGATAGGGGCCTCAGCGACACGCTTCAATGGACTCAAAGGAGCCTCATCTCTGAGCTCAATCGGGACGTGGTTGAAATTCATTAAAGTTAAAACGACTTTGATTTATTATCTTGGAAATGATTAGGTCGGAGAGATTTGTTGTCTCAAGCAATATCCGGCTTGAAACATTTAAACTGGCAGTTTTTAATATATGGAAGTCACTCAAGTGGCCCCTTTCTCCTACAGTGCTTGTTTTGTTTGGGATTTAAAGAATCAACAGACTGGACTTCCGAAAATTCCCACATTCCAATCTGGAGACTTTAGAGTAAACTGTGTATCTGTGAGTTGCAACTATTGAACAAACTATAGCATTGTGCGTGTGTGCGCTCACAGCAACTGAACTTGCATGTGTGTGTGTGCCCCACTGTGTGTGTGTGTGTGTGTGTGTGTGTGTGGGATCAGTGAAGCGGGCGGTGTGGGAATAACCATGTTAGTGTGAGGGAGCAGAAAGGCTACATCTGTCACTCTGTATTTTCTCACACGCATTTTGACAGGCCCACGAGCCTGCCATGATAACCCAGGAAGCTCTGCTGCCTGTCCAACACACACACACACACACACACACACACCCACACACACACACACACACATGTCACGCCTCATATAGCATGACGGAGTGACTGAGGTTCATTCAATGTTCAAGGGTAAAAGTGCAACTGTAGGTATGGCTCATAAAGAAGAAAAGAGTGAGTTAAAGTATTTATTTTTATTTGTGTGTGGCACAAGAGATTTGTGTGTGTGTGTGTGTTGGTGCATTTTGTACCACAAGTAGAAACATTGTTTGTGTGTGCGCACGCTGGCTGTTCAAGCTGGCATATAAAATGACAGTGAAGCAGTTCCTCTGCCAGCTTTGGTGCTATCGCTCTTTCTCTCACCCCTCATCCCTCTTTTTCTCCCCTCTCCTCACTCTCCATGCCCCCACAGCCAACGGCCATATGCTCAGTCCTAAAGCTAGGCCCTTGGCCAGACTGGGATGTGTGTGTCTGTGACTGTATGACTGTGTGAGAGACAGTTGCAGGGGATGGTGTATAGAGGGAAGATTTTGATTGTGCCTCTAATCCAGATGATTTTCATTTGTTTGAATCATTCCATTTGCTCCCTCGTGCTTTCTCCTTCTTTTAATAGCGGAAAATAAATTGTGTTATTCATCCTCTATTTTTCAGTTTGTTAATGTCCCTGAGGAAGTTTGTTCAGTGAGATGACCTCATTTGCAACCTTGTTGCAAACGTCTGCAGGAACTGTTAAGACATCATCTAAGTCTATTATCTTGAGACAACATGGTAATATGACTTTACAAGCAAGTGCCTTTGCCAAGACACACTAACATGAACCTTTCTTGCCTTTGTCATTCTATTCCAAGGTTATCTTTTTAGTTTCTTTTAAAACATCTCTGAATGTTACCACACAAGGTCTTTCATTATACAAAAAATGCACCAATGACAACTCAAATAAGAAGTCTTAAAGGCTTGAACTTATTTCAAATAAGTCTATTTTGTTTTGCTGGTGTAAAATTAGACAAAGCCTTGGAAAATGAATAATCAAAGGAAGAACAAGTTTTCACTGCACAGCATGTTTGCAAATATATAAATATAAATATATAAGCAATGTAAATCTCCCAAAACTTCTGAATTTGTACACAGCTTTATACTGGAAGCCTGCAAGCTGTACACTGGAAATGTTCTGTGTTGCATGGTATTTCTGTAAAAACTGGAGGTTGTGTGTGAAACAACAAAAAAAGGGAGTTTCCTTGCTACCTTAAAAATGTGCGTTAACTGAGTCATCTTATGTGTTGTAAAAAATATAAAACCACTGAATTTGAGAAAACAAGTTCAATTAACTAAAGATATTAAGTTGAATCAACGACTCTTTAGTGGCATCATACATTTTTCCAGCGTTTCTCAGTTTGAAGAGTCAGTTCTTCATCTGACACTAAAACCTTACAGCTGCAGCTGCTCCTGTTGGAGCCGATTTGCACCAGAGTCAGTACAAAGACAGCGTGAGAAGCTGCTCTCGGTAACACTGTAAAGTTAAAGTGTAAAGGGGTAGGGACTGAGTGTGATACTAACTTTCTTCATGCTTAGAATTGTTTTCATTATTATGACAATTAATAACCTCAGCTTATTGTACAACCAGTATGTTTCTATTTTCTGTAGTTCTTCAGACTACAAAATATGGGTCCATGGAGAGTTTTAAACTTTAAAATAGAATTACCTCTAAAAATAAATTACTTCTAAATAAAATAACACTTGTGTATGTACAATAACACTTGTCTGTGTACACTTGTATGTAAGTTCATGACTATAAATTAGTTGATTTCAATTAATTCCTGTATGTTGGTTTATAGATGAAAATGCAGTTGGTCTGGAGTGTGTATTAAAACAAAGAAAAAAACATTAAGAACAATTTGAAAAGGTCTCTTTGCACATTTGATTGCACTTTTGAGACGGTCCCTAACTTAAGCTACTCCTTTTACTTCCACTTTCAAGAGGCGCAAGGTGCCAGTCTTCAATATTGGATCATAAAGTAAAGACAACACCTCTACGACATCTGTTGAATTGTAGCCTGCACTGACCCAAAAATCTGTAAAACCGATGAAAAGTGGTTCCGTCTTTGTAATTTGGGTGAATTGAACCTTTAAACATAGTAGTTCATGCAGGAGTATGGAAATAAAATATTGGGTATGATTTTCCCTTAAGGTTAATATTCAGTTATTTCTAACATGTATGACACAGAAAGCTGGATCAGAGGCAGATCTGAGTAGGAGGAGGTAATGGTTGGTTGCACAACAGAACATATGTAAAACATAAAATACGTCCGTTCAGGGCTTAAATGAAAGATGGAGGAATGTGAAGGTGTATGAATCGTTTGACAGTGATCCAGGGACTTCCTGAGGCAAACATCTCCGTCTGCATCACAGCATGTCAGCATGGTTACAGGTTTGCCTGTGTGTTTCTGTCTGTGTGTGTGTTCCCATGCGTGTGGGCACATGTTCTGAGAGGAGTGCTAATTATGAGCCTTCTGTGTATTAAGCGGTGACACAGAAGTCTGCTGGGGCAATTCAATTATCAGCTACTGAAAGATCTGAACCTGAAGTCTGACATTAGTGAGACAAAGAAGCATTAAAGCCTGTCGGCACACTTGAGCAATGTGGTTTATTTGTGCATCAATTCTGTGATTTGAATGTGATTATAAGAAGTCTCTGGATAAATATGCCTGTAAACATCTTTAAAATAGGGTTGTTTTATCCAGCTTCATCATGTAGTTACATACTGTTGCTGTTATTTTACCAGCATAATGTATTTAACATTTGTTTTCTGGTGACAAGGGGAGAAGATGCTTAAACTAAATTGACTACATTTTAATATATAATTTATGTGTTCATGTAAACATAGTAACTCATTGTGTCTGTGCCAGAAATACACATATATATAACTTCTCCAAGTTTCTTTAGACATAGTCAGCCAGAGCGGAAGTTAGTCAAACATTTAAATATCAATGCACCCGCACTCCACGCACTCTCTAACTAGGCCTCAGAAAAGATTGTGATCTGTACAAGAAGTGCAGCACAGGCACTTTTCCCAGTCCATTCTAGTGCTTTATCAGCTAGATAGAACAGAAAGCATACGATGTTTCATCATGTCCTTATAGTTCCCAACCTAGGCTTCTAATCCAGAGCAGCAGCACTACACACACAGTGACACCTTCCTCTCCGATGCACAGAGGAAGAACACAGCTTTTCTAGGGGAACCACTTGTTCTGCTCTGCTCGTTTGTTGAGGAATCTTCACTCGCAAATTACTCACATCAAGCCGCAATGACACGACTCAGAAAACTACAAGGACGAGAGGAGAGAAGGAGGCGGAGGTTGCCTCACTGGGGAGAAGCAGATAACTTCTGATACTACTTCAAGTTGCCAATTAAATTCGAAACTGCTGTGAGTGTGACCAAAAAGAGGATGACAATGAGGATGATGACGGTGATGATGATGATGATGAGGATGTTAGCAGGGATGATGCTGCATGAGCGCTTCCCACTTTTTGAAGAATGTGTGAGGGGGAGGTGAGCTCCGGCGATGAGCTGAGAGAGAATAGGTGAGGAGAATGAGCGTGGAAAAACAAAAAGGGTTTGACTTCAGAGTGATAAGGAAAGAGACATATTAGATCTCTTCCAACCGGCACCCGCCTCAACAGATTCTTGCCTTTTAAGTGATTTCCATCTCAAACCCACTCCTGTCATGGGCAATAACACTCGACTCAGCCAGGCAGGATAAAGTGAATGAAGTTAGCGAGTACAGCTACAGTACGTTTGATGGACTCCTCCTCGGCCTGCTCTCTAGCCTCTGCTATCATCATCACTGATCCCAGTGACACTTGGCTCATTAAAGGGAAGGGAGTGTGGGGAAAAGTTAAGCAAATTAATACATTTTTAACTATAATTTCTTACTGTTTGAGATGTTTTTTGGCAGTATACTACGGTTGAGAAGGTGTTAGGCACTTATGAATCTAGTAAAAGTTCAACTAGAAGGCCACTTCGCCTTGGCACTCTTCACTCATGTCTATTATTTTCCTATAATCTCTTTTATTGTAAAACCAAAACCAAAAAAATAAAAAAATAGAAACCTTTGAAATTCAGCCTTGCTTTTCAACGTTTTTACCAGAGGCATCACATCATATCAGCCCTGTATCTGATTACTTTCATATTGGACAATTCTGCACCTCAAAATCTACGTCAACCTTCAGTGACAGTGCAGGAAGTAGTGTGCACTTTATGTAGTGAAGCTGAAAGTAAGGGTGCAGTCTTGCAGTTGATGTTTGTTATTGGTTCTTAAATCAAACTTATTTCTACTACATACTTTGTTTTGGCTCCTGTCTCTTTAGGGCCCCGATGCACAAAAGCCCAGTCAGTTCTGATTGGTTGGCACAGGCCTGAGCAGGCACAGCCCACCGTCTTTCCTGTCAGCTGTGCCGGTGTTTTATATTTATAATGATTTATACTGAAGATACAATATAACCGAGTTTAGCTGCACTTCTACGTGAATATCACCACAATGACCGCTTCCAAACCAAAAACTTCACCCCTACACATCTTCGTGTTCCCGGAGATGGCTCATTAATTAGTTGTTCAGGTTAGGAAAATTGTTTTGTTTTTACAGGAGTACTTCTCAGTAGTTTTTGTTAAAGTCACCTACAGTAAAATACTAATTTCAATGGAATTAATGGTTGAATTTAAATACCTAAAGCACTTGGCAGGTGCAGCTGGGGATCTATATACATTTCAACAGTTACATATTTATTCTAATGCAAAATGACTTTAACAAACAGACACACTGGCTTTGGTTCTCCCAGTCTTCAGCTTGACGGTTCTGAAGATTCTCAACTTTGAGCATTAAGGACACTGAGCTGACTCATTGCTCAAGCTCGGAAACTTTAATGAACACTAAATATTGTGCTAAGTGCTTTGAATAGGATCAACCGTTGACTCAAAATGAGTCAGCATGTCAGTCTGCATTTTCTGGATCCCATAAAGTCCATAGGGAGAGCTGTACGTCCTCCATTGTCTTGTGCTCAGTGTACATGGATCAGAAATGAGCCCCATGTTTCATAGAAATTAACTATGGCATAAATGAGTTTCTTCTAGATAACCTCTCGGTCATTAATGCAATTAGAGATAGGATGAAAAGTTTGTTTAGCAACAGAATTTACTTTAATAGACTTGAGCTTATGGTGCTTTCGGTCTTCTTTCAGTGATTGGCCTTGGTACAAGACTGAACCTCATCTCCAAATCAAACCCTCTGGCCTTAGCTTGTAATGATGGTACATCTGCATAGAAAGTTACTAGAATTAAATATTTGGATTCATGGACCGACTCCGAACTTACTTTCAAACGACTGAGCCACATTTAAAAGAGGGTTCATTTTGGTGTTCTGTATCATTTTGGACATTACATTCAATGTCAGAAAGAGATTGCTTCACAACTTATTCTACCAATACTGCTGACATTTTGTTCAAAATGCTTCTAAAACCACTCTTCTTCCCCATAATGTCAAATATAATTGGTCCTGCAGATTTATATAGGGATGTTCTTTTTTTTATGGACCATTGTTCAATGGTGCCATAACACTCTTATGGTTCCCTCTTGATACAAGACAACAATTTCACTGGCATCGACTCATCTTTGAATGCATTCTATTTAACTATCCTTATTGCTTAAAAACATTCTTTGTCCCTTATATTTCAAATTAATCAGTAAGATGCTCTGATCAGTTCCTGTTTATGGTCCCCTTTGTCTCTAAGGAAATTGATAAAAAAGCTTTGATTTAATCCTTCTGATTGGAATAATGTACCTGTACATATTTGTTATCTCTTAATTTGGCTCGTTTAAAAATGTTTTATTCTCTTATCTTAAAAACAAATTGCATGTGTTTTCACTGACTGTTACTCTGTAGTTTGATCATCTTTCTTATGATGGTGTCTGTCTACTAAGTTTGTAACTCATTTCTGTTTCTGTTATTGAGCAGATTGCCTCAGGTTTTTCCTTTGTGTTGTGTGTTGTTTTGTTTTTTGTTTGTTCTTGTGAGTGTTTGTTTTGGGACCCTCTTGAAAATGAGATGATGCCTCTCAAGGGGTTTATCCTGATGCCATAAATTTGACAAAAAAAGGCTATTGACTAGATTATTAAAACTCTTACCTGCATTTGTAATTTATCATTTCAAAGCGTTATTTTAACAGATAAACTGAAAATAGCTAAGGTCACTCTGCTTTATAAAAATGGAGATAAACAAGAGTGTACTTATTATAGCCTGGTCTTTTTCAAAGATTATTGAAAAGTTGTTTGTTTTGAAATTCTATACTTTTTTGGAAAAGAACATTATTAAGTGAGAATCAGTACAGATTTAGAGCAAACAGATTAAATTGTTAGCATTAAGGGAACTGATTGTCAAATCGCAGCAGCAATAAAGAAGAAAAGGTAGATAGTAGCATTTTTTTAAATTAATTTTAAAAAAGCATGTAATACAATAGACATAATACTCTCTAAACTACAGGCATATGGCAGTTTACTGGCAGTAAATTTCAATGTATGAAGGTTTAACGCGGAGTCCCAAAAGGCTTGGTATGGGGAAACCTCACATATAGCTTTCATAAGGTCAAAGTTGTTTTAAAGTATTGCAATTCTGGACAAATCAAGGTATATGCGGGACTATACGGCACTCTATTTTATGGATATAAATCCACCAAAGAAGAGAGCAATATGAATTATAAATAAGGTGGCTTCAAGGGAACAAACCAACAGGCTGTTTATCAAGTCAAGGGTAATAAAACTGAAATATCTGGTTGAATTCCAAGCCTCATTAGTTATGTTTAAAGCCAAAAACAGATCATTGCCTCAACTTTTGTAGAGGTTGTTTGTGTTATGATTAGGTGATGACAATCACAGAAGTAAATTTGATTTTAACACTCAGTATGCATGATATTAAAACAGACATGTATTAAAATGTTGTTCAACTCTGAGTCAATTTTAGAAAATTTATACAGACCAAATAATTGAACGATAGGAACTTGATGAGTAATATTAGTGTTTAGTCTTTTGTAATTAGTTGTGTTTAGTGTGTTTTGATGGACATGCAAAAGCATTGGCAGATCATATGTGGTAGACCAGTTATGTTACTTGTTTTGAAAAGGAGGTTCCCTGCTTATTTTCTGTCATGGAATGTGTATTATGTTCTTTCACATTGTAAATCCATCCTCACACCTAGATAATCTCATCTATGCCATGACTCAGTTATTTAATAAACAATGTTTGAGCTAGCGCCACAGTTATCCTGCTTTATAAGTAAATAGTATATTATACTGTATAAATAAGTAATCTAATTAATCCATATTATCTTGTTGGTCTCTACTGGTGGCTTCACAACATCAAAGAGAGAAATATGTTTTGTTAATAATGATGAGCATTGATTGCCATATGCCTTTTGTTGCAAAAGGAATGACATTTATTTCCTCAGTAGCACATAATAACATCAATGGAGTATTGTAGTGTAAATTAAGTCCTGCATAAATCCACTGTTTGGCTGGATATAAAAACTAATATTTGGATGCAGCTCCTAAACATTTTATGGAGGATATTAAGTTTACTCTACTTGTGGGGGGCGATCAAAGAGAGTGAAAATAAACAGATAAATATGTGATGAAATGTGATGAACTACACTGTGAGGGGAAGTTTTTGGACAGATTAGCAGTTCTAGGCTCAAGGGAGGGTGATGTCTGTCTGTTGATTGGTCTTTCCACCACTTTGGTCCAGACTGAAACAGCTGTTGGATGGGTGGCCATGAAATTTTGTACAGACATTCATGTTCCCCAGAGGATAAATCCCCTTGAATTTTGTGATCCCTGACTCTTCCATTAGTACCATCAACAGGTCAAAATGTTGACTTATCTAGTGAAATATCTCAACATCTACGTGACATGGATTGGGACAAAACTTTGTACAGACATTCGTGGTTCCCAGATGATGTATCCAAATGACTGTAGTCATCCCCAACACCACAGCTAACCATCCTTAAGGTTGACAATTGTCATTTGTGGTAACTTAAAAAGAAAATGTAACTAGAGATGTAGGCTAGACACAGAATCAGATGGTGTGACAAGTGACACCACCATCATTCTAAAACACTGACAACATAATGAACAACTTGGATTCTGCTCGGGTAGTAAAACCCTATTTACATCCAACAACCTGAACTGAGTAATATCTCTCTGTCTGTGGTAAAAATAAAAAAATAAATAAAAAAACTCATCTATTACAAAATACAACATATAGCCTAACTATGAATCTACAAATTCAACATCAGTTAGCACAACAACTGTATCAGAAAGTACCCCAACTGTGAAGTACAAGTTCTATCTTCCTTGCCACTACTTCATCTTCACTGTCCTGAAATTGACAGAAGATCGCATTTGAACCAATGCAGTCTGGCGCTGCCTTTTACGGCCCAAACAGGCCGGCTGCAGTGCAGCTGCAGCACTCCCAGCAGCTCACTGACGACTCAGTTGAGCAGGGACTCAGAGGTGCCCTGTACTCTGCCATCACTGAGATACAGTCTCTCAAAGATGAAAATAAAGCTCTGAAGGAGCAGACTGGCCTGCTGGAAAACAAGCAGATGGTGCTGAGCCAGCTCCAAGAGGAGGTCAAACAAAAAGATGACCTCCTCAAAAGGGTCATCAAAAATAGGTGAGCAAGAACCAGAGCCCACGTGGACACCCCGGACCTGCCGGCTCAAAGGGAAAAGGAGCTGAAGAGGAGTGAGGAGCAGCGGAAGAGCAAATGTGGCACTCTGCAGGCGAAGGTCATCTCATAGACCGATCAGCTCCAGGCATAATGACTCATTCAGTCTTTTACTTCACAATAATGACTTGTTGGATTCTAACAGCTTGTTTTAGATTGGTTCAGAATTAGATTCTGCATGTGCAGTAAAAACATGTTTTTCTCTTTTCAGAAGCTCACCATCAACATAACAGAGCTGGAGCAGTTGGTAAAGAAAACTAAAAAGGCACAGGAGGACAAGAAAACAAAAGAGGAAGAGGAGAATGAGAGGAATAGAAAGGAAGAAAAATGAAAAAGGAGGAGAGAAAAAAAGTGAAGAAAGAAGGGAAAGAAAAGATGGAGATCAAAGAAAATGAAAAGGAGGGGGAGATTAAGTGACTTGAGAGAGAAATTGCAAAACAGAGATGAAGGCAAAGAAAAAGAGGGGAAAGAAAAAGAACAGGAGGTAGCCACAGTAGAACACCCTTCATCCTGAAACCCCCTTCTCTCTTCCTACCGTTTACCCACTCCCCCCCCCCCCCCCCCCCCGCCCTCCTTAACCCCCATCTTGTCTTGTAAATCTTGTAAATTCTGAAACATAGTTCTGTTGAACTGAATTACACCTGTTTCTATTTAATCCTTTTCTTCAGCTTTCTCTGATGTCTGGAAGTAGCTTCATGTGGTCAGAAAAAACAGGATAGATCCTGTTCCTAAGGGCCTTAAATTGATACTTAACTCTCAGAAATCTTTAGAGACAAACTCAGATAAATATTTCATATCCAAGGCCCACAGTCTGAATCCATCTCAGCTTCAAGATTTTTTCACTCCTCTGATGAGACCTACAGTAATGCTCTCGTGCACATGCACTCCCACATATATACCACATATCTATCTCTATGTCTATCTCTTCTCGCAGATACACATATTCACTCTTACTCTAACAGCCAATCCCCATGCCAGCAGTTTCTCACCCATATAAAACTGAAAGTGTTTGTAATTGGTCCTCCAGCATCTGTCTGTGTAGCTGTTCGTGAAGAGAAAGGCAGCCTAATTGGCTGTTATTATGTGGCGACAGTGCTCGAAGGGGGCCGGTACAGACTGGTAGACATTTTACTCTTTGGTGTACCTAGACTTTTTCTTGTGCACCGGCACTTCTCACAGCTTCCCGTACTCTCTCAATATCAGGTTCTCTGAGCGATTCGTAATGACCCTGAGTAAACTGCATTACCTCGGGGGGCTACGTGATGGTCACCTGTTCCCTTTCTCGCCTGCCTGCGTTTCTCTGTCGGCAACAAGTCTAAGGTTAACGTTGCATTAACCTTACAATCATGTTGGCCTGACTCCAAAAAGGGCACAAAGAGAACACAAACAGAGTCATACTATGACACAACAGAGCTTCGAAAGTCAAATCCTACCCAAGCAGTACTAAATGCACCAGCGCCATTCCCAGCAGCAGAAAGCCTGTTGATTTAACATTAGCATCAGCAAAAACACCTACTGCAGCTGACTAAAACATTAATAATCCAGGGATTTCCCCGGGAATATAAGGAACTAAGGGCATTCCTGGTTAATGACTTCATTGCAGCACACACTTAAACTAGTGTCCATAGTCAGTTTTGTTTTACTCAAATAATTGAAATGGTTGTCCCCTTGGTTAAATAAATGTTTGATAACATCAGCAATATCTCATAGTATCTTTCCTTCACTCTAAAGATTCAGAATGTAATTTACAATTTGCTGATACCGGCGGATGCACACGCCAACATGTGCATAAGGGGAGTACTGGCACTTATTTTTTTCTATTTCAGGCACTGTGTGGAGAGTTAGGTAAAATGAATGGGGTGAGTATGGGCAAATTAACTTCAAACTGATGAAACTGATCAAAATTAACATGCAAAAACCAAAACAAGTCTTTGAACATGGATTTCACATCACATTGACATCTAAACTTTAAAATTGAAACTACAGTAAAAACTGAAGGTTTACCCTTTTATACCGACAGCATGGCTCCCTAGTTGGAAATGTCGGTCCACCACTTTGGTCTAGACTGAAATATCTCAACAACTTTTGGATGGATAGAAATATGGCGCAGACATACATATCCCTCACAGGATAAACTGTAACATGTTTGTTGATCTATGCATTAACAATATAACACCATATCCATTAAATTTAGGTTTAATTACATTGAACGACGGCCTCTGGCCAAAGTAAAGTATCCATATTCCAACACTTCTGTATTAGCAGATGCCAAGTTGGATATATTGGAGTTTTCATCAAACTACCGCAACCATAATTACTACTTGGAAGCTGACAAGAACGCTGTTCCGGTTATTCTTCTGTACATTTTTTGGACTACATTTCCTCCTGCATTTTCATGGATCTCATTTTTAAATGGGCCATCTATGGGAGAGTGCATATATTCATTAATATCTCAAATACAGTATGTGTTAAAATAATCGGAGTTGTGCTGAACATATTATAGGATGTTTTTAATAACATCAATATTTCATGTGGTTGGTTAGTAAGCATTTCACATTGGAGCTAATGACTCATGAACCGTGAAGCATAGAAGAAACATTGCTGTACACTGGGTTCCTTGGATGACGCTGATTTGACTGATTTGGCCACACCCATTTGCGCCTATAAAAATGTTCCACCATTTTTGATTCTGTGGTACACATTTGGCACATATTTAATCTAATCTTCATCAAATTTGGTAAATAACATCTTTAGATGACCTTAAACAAAACGTAGCAGTAAATTGTTTTATATTCTTTACCGTTTGTCTGTAATTGATCACAATTTAAAAGGCGTAGCATGATGCACTTAATGGGCCATAACTCCATGCACATCTTCAGGAGTTTTGGGGTCATGATTCAGTCAATGCATAATATTTGGTAATGATAAGTGGGCCTGGCTTAATACAACAAATCTAAATTTCTAGACATTTCACATTCCAAACTTTAAAAAAATGCTTGAATGTTGTGAGCACATCCACTAAATTGTGTAAAGGCTTGCCTCACTGCAACCTGTGGTCATTTCAAAAGTCCACCCCTCTATATTTTTCAAAATATGCAAAATCAATTAACAATCTATATCTCCACAAGTCTTCATTCAAATGCTACCACAGTGGATACAGACAGTCTTTGGATACTAGATATTACACATTTCAATAATTTTGTTCAACATTTATCAAAGACAAAACATTATCTTTGCCTCAAATACTAACTATCATTAAACCACTAACAAATTCAGAAAATTTTACCTATGCCCCTGTGAAAATGCAATGTACGTTTTGATAATTTACAACATTTTGATTAATGTACACATCAATTACACATTTTCATCAGGAAATGCAAATATTCTAGTCACACATGTGAAATTCATAATTTCTATAACACTGATATGATATGAGAACTTAATAAATATGCATTAGATACATAAACAAATCAAATACTGTTTATTTTATCAGTTTACATATATGCTAATTCAGATAACAGCTGAGTGAACCCATGTACATACACAGCTTTTAAAAATATAACACTTTTATACAAAAATATGCTACCCAATTTGACAGCTATGGTAGCAATATGATACATAAAAGTATATTAAACAAGTGATAGTACATGTTAAGGACTGTAGGTAAATGAGGCATTTTACAGTGCAGGTCCTCTGCAGTTTAGAGCAATTTTATGTTGATTAGCCATTTAAGAAGGACATAAGAGGAGACTAAGTGAGAATGGCACACAGCAAGAGGAAGAAAAAAGAAAAGAAGATGAAGGTGTGCAATTACTACACAATGTGAAGTCGGCCAGGAAAGAAGTCATTTCACACCCCCTAAAAAAAATTAGCTTTTGAAGTGTATGACAGAGAGAGGCTGCAGGAAACTGTGTGTGTGTGTGTTGTATCCATTGTACTGTGTAGAAGAAAGTAGCAGCTGACTTGGCAGCACAACCAAGAGTGACATCCCAACTTCCTACATCACCAGTCTCAGAGACCCCATACATACACACACACGCACACACACACACACACGCACACACACACTACACTGACTCCGCTGACTCCACATCTCCCCAAAATGGCTCTCCAAGCGTTTTCACTATTATTAAAAGTGGCATGAAGATGACTACCTGAAAATGTAGGCTACATTCCCACTAACACACAAAGACATTTTTACAGTTGAAAATTTTATGCAACCCAAGAAGCAAATGGTTGAAAATATAATCCTTGTTTGCAGGCCAAGGCTAAAGTATAATGTCGGCAGGGGTGGAAGTAAGAATAATGGAATAATTGGAATAATTTACTCTTGTATACTTATACTTCTTTGAGTATTTTCAAAAATCAGTAATTTTTGTTATACTTAACATACTTATTACTTGCCACGTGATAAACCTAAATTAATCACTGGTTTATGCACCACCGAGCACACTAAGCGACCAAAATCAAACACACCCACAATGTGGCGTGACCAGCAGGTGTATGCTGGGTCTGGCTAACATGCTAAAAGCTAATATGCTCATGGTGGGCATGTGTGTTCACTCAGAAACTTCTACCTTCTGTGAAGCATGTGAGATCTTTGTGCTGTATTTCGCAATAATCCCAGGCACACTGTAACTGCAGAGCCTCATTCAGTTCGAAACGTTTGAAAACGTGTTGTGTGGGTCGAGAGGGGTTGAGTGGACTGATGGTTTTATGCATTGAGAATGATCAAGCAAAGAAGTTGAACCTGAAGCAGATTGTGGAGGACTTAAATTGCTCAAGATTGACAAAATGTCTACCATGTAACATCTTCAGCTAAAATGTTTTCTTTTCCCGGGTTAGTCTGTGGGCTTGGTGAAGGACAGTACTGAATAGAGGCAATAGATTGTGTGGTCTAAATTATGCAGTCTGTGTATGTGAGTATATTCATGTTTTGTCCTTAGAGATGCAGCTGAAGCTAGTATTGACACAGAATGTGGCATACTGTAACAAATCCACTCATGGTCATGTGTTGAGTCAATCAAATGCACATAAAATAGCCATCTTTATACCCTATTAAAACCTAATTTACTTGTTTGACAGTACTCAATAAATTCACCCACACATTTCACTGCAAAAATATTCAAATGTAAATTATTTAAGAGGTTAAAGGCTTTTAAATTACCTGAATATTACATGGTACTGTGTGGAGGAAAAGGGAATCTACATATTGCTTCATAATGAAGAAGCCCTATTCATGATCATGCATTAATTATGATGTAACATTTAAAGTGTGACCTGCTGCTGATATGGGCCCGCTCAGTGTAAATCAAGAGATATTATTGGCCCACAGCTTGTCTGACTGACTTCTTGAATGTAGCTAATTAAAAATTTAAGTCAGGGTTGGATTTTTAATATTGCAGGGTAAGAAACTAATATCAGATATTTCCTTCCCAGATAGATGTGAAACTGTTACACTGGATTGGCATTTGTGTTTTGTGATTAGCTCTCCATAAAGACACCACAAAGGTGAGCTCATCACACCAGCCTAGGCCCATTTAGATGTTACGTCTTGTCCAGAGGTTTGAAATTCATTAAATGCCAAGCAAATTCACTTTTATAGTGGAACAGTGCAAACAGTTAAGGTAAATGGCTCCCACAACCCATAATGAGAAAGCTAGACCATATAAGAAGCACCAGGAAACTGTAACGTTTCCTAAAGCACCATGTAATTAGACATCTCATTGCTCTTTCTTCTCACAGGTGCTGGAACAACAGGTGAAGACCTAAAGTAAGACACCAAACAGGTCATCAGGGTGGCCATGTTCACACAGACTGTGAATATTCCCTATTCAGCCCACTGTAGAGACTGTGCCCATTGCTATAGCAACACCACAAGCAAGGCTGTTCAGATTCCTGCTAAGCTCTGATATGAGATCAGTCTCTTCAACTGATGTAGACACCTTGGCTCTCATCAGTGATTCCATGAAATGGGTAGTAGCTGAATTTCCCAGAAAAGGGCTACTTCCTGGAAAACTTTGAATCTTCAGTGCTGACCATGATTTGGTGTCACTTAAGAAGTAATTCAAAACATTCTCCAACAGTGCAACCCCACCTTTGATAATATGTCTATCCTATCAAAACAAACTCCATAACCATTGGTTTATATAAATATAACCCTAACCCTTCCTTTTTTTTTTTTTTTTTACAAAAATCCGTCTTGTCCAAAACCTTTCAAATGTCTTTTTAATTAGTGTGTATCCACTACCAATCACAAGGTGCTTTAGGTTACAGCTATGCTTTTTATATAGACTATGATGGGGTTTGGGAGCCACTTAACATAAGTATTTGCACTACTACCCTACAGAAATCACTGTTACACTATAGTAATCAATTTACTTACCATTTATTGAAATTCAAACCTTTATACAAGAACAAATTTCATGTCTTGTCAAATGTTTAATGTTTTTGAACAAAAATCCAATGGCAGTTTTTTTACTTGTTCCTACATAAAGCTGCACTAATAAATATATTTATGAAAGTGAATTCTAGTAGGGACGAAACCCAGAGAAAATGATCAACCACCTCCCCTTAGCTGTGCAGAGCATTTTAGTGTCTTTCAGCCATTGTTTTGGTTTAACAGCCAGCACTTTTACTGTTTGGTTTGGCTTTCACTGTTGCTCTGTCTGCTGGACATGTGTATAGGCAACTGTTTGCTAAAATGTAAGAGTCAGTGTTGTGTTTTGAGCTCTAAGTGACCGAGAAAAATCAATAAATGTTGGTTTAGGATTGATCCCTCACTGTATAGTGTCCTCCAAAAACTTCCAGTTTTCAAAATGAAATACATCACAATAAGGAGATAATGACACCATTTCATGGGACCTTTAACTTGGACAAGGACACACCAAACAAGAAATTATTGTCACCAGTGGGTTTTGTCTGAAGTTGTCAGGATGAACATATTGCTTAAATTATCTTCCATCTCCACAATCCATCTCTGTAGTGGCCCCAGTTGTGCATCAATAGTGGGACAAAGTGGATGCTTAGACTGTTATTAAATGCGATGACTGGATCCAGAAGCTCAGTTTCCCCTCTGTGAAGACTGAGAAGGACATAAGGCCCCGTCGGTCAGGACATCACCCATGCTGCCATCATAATGATCTGTATGTAGTTTGAGGTAGATTGTGCGCAAGGCGTGCCACAGCCTTGACCACCACTATGGAGGGCAGGTTGGTGTGACAACAACGGGGATCCCACGAAAGTGGATGTTTCGCTCGTGGAAACAGAGCCATATTGATGCATGTTGAGTGCCAGTAGCGACCTGGGGAGACCTGGGGTGTAGAGCGTGGAGACAAGGTCATCCTTGAGCTGTAGTCATTGTCTCCTCCTTAATACAGCTTCAGCAGATCCTCAGTGGCTAATCCTGATCCGGACTGCACATTTCAGTGTGCTGCTCCCCAAAGATGTGTGATCAGGCCATCAGAGCCCTATTAGAGGGAGACACCAATGTGAAATACTGTTTATGTTACAGAATGTTATGTTCACTAGCATAGGAACAGCAATATACAGAACACAACAATCTTAAAAGCTGTGTATAAACACAGCACTCAACACACCATACACAAAAACATGCATACACATGAAACACAGCTGTGTTTCCCTATTCTTGCTGGATGGTGGTAAATGGAGAGCAGAGGAGGTTAGGCACTCTTTGGCCTGACTCATCAACCTCTATTACACCCACTGACACACACCCACACACACGCTAATCCCGTGTCCCTCTTTTATGCCCGTCAATAGCTGCTGTCCAATTTCCTCTGAGGACAGGCTAGTCATGATTTGTCACTGACCAATGAGAGAAGGCGTAGGTGTGAGTCATGCTTGTCAGAGGTGAGTGACTGACAGCTGAGATTGCGGCAAGGTTAACATAAGAACGTTGTGCATGTATGTGTTATTACTTGTAGTTTGTGTCTGCATATGTAGGTCTGTGTGCTTATTTCTCCTGCTCCGACACAGTGGATTAATAATAGCACATGTTTTTGGAATACAATTATTCCACTATCAGTAGAAAATTGCAGTTATAATTGCAAGCAACCGCTGGTATTTGCCATGGTATTTGCAGAATGTACATTCATTAGTGAAATCCACATAAACCTTAAAAGTTCAATGGATTAGGATTGGCAACAACGCACATCTTTTCTTTGAGCCGGGGGATTAAAAATGAATAAATAAAATGCAATAAATAAAAGGAAAAAGAATGCCGCATTAAATGAAATGCTGAAATGACCCCAGTGAATGTTTTTTCAGAGCTCCTTTACTACAAGTCAGTTATAAAATACTGTTGCTGTATTCATGGGTTATTTCAGCATAGAAATAAATCGAAAGGCAAGCTCACCGACAAATGACAAAAGAGGTAACACAGTGTGAGAGCTAATTGTTGTAAAGGAAATACCTACTTAATGGACATATTGGCATGCTGCCCTCTTAAGATATGAATAAAATGTCTCTTCGCCTCCAAGCGAAAGCCAATTTAGCTGAAATGCCCATGCAGACTGGTCTCACTGGGCTTCCCAGGTTTGTGCAGCACTAAGCAAGACCTGCTCCTCTCACATTTTCTGTTTTCCTGTCTTCTTCTCTGAGTACGCATCATATTTCCCTTCCTTCCTCCTTCTCCATTCCATGTATCTGTCTATTGGAGAGTTATGAATTAGTGATGAGTTAATACTAAGATGAATTATTGTGATGGTTTATTCAGTAAGGGTGCTGTTCTGCTGTCGGGAGTGTGTGTTCGACTGTGTGCTCCAACTTGTCATGAAGGCCCAGTGAGTCCGACAATGAAAGCCTGTGTACGTGCACGCCAACACACGCGTGTGCACATACCTAATCCAAAAATGCCGTTCATAAATGGATTATGATTAGTGTACTCACTAATGTGTGTGTGTCTCCTTTTAAAGCATGCAGGTCTGACAGCAGCGAAAGAAACACTGCCACAAACCCCTGTATACAATCCAGACTTTTCTCCATCTCCTGCCATCTTCGGACTGCGCTTTGGCATTTCTCATAACTTATTTAGACAGGAGGGAAGCCACAATGAGTACAAGCGCAGGGGCGCATCAGTAAGAAAGCAAGACACAACTAGACGAGGCCAGAAGAAGTGGCACATGCAACTGTTAACTATTCATTACGATGACTAATTAAACATTTACTCCTTTTTCAAAGCAATACTGGACCCATGGGGGAGGAGTGGGTGTTGGTTAAAAGTACAGATATAATGCCAGAAAATGACTCAAATGTCAATGTAAAAAAGCGTTATTGGCTTGAGTAGCCTCTTTGTCTCTGCTTTTCTGGAAATGCACTAAAGCCTCATTCCACAACTAATAACACATTCAAACCCCAGCAAAGATAAAGGAGCATGAAGTGTCGCTTTTGAAGAGTTACTTTACCTCTTGTCCTTTGGTGTGTAGTGCAATGTAATATGCCAGACAGGTTATATAATTGTGAACCCTGTATGTATATTTGTTTCACTTAAAGGAGTACTGCAACAACCTGTGAACAGACTTTGATGTGTAAAATCAGGACATTTCCCCTTTAAGTGATATTATCAGACAGCAAGCGGACCGGTGTGATCCTAAAAACCCAATGTTAGTATTAGCCCTTGTGTTGTCCTCTGGGTCAAGGTGACCCGGTGGCCGAAAATGTCCTTCTGTGTATGTAAATGTTGTTATGCATGACATTTGTGATTCTTGAAGCGGTTATCTTTTGTTTTTAGTTTGTTTCTTGACAATAGGAACAGAGTAAGAAACAGAATAAAGGAAAAGGATGACACAAACATATGATACATCACCTCGACCCAGAGGACAACACAAGGGTTAAACCTTCTTCAACCACAATAGACAGATGTAATAACAATTTATGAAAACAAAAAAATGATGTATGTCAGTATCAAGATGCAACCAGTTTCTCCGCCTTCACAGTGCATGATTGTTTGCAGAGATGGCAGGTATGTAATCAACATAATCGTAAAATAAAGGTTTTGCACTCATCAGCTTGAAGAGAGTCGTGCCACATTCTCCTGAATGGACAAGATGCGCCTGCTTGTTTTGAAAAGCAAGATTGTAAAAGCAGCAGATTTTTTTCTAGATTATATTTTGGATGGCACGTTTCATTTGTTAAGACAGGTTAAAAGAAAGCCAGAGCATCAAGGTTTGTTTGCTGCACATAAAATGTTTTCACTATTGATCCTTTTTGATTTGTTTTCCAAAATGAATTTAAAAATCAAACCCATTTTCTATTCACGTGTAGATGTACTTTGCCTGCCACAAGCTTGGCAGCCTGTTAGACTCAAACTGTTATTTGGAGTTCTGCGAGGTAAGTGTAACACAAAATAGTCAGACGTAATACAAATCTGTTAAAGCTATTGTGCTTTTTCAAGCGTGACCTTCACTTCATCATCCAGAGCTCATGTTCCTGATCCCCCAAAAAAAGTCTCATTTGTTTTAATTTGGTCTAATTTGCATCTCTGCTGTTTGTGATACAAAATTAGCATTGAAAATATCACACTGTCACTTTATTATAAAGTAAAGTGTTGGTATGCACTCACTGTGCACCACTGAGGAAGTATTTTGTGTGAGGATGAATCCCTTTTACCGGATGGCAATAAAGTCTGCAAACAACAACACTATTAAAGTAGTGTCGATATTACTTATAGCAGAAGGAAGTTTCAAGCCTCATGTGCATGTTGGTTTTTTGCAGTATACCAAAGTGAATGGAAACCAATGAGTGCCTGAAGGGCAGGAAATCAACATTCTGCTTTAGAAAAAGAAAAGAAAACATTCCACACCGGCTGGGTCTTCAATAAAAGCAAAATTGCTGTGATTTTCTGTGGAGAATGCTTATGATTTCTTTATAAGCAATCCTATATATATATATATATATACATTCTCCAGCTTTTGACGTTAGTACTTGAAAGCTGCTCAGCACTTTTCGGTGCTTTTACTTGTCATGTGGAACAGTGTGCACCAAATCTGTTAATGCAGAATGGTTTACAATGAGTTTGGTAAGGCAAGGCCGTTAGGCTTTGCGTGGGCTGGCGTGTCCAAAACACTATAAGCCCCCCCCCCCCCCCCCCCCCCCCCCCCCACTTCTCTTTCTCACAGCGAGACAGACGGACTCCCACACACACTCACTGATTGCTGAGTGGGAAGGGTTTTTTCTTCTCTTGGATCTTTGGGCATAGTTGTCCTGTGGGAACTTAACAGAGGAGATAAACAATGGCTGACCTGCATTAGATTGGGAGCACACACAGAGAGAGGAACAAGCTGAGGTAGACATGGCATGGAGAAAAGTTTAGGCTGCTGTCTGTAAACGCATGTGAACACAAAGTTTTAGCAGCATATGTCCATGCACATGCCCGCATTGTTAAATTTGTTTGCAAGTCCCACAAATCCAGCCCGTTACTCAATGGCGCTTTAATGAGCATTTGCACCTGCATCCTTCCATAAATGCTCATAAACAATTATTTAGTCTTACAACATCTCGGTACATCACTCTGTATGTAAATAATGGTGCTGCTCATTGAGATGACTGCAGTGAGAGATCAAACTAATGTTAGCGTCTTCACTGGGACCATTTAGCATGCTGCTAATAGCTTTCCTCCATGGGAGGCCATCAGAGCTCTGTGTCGGCTGCTCTCCGAATGGCTGTGCTGGAACTGGCACACAAGCTCAATACATCTCATCTGGGAGCAACGAATAGATGAAAATGTACACATAACCCACACACAGAGATACACACAGAAACACAGAGCTTATTTCTTCCAGGGGATGTGAATATATGGCAGTTGAGATCCATTAGCTGTAAACATGTAGAATCTGTCTGCTGAACAGAAGGCGTCTCGGTGGGGAGCCGGCCGCCGTTGTGGAGGTGTAATAGTTTGATGTAGAGTATGTGTGCACGTCCATGGGTGCAGGTTTACGTGTGTGTGTGTGTGTGAGTGTGAGTGTGTGTGTATGTGTGTGTTTATGAAGCAACTAAATTGTCTGAACATCCCTGTTTTCAGTCAGTTTGACACTCTTGCAGGGCTTGTTACGGCTTCCAGAAACAGAGCTACCTCTGTGGAGGCGAAAAATGTAAAGGTCCCAATAAGTGTGCTGGGCACCACAGCAGGCATCCAAACATCTGTGACCTTTGTATAAAACAAACAAGGAGAGCTTCTGGAGAAAGAGTTAGAAATTACATTCCAGCCTTCCTTCCCTCTTCACGAAGAAGACAAAGGTGAATCTAGCTGCAAATAAAAAAAAAAAACGTGGACAAAAGGGTTGAGTCGGGTCATTTTCACCAGGGAGAAGCTGAAAACTGTCAAAATAAAACTTCTTCAGAAGTAATCCTTGTTAGACCAAACTAATTATTTTCTGGATAAAAATTAAATATGACTCCCCTTTATGAGCAGTATTCAGGCACCCCCGGTATATAGCTATTTTTCTGTAGACTAGAGGTGGGGAAACACATTCTTTTGATTCTTCTGAACTGTCCACCAGACGGAAATCAATTGAGAATCACTCCATTTGACTCACCATTGTGGGAATGAGAGTTCTGTGGGCAACAGCACTTTAGGCTATACCCTCAAAGGCACACTTGAAAGGACATGTTCAGAGCAGAGTTTCACATGAGTCAGCGGGTCGCTTCACACCAGAAGCGTATTTCTATGCACGTTTCAGCAGCCCCTCTGGCTCCGATATCTCCCATCTGGATCACAAATTCAGAAGTTTGTCGACAGAAGCTGTAAACATTGCAGGACACAGACCCAGGTCAGTAGTTCAAGAGGTGACACTGACATCAATACAGTCACATATTCTGGAAAAAAGTGAGAAATGATAAGTTGTTTATTAGTGGCTAGTGGTTTTAAAATGATTGATATTAATTTATTATTATTTAAATTATTAGTGTAGTATATAGAGTAAATACACTGAACAAGTAAAGCACATGATCTCAAGCTGAAATAAGGCTCTTCAGTTCTTCCATTTAAAAATTGACAGATCACTTAAAATATATTTTGTTTGGTCAAAAAAAAATGTAAGTTATTTATTTTAGTTTTTTTTTTCATTCAAATTTGCTATCATCAGTATTTTTAGAATGATGTATAAATGACAATGTGAAAACAATACGAAAGAGGTCGCCCGTAGTGATGAACCTACAGAGAGTCTGCAGAACCCTTCAGGTTTACGGAGGTTTGTACTGACTTTCAACTCATTGTTCAGCCATCGCGTTTGGTTCACCCTCACCACTCTCATAGCGGGCAGCTGTTTTCAGCGATCTGCCCAGCAGCAACGACCAAAACTGAGTTAAAACAGTATAACCCAGCCCCACTAACAAATTTGCCTCAAGGGGCTTGTATTAATCTCTTGGTTACAAAACACACAGTATTTCAAAATGATTAAAATCTGACTGTGAAGACCTCCAAAGTATGTGTACACTGTGTATTTGTAATGCTCAAGTGTAAAGCCCCACCTATTTCATCTCTTCTTCTACAGTCTACAGTATCTGATTATTCATCTCAGTTTATTGCATATATTTTGTTTTCCCCTAATATCACAGTGTCTGTCAATTCACCTGCCAGTGTAGAGATGTCACCACACTTGTAAAGTTAGGAATATAAACAAATAAAAATCCTATTGTCTTTTATTTATTGAAATGGTGTAGGAGCTGTCAAAATAAGCGAAGATCAGTTCCAAAGAAATCAGCTATAAAAAGGTTCAGCTGAAGCGAACGTGAGGTTTCAGCAGTCTCAGCCGTATGTAGTGGGTATCTTTCAGTTTCCCCGGACTGTGTTTCTTTGAGCCAAGGTGGAGAAATACTGCCTGGCACTTGCATGTAAGTCTGTTTCCAAGACAAAAAACAAACTACAAACCTACACGCAGAGATACACTTGGTTATACTTAGTTTGGCCACCTCAGACTGCTGAAATTTAGAATTTATTTTTACATTTAGGCTGTGACCACATCTTTTACGCTGAATGTACTCTTTTTTTTTTTGTTTGCCAACATATTTACAAGCATAAATACAGCAGTTCAATTAACAGATTAGTTTTGACTTTATTAAATATGACAACCTTTTTTTGATTCTCTGTCATCACTCATTTTAAATGTCAATAGAGCAGATCTCACAGTACAGCTGCTGACAGTGTTGTGATTCAGATTCAGATATTTAATGACCACACAACCAAGGCAGGTAAGATTTTCTTTTGATACAGCATTACATCAGCTCAGTTTCACAACACAAACAAACATAGAGCAGCAGGGTCGACCACAAGACAAATCAAACCTATCACACAGTGCATAAATATACATATTGCACGTGAATGTGAAACATATGACACAAATGAATTACAATTATGTGGTTGGAGGAAGTTGTAGGGAATTTAATGTGCGTACTGCAGTGGGGAAGAAGTAGCCTGGCATCGCCAGACTAATTCGCAAATGCGTATTAGTCAGAAGTACGGCACACGCGGAACACATATTTCTTATCAACAAAATTTAAGTGCAGTTGTTTGTTCTTCTTTTAGAGAAAATTTACTGTCAAGTCCGTTTCATACTAATAAGGAAGAAGCTTGGCTCATTACATATATCTGCAGCTCAGCAGCTTGATAATAATTGCTAGTTAACATAGTATTTATGAGCCACGATCAGATTTCATACTCGTTCAGTTGTCTGACAACAGGAACAGAAAAATTTGTAAATGAGAACAACTATATTGTGAATCCGGCTACATTAAAACACAGTACAAGTGATCACAGGAGAGCAGGAGGAGACTGAATCAGGGTTTAAGAGGCAATTACCCTCCCTCTATCCCTCACTTTTCTTTTTTCTGTTTCACTATTTTTACTTTGTATGTGAATGCATCTGCACAAATTAAGTCAACTGTCAATAAATACAGGCATTAATATATATTTACAAATATATCACGCTTCAAAGACACAAGCTGCTCCGGCAAAAAATAGACCTGACACGTAAAGATAGCTTAGCGGGAAAGGAACTGTGCGTGGGATGCTTCGAACACGGACTCTGGTTTATACACACAAACACACACACACACACACCCACACACACACACACACACCAGCTAGAATTGCAGCGGATTGTCTCCGGCAGCTAGGACACAGTCTGAGGTTTGTGTACACTCCCTGTTAAGAAGCTTCACGGCCAGTATGGACAATGACCATAACACACAGCATGTGGCTTTTCGTCTAAGGCAGACTTGAATGATCTAAACCTGTCCTTTCACTATTGGAACTTGCTTTAGCCCAGTAGCATGTATTGGAGAACAGCCCCATTTGCAAACTGGAATTGCTGTAGGCAAACCTCTTTAGTGACGTAAATGTCAGCATTTCAACACAATGAATATGATGAATGAAACAAATTAAATAAATTTGACCATAGCGAAAATGAAGGCAACAATTACCGTCAGTAAACATGTATTAGGTTTTGTTGAGCTTCTGCCTTGTTCATTTTTCAACCTACTGTAATCACTGTGGTTATGTGCCTTCGTAATTTTTACTATGCAATGGACAATTATCACTGACATATGAGAATCCACTTAATAACCTCTATGTGATCATTTGACTGGTCCTGCAGTATACCGGCAGCTCCCTCAGTCACATCAGGACGTTGATGAGTTGGTAACTGGAAGTGTTCAGGCAGGATAAAAAGACAGCATTGACATACCTCGCTGTACACAAATGTGTGTGTGTTTGTGTGTTAGAGTATGAATCAAAAGAGAGAGTCGGGAACATAAGCAGGTACGCGTGTGTGAATGCAGCCGTAGGTGCTGCAATGAATGAGCGAATGGATGTATTCAAGTGTATATGTGTGTGTTCAAGTGTTGCATGAGAGGACGAGGTAAGTAAGTTGTTTCAAGCACATTAGCCAGTCAGTAATTTGGGCTGATTTCAAGTATGAGCCATTTAGTGCTAATCAATTCAGCTGAGAGCTTTTCACATCCTTCTTCAAGAGTGGTGTGTTTCTGTGTGTGTGTGTGTGTGTGTGTGTGTGTGTGTGAGAGAGAGAGAGAGAGAGAGAGAGAGAGAGAGAGAGAGAAAGAGAGAGAGGGAGGTAGGGAGAGTATTTTTACCTTTGCAATTTAACATTTTTGTTATTATTTTGGGTACACATGAAACTTCTCTAATTGAAATTCTACCTAATGTGATTCTTGGATACATTCAGTATTTAAATTTTTGCGCATGATATCACTTGAAAAAGAACTAGCAGAGGAATCTAGTCCCCATCTTTATCTGACAAAACATGATTTACCCTGTCACCAGCTCACTCAGCTTCCTCCTTCTCCCATCATGACTTCGTTTAATGAGCTCTCACTTCGCCACAAGGTGCTCAATGGACAAGGAGACCAGGAGCAGGGGGCCAGCATGTGAAATTTGTGACATTTTGGAGACTATAACAGCTCTGATTAGTGATTGTGCAAGGTTGAAAGGCAGAAAATGAAGAAATAATCCCAGTAGTTCTAAAGGGTTTCTTCCACAGCCAACAGTAATCATGTACAGTAATGCATCTATTTATAATCCCTTTTGTGGGCATTAAAACCATGTTGTATGTTGCACTCAGTGCAGTTATTGAGGGACGTTGCATTGAAATAATTATACTCAATGAGAGCATGAATGTGATTGATTTGTACTGTATGAACAGTAGCAGCACTGGACCTGTTGGCTGCCAGCATTTCAAAACACTACCAAACCACCACATCCACTTTGTTCTGTACTCTGCTTTACTAATGAATTGTTGCCTTTTCTCAGAAAAAGTAAACACCGAATAGAAGGTCCTATCTGCCCAAATATGAAAAAAGGCAACATACCTTGTGGCTAAATCAGGTGAGCCTCGATTAATTCTCTAGCAAGCTGCCAGCAGCTGTTGCTCATCTGCATCCCCTTATGCAAAGGTCACCTGGCTCCGGGAGTTGGATCACAAACACGAACCAGAGTCTGATTCAGCCGGAATAAACAACACAGGTTTGAAGTTGCCCTTAAACATCTCAGTCTTGACTTTGGAAACAGCAGTTGGCAAAGCAATCTCACCCACAAGGTCTGTCTAATAGTTGTTCTGGACCTTTCAATCATATCCCACGATCCTCCTCAGTGGCTGAAGTTGTCACTGAATGGTCGATGTTCACATTTCTATGAACACTTTAAGGACTTGTCGTTCATGTTGGCTTAAGAGTCGACGAGATTGATTCTTAATGATGTACATACATGTATTTAGCCTCTCTTGTTCTTCTCTTTGCCCCAGAATTATTTCTCCCCTCATTGATGAGTGCTTTTTCTTGTCATTTCTCCTGGGTTGTGGTGGTGTTTTGAGTAGAAGCTCAGACATCGATACTCTCAGAACACCAACATCATTTACCTCTTATGAGATGCAAAAGCTTTTCTTCAGTTATTAGCAGCAGGTTTTTAACTCTGGGCACTCTTGTAGGAAATAAATACTGTTTGCATGAAGGCAGCACTTGTTAACTTAAAATCTGTTTTTTATTCATACTTGGTTTCATAAACACGGATGTCTGCAAACCCAAAGTATGACTCTGCAGAACTTTAAAATCTAACCACAGTGGCTGGATGAATATCCGTTTTAAATGAATTACTGCTGTGATCCAGATCAGCAGTGTCTGAAAAAATAAGGCAACAATGTGGGACCACACACAGTAATTGCTTGTAAATGAATCACTGAAATTACCTTTAATAACTTTCAAGATCAATAGAGAAGTTTCCCACAATTATTTAAACACAGTCAGAGAAGCACTTGAGCATTCAGGGTGCTTGGTGCAAATAATGGCTGATAGCTGAAGACTGGAGACAGGGTGACTAATTAGTAGGAAGTTGAAAAGTTCAGTGCAAACTGCATGTAAAGGGACTATTAGGGAGGGCTATGGGAAAGGATATAAGCTCTTATACAGTCTCAACTCCCCTTTACCTGAGTTAATGATTTTCTACATTCCTCTTAGCAGTCAATAGAGGAGAAATAAGTAAATTTAATGGGAGATTTTGCTGATTTTCAACCTTATCTGTCCGAGTAAGGGCTGTAGTGTTTAAAACACCTGCAGCTGTTGCAGATGTTTTCTGTGTCACTGGGGCGCAGCTGCAATATCTGTTGTTCTTCCGGCACCAGCGACGTCATATGACGCGTACAGTGACGTGGTTGGGGCCAAGGACAAACTACAGCTCCAGAATCCGGTGAAAAACAAAACTTCCTTGTTCTCTCCACTTGTATGAAACTCGCTACATTTCCATTTTGCAGTGTTTTGGCGGACTCTGATATTCAGCCATATTTATTCCAGTATATGGCCAAACAAATGCAGCGAGGAATTTATTGCTTCAACCGACTACATTTACTATGAAGACTGCTTGGATATCCACATACAAATTGGTGAAATTTCCTTTTTATCACCACAGTGTGATGCGCAAAGAGGTCGAGGCAGTCTTGGTGCTATTGTCAAGTCCAAGGCTGTTCACTTCTTGTCTTTCATACAAACTGCATTACTCGAGCAACTGCACACAAGATCATCTCACTGAAACAAAACAGGCTAAAAATAACACCACTGTAGGTCATTGCATACTGTAGTCCCATCTATAATTTGAGCTATCCCTAATTCATGCCGTACATACATTAGGTGGAAAGAACACAACAGTGAGTGTGCAGGAGCTGCTGATGATGTTAAACAAAAAGTAACATCTGGTGGGAATCCTTGCCAACTAGGCTAACCAGCTTCCACCTTCTGATTGAAATACAAACTGCCTGTTCTGTTGTAACGCTATGTGGGCTTGTTGAAGAAGGGGGAAAACTGTGCATCTTTGTCCCGTTCGTAGGCCAGTCAGGGCTATGACGTGCTTCAGTCAGGAGTGCACCATCAATTTATATGTCCTTACACAAAACACGACTACAATTCAAACTGCAGTTCGAGTTTAAGGCACAAATATTCAGACATGGGGGTTGCTGCATGAACAGCATGCACTACAACCAACTGCAGTGACATGAATATGTGCACAAACCAGTCCTTGTATTCTTATCAGTATGCCAGAGGACTTCTGTGATAATTTTTCTATTAGCTTGGTCCTGCCTAATTAAACTTTTTAAACTATGAACTGGTATGGAGTGTTTAAAATGTGCCTCGGGTGATGTTAGACAAGGATGATGTCAATCTACGTTCTAACAGAGCAAAGTTCAGGATTTGGTCACTGCATCAGGGGTAGGGAAATCCTTAGCTGTTTGTGTGTGTGTGTGTGTGTGTGTGTGTGTGTGTGTGTGTGGTAAATGCATTTGTGTTTATGGGGTCTCCAACTGTACTTTTGTGTGCCTGGCTAGTAAGAAGAACTAATTTTCCGGTCCACTTGTTCCCCGGCTTCTTTCAATTAAGGCAGGGGTCGGTGAGAGGGCTCCACTCTGACATCAATTCTGACCGAGCAGGCATGAGGCCACTGCTGCATCAGGAAGGAACTTATCTTGTTTGTGTGTACCTGTGTGCATGTGATTGTGGTGTCTTTGTGTGTGTGTGTGTGTGTGTGTGTGTGTGTGTGTGTGTGTGTGTGTGTGTGTATGTGTTTGAAGAAAACTTTGCTGATGATGATTTTTATCAGATACAGTACAAAAATACAAAATTAACAGACTTGCGATGCAAGTGTGAGACATCGCTTTGACACCCTTTTCCAGGTCATTCTGAATAGTAATGAGTGTCATGTGTCAAGAGCAAACTTTTTTTTTTGACAAGAACTGCACTGACAAAGATCTTTCATTAAAAGTCAAAATATACTGTAATTACCTCTGAGGCTGGGGGTGTTGAGACAAAATATAGGATCTATTTATGCCCCACTGATTTAGACAGTGTGTAAATCAATAAATAATTTATTTAAATGTTGCAGCCTTTGAAACTAAATAAGCCACACAAAGGTCAGCAGAAGAAACAAATTTGCAAACTGCTTTTGAAATGGCAGAGCTGAATGCTGCATGTAGACAAACAGAACATATATTGTAGCAATTGAGATTTGGACAGTTATGAAGGTGTTTTGAACCCTTACTTAAAGGATAACTGATGACTTTCTATATTTTTCTTACTTTCGATATGTCCCATGTAAGACCCAAACCAGCCAACAATTGATCAAACGAACAGGTAATGAGCCACACTGTTGAACTGGGTCACACGCTCCTTCATCGCCATGAACAAGGCCACTGTAGTTTTTTAAATCTTTTAATGGGATTTGTTAACAGTAACAACATTTAAAACATTTCTGGCCTATCAATATTTTAATATTAACAATGGATGAAATTACTATGTTAAATGCAAAAGGTGTCAAGATGACAAACTGACAAAGAATTATCACCAACTTTGCAGGCTCACTCAACTCTACGCAGCCTTTTGGCCTCTTTTAGCACATTGTTTTGATTTTCTGTCCCACAAACTCTGCTCTTATCATTTAACTTGTTTTCACCTCTTTTCTACTACTGCTATGACTAGTTGGGTAGTAACTGGTAATCATAGTTGTCAGATTCATGTAATAAAGTAACATATTTACATATGTATATTTAGGTACAATACTTGAGTGCTTAGTTTCTTTCCACCACTGGATTTGTGTAGACGCCTAGCACATGTTGAGAAATAACAGATCAGACCCAGAAAGCCTTATAACTATGTGTTACTGTATTAAATTCTCATCAGTATAAATAAACAAGCCCACACATAACCAATGAAAGTCCCTACATATTAGGTTTTTGACTTTCTGACAATGTGCAATGTCACAGTGTGCAATGCCAACAACAGATGAAACCCTTAAGCCAGCACAGCCCACACTGTGCTGGCTAAAACACAACTGTTGAAAATAAATACAGTATCTGAGCTCGCCCTTGCAGTCAAATTGAACAGTGAGCCTGTGGTAGCTGAAATTATCACCCCAGTTTCCCTCCTTTCCCATGGCCATCGGCTGTGGCTTCATATTTCTAAAAATAGCCCGTTTTAATCCTGTCACTCAAACTATCAGTGTGCCCCATAAACCTCAATAATGTTATTGTCAGTAGAGATGCTTTTGGCAACTCCTTTTAAAAATATCTGTGTGGAATTTTTAGACTGATGAAAAATGTATTTATGTATGATGATAAGTGCCCTCTCTAAAATGCAGAAGCATCTTTTATGACAGTGACCCAAAAATGGTTGTACAGTAATACTGTGTTTCATGTTTAAAAACAGTCAATATCATTAACTGTTCCTTATCTGAGACAGCTTTATTAACACACACAATGCCTACCACAGCCAACAACCAGTGTGATGAGTAATCTGTAGGCATGCAATTTTCCAACCCAGACTTGATTAAAATGTTCTTCACCATCATTTCCAATCATGCGTATCACAAACTCACTGATAGCTTTATTAGAGAGAAACTCACTGCAGCTTCTCCCTGGGATTAAACACAGTCCAGTGGGGCAATCATTTAGTCTAAATCTAATCAGAAAAATAGAAAGCTCAGATGTCAGATGTGCCTCCTACTGATGAAAATACAGGTCAGATCATTTATTGGTAGAACAGTTGGTCTGATTGATTATATCACAAGCTTCCCATTTTTGAAAATTAGATCCAAATGTTTGGCCTGGGATGTAAAACACTTGATCAGTCCTTCTAGTCATAATAATCAGTTAGAGATTAGTGGACAAGAACAATCTACTGTTTCTTCAGCAATGTGTAGGGATAGGTTCACTCTTTTTCAGGTCTGTCTTAAAACAATTGTCAGGTGTCTGTATGAACATTGAAACGGCTTTTGTTTGCTGTAACGGGAGATCCCTTCCTGAAGTGATTCTAATGTAACCGATGGGGGATAAAGTTAACCTGAAGCTAATATGAGGCTTTAGCTGTCTGAGTTAGACAAATCAATGGATATCAGTTTTGCTGATCTGTGGTGGAGGTGGAGATTAACACAAAGCCAGAACATTGTAGTAAAAAGACTTTAACTTTGGAAGATTAACTTCAGATGAACTTTGGAATGGATTTTCACACAGAACCAGGATTGTAGATTTGTCATATACACTGGGAGTGCATAAGTGAGGGATCACTTAATGTCCAGTAAGAACAGGAAGAAAGGTTACAGCAAGAACAACCAGTTTCAATGTCCATATGGGCATGTGAGTATTGATTAAAGGCTTTTTCCCTTTTAAAGGTAGGTTAGAATAGAGTAACACATATTATTTATTAATAAAAATACTTTTCGTTTAAAATAAATTTTTTAAATAATTATTGCTTTTTTTGAGAAATGTTACATTAGTGTGTCAGCAGTGTGTTGGTTTACCATGTGTATTAGATGTTTATTTAAGCCCAGACATAGCTTAACAGTGCTACCAAAACTGATCAGTTATAACATGACAGATATAAACAACAACAACAATTGAAAACAATGTTTTGGGGGGGAGAATATATATATATATATATATATATATATATATATATATATATATATATATGTAGAGAGAAAGAGAGAGAACAATTGTAACATGTCCTCACCTCTATTTTTCTCCTGCTTTTCTACTGTTAATCAAATGAAGGCAAAAGTTATACATAAAATGACATTTCAAAAAGATTGTAATCATCATGATTAAGACATGCAGCTCAATATATATATAAATATGATTAAATATGCAATACTGCTATCAAAGAAATGACACAGATGATGAAATCATGTGTGTATGAGAGGTTGAAAAACAAGCATTTAGTAAAAAAATTTGCATGTGCAACAGGAAGAAAAGGTCTAAAGCCCCACTAGCACTCCCTAGAGGCTGTCATGTTCTTTACACCCCAACATGAAGTGTTGGTAATCAGCAGTCCTGCTCTTTGTATGTATGCCATCACACCTCATCCAATAAACCTAAGCCAGGCTTGCATGAAAGATAAATAAACTCTACTGATGTTCATCTTGCATTTCACATTTGTGAAATATTTCCCAAGAGTTCTTTTTTCAGTTACATAAGAAAACAAAGGCTTAATAAACGTGCCCTTTCATTCACAGAATATGTCTTCTTTATTAATATTCTTTATTGATTGTCACATCCCTTCTGTCATTAATTTGCTTTAGTGGACATACAGATATGCAGAAGATAAGTAGGCACAACAAAATGTTAGTTATAACACATCATGGCTTCTGGAGTGCAAGTTTATTTATCTACAGCATAAAAAAATTGGAGGGCTTTGATAAACTGACAACCATCCAGCACAGCATACAACAGGAAGAGACTTTTTCCTCAATAAACATGTTTATCTACATTCGAACGATGATGTGTTAAATGCAAAGGGCCGCGGGGGACCATTAACAACAAACTACGCTGTCTGATAATAGAACCGTGCATAAAATGCACCTTAATGTGTCAGCATCTCAGCTACTTATCATCACATGCATAATGAGCACTGTAGCTCATATTACGACCACATCGATAACATTTTTACAACATCATTGCTGCAGCCTCTGGGACAGACGCCGGCCCATTTAATAAGGTTTATAATGATAGATGCCTTCCTACGCCCTTTCATCAGTCTCTAAATTGGCACTAAAGGGTTTCTAGTTGACCTATTTACTCCCTGTACTTCTGATCTGGTTAATGCGGTGACATTGTGGTGGCACACAACCATACACCCACGAACAAGCACCCACATGTCAGGATTTGATGGCGTCTGTTATCCATGTGGTACGGAGGCCAAGAATGAGGAGGTAAGAGATAGAGGAAAAAAAAAAAATTCAAAGCAGTGATATTCAAATAAGCACAGTTAGAACACATGAGCCACAGCCTGGCTTTAGATGTGGGCAGAAGAAACAAAAACAAGGACATAAAGGAAAATGTGCGAGTGTGTGCGTGTGTGCACTTATGTGTGTGGGCGGGAGGGCATCCGTATCCCAGGGTCATGTGGTCAGATGTATGGTCATGGTCTCCAGGTCTGGGTCTTCAGTGTAAGACTGATGAGGAGAATATTTCATCCCTACCCTCCAGGCTGCTGTGTGTTTGTGTACAACCGTGTGCGGCCATGTGTGCCTATGTGTGGGCGGACGTGTGTGTGTGCGTGGATGTGCGTGTGTGTGCGTGTGTTTTGAACTTGACCGGGCAGGTGGTGAGATATCATCCTAATACGGTGGCACGGCAGATGGCAGACCGTGCCACCTGCATCCCCTTTAGACCTCTAGGGCAGACCCCCTCATCGCCTCCCTGACCAAAGAGCACACACACACACACACACACACACACACACAAACACACACACACAGTGACGCACGCGCACAAACACATCCAGTTCCAGCACATATAGGACATTAAATATTCTTGCTATGGTGTGGAAATCCAAAAAAGAAGCAGATCAGGGTCCAGGGGAAATTCCAACATTTTTCAAATTGGCTGTTGGTAACTTTGCACTCACTTCCTCTATTGTAGAGCTTTGGAAAATGCATCAAGTTTGGAGTCTTTATAATGTTTATTCAATTACAGCTGGTATGTGGATCAGTGCCTGGCACAATTGTTCGCTTGTTTCTTTTAAAGGTTAAAGGAAATGTATTGCCTATTCAGACAGTTTCCTCCCCATTTTCACTGGAATTTGGTTCTGATTGTTTAATCAGGTTTAGACGAGACAAAGGCAGTACACAGTTTGTGGTGCACAGAATCTGCTCGATGGTTTTAGTTCTCCTCATTTTCTTTCTCATTCATTCAGGAACACTCACCGAGACATCCACAGTCTACATTGTCTGTTCCCACGTATACATGTACTGTGTGAGCCCATTGTGTAATGCAGGATATTTGTTTTTTTCAACAAACAAAACCCCTTCATTTTTCAATTTCCACACATTCTGGATCCTTTCAAAGCACAAAATACTCATCAGATAAATCAAGTATCTCTCCATAATGAAAGGCAAATACACAGTTTGTTTACATCTGGTATCATCCAGTTAAAAGCCTGTCCTCAGATCAGCCTGACCTTTGAAAGCACATGGCACAGCTCTGAGCAAGAGCAGTTTTTTGGATGCAATATGTTTTATAATTAGGCTCATATGACTCTATGTTAATTTACTAGCTTCTGTGATGAATTTTTTTTTTTAAATTTCCGTTTGTTACTGTATGAAGGAAACATTTGTGCCTCTGAGGAAGCGCCTGACAACGGGATTGCGTACAAAGTCAATGGAAAGACGTTGGAGGGGGGAGGTTGAGAAGAGCAGAATGAACAGCCACTGCCAGCCACTAGATTGTGCGATTGTTCGTCGAGAGAAAGAGAGGTTTGTTAAGTTTTGGCAGGAAATTAGCTCCATACACCCCTTTATGAATCCGCTTCATAAACATACAGAGTGGAGGGAAATATTGGAAATAACAACCTGTGTCATTTGTACTGTAAACATATCTTTTCATGCTTTGAATCAATTTTGTCACCTATGCACACCCGTACATGACTGTGTGTTGGCTTGTGAGCCTTGTGAAATGCTTCTTGCGGCTGAACAGATCTGGCGGGGTCACGGAGGACCTCAAGCCCTTGCTGTTGCGCTGCACGACAAGTGTGGACAAGGTGTAAGAAATATTCTGAGAGCAGGGCAGGGACACGGATGTGGGGCACGTCACATAGCATTTGCTATAATCATATATTCACTTCAAACACACATGTGCCCACATATGCACATTTGTCTGAATACAACTCGTCTCCATGTTCAAACAGTATTTCCTATCTCCAGTCAGCCAAGTAAAACACCAAGCCATTCATTTTCCTCTCTCTGGTTCAGGCATAACTGCCCTAGCAAAACCACTTTAGCTCAGCTCATTTCACACTGACTATAAGCAGACCCATGCAACTCATCTAAAAGAATAGAGGAGAACGAGGGAAACGGGCTCCATTTCAAGCCTGGCTGGTGTCGAGCTGATGATATGATTGTGTATGTGGATGTAGGCCTACACGGTGTGCAGAGTGAAACAGAGAAGGGCCAATAAAAATGTCTTCTTCAGAATGGCTCTACATAATTCATGATGTGCATTGGATGATTCTGAACACCGATCCAGATTCAGAAGTTATTTACGCTGTAAAATGAATGTGTCATGTCGTTACATGTGTTTGCACAGCTATCCTTAAGGGCTGCATTGACACACAATAAAGTCTTCCAAATAGAATAAAAAACACACAACATATCACTTTTAATAAAATAAGAAGACAATCACAAGAATAACTAATCAATAATTAATGACTTACATTACATCTGCAAACCCCAGACATTGTGGGGCATCTCATTAGGGCATCTGACATACACACAAATTAATTTATTGTTACACACACTGTTTATTCTTTTATACTTTAAAAAAATATTTATATCATGTTTAGTCATAACCAGAGAGCAAATAAATTAGAAAATGTACGCATATTTTTGTTCATCAGATTCTGTATTTTAATTTAGTAACTTTTTTCAAATATCTTTCCGTCGACATGTCTATCCCTAAAGTGTCAATGATCTGTTTCAACAAGCTGAGATTGACAAATTTTCCTCTTTTTCTGCCTTTCCACCACCTGATAAATGTTTGATGTTAGTGTTTAATGGGACCATAACCTTTGAATGGTGGTCATTATTATTTATTGTGATAAAGATGGCAACAAAAATAACCATAAACTCTGAAATAGTTATTTTATGCACCTTAAAGGGTACCAAGTAATGTTTTTGACCATTAGTAGTGATATGAAACAGTGTTTCTACAGAGTGGGTCCCCGTGTTATTAGTATCGCGCACTTGCACAAGGACACATGCATGCATGCAAGTTAATGGACATTGCGATCTATTCCTGCTGCCAGTCTCACGTTATTCTCCTGATTGACAGATGATGGTGGTAACATGCAACGAAGCACAGTACTGCGCCAGCAAAGGCAGAGAACAAGACTACAAGCCAGCAACCATGGATGTGCAATGCAACATTTTAAATATTTTCCAAATCCGCTTTATAAATATTTCTTGTGGATGAAAATGCACTCAACATATTTGTTAGACTTCAAGGATACACACATTTTGGTGAAAAACAGTGAATATTAACAAATCTTTTGTTGTGTTTGCAGGGAACCTTCTAGTGAAGATAAAAACCAGGCCTTTAGAGACAGACCTTTATTGCTGAGTTAATTTCCTGTCTCTGGTAATTCAAACGCATTTCCTCTATGTGTTTCATAGTGAACAATTCAGAATTCTTTTCTTTTCCCAGGAAGGGCTTGTGTGCACTGCCGAACACCAAATACCCTGAAAGCCAAGTACAACTGATCAGAATAAATAGATGGGTGAATAAAAACAGCTTTTTAGTTAAAGGACAGAAGTTCAACTGTTACAATAAACATGTCAAGGAGGACATGAGAATACATAGTAAGTAGTGCAGATTTGTTGTACTGTAATTCTTTTTTTTTTCTTTTTCAAAACTCTATCTCTCTTATTAAACTCTGTTCATGACTTTGAACCCATCCAGTTATGATTAAAAGCCATTCTTGGCCCACCCCCGGTATTCCTCCAAAGAGTTTTTTAGCTAAAATTAACACCCTAATGTATTTTTAAAAGCATATGTTGCAGATTAACTGAAATGAATGAGAGTCTCCTTCACATTGGAGCACGTCATTAAAATCACACCTCTCTTGGTTGTCGCTGCAGGACCTCGAGGACCCACAGGTGTGACGGGATTGGCTCCAGCTGGGCCTCATTTGCATATCTAATGCAATCAGGCATTAGTCCTGGGATCACTCTCCTAACACAGATGCCAATCAAATTATTTTATATGTCAGGTTCATGGTGAGTTATGGCGTCATATGATTTTTCCCTCAAATCGTACCTATAAGAGTGAAGTCTGTCCCTTGTACAGTGTGTGACTGAATATGTTGTTAAGAGAGTTCTACATGTGTGTTTGTATGTACAGTATAAGTTTAGGTGTGTGTGTGTGTGTGTGTGTGTGTGTGTCAGAGGGACTAACAAGTCAAGCCACTTGAATATTCTCTCTGCTGTGTTTGGTCCCTATGTGACTACATTTATGCAAATACAGCCTTTTTATATAAATTCTGACTATAATGTATGGAGATTTGGCACAGCAGCATTTGAAAGCACTTTGAAAATGGGGCTCCCCAAGGGCGTGAGAATCTCCTCGTGTGTAAGTGTGTGTTTGTTCGCGCTTGCCTCTCTGTATGTGTGAGTGTGTGTCCTGTGTTTGTAGCGTGCTGAGCCCAGGGACATCAGCGATGCCACCACTGTCCCAGTTTCTCACATCCCTCTTAAAAAACATGTTGATTCAGACAAACCCCCGCCCCCCCCGACTCCTCTTGGGATGGACTGCAGAAGATGTACAACCACAGCAGACGCTCATCACCCACAACCAGGGCGTTTGATTTTCCACTTGCCTTCTGTTTTTTTTTTCACTTTATTTTACTATTCTAAATCACCTCTTTCCCCAACTGACTTCCACGAGTAACAATGAGGAAGCTGGAGCAGGCCTGTTTCCCCTGTGTTATTTTAACTAGTCAACTGCACCGGGAATGCAGGCTCCCGAGAGATATCAGGGGTGTATCAACACACGGTGGTAGCCATCAAAAAGTCCCCCATCCTGCTTCTATCAATCAAGAATGCTGCAGAAGCTGATGCAGCAGCTTGTTTCTCAACTGTTGCAGAAGTGAGCAGGTATGGAATAGCATAGTGTATAGTAAGTATAGTGTCTCAAATGACTTGTTGCCAGACTTTCTCTAGCTTTGGATTGCTTCAAAAGGTACATTTCTTACAGACAGAAAAGAATCCTCAGAGGGAAATGGTTGGACCAACAGTGTTGTACTGTTGCTATAGAACCCCAAAGTGTTCATTATAACATAAATAAAAAAGACACTATAAATAATTATATGAACAAATTCAGAAATAATGTAGAAAAATTATTAAAAATCAACACATTATTTTTAATAACATCTTCCCAGGGACTGGGAATTTAATTTCATGTCCCATCTTATTTCATAACCACAAGGTCACTTTTCATTATGCAAAATGTAACTCTGTATCGTCACTTTTCATGACATAAGTCTTATCCAAAAGATTCAAAAAAGTGTTTGACTCTGGTCACTGCACACGACAACGCTCGCTTCTTCTCCACTCAAGCTCATGATTGAACAGCTGGCACAAACAAATGTACAATATTCATCAGAATTTGCTTCAGCCATTTCTAATAATTTTCAGAGTTTCTGTCATCAGCACCCTCCAACATCAGCATTAGATTCAGAGTTGCTTTGACATAGTTGTTCTCTACCTCGCAGGAGCAAACTGGCTAACTTGGGAAGCATGTTCTTGCGCTTGCTAAGGAGGCAGGTGTCTACTTATTGAGCACTTCCGTATGTTGCATGTAGTGCATGTCACAAGTAGAAATGTTGTTGATTTTGAGTGAACATTCATAATTCAGGGACACTGCTTGTGTGGCGACCTATAACCTGTGGGAGCAAACAAGCTGTTGTTTTATGTCCTTTTTATGATGCTTTCCAAACTATTATGTAATGTGTATTTATAGATTGTCTTTTATGTGTGTAAATTAATTGTTTGTGTATTTCAGTTGGCGTGCTCACTTGGCTTGAATTGCCCCTTGATGGATGAATAAAGAATTTAGAATTGAATTGAATTGAATACTTGCTGATCTGGTGGTATGTGGTTTAAAAGTGAAGCTTCTGAATCTAGTTCAAATCAAAAACTGGTATTTCTGATCCGTTTGTATTCCCCATCAACAAATATGTCTAGACTAAAAGTAAACAGAACTTCCACCGCCGTGTGTTTAATCGTGGATTTCCCCTACCTTAAAACATAGAGACTATGCAAATTCACTTTTATCTTTTATGTCTTTGTGAAAGAATGTTTCAATGTTTTAGTTCAGAACATTAATAGCTGTGTTTTACCTCCTTTGTTAGACAGCAGCTACAGACTACAGCTACGTTTTTCATCTAGATGATAGTTGAAAAAGATTTCAGAGATAAGACTCTCTGTGTCTGAACTCACTGCCAGCCACACTGTGTATCGATCTACATCCTGTGTCTGTGTGTGCTTGTGTGTGTGTGTGTGTCTGTGTGTGTGTGTCGAGGGTTCGGTGGGGGGTTGGGGGCTTGTGCGTGTGCATGCTTGCGTGTGGAATCATATGAATCACAACTCAGAGATGGCTAACTAAAGTAGGTTTCCTCAGGCATTAGTTATGGTGGGTTCCTGTTCGACATAGGTGCAGATAGGCAGATTTTATGTGTGTGTGTGTGTGTATCTTTGTCGGTGTGCGTGCATGCTTGTGTGTGCATGGGCTCAGTGTGTGTGTGTGCTCCTTCAGGCACAGCAGCAGATTGCTGAGCAGACAAATGTGTCCATCAGCCAGAGACTCCAGGCCTTCAACTCTGACTAATCGACACAACTGAGAGAAGTGTGTGTGCATGTATGTGTGTGTACAGTGTGGGGAGGGGAGAGGGTGCGCAAATTGAGTGAAGAAACAAATTAGGATTGTGGGTGCTGGAAAGGGGGTAGGTGAAGGAGTTCAGCAAGGCAGGAAGAGAGAAAGACGCGGAGACAAAGAGAGAATATCCTGAAAGAATATCCTGATAGTCAAGATAGCACGATGACCCGAGATCTCTGTGTAATTATGGAAAGTGAGGAAGACATGAGGGTTGGACGAGACGGAGAGGAAGTAAAGACGGAAATGACCAAGTGGAGAGAGATTAAAACCAGGGAACGACAGGTGGGGGCAAGCAAGAGTGCAGGAAGTAAAGAGTGGAAGAACAGGCAGACTAAACTGACCCTGAGGCCCTAGACACTGACTAATAAACAAGAAGAGGGGAAGAATAAGGGCAGTGGGTGGAAGAAACGAAGGGAGACAAAGGGGAGGAAAATGTAAAATGTAATTTAGGCCCCATAAGTGGCCAAAAAACAAATGCACATTTAAACCTAAATTAACTGATATTTTGTTCACTTTGAGGCAGTGGAAACCCCCTGTGACATATATTTACCTTTTAAGTTGATATGGAAAACTTGTTAGAAAACAGTTTGTTATTTACACGTCCAGCAGACCAGGAGCAACATTAGCACTCGCGTGTTGTCACGTTTCTGCCCCCTGCATGGCACAGTGCAAGATTCAATCTCTTTTTGGCTCTGTTTTGAACTCCACAGGAAAAATATCCAATATCTAGCTCTTTAGCTGCTAAATGCTCCATTCTATTCACCAGCCAGTCAACATACCTGGTGTCTGCTGTTTGGTGCTAGGCAGGTACGAGCGATTTTTACAGCTTATTGGCTGAAAAAAAGGTGGCTGCTGTCGCTGTAAATACAGTTGATGAAAGTGAACAAAAACAGTAAAGTTGGGGTGCGTAAAACCAAAATAATGAGCTGAAAGAAGGTGGTAAAACTTTGGGGTTCCGTGAGAATTCTTGGTGGGTTCAACAACACAAGCAACAACTTTCACATTACACAGACATTTGATCCATTGTGAATATAGAAATATTGAAATATTAATTATAGCAACTTTAAGATCTCAAACACACATTTCAATCAATTTTTAAAAAAAATTGTATAAATAAGATTTTATTCTTAAGTGCCTATGGCATTATTGAAACAGAATGAAAATGTGCCAAGACGAGTGTATGGACACAAGAAAACCCTATGGATAATTTATCTTGTCCTTTATTTCTTGCCACATTCGTTCCTTCAGAGTGGACGGTACTTTCTGATTTAATTTGCTTTGCTTTATATGTTTTCCTTTGGCAGATATATCTGACACCACATTTTCACATCTCAGTTCAGCCTGTCTTCCTTTTCTGCTGCTCCTCAGAGATATTTTTCATGAATGCAGAGTATAAAAAAAACAAAAAAAAATAAAATAAAATAAAAATAATCATGGTTTGGATTGCATTCAAGATTGGAATAACCTGAGCAGGAGAGGCATTACCATGGCATTTTTATTATCATCCTGCTGGACTAAAAGAGAGAAGTCAATGTTTTCCAACCTTGGGAATATTTTTGACATGTTGTTTACAGCATTGCTAAGTTCTAAGCTTGAGCAAAGAACATTTGAGGAAATACAGAAAAAACATCAAATTGTATGCAAACATGCAGGCATTCGTGAAATGACTCAGTATGAAAATGTAGCCACAAAGGACTAAGAGCAGATACGGAGAAGGCTAAAATTAAGATGAAAAATATAGACAGAGAGGAGACATGAGAGAAGGTGGAGTGGGCGTCAGAAGAGAGGAGCAGACGGCCTTGCTGAGAGGGAAATATTGAACACCGGCAAGAGGCGGGAACGTATCACTTAAAGTGGTTCGCAAATTGGACGGACACGGACTCGGCAACTGTCTGAGAAAGTGAGGAGCGAGAGAGAACGAGGACAGAGGGCGTTGGCTCTATAATGTGTACTGGAGTGTAAAGATATCTGTCGCTTGGAGCACAGCTTCAGACAGTAACATGCAGAATGAAGACACTCATTAAAAAGCTGCAGGCAAGGGAGAAAAAAAAAATAATGGACCATGCGGAGAGGAATCAAATCCAGGCCCCGATTTAAATGAAGTGTTGGTGCATTCATCTCTCTCTTCTCGTATGTAACTTTTCATCTGCCTGCCTGTCTGTCTGCAGAAACTGACTTCATAGTAGAGGAAAGTGCTTGTCCTTTTTTGCTGCTGAAACCTATTTAGTTTTAATAGTGCCTGGGGTCATAAAGTCCAGTAATGGATTGTATAATAACGTTATGGGTATATCCTATAATATGGTCATCAGTATGTGATCTGTATATCCAAGATCCTCATGGTTACATGATGTAAAATCATAATGGTGACCATTGACCTTATAGAGGAAGTCATTATATTGTAAAATAGCGCAGTAATCAAGGCTGTATGTTATTTAAATATATGGTGAAAAAAATTCAATTGTGAGCAATTTCAATTTTGAATATGAATGGGGCTTTGGGGCATTTGGGGAATAATGGCAGAAAGAGGAAAGAAAGGCAGTGATAGAGAGAGAAAGAGATGGGACTTTGGGTTTTCCCCCAGCTTTTGTACATTGTTGATTCAGCAAAGTCACATTTTCCTACTGTATGTAGTTTGTTAAATGCTTCATTGAAGCATAAACACACACGTGTTTATGTGTGTCAGAGGAATACTTGCTGCTTTTCCTACACCCCCATGTGTACACACACACATTCGCAAATGCATGCATGCGTGTCACAAATGCAGCCTGAGCTGCAGAGTTCAAAGACCGAGCTCAGCTGGGGCTGTTCTGACACAAATACACACACATACACGCACACACACCAACACACACACACACACACACACACACACACACACACACACACACACACACATACACACTTCACAGACAACAACATCTTTACTCAGTGGTCCTGAATCAGCAAGAAGGTACTTACAGACACTCCCTCTGAGGTTAAAATGTTCTATTTACTGTTTTATGTCTTCAGACACAGGCATACACACCCATGCATAGAAAAATGAACACACGCACACACACACACACACACACACACACACACAGTGTTTTTTTTGTTACTTTTGAGGACACAGAATGGAGCTGGTCATTCCTTTGAGGCTCACCATCTCAACCACTAACCCTAAAATCAGCTATGACGGGTAACTGTGAGGGCTGGCCAAAACAAAGTCCTTACAATCCAAAATACCCTCACAAGAACAAAGGGATGTCAAGAGACGGCCCTAAACCCAACACACACACACACACACACACACAAACACACACACACTCATATTCCTGGTGGTACCAGGCTATAATTTACTAACATTTTATTTGCAGAATAGTGTTTATTCCTTTTTATTTATTTATTCTGCAGCATGACTTGTCTGCATATATTGATATTATGCTTCATTAAGTAAGTGGTATAAACAGATTTGAATGATAATGACCTTTAAAGAAAAACAAAGCAGAATTACTGATATTCCTCTACATTATACTGATGGTTGTTTGCATTGTGAGAGACAGATATGAAGTGCATTTAGCATGCAGGCAACTATTAACACCCATCCAAGCATCCCTTTTCTGCCACTTATCTGGGGGTTGGGTCATGGTGGCAGCAGTTAGTCCAGATGTCCCTCTCTCCAGCATCGTTTTCCAGCTCCTGCTGGGGGATCTCGAGGCGTTCCCAAGCCAGATGAGATATATAATCTCTCCAGAATGTCCTGGGTCTACCCTGGGTTTCTTCTACCAGTTGGACAGAAACCCTACAAAGGAAGATGCCCAGAAGGCATCCTGATCAGATACTCTGAAAGTCTGCAACATTAATGACAATTACACAGTAATGCATCACTAATTTTAATCCAGTATTCTAATACATACTTTTTTTTTTTGCAAATGCAAAACATATGGCAAGAGCATTTTTATTTTTTGTATTTTTTTAAGTATGTTTTTATGCCAATACTTTTAATTTTTGCTCAAGTACGATTTTTAAATGCAGGACTTCTACTTGTAACGGAATATTTTTTATAACATTAATACTTTTATTCAAGTAAAAGATCTTAATACTTCTTCCACCACTACTGACCATGGTGATGATGCCGTCAGTCTCGCACTCCATTTCACTCTCACTTGTGACTTGGACCTGAGAGTGAGGGACTTATAACATATTATCATCACAAATACAGATGACACACACACACACACACACACACACACAGTATAGTACTTGAGTAAATATACTTAGTTATTTTCCACAACTGTACACACAGTCAGCCAACAGCAAGTCATGTTGCACAGGCAGAAGGTGCGTTTGCCAATGTACACTGCCAAAGACCAGTAATGCCTTGTTTAGAACTCAGAACACCAAGTTTAAGACCTGGGCGTGACTTTGGATTTGTTGGTTTTGATTTAGGACTTGTCTCTGAACTTCATAGCCAAGAGCTGAGAGGTAGTTGTGTCATCAGTAACTATAAAGACAATTTCAACTGCCATCTTTAATCCAAATATAAAAACCCTGTACAGTATCGAAGCAAATTTGGCCATTTAAATGGGTAACCATAGAAAACAATGGTTAGACAAAGAAAAACAATTTACACTTTCATTTTCGTCTAGAATGCACTACATTCCTTCCCTTTCAAGAGCAAAAATAATTCAATCCCTCCATGGTGAAGCTTTTCATGTGGCAGAACTAGCTTGTCATTAAATAAGACATGCTGTTGTCAAGGACTTTTTTAAATATATAAATCTTTCAGTAACTAGTTTATCACTTTTTATATTTTCACTGCATTAAGAATTTACTTTTAATCTGTTTCTGTAGGCTAGATGTTTTTGCACCATATTTTTGGGTCGATACACCATGCCAATCATTTAAATATCATCTGGAGAATTCTTCGTGGTGGTGGAGCAATAACACATCAATAGTGTATCCACCACCCCAAAATTGGATATCAATTACAGGATTATGATATGTTATTTTAGTGTTGGAGGAATTCAATTGTTACTATTCTCAGCATATTGAGATGATTCGTTCATGTTGCCTTTGCTTAGTCTCTTTCTCTCCAGTACAACAACATCTCTGCTAATTATTTGTGGTATTATCCTACAGGAAATGTAAACTAGAAGGGTGGGGAGAAAGAGTACTTGGAAGCTGGTGGGAAAAAATAAGAATCCAGCATGTTAGGGACTGATCTATATAGCCGGATTCACTGTCACAGCATTCCCAATTGAAGGAGAACTTGCATGCACATGGCCGGGAAGCGGATCTGACACTCTAAAACCGGCTCAGGGATGCTCTTAGTGAATTTTCGCACATTAATGCTTTTAGAGCATCCACAAACATATGCACACACACACACACACGTGCACACTATACGGAAAACTCCACACACAAACACACGTACTCCCGAGCACCTCATCCCTTGCTAATTCCTCTCTTCTCCTCCCTCTTTCGTCTCCTCTCCTCCCTCATCCTCCCTTCGCGGGCTGCCAAGCTAAGCCCAGAGCAGTTAAATAATCACTAAGGCTTCCAGCTGGCAGAATATGCTGCAGTTTTTCTGAGAGTAGGGAATATAGCGGGGATGGCAGGACACAACAGCAGCATGCCAATATGTATTGATATAGTGCTGACAAAATGTGTTTGTGCTTGTTTGTGTGTGCGCGCAGGGAAAGTGGAGAGGGTAATTGTGAGTATGACATACTTCATTTGAAGAGGCCTATATTTATTGGCAGGGTGTTTTGATTAGGTTTACGAGGCTTCCTTGGACTGTGAAAGATTCATTCCTTCCAATAGGACAATCGGACACCATGGACCTAACGGCAGGCAAATAGGGAAAACAAACTCCATCCGAAAAAACGCTCATTTACTTTGATCTGTTGTGTGTGTGTGTGTTTGAATTTAGATTTACCCATGCTTATTTTTGTCTTTTGTCTTTTTGTCCGTGTGTCTTCCAAAACGAGAAAAAAAAGACAACACTGAAGTTGAACTTTCCAATATTATATCTTCAAACTGATGTAATAATTTGCAATTGTTACATTCAACTCCCACATTCCCTTTACATCAGGTCAATTTTCCCCCCTTTGGTTTATCTTCATCAAGCCACTCTGCAATGCGGCAAACTACAATTGCGATCCAAAATGCTGATTATCAGCATAGCATGACCCGCTCAAATAACAATTTAGATGAAAGTATGCTTTCCAATTCTATAATTTTGGCCTTCAAAGCTGGATGGCTAAGTTATTTTCTACAACAGTAAACCGGCTTTTGGAGCCTAATACCTACAGTATCTGCTACTGAAAGCAACTAAAGCAAGAAAAGCTTAAAGCCAGGCTGTTGAGTTTGGACACAGACAAATGCACTCGTGGATGCGCACGGGCACGGACACACACACATACATACACATGCAAGCACACACAGAAATATTATATTTGAGGATTCCTCCCAGCTCAAAATAGTTGCAGGTACCTAAATACAATATTGGCCCCTGGGTCATATCTGTAAATACGAGCACATCAAAGGTTCATCCTACTAGGCACAGCAGTCTGGCCACCGGGTTCCCATGGCTCTCTCTCTCGCTCTCTCCCACACATTCACACACTCTAATCTTGACTTTTAGCTATGTATTTTTGATGTTCCCATCACGTGTTTGGGTCAAGGTGTCTGTAACTTTATCCGTCTTGAAATAGCCAGAAATACCCCAAAGGCAGAGAAAAGCTGTTTGAAAGTCTTGCTCCTACAATAGCTGCAGTGCTGATTTATGCTACTTACTTAGTGAAGACAGGAGGTGGTAAGTAAATCAATCATACAATCAGTCAGCCATTAAGAGCGTCAGTAAGTCTGTCAATCATTCCCATTTTCATATATTACCTCTATTCCCTGCCTCTTTCCATATTTCTGTCTTTCCCCCTACCCCATACAAATACTCACACCCACCCACATACACACACACACACGCACACACACCCACCCACACACAGACATGGGGTGTAACAAGCAGCAGGGATTTTTGATGGCAGCTATTTTTAGCAGGATGTATCTCGTGGGTTTGGTAATTTTCTCTCCTCAGTAACAGTTACCATGCAGAGACTGTTGTTATGAGAAGAAGTCCAAGGCGGCCAATCATCTGCCTCCCTGCATGATGGATGGGCAGACAAGGCACTTGGCATGTTGGCATGAGAGAGAGAGAGAGACAGAGAGAGGAAGACTGGCCCAGAGATTGAGGCAGGTGACAAAAACAAAGACTGCTGTGTTTGTTTGCCCTTTAGAACACCTGTGCACATTATCTACGCAGATGCACATTATGTTTGTGTGAATTGTAGGATATATGTTTATATATATATATATATATATATATATATATATATATATATATATATATATATATATTGAATGGATGTGTCCATATAAACACATAATAAGCATGTAAGGTAGCATCTGCGGCTGATTCATAAATTATATCTCAGATTTCACAGTATTGAAAGAGACTAATGAAATAATTTCAAAGCCTTGTTTGCAATTTCACACTTCTATCATCACGATCTGTCTTATGTTGATTAGTACTAAAGAAGACTACATTTGCACAGCAGCTTTTTTTTTGCTATGCACAAATAGTAATAGTTCAAATATGCTGCAAAATGCAAGGAACAAAAACAAAACAGTCAGCTATAATTCGAGCAAAATACCTGTGCTGCTGACTGCATTAATGTTTAAAGCTGACTTGGCAAAGTTCAGAAACTATATTAGACTGCCAGCAAACAAATGAGCAATAATAATAAAAGAGCAAAAACAAAACAGAGGGAAAACAGCTTATCACTTACATGCAGTTTTTAAAAAAAAAAAAAAGTTTTTATTCCTGTGCTCAATTTAATACACTGGCAATCTCCAGGTCAGTGAAGCCAGTGCGGAAGTGCCTTAAACCTGCAATCTCTCTAATGGCCAGCAGGGGGCGACTCCACTGGTTGCAACAAGAAGTCAGATTGAATACAAGTCGATGAGAAAATGACCCTTCTTTTCACTTGATTTATTACCTCAGTAAACATTTTCCTAATGAGTTTATGGTCTCAGTCGCTAGTTTCAAGTCTTCTTCAGTACAGCAGGATGTTCCTTTGTAAATTGTGGTCACGTTTAGATGAAAATAAATGATACAGCGGCGTATGCTTTAGGGCGGGGCTACCCTGTGATTGACAAGTGACTACTACAGCGAATTCCAATCAGGATAGAGGCATCGCTACCCTCTCGCCCAAATAGAATGGTGACGGCCAATTTTGCTAGCATACTGGCTTTTTCTCTTTTACTAATTTTGTCGTTTTAACATTTAAAATGTTCCATTATATATATATCACTTTTAGCCATAGTGGGTGCAGTTCAGAAAAAGTTCCATAGTCTGGATTTAAGGCCCATGTTAATGGCTTAATGCAGATTCTCTCATCTCACCAAGGACAAAATTTGAAGCAGGTAAATGTTAGGAATGATGTTTTACAATGTTTTGAACATCATTTGCTGTGACTATCTGCTGCTCTGCTGTGGATCAGAACAGAAGTACATGTCCTTGAGCATTTTCTCTCCTCTGGACGCTCAACTGGATTTGTAGAGTCGGGCAAGGTAAACTTTTGATAGACAGATGGAGTTGTCAGTGGAGGAGGGAGTATAAAGCAAAAGGAAAGAACAGAGTCAGAGAGGCGCAAGGAAACTGGTGATTTTGGAGAAAAGAAATAAATATTTGAAGGTAGTTGTATAGTAATAGAAGATAGCTGGTGAGGTCAGGGCGCGCAGAAGAAAACCAATGATGAGTCCAAACAAGCCCGAATGGCGGGAAAGGCCATTATTGAGCTCCTGCTGTTCACTGTCTTCCTCTTCTTCACGTTTCCCTCCTCCTTCAACACACATACACACTGAAACAATGCCTTAAAACATAAATGAGTGAGACAGTATTGTAGGTGTTGTGCAGGAGGCATTTCCTTTGAGATATCAAGGTGATCCTGTAGGCGGTTTCATCTTTAACTCTGTTCATTTATTCATTCTGTCATTTTCTTTACCCGTATTCAGTGTCATGTGCGGAGCTGCAGCCTGTTCCACTTTACACTGAGATGATGACAGAAAGACATCCTTGTGAGGTTGCTCACGCTCTTGCCTGTTTTTGCCTGTATATTGTTTGTGTCTGTCCTCCTAATAGGCTCCTGGTGTGTTACTCTCTAGATGGAGGTCGGAGCGCCTGAGGCCAGTGCTCCACAGCTATAGGTTCCTGGCCTTTTTTCCTGGATATTAGAACTGGAGGCTGTTTCCCCTCACGTACTATGAGACTGTGTTTGTGTTGCATTAAGTAGACCTTAACAGTACCCTCAAATCATACTTATCACCCCTCCATACACACTTACAGTAGGCTACGTGTTATAGCTGTCTACTGACTTCAGGATCTCATGGTTTGTTACTGTGTTTTGTTTAAAACAATGTTCACCATCTTAGTTTATCAAGTCAGCATGCTAACATTTTCTAATCACACTGAACTCAATGCTGAGGCCCGATGGGAATGTCACTAGTTTTGCCGATATTTGGTCATAAACCAAAGTACTGGACAAACTGAGATTTTGACCTGATGATGGTGCTACTGTAGATGCAAATTCAGGGGATCAGCAAAGACATTCAAAGTCCTAATCATTCATCCTGTGGGGACTATGAATGTCAGGACAAAATTTTATAGCAATCAATCCAATAGTTGTTGAAATATTTCAGTCTGGACCAAAGCAGTGGACTGGTGTTATTGCTGATTCTTAATTGCCAAATTTAGTAATAAGTTTACTTTGCCACCACCAGCAAATCCACTGATTGCTGCAATTCCATTTAAAGGAACTGAGATTTGTCCAAAATTTCACTTTTATAAATGCAGGGGTGAGCAAACCACCACACAGATGCACAGACAATCACTTTTTTGGGTGGCAGAGTTATAAGAAAAAAACATATCAACATGCTGTAGCCATCCCATCTATCTCTTCCTTTCTCTGGCTCGCCTCTTTACCAAATAAGAGAAAATGAGTGTGAATCCTGAAAGAGAATAGCAATGAATAGGTGTTAAAATTGCTATTGGTATGCTCCAGGGCAGTTTGGTCAGTGCTTTCAAGTATTTGTAGTTGTGCCTTTACGAATATACCCTGTTCAATCCATAATGAGTGATGGCATTAAAATGCACAGTGTCAGAACCCAAGTCTGTACTATCATATCGTTACAATCATTTGTAAGTCAATGAATCAATGCATTACATAGATTGGAATAATTGGAAACATATTTTCGTCACACATGGTCCCAAGATAATAGTTAGAATGGGCCAACCACACTAATTAACGTTACAATACTTGAATAAAGTGAGTCAGTCAACCAATTTTGGGTCAATTACTATGTGCATCGAAGCAACATGTTGTAGCAGGAAGGCTGCAGCTGAAGAGAGGTAAAGCCATGCAGACATAATTGGGATGGCTAGAGAATGTTACGGGGATATTTCTGGTTAAATCCCAGTTGTTTCATGGTAATATAAAGCTCATTCTGCAGAAATAGCCGAGATTACCATTAATAAATCCACCAAGTTTCTGTGCTTGTCATGAACTGTAATTTGGAATGACAGCTTAGTATTGATTCCCTGGTGTCCAATATTGAGAGATAATTGTTTATGTCATCAAATACCAATTGAACTATGCTACATCACAGGAATGACATTCTGTTCTGATATGAGACCTTGTTATCATCAAGGTCAGAGTTTGTTCTTTTCAGGAGTATGCAGGAAATATGAGACATATTTAAAAAACTCATCAAGAGGAAACATTATGTGAACGAACAGCAATACATTTGTACATTAAAAACACATAACAATGTGTCCTCATATCAAAGGACACGTTATAAAAATGTTTTTTGGGAAAGTTGAGCTTGCAATGTTTCAGAACCACATGTACAAACTTTCAATAATGTATCAAAATATTATGGATAAATATTGTACTGTATAAACCTCAAAAGGTTAGGGTTAGGGATTTCTACAAATGTATGGCCAAACTCATATCCAGTATTGCTTAGAGTGTATGTATAGCTTGCTGACATTATCAAGCCCTTTTGAAGTAAGAATATCAAGGAACAAAGCTTCTTGTAGACGGCTTCCAGTGAACAGCAGGAAATCCTTTGATAAGTGCAGTGAGTTACTCTGTGAGTTTAACTCTCTCTGTGAGTTGAAACTTGTGAGTTTTAACTTTTAGTGCACCAAAACTCCACTCTTCAGTACATAAAAAGTTCAGACTTCTTAATGTGAGGGAATATAAGACGAGGCAAGTGTAGTTCTGCCAGAGCACATTTGCAGTTTATTCACTTTTGGTTCAGACAAACTTCTCCAAGAGCGCATAGAGTTCTTCAGTGTTGGTTGGTTAGCTGCTGAAACTGCAATCAGGATTTTGCATCTTAAAAGGCTTCAAAGTTATGGCTCTGTTACTCCATCTGCACTTCCTGGATTATATTTCATTGTCTCATTGGTACCTGAAACAACGCAGCCCCTTGTATTTTTTTAATGCATGACTTTTTTCGGTCTAAATGCCCATTTAGTCTTTGGAGAAAGCACATCTCTGGCACATTCCCGGTTTCCTCAACACTGCACCTGACGTAATGTCCAGAGAAGGGTCTCACTGGGTTGAGTGGCATTATCACCTTGACAGAGTGACACAGCTCTGGCACTGGTTCGACTGGAGGATAGCCAAGCTATTTCTCTCCAGGCTGAACATGCAACATGTATGGTTCTGAGGATGAATGGCCTTCCTCCCCTGGGAATGGATACATTTGCTAACCTGGTGATGCCTCGGGGCGTGCTGTACACGTTTCCATCCAAGGGAGCAATGATGCAACTGCTTCACAGGATCGGAACGCAGTTGTTCTCAGTCATTTTTACAGCTCTAGATTGTTATTGTTCCATGTGTTATTGGGACCTAGTTCTGATTGCACTGGCTGAACTCAGATCAGAAACCCAGCAACTCTGATTCAGAGGTAAAACTAGGCAGACACTGTGTGGATTTTGCCCCGATTTGGTCGCCCCAACTAATTTTAGAATTGGCTCAAATTTCTGACAAATCGGTTGTTGTTTGATGTGCAGTTTGAGGGGGATCACAATTACCGATCTCACACGAAGCCTCCGAGACCGACGGATGCCCGTTTGACAACAGATAATACAGTACTGAGGTGGTTTTCGTTCAAGCAGGAGGACCACTAGCTGCACAGCTAACTGAGATAACTAACTAACGGCAGCTACAGTTAACAGCAGTTAGTGGTTACTTTACAAGTAAAGTTATCTTACAATAACTAAATTACATCGCTACCGTATTCCCTGCCATCAAACTGGCCTTATAACATTCAATGACATCTTAATGAAAAGTCCAAATGGTACCACTGTAGTCAAGGTCAAGGGAATTATTTATGACACAATTATAAAGGTCTCATGACAGCCAATGTCAAAACCTCCTCATATGTTTAATGTAATGTTAACACATAAAGTTAAATAGTTTAAGTTTGATAATAACGCCTGATATGGCATGTTCATGACAGTTTATGTTGTTTGGGTTAAGGTCAAGTTATCATAGCAAAAACATGTCAAACAATGTCAGCTTTGCATTAAAAATGATATAATTGACAATGACAATGACGTAGACAGTCATAAACATTCATAAAGACTCCTTCGTGTTCATGACAGTATCATGTCAGTCTTATGTTCACCCCTTGTTATACGCTACAGCTCTTCTTTTCATCCCTCTCAGGTGAGTCGCTCTCTCTCTCTCTCTCTCACTCTCTCTCTCTCAGGAGTTCAGGTATAACAACACATTTCCAAAACTGACATTTAATCCAAGCAAACAAATCACCGTGGAGATCCCCCATCCATCCATGAGCTGAAATGTATTTATGGTCACATACACATACTGGCACACACACACACACACACAGTGATAGTAATATTACAGAACATCTCTCTCAGAGCCCACCCAGGCTGTCAGGGGAATATGCTTATTTGTGATTTTATTGGAGAAAACGGTGTCCTCCATTTCCATTATTGGCACCATCTCACAACCCCCTAGGGTTGCAGGGATGAGTGTACCTGTGTGTGTGTGTGTGTGTGTGTGTGTGTGTTGTAGTTAGGTAGATACAGGTAATTCCTGTCTCTCTGTTGAATTTATGGAGATTGATTTGTCTGTCAAATTGACATGGCTGAATATTACTATAGTTATGTTTTTAATGTAGCCAAACATTAAGTGAGCATTTCTGTGTTTGTATGTGTGTGTCTGTTGGTTTTGTGTGTAATTTAGGGGTGGGCACTGGATAAAGAGAGAGAGACTTACAGAGATAGACAGAAAGAGAGTCAACACTTGAAAAAAATGGAAGTTTTCTGACAAACTAAGCCGACTTAAAATGCTTACCAGGGGCTATATTGAATAAAGATGATGGGTTTAGCTAGGTGGGGGGGGGGCTGAACTGGAGGCTGTGTGGGGAAAGGGTTACGCTAGGGACGAGAAGAGAAGTGGGGTATATACAAATCTCTGTGCTGCAGGCATTCTTGAAGGCAGTTAAGAAATAAGAGAATTTATTTACTTGCATATTAAAAAACGCATGTAGACCTCATGATACTTCATATAAAAGTATGTCTAGACTGAAAGAAATGGTATGGTCTGTAAGTGGATCATCTGAGGTGTATTATCAATTCCAACTTTGAAAATGTATTTAAGTCAGATTTTAATTCACCTACTTATTCATTGTCAGTCTTCATTATTGGCACAGAAAATACAGTAGAGAGAGAGAGAGGTAGAAAGAGAAGGGAGAAGAAAAGGTGTCACATTTTTGCCTTACACGGTTCTGTGATGAAATGTTTACACCAGCTGACAGCAGCTATGGAATTCAGAGTAGTAGGGTACCTCTTACCCATGGTTCTCTTTCTCTTTGCACTTAACGATGAAGAATTATGAAACAAGAATCCATCTTATTTTCTTAACTTAAATTCTTAAACGTCTTCTACCTGGTGTATCAATTCAAATGTTTAATATGGAATGTTCAAGGCATCAACAATCAAGAGGAAGACAATATTATCTTACCTTAAGAGGTAAAATGTAGATATTGATTTTATTCAGGAAACATTTGACTTGAGACATTTAAAATTATGTCCAGGCTGTGTTGGAAATGTTTTATACTCTTCCTTTACCTCCAGAGCAAGAGGAGTAGACCTGTTGATGTACAAAAACTTGAATTTTTAATTGAACAAAACAGAAAAGGATAGAAATGGCAGAATTGAACCCTTGGCCTGTGCCATTAGATCTAACCCTAATATTGTGGGAATTAGATTTGGCTGTGCTGAACATAAGGTATCGTTATATGTTGACGACCATTTATTGTTCATAAGAGAACATAATCATAATCCCTGTAAAAAAAAATTAAAGACCTAAACAAGGCAGTGACTTTTTGTGGCATAAGAAACCTTCAGGAATCAAACTCACTACGCTAAAGAGCCCATATGCACAAGGTGGTTTAAATCTCCCGAATTTCCGAAAATATTGTCTTGCATCCCAGTTTGGACCCATAGGGACTTGATAGCATTCAGAATGAAAGCAGATGGATATCAATAGAAAAACAAGAATTGGAAACTACCCCGCTGAATGTTCCTTTTTGGGTTATCAAAAACAATTACTAAAAACCCAGTAATACTCAACACTGTCGTCTGATGGCAAAACGCCCATTTCATTCTTAAATCTAAAAGGGTCACAATTTAGAAAACATGGAACAACAGAAATGCTCCAAATCCCATAGCAGATAGCACACTCAAAAGTGGGGTGGATAAAGGGAATTTAAACAGTTGGGGACATACACACAAAAGGTACATTCAGAAATAGAACATGCCAACGTTCCCAGAAATACAACCTGCCTCAGCACAACCTGTTTAAGTACATGCATATCAGACACTGGGTCAAAGAAAACTCCCCTAGTAGATTTCCTGGCATACTGGAGGAGACTCCTCTGGAGAAAGTTACCACCTTAGTTACCAACACCTTACATATATCGTCCCGAGGTCTAGTGTCAGCATTTTACAATATTCTCTTTAATATGGAAAATCTTTTACAAAACACAATTTTTGGTGGATCTAAATTGCTCTTAATGATGCTGACTGGCACAAACTTTTACAGCTTAAATGTTTTTAATATCCACCAAGCACAGACTAATTCACTTCAATTCAATATTTTGCACAGAACATACTATACACCTGTTAAGCTGCACAAATGTAACTATGTCTCATCTGTGAGCCAGAAATGTAAAATGACTGATGCAGGCCCTTTACATATGATCCGGTGTTGTGTTTTGGAAATATATCACTAAACTACCTCAGAAATTATAGAAAAGAAGATTCCGCAGGATCCTAAGGTGTGGATACTAGGAAACTTGAACCAATCGAAAACAAATAATTCTGTTAAGCACTTCATGTTACTTGCCAGTACAGCTGGGAAGAATTGACATTTTTACCAAAATAATCATTACAAAAAAAAAAGAAAAGACAAGAGGAGGCAACGGAGAGAATGTTGAGGCCTCAGTCGGCTGCACTGACACTAATGATTTCTGACCTCTACCGGACAAACAGCCAGATATTCAATCCTCTGTGTTCCTCTCCTCTACCTCTTCTCCTTCCATTGTCTCGAGGGTATTGCTTCGCACCATTATTTGGGTGGAATTGGCTTTTACCACCATCCTCCCTCTGTTTGCCTCCCCTCACCTCTCCCCTGTTATCTGTTCCTCACTTCTTATTTTTTAGTCTGTTCTCCTTCTCCCTGTCCTCTAGTTTTTTCTTTTCCTGGCTTTGTGTTTCTCTTTTCCTCTTCTTCTTTCCTTTGCCTTCTCTTGTTTCATTTTCTTCCCTATCCCCCTGTTTCCCCTTTCCTCTGCTCCTCTACTCTCATATCTTGTTTTCGCCTTAAATGTCCTTTCTTTCCCACTCCCTTCCTCTAATTTTTATTCCTCTTTTTTATATCTTCGCTTTTCCTTTGCTTTGCTACCTATTTGCTGTTCTCCTCTTCTTTCTCTCCTCTCTTTTCTAATCTCTGTTCTCTTGTTTTCTCCTTTCCTTATCTTTTCATATCTCTCGTTTTCTCCTGTCATTTTCTTTCTTATCCTTTTCTCTCCTCTCCTCTCCTCTTGTTTTTTCTCCTCTTCCTATACCTTAGTCCTTTCTCAACACCCCCCTCCCTTCTTCCATTCCTCTTTCCCCTTCATTTAGCCCACCAGGCACCGGATGCTAAGGGAGACGGCAGACCGCAGCACTGTCCATCTCCGTCGCTCTCTCTCTCTCTCTCTCCAGACACCACCCCGCCTCATCTCATCCCTCCCCTCACCCAGCCTCGCGCTCTTCCCCTCTCCCCTTCCGTCCCTGTGTATCCAGAGTGTGTCAGTCGCCAGCGGTTTCTCCTGTCCGTCCTGCTGACCACCAGGCCGTGCCGCGGCACAGACACTGATCGGATGTGACAGCTCTCTCATTATTTAAAGTCAGAACCACTCTGTGTGTTTGCCAGTGTGTGAGTGTGTGTGTGTTTGTGTGTGTGTGTGCGTGCTTGTGTGTATTTGGGGGTTGACTGGGCAATGGATGTGTGAGTGTGTATGTGCCCATCTGACTGCCTGTGTGTGTCTATGCCCTTCTTTCCCAAGGGCCAATGAAAGAAGAGAAGAGGGCTAATGAAGTGGGCATTTGATTGGGAGCCAGAGAACCATATCAGTGTTAAAGGGGAAGAAAGAGAGGGAGACATTCATAGTCTTGTGTGGGCAGGAAAGTCTTTCCTTCATCAGAGCAAATTGGAGCAAGCAAAAAAAACACCTTAAATTATTTGCAGTCTTCTTTTTCTACACTGCTTTCTATCTCTTTCTGGTTAAGTTTCAAACCAACCACTTTGCGTATCTGACGACTTCTTAGCCCGGGCGAAGAATACAATGTGCATCTCAAATGCAAGTTGCCAAGTGGCTAAATGGTCCACAGGAGGCTAAGCCATCGACTACCGCCATAACGCCGTAACCTAGCAACACCAATAGTTCACATAAACACTGTTGTTTAGCGGCAGTTGCAGACTTGGAAGGTTGCTAAAATAGAGATTTAAGCCCACCTTGTCTCAATTCTCATGGATAGTCAACCATGACAGCAGCACAAGTGTCCACTTTTCAAAGTACAAGCTAAGTGGGCACTTAATCAAGTGCCGAGAGGCTGAGCTGGGTTGAGATTGGATCTTTACTCTCTCTCTCTCTCTCTCTCTCTCTCTCTCTCTCTATCTCTCTCTCTCTCTCTCTCTCTCTTTGTCCCTCCCCAATTCAGTTTAATTCAATTGGCTTTATTAGCATGAAAGTTTTAAAAACAATGTTCAATCAAAATGTAATTTTTTCAAATATTTGGGCAGTATATAATAGTGTATAATAACAGCAATAACAACAATAACAACATTAAGATTGAAATATATATATACATACATATACTATATATATAACATATATATATACATATATACATATATAACTATATATATAAAACTATATAGATAGACAGGCAGACAGACGAACACACCCACACTCTCTCAGTCAGTCTCTCTCTGTCCATCCTTTTTGTCTCCTTCACTCAAATATTCTCACTCACAACTCAAACAAAGAGCATTTGACTTTTGACTTCTATTTGGCAGCTGACTTCCAACTCCAATATCACCTAATAAATATCGGCCACATGCACAGACACGCGTACACACACACACACACACACACACCCACACACACACACATACATACACAAACACTTATATGGGGGTAGAAGCACTGGCTCAATTTACCTTAGCAGTGTAGCTCTCAGATGCCCAGGGCAAAAAGTTAAATTGAAGTGACCCTGAGTCAGCTTAAGCAAACCTAAGAGAAGAAGGAAAAAGTGGAGTGGAGAGGAAAAAATGAAAGTGAGAATCAAATAGCTGAGGCCAACATGCAGCTTTTAGATACAGAATGTCAACAAGGTGCTGAGATGGGTCGGCCGTGTGCGGTTTGAAGCTTCTCCTGGATTTCTCCTAACTTTCAGGTTTTAGGAATGCTGGTAGCCTATATGCACATGGCAAATGAGCTCTGCCATGTGGAATCCAAGCTCTCACATACATGCTTTTTCTTTCGCACAGATACATACTGACACATTCTTAGGCCTGTGTGTCCCTGCGGATATAAGACACACTATATCCACCTGTGGCCTGTGGATGTAATTAGGTTGGGAAGAGCACACACGCTTCTCCTCGGGCTCTAATACCTGTGTCTTTCTTTGTTGGTGTGTTAGCCTCAATCGCGTGTTCCATTGTGTCAGTGTGCGTGTGTGTGTGTGTGTGTGTGTGTGTGTGTGTGTGTGTATGTGGGTGCGTACCCCTCTCCGGGCTGTAATACACGGTGGACTATTTCAGACCATGCCCCTGTATCGGTCACCATTCATATTGGCTGCTGGCTGCCTGTGGGCTGCTGGGGCCCTGTGACAGATATTAAAGGAACGAAGTGCGCCAGCAGCAATTCTGTATGAGGAAACACAATTGGAGCCATGACTTTATTGTCTTAAAGGTGCAGTTCAACCAAAAGTAAAGTGGAGAGGCAGGCTGGAAACATGATTAAATGAAGAAACAGCAGGGGCAAGAATGGTTTTATTGCAGATTTATTGTCTGTTTGTTCAAAATCAAGTCAAAGAAAGAGGGAATGGTACGAGAAGAAACAACAAACATAACCATCATTTATTGTTATACAAGACCAGGAGAGCTAAAATGAAGGAAGAATGGCAGGCTGCAAATGCAAAGAAAGATTGATGGGAAGAAGTCAGATGTAGACAAGGAGGAAGGCATTACTTTACAGTGGGTTGTTTGTTGCTCTAAATCAAAGTACAATGAAGGAGGGAAACAGTATATTCTGTACTGAAGAATCACAGTGGAAACCATGACCATCTTTTTTTGACCATGTGAAGTCAGAAAGAGTTGTCCTCGGTTGAGGATTTAAACATGTGAACTGAACGTAACACTGACATTTAGTAAGATGAGAAATATTTTATATCTATACACACACACACACACACACACACATAAATAAATAAATAAAGGAAAATCAGGACCTTATTTTTTTCATATCTTTTTAGAGGAATACACCATATAAAAGTGTTTTGAATATCAATCACCCCACACCCCCTGCAGGCTTGAAAAATGGCTCTGAAAAGTTTGCTGTCAGCTTTAATTCTTAACAGTAGCAATGGATTCCTGGTAACCCAAATTCATGTTGAAAAGCAAGGAATCATAAGACTTTCATAAGAATCACAATCATGTCCAAAGAAACTCAGCTCAAATGCAACTCACATGCAGCATAATCAGCTTCTCTGTTGTCCATTCATACAGTTGGTCATATGACAGAGGACAAATCATGGCTAAATGCACAGCTTTGTTTGTTGCCAGCACAGTCGGCTGTTTACGTCTCTCGCTAGTGAACAATGTACGCCATCTGTGACCTCAGCACTCCAGAAATAACTCTGCCCTACACAAAGAAAGAAAGAAAGTGAAGTAGTCATCCTCTTCTCTGGACGTCTGAGTGCTTCACTGACGAGTGTTTTGTGGATTCCCACTGCCTGACATAGGTTCAACCTGCCAAAAAGTGCTTGCAGGTTGGCAGGCTGCCACATTGGTTATGTCCACTATAATTCTCTCTATTGGTTTGCATATGAAGAGCTCAAATGTGGATGTCATGAACAATGAAAGTGGCAAGGCTTTTAGGCCCAGGATCCATTCTGATTCCATGTTAAACTTAAAGCTGACAGTCTGCCACAGCTTTCGTTACGGTGCCAGTGACTTATTATGACCATCTTGGCTTTTTATGTCTTGTGAATTGTTTTTTGCATTTGTATCAAATGTGGAAAGGTCTTCCTCTGAATCCTCTTCAGAGGAAACTCCACACCCTGGAGCTCACTCTGAAACACCTTCTTCTACCAATCTGCCCAGAGTTGACAACAATGGTTGTTACCTGGTGAATCTTCTGGACCTTATTGTCAAGCTGTACCTGCATCTGGCTCCTCTCAGAATTGAGCAGGACCAGTTTGCCAGTAAAAAAGTTTATTCATTATATTCTCCCACGAGATGTGAAAGATGGGAGGGATGTGTTTTTATGCACCTATTTAAATAAAAATTTGACCTGATTCTGACCCACCACACACACATTTGACTCATCAGTTATATCTTGTATCCCTTGTGTGCAACCCATCAACATGAACATGGAAGCAGCAGAGGCAGCATTTTAAATAAAAATCAATCAATAAAAGGTCTTCAGGTCAAATGACCCATGGCATCAACTTTGTGTACAAAATCAGCACTGACAATACAAAACACCCTTCGATTCCAAAGTCTGAATCGAAGAAAAAGGTTGTCAGTGAGAAATCAAACTTTTGGCTGTTAATTGCTGTGGCTTGTGTCTTTGTTATGTTGAATAATGTTGAATAAGTAAAACAATCACAATAATGTACGGTTTATACTTAAACCGTACACATTCAATATTTTACACATTCCTCACAGTTTTAGTTTCATTCATTTATTCATTATCATCTACAAAAGAGATATTGCACATATTTAGTAATTTTTTTTTCATATTCTGTACTGTTAATTATACTTACTACTACTTAGCACTAGTACTGTAGTACTTTAAATTACTATATTTATGCATACCCTTGCACCTTGCACTACTTTCCTTGTCTGTACTTGTCTGTACTTGTTACGCACCAATACACCACAGCAAATTCCTTGTATGTGAAAACCTACTTGGCAATAAACCCAATTCCGATTCCGATAAAAATAATAATAAACATTTGATTAAAAAAAAGCTGTGTAAAACTCGCCCACAATATTATAGGATTCATTGTACATAGTGTGGAGAAGGAAAGCAATGTTTATAGACATATGCATGATGTTTTGTCTACTCAGTGGACCAAAAACAATGACCTTGTCAAAATCTACCTGGCAGTTAATTCGATGGCGCCTTGACACGACCTCAGCAAACTTTGACAAAGGTAGCATTACATTTTCGGTTGGTAAACTTTGCAGGGATATTCGACTGGATTGCACCTGACAAGCGCTCCTGACAGGTAAAACACAAAAAAAAGTAGCTTGAGTCTGAGGAGGGGTTACAGAAAATCCTCTGGAAACATTAAATTCCTCTCTCATATGCTGCAAATCCTCTACAAAAGAAAGCTTAAACAATTTACCAGAGAAGTGCTCGAAAATTACCAAAAGAAAAATGACATGACACTCAAAGCAAAGCAAATTACTTCTGTTCAAGACAGTCTACGCAAATTAATTATTAACACAAAGCTTTTGTAAGTTTCATGGTATTAATGTTTTCTTTGTGTTTACTTCACTGTCATTATGGTTTGTTTTCTTTTGTTTTTAATTAACAAACGGTTCACTGTTTTAAGATTTTCTAATTAATATTTATGTTTTTGTGAGAAATAATCCCTTCCTTCCTTCCTGCAGAAATTGTGTTAACTGGAGACTCTTGCACACTGCAGAATAGGGATGGACATAATAACAGGAATGGATTATGCTGAATAACGTTGTGCTGGCATTCCTGTTATTATGTCCACCTCGTGGCTGTATGTAGGTGTGTAATGATCAAACCCAAGAGTGTTGAAAAGGCAGTGCGACAGTTTAAGACCAACAGCAGAGAATTAATCTAAACCTACAGCTCAATTTAGGCTAAGTAGTCTAATTCAACCTTCTGCTAGTGTCTGTCACCCCTTCTAATCAGGTTATCCAAAAGACTAAACACACATACACACACACTGGCACAGAAAAACACACACATGCAGAAACGGAATGAAAGATAGACACACACACACACACACACACACACTGAAGTCATATACTGTATACAGAAAAACACACAAACTGTTTGGGTGATAAACGGTGAGACTGTGAAAATTACTAGTGAGATCCATCCTGACTCCAGCAGCCAGCGCTGGAAATCAATAATAATTTATTGGTAACTTTCTTTCCTTTTTTTCTTATCCTGTGCTTTTGAGTCTGCAGAGAGAGAGAGAAAGAGAGCAGGATGAAGAAAGTGTGTGTGTGTGTGGCCTTGGAAGTTGATTAAAAACAGGTGCAGTGACAATCGCATCAAAGTGATGGAAACCTTGTGTGCACGTGTGGCTTATATTGGCGTGTGTGTGTGTGTGTGTGTGTGTGTGTGTGTGTGTGTCTGTGTGAGAGAAGTGTGTGAAGTGTGTGAAGTGTGTGCATCAATGGCTATTGATTGTTGATCATAATTCTCTCGGCACAGTCCAGGCCTCTCCATCACAACAATTCACTGGAGTCTGCATTGACTTATGGGTTTCAAACTTCTGTCAGCACTAACACGCTCTAAATAACAGAACAGAGGGAACGGATAGATGAATATCGGGGGAGGTGGAGAAAGAAGGTGGGGGGTGGGGGCTGGGGATTGGGGGGGGAATCCATTCTATAGAAGTTCATTTAAATCTCCAGCAGATTCCAGCAGTAATACAGTGTGAGAGCTGTAGTGTTGCTCAGTCATTGTGAGAGATCCGCGGTTTGTTTTGCTGCCAGCCTCCCCCTCTGCCTTTCCCTTGCATTCTAGCGCCCTCCATTGACCGTTTCCAGTACTGCAGGGATGAAACAGCAGAATTTAGAGCCACCCCATTGACAGATTCATTTTTCCTGCAACGAATCAAACCACGAATGTAGCGAGGCGTCTCCATGGTGTTGCTAAGGAAACGCAAAGGCATTATTACACACATTATCAGACGACCAGAACCCCTGAGGCGGTTCACAGGCATTATGGCAGTTTGTTACTAGGACTATCGGGAGGAGAAAAGAGGAAGGGTGGGAGGGAAGGAAAAAGAAGTGCATGTCAGAGACCACAACTGACTACAGCAAATGAAGAAAACAGACAGCAAAGACAAATAGTTAATAAAGACTGACAACTGAGCTACTGATGCACAGGCAAACTGTGAGAAAGACAGCTGGACAGAGCGTTAGACAGATATTAAGATGGAAAAGATGAAAATAAGACAGATATGAAAAAAAAATTCCCAACAGCCAGATGGAAGATAGACGTCCAATACACAGACGAACAAACAGAGGAAGACAGGCAGATGAACAGAAAGGCTGACAAACAGATAGACGGACAGGCAAGCTGACAAATAGGCAGACTAAGAGGACAAAATGAATCCATAACCCATGAAGCATTCTTCCATGGTCAACATACATGCAATCCTCTGGCCACCTGGTTGGATTAAATTGTGTACTGGCTGTCAGGAAAGAACACACACACACAAACACACACCCACACACACACACACACACACACACACACACACACAGCTTTCTGTTTTGTCAAGCTACACTATCACCCTTCACAAGTCGTCTTCCAGGCTTCATCTGTGCAGACCAAACTTCACATTGTGTGCCCACACGCCTGTACGTGCTTGTGTGTGTTTGTGTTCACTTTTTTGAGTGTGTGTGTGTGTGTGTGTGTGTGTGTGTGTGTACAGTACGTGATGAATACAGTATTTAGTGCTGTGTGATTGGAGGAATATATAACAAAAGGTCAAGCTGTCAGAAAAACAGCCAAGTTCATAGAGCCAACAGCGCTACAGAATACCAAGGATCCTCGGCTGCCATCACACAGTCTGTGCATGTGTGTGTGTGTGGGTGTGTGTGCGTGTGTGTGTGTTTGTGTGTGTGTGTATGTGTGGAAACCTACAGCTTTTAATGTCTGTTTACTATACTGGGTGAAGTGTGGGCACTTTAATATGTGTGCAACACATTCTTTCTTTATCCTACACACTCATGCACACACACACACACACACAGCTTTACTTAGATACATTTTGGGGACATTATAGAGACTTATATTCCTTTCCTGGAGACTTACACTAACCCCTGACCCTAAACAGTACTTGTCTAACCTTAACCTTAACCACTGATCCAGGAATCATTTTTTTCCCAATTGGGGACAAAAGCCGCCCCCAATTATCTGGTCTTTAGTCTGAAATGTGTCCCTGAAGGTAGCCTAAGTTAGACCCAAACACACAACACACACGCTCGCTGCATCACCGCATGATTCATTCACCATCCGTTTCTTTGCCGTGTGTTTACTCTGGCTGCGAGCAAATCGATTAACATGCTCCACATGTAAACGGACGGATAGTGAGGGAGAGAGGAGATGAAAGCGGAGAGGAGTCGTTAACAGAGCAACTCCTGATGAATGCATAGACCCCTCATTATTCTCTAAATGAAAAAGGATGACTTCGTGCGTTCCCTCCCATCCACTTCCCTCACTTTCCCTCCTTTGCTCTGCCCTCGCTGTCTCCCTGACCTGATAAAAGTTTCAGTCCATCTCCCTCCCTCCATATTTCTTTTCTTTTTCCCTTCCTCCCTCCATTCTTCCACGGTTTATCCCACTCTCTCTCTGTCTCTGTCTCTGTCTCAGCCTCATTTCTCTCCTCCTGCCTTCCCTTTTCCTTGCCACTTCCCTTTTGTCAGTTTTATTGTGCTCCCTTTTTCAGCCTGCCCTTTCCCTAACTCATCTCCCGTTTTCCTTATTTCTCCACCTTCGTTTCTCCCTTCTTCATCACTCCTGCCTTCCACATCCGCCCTTCTTCTCCTTCCCTTCCTCTCAGCTTTCCCCTCCCCTCCTCCCACCCTCCATGTCACAGGGTATCATGGTTAATTAGCCAGTAGTGGATTTGGACTCTCATTAGCGTTTCAACAGGAGCGAGGGATGCCTTCGTTCTTATTCTGCCAGTGTACTCCTCTTCACCCCTCCACCTCCACTTTTCCTCTTTCTCCTCTTCCTCCATCTTCCCCCTCTCCCTCCCCTCTTCCTCCTGCCTCTCTGAAGACAGGATAAGCCAGCCCTCGATTGGTTGTCCTGAACTTTAACTTGTTCCCTTTTTGCTTTGATGAAAAGTTTGGCTTTTTTCCTATCGAGGAAGAAGGGACGTGTGCCAGTTTGTGCCTGTGCCTGATTAACTGCCAGAAACTATGAAAAAAAAATGGATGGTGTCACTTTGAAGTGGGACCTACATTGTCATCTTCCAACTCTTTATGCATTTTATTAACATGTGGTGTCATAAATAAATTGTCCTTGTTTGGCATTCTTAACGTATGCACTTGATTTGAGTGGAAATTCAGTGGAAAGTTTAAAAAAAAGGAGGTTATTTTACATGTTAGCATTATGCAAATGTAAACAGAAGGTAACCCGCCATTTAAACTGTCCTCTTTGTGTTGTTTTGGATGTATTTGTGCTCCATTCTCCACCATTTTGTCTCTAGGTTGTATTTTGTACTGCTGAGCTTGTAAATGGCCTCTCCCAGTGAGACTGCACCTGCATTAGTCAACCTGATAATTGTGATTAATTATAGTACCACTCACGAGAGTGCACGCACGTAGGGGCATGCTCACGTGCACACAACCTCACACACACACACACACACACACCCACACACACACACACACACACACACACAGGCAAGGATAAAGCGGTGAGCATAGCTCCACGCTACAAGGTAACTTTGTCGAGTAGCTCTAACACTCAAACATTTGCCAGCATGTGCACACATGCATTCAAAAGCACGCAACATTTGGAGAGACTGCATGCATTTGATTTATTTTCTCATACAAGTTATTCGTTTGTGTGCAGACAAAAGCTACATACATACTGTAATGCCAACTGTGCAGAATGGGCATTGTTGTTCACCAGCCACTGAAGAGATGGGCTCATTTCATTCAGAAAACATGTTGTTATACCTCCAAGGACTTTTATCTTAGCTATGCATTGTTTAACTTTTTTGCTGCACTGTGATATTTACAATCCCCATGACATTATGTTATAAATGGCTATATACTGAGCCATTCTGCAGCGAGGAAATGTATGCATCTATGTGACAGGTGAGTGTGAATTATAGGGTAGATGGAGGAATATACACACACTCTCGGTGGTTGCCTCGTCATCGTTAAATGCAAGGGAACAAATAGAAAATGGCTCAATCCAAGCTGATCTTCATGATGTATTGTGTATCAAATTGCACATTCACAGTTTTATATTTGAAATGGAGGACACCATCACAGGGAGTTTGTTCACTTTTCTCCAAAGCATCGTGGCTACATTTACTTTGTTGCATTTTTTTTGTTAGGTTTGATTAGGTTCATAATGTGCAAATTCAGGCTCGTAAACAAAAGTCACACAGATTCAAGGACCTTGTTTGTTATACAGTTCTGGCAACTTGTCGTGGTAATATGGTAGAGATTTGAGCAGCATCAGAGGTAAAAAAAACCTGTAAATTCGAGAGGTATGCCACGGAGTCATTTGTGACAGACATGTCTGTACCTTTTCCAATAATTTCCCCTCTCAGAAGATCAGCAGCATCATTCAGACATTGGCTTGCTAAGAGTTTATTTTGCTAGTCTAGACTTTCCAAAGCATGACTCACTGACAGGTGAGATGTCAGAATCTGTCTTATTATAGTTTCCTCTTATTGGCTTATTTCTTAGATGATCTGTATGTGGCCATTAAACAAGGACTCAAACATGAGAAAGAGTTAGATGAGCAAGTCTACGGAGTTAGACCCCCCTTTGGGCTGATAACAGCCGCCAGCTCTTCTGGGAAGGCTTTCCACAAGGAGGGTGTCTGTGGGAATTTGTGCCCATTCAACCAAAAGAGCATTTGTGATGTCAGGCACTGATGTTGGACAAGAAGCCCTAGCTCACAATCTGCGTTTTTAATTCCTCCCAAAATAATAATACATTTTTATTCATAGAGCGCTTTTCAAGGTACTCAAAGACACTTTACAAACATAAAAATCATCATAAAAGGCTGCACATTAAAAACATAGTACACACAACATTCATCACACATTAAAAGCTGTTCTGAAAAGGTGAGTTTTGATTTGTGATTTGAACATGGAAAGATCGGTGCAGTGTCAGATGTGTTAGGGGACAGAGTTTCAGAGGGAGGGGGCAGCTATGTAGAAGGCTCTGTCGCCCCAGGTCCGGTGTTTGGTCCTGAGTGGAGGAGACAGGAGGTTGGCATCAGAGGAGCGGAGCCGACGGGATGGAGTGTGGTGGTGGAGCAGGTCGGTCAGGTAGGAGGGGGCCTGATTATGGAAGCCTTTGTGAGTGAGGAGAAGGACTTGAATCTTTTGTGGGACGGGGAGCCTGTGGAGATTCTGGAGAACAGGGGTGATGTGATCACGGGAGCGGGAGTGGGTGAGCAGGCGAGCAGCAGAGTTCTGGATGTACTGGACTTTAGTTAGGACTTTGGATGATGTGCCATTGGTAATACTGTTTCAGCAGTCGATTCTGCAGGTGATGAAGGCATGGATCAAAGTTTCAGCAGCAGATGAGGAGAGTGATTGGCAGAGACAGACTGTTGTGTGTTATGTTTTTTTAGATGGAAAAAAGCGTTCTGGTGATTTGGTTAACGTGGTGTTCAAAGGAGAGGTTGCTGTCAAACATGACTCCAAGGCTGCGGATGTGTGGGGAGGGAGACAGAGTGCAGTTGTCGATAGTGAGGCAGAAGTTGCGACTGGTTTTAGTGAGGGATTTGGGACCGATGATGATCAAGTCAGATTTATCACAGTTGAATTTGAGAAGGTTGGTTTGCATCCATGATTTGATGTCAATGACGCAGTTGGTCAGAGTGGTGTTCAGGTTGTGAAGGAATGTTCCTTCTTGTATGTTAAACTTCCCTCTTGTAGGTTAAAGGTAATTTAAGACAGGGCTTCACAGGTCATGTCAACTGTCTCACTCTGTGTGCCTGACAAGGCCGAGTTGGCTCTGGCACCTGGTAGACCAAGGTCAGCAAGAAATATTTTGTATTCAGGTTTAGACACAACAGGCTGGCGCCTGGTTGTTGACGCTGGATAAGAAAGACTTTGCAGAGGCTATGCTGTTTGGACAGCAAAGGTTGACGTCTTTCCTTGTTTAGATCCAATATCCAATACAATCTTCACACATGCCAGGCTGAGTTAGGAATAACCCTATTTGGATGTAGCGAAACTTAGCAGGTCTGGGATGGGTTAAATACTGAGCTTCAGGACACCATCTTCAGATTTGGGCAGCAGCACACTGTGTTTCACATGTTGTTGTTTTCCCCCTCACGCCTTGATTGAGCTTCAATAAATATTACTGCCTAAGACATCCGAGTCTCCTGAAACTTCTTGTCTCAAGTGAACGAGCTCTAAGATTATCCCTCCTCCAAACTTTACTGTAGGCACTACGCATTCCAGTAGGTAATGTTTTCCTGGCATCGGCCAGACCCAAATTCATTCAGACTGCCAGATAGTGACATGTAATTTATCACTCAAAAGAACAGGTTTCCGGTGCTCCAGGGTCCAGTTGCAGCGCGCTTTACACCACTCCAGCCAACGCTTGTCAGAGTGCATGGTGATGTGAGGCTCGCATGCAGCTGGTCATCCAGGGACACCCATTGCATGAAGCTCCAGGCGCAGTTTGTATGCCAATGTTGCTTCCAAAGGCTGTTTGAAACTCAATAGTGAGTGATGCAACACATGAAAGGTTTTTCATGTGCTGTGTTAAGTTTGTGTGCTCTACCACTTTGTGGCTGAGCTGGTGTTGCTCATAGGCGCTTCCACTTCACAATAATAGCACTTACAGTTGAGATGAAGTAGGTCAGAAACTTCACAAAATGCGTAATTAGTAGGGGTGTCCACTGACTTTTGGCCCTATATCTTAGATGCCACCCTCGTCTGTAGGGTAAATATGAAGCTAACAACAGCAACCGATTACCTCCTTTGCCATTCTTTACACTTAATCCACTTTTGTGTGGATTAAACATACAAGATATAACCTGATATATTAATTAGTGTGCTTTAGAGGTTAGGTGGATTTTGTTACTTTTGGACACCAGCTACTGGTGCTAGCTTCACATTAACCGTTCAGCAAGAAAGGAAATAAGCATTTTCCCCAAAATGTTGCACTCCTCTTTTGTATCTCAAAGCTGGAGTGTGGGGACTTTCACATAGCAGAGCTTTAAAATGCGGCAACATTATATATTTCACTATAGTGCCAAGAGCGCCTGTCATTTTAAAGTAGTTTTGTAAATATAATGTATCAAAACACGTAAAATAAAGTCATGGGCTTTGCACTGTAGATACTTTAAGTTGTCACAGATGAACAGGAACCAGAAATATACATTGCAACTTTGAGATGAAAGACTTTTTCATGGGTTTCCACCTGTAGATCACCTGTTTGTAGGCTCAAACGACTAAGTGTCCCCCTCTTCATTATAATCTTAAGAAAGCAGTAGGATTATGTTGTGAGAGAGATCCTAACCCTTCGTGGAAAGTGATGACTGCAAAAGTTAAAGTTTCAACAGCGAGACCTACCCGGCTCTCTCCACCTAAGACGGATGCTGTTGTCTGGTGGGCAGTGCACCGCGGAGGGAGGACTGACCGGGTTTTAGTGCTATGTTTTAGTTTTGCTTGGAGTTTTTTTAAATGTGTTGAATCAAACCCGGTCTAAAAAGCAATACGTGCCACATATTTGTGATCAAATTAAAGAGGGAGTTGTGTTTTTTTAATGAAAAACAAATTCTGTCAACGTCTTTCTGTTTTTAAGATATAGCTGTTAGTTTGGATAGAGTAGAAAAATGCTTGAGTTTTAAATCAAAAATTCATTTTTTTGTTTTTTTGATTGCATGAGACAATTTTAGATTTTTTGGATATATTTTTCTCGTGACCCAGACAGCAATTTGATTCCATTCATTACTTTCACGACTGGTGTGCGAGGCAAAAGGGAATAGGATCCGAATGCAGACAACGCAAGCAGACAGGTAAAGTTTGGGTATTTTTTGTAAATACTGGAGGTACATAAGTTTACGGTGTAATGGGGCAGGCAAGGGTCAAAACTGAGAAGTCAGTCCAAACAGGCAAACAAATCCAAAAGGGGCAGGCAGGAAATATAAGGTCCAAACAGATCCTGCAGAGGTCCAAAGCAGGCAGGAAACAGGTCTCACATTTCAGGTCTGAGACCAACAGAATACAGAACACAGATAGCTGAGCGCACACGCATAAGGCACATCGTAACTTTACATTCCGGCAGAAGGCCAGGCAACTGAAGAGCAGATGAGGGAAGTGTGAACAGGTGTGTAGATGGGTGGGGCAGTCAGGTGATGGGGAAAGGAGGAAAAGTTTGGGGTCATGTGGTGGACAGGTAAAGAATCACACTAAACAGGTTTGGAAAAGTGAATGTGGCTAGAGGGAAGGACAGAGAAGCAGATTGTGTCACATTACTGGGCTGTATGAAAACTAGGGGTGTGACAGCCCACAAAAATCACGGTTGGTTACTTTGGTTTTAAAGTCACAGTTCGGTGTGTTTTTGGTACAGCAAGTAAAAAGAAATCATAAAACTGCTTTTTTTTAACGTTATAATTAAACAGCAGTGTACTGAAAAAACTATGGCTCTTTCTTTCTTAAATAAAAGAAGTCTGTTAATACCACCGGAACCTGTACTAATAAAAAAATGAAATTTACTTAAAAGTAAATCAAAATAAATATTCTCGTAAATAATTAAAATGATGCATTTATACAAACAACTGTATATGAATTGTACTGTACTTTACATTAGCAGCTTTAATCTTCACATTAGGACTATGCAACAGTATCAGCTTGTACTAAGATTCATTGTATTTTCATGTATTGATTTTTTCATTTTCAGAAAATTTAACCTGTCCACGTTGTTTGCAGAAAGGGCAGATCTGCTTGCGCTAACAATGTAAAGTCTGTACCCCCCTCTGCTTTTTTATTGTACCAGTGATGTTCACATTCGGTTGATGCCGTCTCAAATGAGTGAACAAGATAATCACAGCTGAACAATGCCAAACAATGCTGAAACTTTCTAGAGTCAACCAATCCATCACAGTAGATGTTACATCTATAATTTTTGGGGGGACCCTTTTTCAGCTTTGTGGATAGAGTCAGGGAGAGAGAGGGGAGATATGCAGTTAAGGGCCACAAGTTGGACTCAAACCTGGGCCGGTGCAACAAGGACTCAGCCTTAATAATATGGTCTCAACACAGTGAGCTACTGGGGCGCCCCAGGCCTAAATTATTATTTGTCAATGTAACACTCTTGCTGCATGGTGCTGCAGTTAAAAAAAAAAATCTAATTTGAATGGTCTGAACATCATTATTACCTAATAAAGATAATATAACCATAACTAAATCATATGCAAAAAAGAAAAAATTACACAAGTGTGGTCCATTCATAGCAGACAGCATTTACAGCTGAACAGTTCCTGTGTAGGGCGTGTATGTGTAAAGCTGGATATGAGTCATTCCGAGAGTAGAAAGGATGGCAGCTACTGTACTTAATACGCACACACACACACACACACACACACACACGCACACACACACACACTCTCTGTTCTGCATGCACAATCAGACATGAACATTTTGTCATGTGCAGTACAGTTACTCCTGCACACACCCGCACCTGAGGTGATCTTTCGGTGAACGGATGAGATCAGAAACTCAAAGGGGAACGGTGTAGGCTAACTGTCTAACTGGGCATGTCTCCAAACAGAGAGACACAGAGAGAGAGAGAGAGAGAGAGACAAACACAGGGAGAGAGAGGGAGAGAGATGGCAATAGCCTCACTGCAGTATGTCAGATCTGGGCTGTATGCCAGGTGAGCTCTCTCACATGTGACTCTGCAGTGTTAACTTCAGCTGCCCAGCAGGACCTTGGCAACTCTTTGTGTATATGAGCGGGTGTGTGTCGTGTACGTGTTTTTCTTCGGCACCTGTGTATACGTCAGTGGGCCTGTGTGTGTGTGTGTGTGTGTTTGTGCAGAACAGTGGCTGCAGGCCAGTGGTCGTGTTCACATCACAGGCAGAATTTCATTGCCAGGGTTCTGGAGGTGATCAATCGCAGTTGAAATAGCGCTACCTGCAAAAACACAGCAGCTTTTCTCTACTGTGCTCCATCTTCACTGGGTTTCTAGCTTCCCTTTTACAACTCAGCTGTACCATCAATGCATCCTGCCTTCATTCTATTACCTGTGGGTTGTTTTTCTCAAACAGTAAAAAAAAAAAAGAAAAATGTTTAGATTGGCCTAGAGGAAAAGAAGCTATTAAACAATGTTTGAGTCCAAATCAATTATATACATTACATTATCTACCTACACTGGAGAAGGGTCCCAGAGCAAGGCAAGGAACCTTTTTACAGAAGCGCTGAACTGAAACTTTTAAATTAAATGCATAATGATATGTCCGGAAAGATGTGCAAAAAGACAGATTTCATCCACTGCCTGCAGATTGGGTAACAAAGGTAATCTTGATCTTAATTTTCATATGTGCTGTACTTCCCTTTTCATTATTTTCTTTCCTCATTTCCCTTACTCAAACTTCAATTTCCTCAATTAGCCTTTTAGTTCTACCCCCCCCCCCCCCCCCCCCCCCCCCCCCCCCCGGTCACTTTTTTTGTGCCTCAGATATGCATTTCCTCTCATATCATTCCTTCTCTCCTCCATCTTTTCTCCTCTCCCTGGTGTCCCTGCATCATTACAGACCTTATACACACCCTGTTCTCTCTATCCTAAATCCACTGCTCACTCCCGCTATTAGTATTATCCAAAACTTCTTTGCTAAGCTTAGCTGGCCGAGTGTGTGTGTGCGTGAGTGTGTGTTTGGTCAAGGAGGCAGCTCATATTTCTACTCATGTCAGGTGATTTCTGGTACAGACAGGCCAGGGTCACGCTGGCAATGAACCTAATAAAACACAGCTCACATCAGCCTCTGGCGATGTGCGCACACATGCACACAAGCAAACACACACATAAACCTTTTCTTCTTCGTTCTCAGTTTTATGTGTGCACCATTGCAGGGTATTAATCTTAAGGTGTGCAAAAAATGTTGTGTGCTTAAATGCGTGTGTCCAAAACTACGTAATGCAAAGGCCTGGATGTATCAGAAAGAGGAGCAGCAAAATTAACCTGCATGTCTTCACCAAATATTTGGTCCTGGAAGCTTTGAGACATGGGGACTACTCACAATGCTAGCTGGTAAAGTACTGTAGCTAGATGAGCTTTTTCTATTTTCTGGGAGGCGGGATTATAGGATACACTACTGCACATGCTCTATGGGCCCCACAAGGTGGGAAAATCTGAAACTTCTGCATACTGAATCCCCGGATGTTTGCTTCATGTGCCACTGAGCAACTTCCATAGGAATGAACAAGGCCCCGCCTCCAACACTGTATCCAGTTCTCTTTATACATCCATGATTTATACCTTTGACTCCTGTCTCATAACTGTCAGTAAACCATCCCTCTTTATCAGAGTTCATATTCTGACAGAGGAGATTAAGTAAAAGTGGATGGTGCAAGCTAATAAGCTACTTTAGCTACTATAATCGACACAAAAACTTCCCACAGACATAGTTCACCCCACGAGCGCATCCACTAATGGAGGCGATTCCATTGGAATTAATTGATTACACCCAAATTTATATGCAAGCAGGTGTGACCAGGCCTTTAAAGGGTTGGATGTGATTGTGCTCACAGACACTGGTGTGTGTGTGTGTGTGTGTGTGTGTGTGTGGGGGGGGGGGGGGGGGGGGGGGGGGGGAGTAGACTGCGGTATATGTGTGAATGTACAGTACGTGGGATGCATGCTCACCTTTTTCTTCTGGATGACTTTCAAAGACTGTGCCAGTTGATAGGAGTTTGGCGCAGCCTCCGCTGGCAGCAGAAGCAGAAAAATACCACAAGTCATAGAGGAGGGGAGACTGCTTGGCTCAGCTGTAACAAAGTATTTACATTGAGTATGTATTACACAGTGCTTTTACCATCATTGACAGCCTGCCTTTTGTAAATCAACTTCTCACTCTTTGGTTAGGAATAAAATGAAATAAATAGTAATAACTCTTAACACCTAAAGTCATATCACACTTCTGTATACATTTACGTGAATATTTCCTCTCTGCACAATGCTGAATACAAAAAAGAAAAGACGACCACAATTTCTGAATCCATTCATACTTGTATCACTATGTGTCCCTTACCTCACATTATCTAAACCTGCAGCTGCTTCATAATATATATGTTTGTTCGTTTTTTCTAACCTGGTGTCGTGGCTATTACCGCCCGACTTATCAAAGAAGGCAGAGGGAGTATGAAAGGCATACTAAAACTTCCTCGGACTCCCCGCAGCCACTGAAAAGGCAAAAAATAACGATTGATATTAATCTGCCCGGCCGATCGATGAGGGAACAGCGCTGAGCTCCTCTTGGAATATCACAGGCTCGTTTACAACAGAGAGAGAGGGAGAGACAAAGAGAGGAAGAGGGGAGCGTCTGGCATCTGTCCAAGGATGTTTATGATAATTCAGAGTGGCCCGGCGGTAGAGGGCTGCCGGAGACTGTATCGTTAATGAAATGGAGTGGAATGAAAGCCATATTAATGATCTGTAATCTTCTAAGGGTGATTTCTTTATAAATGAGTAATCTGGAGATTCTTCCATTAGTTGGAAGAATTTAAAAGGAATACACTGCAGCTTGTGCACGATGAAAAGGAAAAAGAAAAGAATCTCAGGCCTGTTGCCTTGCAGACACCGAGATCAAATTCAATACCAGTGCCTCATGCATTTAATGTCAGCATCACTGCAAATACCTTTTGAGATCTGCGATTTTCGAAACATCAAAACATCAAAAAGCAAATCTTCAAGCTACAGTTGGAGGCCTGCCTGATCTCCCAGGGACTGACTTTAATCTTTACAGCGTCTGTTTATACCAAAGATGGCTTCAGCCAAAAAACATCCCTGTAATATTTTGTTCTTTGTTACGACCTGAGGCTTGTAAGCAGTTTTGGGCTCCAATCCTTAAAAATCTTACATTATTTTACAGGCTTACCATTGGCCATATATTAAAGATAAGGTCTTGTGTGCTCAGAGGTACAACAAAATACTCGCACATCAATGGTTTGGCACGCATACATTCACACAAACACACACACACACACAGACAGAGAGAAACACATGCCAGACTTTTCAGCTTCTTTGACCGCAGGACGGCCGTAAAAACAAAGTATTGATTGTAAGGGAGGGTAGCAGAAAGCTTTGACACGTAGCTCAATTGTGCCTCTGATAATGGGATCTCTTCAAGTTCCACTCCAGTAGAACAGCTTCCAGCAGCTCTCAGCCCGACTCCCTTACACGTTATTCTACTTTTATCTCTCCAAAATGATCCGCAAGCCCTCCAGGAAAACTGAGCGAAACCCACTGTCCTGAGTTAGACCCTGGAGGAGTGGATACAAAGAGTTGAATCATGATGGGGCAGCTGTGATACTGTATGTATAGTTATGTAATTTGAGGTCCTCATAGGAGCTGATATCAGTGTTTGAGCCAGGATAGTCTGGGAGGGGCCAGTTAGTACTTTCCTGAAGGGTCACTGCTCCGTTAAAGGGGGACAATAAACAATACAGGTAAAACTGTACTCTTGGTGAGTGCCAAAATTAATATCAAAATAATACAAGAATTGATATTAGATAAATTATATCAGAAATTTTGTTTTTAAATACAATACTGAAATCACATTTGTAAAGACATTATAAAAAAGGGGGAGAAAGTTGTTGGTAGTCACACTTACTTTCAGTTGAATACCTCAAAAACTGTATCCTTGATAGATTCCTTTTCAATGTGTAAGGGAAGTCTAAAGTGTCAGGTAGGAATGGAGTGATCTTACTCTCCTTAAGCATATTCTGTTCAAAAGATGTGGACTGTCAAATAAAACATCTGTAAACTTGTGACTACCAGCCCCACGATGTGGATGGTAGTCACACACTGTTGGATTGGTTGTCCTTATGTTAATATCATCGGAAGAACTAAAAAACAGAGGTAATCCAAAAAAAAAAATTTAAAAATTGTATTTTATTGAAATGAAAAATAGGAAAAATCAAGTGATCTAATTAACTACAGCTCTCCCTTCATACTTGTTAATGGTAATAATTGTTTTATTATAAACCCATTGTGTAAAAGCTTGGGAAACACAGAAGAGCTAGATATTTACATTTTCACATGAAAAAAACTACTCACACCTCAGTGTCAAACATCTTACTCCTGAAACGACCTTGCAGGTGACCTCTGACCCCAATTTGGAAAGTTTCAGTACCAACATCTCTAGGGAGCGACATCTAATGAATGTGACAACCAACCCTGTTCTCCCCTAAAGATGAGAAATAAGGAAAGGAAGTATTCCCCGTTCATCAGGAGTTTATTGTGCCACTGACAAATGTTTTATCAACCATTGTTTTTCATTACTTTAATCATTCCATTCAAAAGTGGTGACGGCTCCCATTCTCCTCTTTGGCTGCTGAGCTCACGTTACCGAACAGGACTTGCTACTGCTCATCACTGAGGGTCCAGAGGTCCCAAATAACTTATTAAATATTATTGTGATGTACTTAAAGTACAATTGAGGTGTTCTGACTGTTGTTCACTATCTAACTAATCGCTAGTTGGCTGTTGGTCAGTGCTCAAGTGCTATCTAGCTACAACATACAGGCTTAGGAAAATGATGTGCACATGCAACCAATGCCAGCTTAAAACAAGCAACTTTTTAAATATTAAAATAATACACAGTGGCATTTCAGTTACCTAAAAAAAAAGATAACAACCAACAGTTTTGTTTCGTGGTTTGGCTTACTCAGTTATTTGTTTCAATCCATCCATTCTCAGTGATGAGAGAGAAGCAAAATCAGGGTGTCAAAACTATGTCATGATTCACTGACAGTGACAAAGAAAAAATAATATTGCTGGTTCAGTCCAAGGTCACTTTTAATTTATGAGCTGTACAATCCTTCCAACTGTTTGCTTGTTAGCTGTCACTCTTTCACCTTTGTGACCATTCGTATTTTCCACAGGTTATTTTAAGATGTTTTTTAGATAAAGCACTGTTGCTTTCGCCTCCCTCTGGTTTAACAGAAGCACAAAGACATCTGATAGCAAATTCATAGTAATTAGCACAAGAAATTGTTTTCAACCATTCTGTACTGTTGTGCTGGTGCTAAATCTATTCAACATCACAGTTCTCAGTCATGATCAACAGAAAGATCATGTGATGGTACACATTTTCACGAATGAAACAGGTGTGAAATACATTTTTTTTCCATATGCACCTTATGAATAATCAAAACATCCAGGAGGGAAAAATCCACTCCAACTCTTCCTCTCCAATTAGCATTATCAAGTAATGAGGAGTGAAATCACACATCACAGCCCAGTTTATTGTGAGGCTCTAACCTGGGGACATTTCCAGAGTGCTCCTTTGCTTCTCTTCTTCTTCTCTTACTCTCTCTGTCAGCCTCCCTCTCTCTCTCTCTTCTATATATATATGTGTGTGTGTGTGTGTGTGTGTGTGTGTGTGTGTATAAATATATAAAACGCATTATTTACCAAACAGCACATAGAGACATCCAGCATGATGTGTTTATTCACTCAAAATGATTTCCCTGGACACCGCAGAGCTAGCATGCTAAGTTAATTGAATCTGGGCTTAATCCGTGCCTTTCCCCCGTTCAGTTTCCCCCCATTCCCACAGTCTCTAGACAGTGCCGTGCTGAGGCCCGATGGGGGGGGCGGTAAGTTTAAGTGGTGTTAAATATTTACAGAGGAGAAGGTATTAATTCATATTTTACTGAAAAAGTCTCTTATTCCTCAGTAATCCCAGTCAGGGCTCCTGTGGGGGTGAGAAAAGCGCAGAAAAACGAAGGAGAAGCTGTGGATGAGCATGCAGGATTCATGTTTTTGGTTTGTTTGAGAGTGCGGACAAAACTTGCACTGAGTATGAATTGCAGGGGATGTGAGACTATGTGTCTGCATGTGGCATCACAGGATTTTATTTTATTTTGTGCTTCTCACTGCACCTAATGTGAAGGTGTTCAGACTTCACTCTGACGATAACCAGGGGACCATCTTCACCTGCAATTTATAAAACCAGTCATGGCTTGGATCTGCTGAGATATCACGGCTCTCAGATATGGAGAGCCAACCAGCATATTATAGAGAGAATTTCATTCATAAGTCTAATTCATCTTTGTTATATTGTTAATAAATTATGTGTGCTCTACCCAGTCTTTTTTTGCCATTCAAGCAGCATGGCAAGGTCTAAGGACAGAGGGTGTTGTATGCTTTACAGATCGTAAAGCCCCTTGAGGCAAATTTGTGATACTGGGCTGTATAAATAAAAACTGACTATGGCAGTATTGATCAGTCCACCACTTTGGTCAAGAATGAAATATCTCTACTATTGGATGGATACCAATTTGGTGCACATATCCATGGAGCCAGGACGGTGTAACCTACTGACTTTGGTATTATGGTTCCAAAAATAAACAACGTTCCCATCAGTCTCAGTTGTCCTTTTTTTGTGCATGTAGGCAAATGTTAACATGCTCATACACTTCTGAAATTGAAATACTAAATTATTAAGAAATAACGTACGAACAATAAAACAATGTCTTCAGTCTGGCATCACTCTCTGCCCAATCATTACATTTATCTCACCATGACTGCTAGATCCAAAACTAATTCTGGACCTCAACCTTTATCTATCGAACAGTTTGGTTTGGTGTTCTTATTTATATGATCATTGTCATCTGATTGCTGCTGCATTACTCTGCTCATTTTGTGTTTCCTTAATTTTTGTTTTTAATAATGTATCTTATTTCTACTGTCTTTTTATACAGCATTGTATAAAACCATCAAAACCACTAAGTGTCATTTTAGTGTGTGCACTTATGAAACTGCATTAGTTATTAGTGCAGTATGTCCTCATACATGTATGGAAGCATACATATTTGCACGCTTGCCAACTTTTCACAAGAATGTCACAGCTGCTGCTGATGACTCAAGGTGATATCATAACGAATGTCACATTTTATGGCACAGACAAACATTCCCTGTCTGCTTCTGAAAAAATAAATAATTCAGTGTCTCCGCCTAACACTTGAAATATACTCCTGCCAGTGACTGCACTGCTTCACAGACATACTCTGCTCTGTGCCGACCACTCACTCGTGTCTGTCATCGTGGAGGTACACAAGTCACTGGCATGTGCTGAAAAAGTGGCACCCTTACTTGGCTTGAGCTCATACATGGCTCTTGGCAGGTGGCATCAAGTAAGCACCGTGCAGATTGTCTTGGTGTCTGTAGGTCACAGATCTGAAAGAGACGCCTGGTGACAGCCGGGCGCCATGAGACGGATCGAAAGGGACAGTTTGTGTTCAACCAGCAACATAGGCCGGCTGGTTGACTTTTAAGAGCAAAATGGTTGAAAGTGAGTCATTGAGCTGATGCCTGATTAATGTTATTACTCAGTATGAGGATGAATTACTGTAATCTAGGAGAAAAATATAAAATTACTGGTATAGTCCTGTAGATGGGGATTCAGTTGATTTAGTATTGACTTGAGTTAGGCACATTATAAAAAGAAAGATCAAAACCAGTACAGCGGAAACTTACATATCCCGACTTTATTCACAGGTTGCATACATCTACAAGTTCGAGGTAGTTCAACCAAAGACCAACTAGACTGCATTTCATTTCAATAGTTTTTAGAGGCCTGGAAAGAAAATCAAGTATTTCACGAGGCAAAAAGAAAAGATTAGACAAAAGTCATAAAAAATATCACATTTGTTTTATATCCCCCTTCCCCACCATGTTGGAAAGTTATTGCATAAACTTCACCAAAATGTGTGCAAGGAGGGTTTTTTTTTTACATTTAAAACATGTACACCCCCCCCCCCCCCCCACAAACACACACACACACACACACACACACACACACACACACACATACACACACACACATAGCAACTGCAAAATCTTCAAAGTGGATAAGACACTGTGCTGTTGATGCCGTAGGGTAAAGGGAGTAGGTGTGGAGTATGTGTGTGTGCTCCTCGTTCACGGGGCCCAGGTGCCCGGTGCGGGACCTATCCGCTTCGGCGCACAGAGTCGTCTCTTCAATAATTCAACGCACAACATGACACACAGATTTAACTTTTCCATTGAAAATGAGCACAGTTATGATAGTTGCCTTTTCTTGTCTGCTTTGTAGCCGCCCACCTTCTGCCTCTCCTGCCTCCCCTCTCCCTTCTCTGCTCAATAATAGATAAAAAGGCGACTGTGATTAGGTTAGATCTCTGGCCTGAGCTGCGTTGTCTGCGCAGGGTGTATTTGTCACATTTAGCAAGCAGAATTTGTTGCCTTATCCTGTGAAATAAAAGATGGTGGGCACTGATTCTTCATTTTAAATTAAAGAAATCTGTCTTGACTGTAATCTCACAGACTGCGTTAGTAACACTGGAATGTGATTAAAATATGCAAAGCTTGTGAGAGTATGGAATCCATTTTCACGCTCTGTGTACACTTTTTCGTGTGTGTGTGTGTGTCAGTATGCACATTGGAGTTGATGTTTTGATTATGATTTGTGTGTGTGTGTGTGTGTGTGTGTGTGTGTGTGTTTGTTGGGGCATGTTTGTGTGTCTGTTGTGCGTGATGGTCCCCTGATTGAACAGCTGTCACTGCTGGCTGAGTGTGTGTACCAACCAGATGGGGAACACAGGGGTCAATGGCACTGACACATTGCCACCAGATGAGCTTGTTGTCAGATCCATAGCACATAAACAGACACACATACGCACACATACTGTACCGTTGACACCCCCCAGTGGTATGTAAACAGATGGAGCTGAAGCGCATAACATTTAGAAGGAGTAAGTAAGTTGTTGAAGTGTAATAAAACGCCCTTTTTGCTCTGCGACATCAGTTAAAGATATAACGAATAATAATGCATCAAACTGAAAGAAATATTAATTTTCTCATAGTGGCAAACACAGAGCTTCAAATTAATTTCTAAAAATGGATCTCATATCTGATCTGCAATCGAATCAGTGGTAATGAGGAACGACTGCTGTGATAGAGGTAATAAAATTTTCATTTATATTTTAAATTAAGTGAATGAGTTGAAATGAACCTTTCGCATTCACATATATGCGTATTATGGTCCAACATATAAACGTATACATATAACTAATTTAAATAAGAAAGTTTTTTATTATCTTATCACTAAACATTATTCATTTATTTTAAAATAAAAGTATAATATAAATGAACTAAATCTCTTTAAGTAAGGAAAAACGACTCCAAATACTGCTGCACCTAATTTGATGCGGTGTATATATGTATTTTATATGAGCCTTTATATATCTAGAAAGCTCAGCCAATGAACTTGAACTAAATTGGTTACACATATCCTCATATATCATTGCTTCTGTTCATTTAAGTAGAGACAGATGTGTTTGAATGGCCTTCTGTACATATGCCTGTTAGTCAGTGCTGTGTTTGAGTGTGTGTGAGAGTGTGTTACTGTCAGACGGTGCTTCGCAGTCTGCTTCCTACATATGTCCCCTGTCTGTCCTGTCAGATTCTGCTGACATGTTTAAAATGTGTGCACACTTATGTGTATGTATGCATGAATGTGAATGCCTGTTCAGGAGGATGTGCATATGCATATAAAGTGTGTTTATTTTTTGTTTGTGTACATTATTTGGGTGTCTTTTTTGTTTGAGTTGCTGTACGCAATTTTGGACACATCTATGCATACAAGTGTATTAGGGTGTTCTGTTTGTATATGTGCATTCACTATCCTATGGGGGATTAAACATGGGAGGGCTCTTGCTGTATCAGCCTGCACAAGTTAAGTGCTAAAACCAATACATGTCCATGGTCCTGAATTAGATATCACCATCTTAAACCATAGACTGTATAAAAGAAGTGGACGTAGCCTTTATGATGTCACCCATTGGTTTGTGAACAGCCGTTTTGAAGCTGCGAGTTCGGCGATTTCACCGTCGCCATTTTTGTTTTTTTGGAGCCAGAAGTGACGTTATTTGGATGAGAGGTTATCACTGCCTCTATTCTGATTGGCGCCCGCCGTGGTGATGGCTTGTCAACCCCGCTCTAAGGCATATGCTGTTGTATAGTGTATTTTCATCTAAATCTGACCTTAATTTACAAAATGAACATCCTGCAGTACTGAAGAAGACTTGAAACTAGGGATTGCCATAAACTCATTAGGAAAATGTTTACTGAGGTAATAAATCAAGTGAGAAGTAGGGTCAATTTCTCATTGACTTCTATACAATCTGACTTTTTTTTTTGCAGCGAGGGTAGTCGCCCCCTGGTGATCATTAGAGGGAATTCACATTTAAGGCACTTCCACCGTGGCTTCAGTTTTCAGACCTGGAGGTTGCCACTTGTGTTAGACACATTGTTTTGTAACTGTCTATGGTTCTGAATTCAAAATCATCAAATTAAACACACTGTTGTGGATCTATTGAATGTCTAATGTTAACATATTAACATTCGATATTACAGTGAAACTGTCCATGGTTCTGAATTTGAGAATCAACACATTACACACAATGTTATGGAACTGCTCATAGTTCTGAAATGGAAACCAACAGGTTAGACTCATGTTCTGAATTCAAAACCACCTTGTTATACTCTTTTGATTATAGTGCAACTGCATCGTTTGTATTCCAAGTGAAATAAATCCAGATGTTGTTCTTATATTTATAATGAACACTAGCCAAGGTACACCATGAAGGTATATTTCATCTTAAGAAAGATACTCAAACTCAAATATTAAAAAAAAAACCTGGGCAAACTTCAGGTATAACATCTTTAATTTATCCCCATTTCTGACTCTTCATCTCCTCAGTGAGTACCATTAATGCAAGTCACAGGTAAAAAATAAGCACAGGCAGCAACAAGTTATCTTTTAAGTAATATCAGGTGTTTCCGCAAAAAGACCTCACACTGTCCCATGAGTACAGGTTATCCATAGTCAAAGGCATTACCGCTTTCTGCACAGGAATAGAAATTACATTGTTAAGATTGAAGTTGTACCCGTTTTTCCCTTGAGGTTACGCAAAGCAACCCCGTTATATTCACATCACACGCTTAAGCTGGGAGCCGTGAATGCATAATGTATAATTGAAAGACGCAGATTTGGAAAACAGTGAGGATGTGCATTTTGTAAGACACTGTGTTGGATGTGTTGAAAAGAAAACATTGTAAAGACTGATTACCGGATTAGATAGCTCATTAATATGGGGATGTTTGTGTGTGCTTTTTAAGTCAAGTCAGTCAGCCTTTATATGATTTTACAGTTGCATTGCACCACGCTGAGTTAATCTTATAAGAATACGAAGCTGTGTTTGTCTCCTCAGATAGTCTCTATCTCAGTGTCTCCAGAAAACGACAGATGAAATATACATATACAATGTTTTCATGGTGCTGTGGGGAGACAGCTGAGAGGAGAGGCCTCTGAGGGACCAAGGCAGCCAGTGCACGTTCAAATCCCTCTTCATTGACTGAAAAAGAATCCAGCTCTGGCCTCCAGTCATACAGCACACACACATGGTCTCTCATACACACACACACTCTCTCATTCACACATACACTATTTTCCCAGCTGCTCCCTTGCACTCTGTGATTTTCTGCTGGTGTCACTGTGACCAGCTTGATACTGGCAGTATCAGGAAATGAGTCTCTTCTGGAGTGAAACACACACACACACACACACGCACACATATACAAGCGCACATGTAGACACACCTCTGCACACTTCCACACATACTAGCCTGCAGACATAATGAAGGGTTCAGGCATGCTTTTGCCAAAGCCTTGGCCCAAAGTTGCCCCTTTGGCATGGCATGAATAATGGATAAATTCACACTGGGTGCCATCAAATAATAACAGAGTACTCAGACGTACCCAAGCACACAACCACCCACCCACCCTCGCTCACACATACACATAAGAGCCCCCAGCCGTGAACTCCCGCCATGTGGAGGGGGGAACCATGAGTGCAGAATGCCAGAGTTGAATAATTCTGTTTCTGTAGCATTATTTAATCGCAAAGTGGGTGGGTGGGGCGATGCAGGGAACCATAAGAAAGCCTGTCAACAATAACAACTCTTTCCAAATGTGAACTGTACTCACAGACTGGTAAGAACTCTGAGTCAATAAAGATGGACAGGCCAAACTATTTCACTCCAAACTTTCTTGCACAATCACTCAAACTGAGGAAAAAATAAAGACAAAGTCAGGCGTTGTATTAACTTAGCTTTGACATGTACTGTGTGCCACCACACAGTTGCCACCAGTCCCATCGGGTCCACTGCTACTGGCAAATGTGCAAATACCATGCGTATGCTGTTTGATTATGCATAATGCAAATTCCCCAGTCTGTGCAATTTGCTCACTGAAGGCAAGAGTCAATGGTTTTGGTTAGTCTCACAAGAGTTGCTAACTCATTCCCTGTTTTCATTGATGCTAAAGAAGTGTTGAGTTCATATTTGCCACAAAAGTTACTTAAATAGTTAATCAGTTATCAAAACCATCAATTAATCATTTGAACAGCAGTGTTTTAACTCTTTTCATTTTCCCTACTTTCAAAATAAGGAATCAACATTCTGACTTCAAGTCAAATGTAGTATTTATCATACCATGCAAGACTTTACTGCTCCCAGAGGAAAACTAACATGTTACAGCAGCGCAAAAACAGTTGAAAGTGGTAGGAAACAGAGAGAACAATTAAAAATTAATGAATGCAGAAAATAATAAATGAAGAAGATGACATCAACAGTAATATACATTATCACAATACTGTGGAAATAAAAACTGCATGTGCAGAAGTAATGAGTCTATTAGTGCAACTCTGCACCCCTTACTGAGGTAGAATTGTGACTTTCTGAGAGTTATGGTAAGGTTGGGATATCTATAGTGTTTACGTACACATAATATAATGTTTTACGTAATATATGATTATAGTTATATGGGTTTAATAGTAAATACTAATTATACAGTAGTCTTACATGTATTATATTATATATGTACTATACTATACATTATATATTGTATATACAGTATACTGACATATGCAATTCTTCTATAATTCTTCTATCATCTTTATCATTCCTATGATTAATTCTGGATCTATAATACTATAAATGCACATAATGTGACCACCAATCACCATAAGTGTTGCCAGATCAACCAACAGTTACACATACTATAGCAACTTGGGCTATATTTAAACAAATACCTGGCAGTCTTCTCATTTTTACCTGTTGTGTTTCAGAAAACCAGTTTTCTGGACTAGAAGATTGTGTTCCATTCTGGGAAATATTAAGTGGATAGTATTGAGTACCACAAGAGGCTCTGAATGTTTGTGTTGCTGCTCCACAAAAACAGTTTAAAGCATGAGATTAAAAAAGTTGAAGTTGGAGTGAAATAAAAACATGAAAAAAGTACAGAAGGGGGATGGTAGGATGGAAGCCTAAAGGAAAGAAATGAACAGGGGGAAGAAGGAACAGTACAAATGAACAAACAAGCCGGTCGTTTGGGTTATCAGTCAGAAGGGCTTATCCACGGATGGATGGGCAGATGAAGTGATGGAAAGCAGCCTGGTACCAGCAGCCAGAGAACCAGCCGTGGAGCCAGGGGTGGGAGCGAGCCAAGCCCAGGAGCGGCGGCCCAGCCTCGGGTCAGTCTGCTCCAAACTCCCCCACTGATCTCCACCCAATTAGCATGGAGTTCCATCTGCTGCCTGGAGTGACACACAGACACGCACACACAAACACACACTGACATCAACACAAAAACACACATGCGCTCTCTCTCACACACGCGCACACGCACACCGCTTCCATTACCCATAACAATTGCTCAGTGACAAGATAAGTGATAGCCTCGTCCAGCCTCCTGCCAATTATAGCCTAATGTGAAAGAGACTGATTCACTATCGCTCTCACACTGTTTGGAGGGTGCAGCATTGTGTGTGTGTTCATGCCCGTGTGTGACTTGTAGAGAGCTTTCTCTATTTGCAATGGTGCTCTGTTGCAAACATCTGTGGCTAGGCCCAGACAGAAGGCTGCTCCTTTCTATGTTGGCTGCAGGCTAGCTGTCTCTCTCTTCCTCTCTCTCTCTCTCCAAGCCCCCCAATCTCTCCAGCAATCAATATTTAACAATTTACCCCTTACTGAGAGACAGAGATGGAACGTTTCGGGAGGGAGAAAAGAAAAGGAAGTCAAGAAAGTTTGAGGGAGGAGGGAACAACACTTATATGTGTTACTCTTTCCTTCACCTGCAGATGGTAATTTATGATATGGAACTTTGACATCAACACAGTCGCAGACAAAAGCGACCAGCAGGTATTCATCCTTAATTAGAGTTTCTGCCATGACACCCTCAGCCCGCTTTAAAAAATGGGTGACAAATTGGCAAAAAACAAGACTTCCTCACAGAGCTGTTTGCTAAACAACTCTATAATTGAGCTGAATCAATTCACACTGTGTGACCAACATGGCCAGTGACCACCGCTCACCATCTCTAATTACTGACATGATTTACTTTTCCCTAACACAGATTTTAGTCCTCTTTTGAAGTCTTCTTCAATCCCATATGGCACAATATGCAGTTTTTAAAATAATTTACTAAATTCTGTTTTTACTGTAATCGGATCAAGTTGTAATATCCAGTCTTAAGCTGTCTCCAGCTGTGTTTAACATAATGTTTTTGTTTCATATTGAATGTGGTTTATTCATGTATTAATGTGCATGGCTTGTAAAGGGCTCATTAGAGCTTGTTTCTGTTCATGTCATGGGTGTAAAACTGACCAGAAACTGGGCATGGTCAACACGGTGATCACCATCACTGTATTAAGCAAAAGCAAATAAGCTTTGTTGTGTAGCATCTGAAATTGGAGGAAAAACAAAGGGAGTAGAAAACCGAAACACAAGCAGATGAAGAATAAATCCTGGTAATTTGGATGCGATGCAAAATTTTATTGGAGTTCCCCTGTGAATGAGATGTGACGAGCAGAGCAGTTGTTTGTTCTGCTTCTAATCCCAGTCTGTGCAGCTCTCTGTCATTTCACTTCAAGGAATAGTTCAACATCATGGAAAATACAAGTATTCGCTCTCTTGCCGAGAGTTGGATGAGAAGATCGATAACACTGTCATATCTGCCCTATCAAAATATAGCCAGATCCAGCAGCTGGTTAGCTTAACTTAGCAAAGAGAACATAAAGAAGATCCCAAGGTAAAAAATATCCCCTAACCAGCACCTCTAAAGCTCACTAATTAACACAATATATCTTGTTTGTGTTATCTATACAAAGACCAAAGTGTAAAAATTACAATTTGCTGTTTTACAGGGGGTTATGTGCAGGGCTATTTCTTTTCTCCAGTGAGTTACTAGTGTTTCCCAATTGTCAAACTATTCCTTCAACAGGTCAGTTCAGCCAAATTATTTTGTTTGATGGGTTCAGGTTTTGGGACATCCATCCATCACATTTCTGCTTCCTTCCCATTACAATGGAGGTTAATTAAATTTTGTCTGTGCTTGTCAAAGCATTGAAAAATTAAATATATAAAAAAACAACAAAAACATGTCTAAAGGCAGCGTCCCCAGTACTCTGGGTAACCCACAGACCTCACTGTGAGCAGTTTTCATTGGAACTACTTTCTCCAAAAGATATTTTCCCTATAAAAAATAGTGTGTTCCACAGCAGGGACACTGGGCCACTTTCTGTAAAGCGATTGAGAGAAATTTTAAAATGTAATTTTTTAGTTCTGCAAGCATCACAAACAAAAATCCATTCACATCAGTTGTGTTGGTGTGGATGAAGAAATCTCAGAGGCAGATACCATAAAACTTCAGCTTGTGAAACCAAAACTATCTCGATACATGACTAAACCTTCTGTAGCCCATCTTTCTTACATCCCAGTATATTGTCCTATCTGGAAGTAAATAATCCACATCACTTTTATTTGCAGAAGACCCAATAATATCAAATGTCTGAGCAAGTAACAGAATAACATGGTGCAGGAGGCAATTAAAAGAATATTCAGTATTTTTCGCTCTAAATTAAAATAATAAATAAGCACTTGAAATGCTTCCAGATTTATCACTGGCTGCTAAACAAGCAATGCAATAGAATCTTACACAACTAATCTATAGCTTTTGCAAAGAAATACAAGAAAATATATCTTTCTTTTATGAGTTTGGCAGAAGCTCACAGCAGTAACTCAACTAACTGGAATGTAAACAAGGAGGAGTACATACTGGCTTTGAACCAGAAATGGCTGTATATCACTACAAAACCCACTCCCGGTTTTCTCCTCATTTTATTGTGTTAGTAAGTGTGCTCCCTCTCATCTTTATTTATCTTTTTGAATGTAGCAAAATGTAGTATGCCTTCCATTTATTATATTCATGTGAATAATAATTATAATATAATTGGCGTGAAGATGTCATGATTGGCTTTTTCTGTGTATATTCTGGGGTCCATACGGCCTCCTTGGTCATTAAACTAAAGTAAACTGAAGTACACGCTTATGCTATACAACAGCATCAAATTGTATTTCTAAATCTTAATTAGCAAACTTCAGAGCCATTTTAAAACACCATGACGCTTCCCTGTCATAAATCAGATATGACCTCGTGCAGCACACTCACAATATGTACCTGCGGGGGTTAGAAGTTAATGTCGCACCTTGTTTCATTAAGGTCAACTGCTGACATTTTTAATTCGGGTTAGTAAAGCTGAGCTCATGACAGAATCATGACATGTTGAGGCAACACAGGAGTTGACGCTAACCGTCTTAATAATTCATGCAGGTTGAGGATTAATTGAGAATGCCTGCTCTCAGCAGTACTGAGGGAATGTGAAGGGTGGATGGATAGAGGGATGGAAGACATGAGGACAGTGCATGTGTGTTTTTGGCCTCCGTCATGCTATCACAGCTCTATTAAAAAAAAAATAGCATGCTTGTCTGTGGAAAATTGCAATTTTGTTTCCATTTCCAGCGGGAAAATGCAGCATTGTTTCTATCAATACTATGCATGTTTCAATGGAATCTGCGCAAGGGATTTTAAGAAGCAAGTTCATTGCCCAACAGCTGTAAAGTGGTAAAGGCCTCTGTCTCTGGAGCCTCTTGTGTGCCTCTGCTGGCTTCATTTCAAATCCTGCTACAGCTGTATTTCCTTTGCCTTTCTCTGCTTTCCAACTTTTAAATTAATGAAATGCTGAAATGTTTCCCTTTATATGAATCCAAATCCCTTCCAACATTCAGCGCTGGGCAAAATACTACAACACATCATCTGCACTAATTCATTTTTGAGTGTGATACAAATCTGTTCTGTTGTACGTAGTGCTTCCAGCCTCTCACCCAAACTGCAGCTCTTCCTATCTAGTTGCTTTCCCCCGCCCACTCATGACTGCTGAACATTACTGAGATAAATACACACTGCCAGTGGTTGCAAAAGCAATATGACCCTAATTCAGTGTTGCAAACTCACTCCGTGCTGCATACATTTCTGTGTACATCAGTGTGTGTTACTAGTGTAGCTTATTTTAGCATTTCCCTCCCCCAGGGCGTCCCGTACAAATACAGACGGGCTACAGTTTGTGGGATCATTCGGAGCCCGTATTCTGGAAACTCAATTTGACTCGACTCACATGGGCAAACTGCACAACAAAGATATCGGCCATTCGGGAGCTTCCTGAACCTGGAGCTTTGTTGTGAACAACTCAGGATACTCATTGCTCACCGCAGACAATTTGCTCAGTACTAAACTGAGCTTTGTGTCACACAGTTAGCTGGTATTATACCAATTTTAATGCCAATAATTTTGTCTAGCTCTTGTTACCGTCGTTGTCTTACTGTAGAACTATATGGAAGGCTTTCTATTGATGTTGTCTCTGTGCATTCTAGTGAAGAGACTGGTCTGGGACAGGCTTGCTTGACACTGGGAGGTGGTTGGGACTCGGCTGGTCTCTACCATTAGGAGAAGAAATGTCCCGTTCCGTAACTTCAAAGCTGTTTAATTCACTTGGGTGTACTTATCGGGCTTGTGTCACGGTCACTAGTCACTTGTTATTGATTCGTTGCCAAGCTTCAAGAGGGGCGGGTCTTGCCTAATATGAGCCGGTCCGAGGGCAGACAGCAGAGGCCTGCATCCTTTCTTGTTGTTGGCAACTGTCAAGATGAGTGGTATTTAAATCCCCCAGTCCTAACAACAGAACATTTTAACCGGTACTACTTGTGCTGTGACACATGCTAATGTGAGCCACAGGTAAGCTTATTCAGAAATAACTTTGGTTTTGTGCAGAGTTTGGTGAACCCTAAAGCTTCAGTGGAAGTACGGTACCTGCTGGTTACTCCCAGGTCAGTTTGTGACAAAGGGTGACACACACTATGGAATTCTTTGCCTACTGAACTCAGACACACCGAGACTCACGCTTCTTTCAAATCTCTTCTTAAAGCGTTTCTCTCAGTGAAAGCTTTTGGAAATGTTTGATACATGTTTTTTTATTTATACAGTTTGTACTCCTATTTATTTGATCCCATTAATTTTATTGTTTTTTCTTCCTCTGTGCTCATTTCCTTTGTCCCTTGTCCGGTTTTCTTTTCTTTTGTAAGGCACTTTGTAACATTGTTAAGGAAAGTGTTTTATTGTAATACATACAATAATACGCTTTATTTATAGCTGTATAAATAAAGCGTATTATTGTATGTATTATTCTGTAGCTCAGTGTGCAGTCACTGGGGCTAGGCTAGCTGCTAATGGTGAGTAAATACCTCCACCCTGTAGGCTGTCTGCTTGTTAAACCCCAGTGTGTTAAATAAAGACGATGTGTCGTGTGGCTGTGGCAGTTTTGAAAGTGAAGTAATTACTCTTTCAATGGGTCATTAGTAATTAATTACATTTTCCAAGTAACAAGCCCAACACTGCTTGTGAAATTGGAAAGTTTGTTTCGTTCCAAACAGAGGAAGTAACAAGTTTTCGACCTGCTAAGCACCACAGCTGATCCTGAATCAGAAACGTGTGAATTGGTGGTTTCAGGCACCATGACCTGTTCAATCTTGGTGGATTCTAGCTCAGTAGCTATTGTCTAAGCACCCATGTAGCAGCTCTGCCTAACCCCTATCTGTCCTTGCCCAAAGCAGTACTTGAGAGTTATACGGATCAGGACTGACACCAAAAAAACCAGGAGCACCCCTGCACCAGCCTTCACTTAATGAAGAGACGTAGAGGCACTTCTGACCCTCTCTGACTCTAAAAAAATGTCTCGAATGCTAAGCATGAAACGACATATCACACCACAGCTGCATGTGATGCATCAAGCACAGTCGACCGTGGTATCTTTACATACCTGACCGATAAGTGGTGGGTTTCTATTTATATGATTACTACCCAAGGCACAGCAAACATGAAAATGTCAGAATCTCTGCTAATTGTGTCAACATCATAATTATAATATTAACTTATAAACATGGACGGATTCGGTTTTGCAAGGAAACAGCAGAGACCTTCAGACACCTTCTGTGCTGGAAATATCCCTTGTGACCAATTAGCAAACTTAGCAAACTTTGCAAGTAGCCTTGGTAGAAAAATGTGAACCTGCCTCCCTAAAGCAGTGCTGTCCTTTCATTCATAATTTCTGTAATTAATCAAAGGGTAAACAGTAAACCAGTGAGGAATTAAGGACTTTGGGAAATAAGAGTCATGTTGTGGGGCTGCATATTTATTTGCATTTTAGTTTTATTCAATAAGAAAATATATAATCTTCAGTGTTTCATACCTACTTATAAAATGAAGCCATAATACTTGCAAATATGTTGCTATTAACCTTAAAAGTATTAAAATTTAGCAGGTTAAAGTGATGTAATTTGGGGGTTGCAACATCTAATGTGTTATGATTATGCACTCCAAATAATTTACACATCGGTTGTGTTTAAATCTTCCATTCCAACAGTTTGTTTTTAACTTAAGCCAGCCTCGCAGACTTAAATATGATATTCTTTTGCATGGTATTTATTATAGGATATTAAGATCATTCACTGATCCACTTGTAGCAATCCGAAAGCCGACCCCTGTCTTGCAGCTTTCTAATTAGCAGCGGTCACTTTCAAAATTGACAGAAGGCGGCTGGAAAAGTGGAACCTGTGGGAGGATTTGTTGGCTTACTTTTTACCACTGACAACATCTGTTTACACAGCAAGGGTCTAGTAAACATGCTTTGCACATGCGAGCTGGAAGGCTAAGATGTTGCATCAGCGACCCCAACAAAGTTGTGTTTGGGCAGGTTACTTTGTGGCATTATATTTATGTGTGTTCATTTCTACAGTTTAACACGACGGAGCACTGAGACGCGCTGCGGAAAAGCTGAGTCACACAAGTGCTTTTCACTCTAAAGCTTTGTGATGGATCCCCTCTTACTGGCCATGAATTCAGATTACCTGGCACATCTACAGTCAACACATCGCTTTCACTTATGGCTCTACCGATACACTTGACAATGGACTGTTAGTGTAAGTCTTGAAGCTCAGAGAGACCATTAAATTAGACAAACAGGGTGCTCTTTGAGTTTATTAAGGAAAAATCGTTGCTTACTCATTTTCATACTTATTTTTGTATGGAAAATGAAATTAGGGACATCTTTTTTGCAAAAAATAAATCAATTGTTCCCATAACAATTATTATAAGAGGGAGAAAAACAAGAAAGAATGCTAGTCGTTTTCATGAGCCCATCGAAGACAGAAATAAAACACCCATAAAGCAGTTAAACTGTGGCAATAAGATACAGCAGCACTGCTAGAGATTTTGGTGTAGTAATTTTCCTGTGTAACAGTGCATTACAGAGGATGATGAATGAATGTCACACACCACAGAGCCCTGTTTGGCGACTAGATCTGTATTCATACTGACGAAGGGCACAGGTTCACCTACGCAGTATAGTGGCTAGCCTGAACCCGGCCTGGTTTACAGTGTTTGCAGTGTCTTGTGTCGCACATAAGTTGTGTATGCATTTATCTTTCAACTTTGAAAGATAAATGTTTCGAAATGTTCACAGTCAAAGGGTGTCAGTGGGCGTGGCTTTCCTCCCACGGAAAGGTTTAGGGGTCAGGACATATTTCTTCTTCTTTTCATTCTATTCTGGTGACTTTTATCTATAAAATAATGAATGAATGAATGAATATATGAATATAGAACAACGAGTATAAAGCCACTGTAGCAACTCTGTGAGGCCGTACTTTGTTGTTGAGCAGGTGTAATGTTAATCACGGTCACCATCTTCGTTTAGATGTTAGTATCCTGAGAGGGAAAGAACGTGTGTCACAGATTTCAATTAGGCTAATATAGAGAAACTCTTAATCACATGATGGTGCTAGAGGTAAAATCATGTGATCAACCATATCATTAGGATACATCATCTGAGAACCATGAATATCTCTATAAACTTTTTTTGCCAATCCATTGAGTAAATGTTGAGCTATATAAGTGGATAGGTGAAATAGTACTTCGTTTTTTCCTGATAATGGCTCTAGATCAGGGGTCTCAAACTCAATTTACCTGGGGGCCGCTGGAGGCAGAGTCTGGGTGAGGCTGGGCCGCATCATGTTTTCCACAAGAAAAGCTTTGTTTAAAAAATTCCAATCTTCTCAAATCTCTTTATTTTTATTTTTTAACACAAAATAAGTTGAAAAAATAAATAAACAAATTAAGAATCAATGAAAAAATAAATAAACAAATTAAGAATCAATCAGAAAATAAATCAATCACTAATAAATAAATAAAATAATAATAGTAATCATGAAAATAATAATAATAATTAGATTTCTCTAGTTAGCGACTATATGTGGTTTCTTCAGTCTTCTATATCTGCTGTATTCAGATTCAAAGTTTATTTCAACAACCACTACTACAGTAATCAAATAGGGTGTTGATTTTTTACAAATGCGACAGAAAAGGAAAGATTTTTTAAAAATTAGCATAGTATGAGAGGCAGGCAGGAGAAGGGGCACAGGGAGAGGGAGATGAGAGTGTGTCTGTTGTGTGTGTATGTGTGTGTGTGCTGGTGTATCTTTGTCAAGTCAGTGCAGTGGAGCTGTAGTGGAAATCAGACTTGGCAGTTGGGCATATAAAAGTAAAAGATTGTGGAAGGCCTCTAATCCCAGAGAGGAAACCAAACTCTTCAATACTTAATACAATTTAAAAACACGGTTACCAGCCTTCACTTCGATTCCATCAGATGAAGTCGCTGAGCCTGTGTGTGGCTGTGTTTGTGTGTGTGTGCACGTAGTTTGCAGATGTATGCGCCAGTTTTTATAGCTTTGTTCATTTCTTCATGCATTGGGATGTGTTTGTATTTGCGTGTGTAGGTGTTTTGTATGCATGTGTGGTTTCGCTTTTCCCTATTTTGCCCCCAAACCTGCATAACCTACACCGGGCCCGACAAGGGTGATTAGACTTGTGTAAGAAATGATGACTCTGTCTATAATGCAGTGGTAACATATGAGCGTTTCCCCCCAGCCAGTGTTTGACAAGCTAACATGCACGCTTCGATCTCCAGGGTGATAGAGTGCATCAGTGTGTGTATAACCTGCTGCTGTGTAGCGGATCCATGCACCTCTAAGTCTGCCTTGAATATGGAATGACTGCTGAATATTTCACATCCTACTTCTGACATTCCCCCCTCATCTCATAAATCATTGTTTATGGATCATTTAGTTTCATTTAGTCTTCTGTACGCGCTTGTGTGTGTGTGAGAGAGAGAGAGAGAAAGAGAAAGAGACAAAAAAGCATTTTGTCAGGGAGGAGCTTTTGTTGTTTACACAATGGTGTCAGATACACAGAAGTTTTGCAAGAATGCAACACTGATCAAGGACAAGCACTCAGACACACACACACATACACACACACACACACACACACACACACGCACACACACACACAGTGATATCATTCATATTACTTCTATCTTTCAGAAACAAGATATGTCTTTTTGGAATCACCCGAGCTGCCAAGTGTTGCTGCTTTAGAGAACTACTCCAAACTCAAAAGCACATAATCACAGAAAATGCACTGCGGCAAACAGAAGAGCTCACACCTCAAGATCGCTAAGCAACACACATACTGTTTGGTAGCCTTAGTCAGTGTCTACGTGTGTATATGTGTGTGTGTGTGTGTGTGTGAGAGAGAGAGTATGTGTGTGCGTGCATGTTTATCTCCATGCGGATCACGTGGCCGCTCTGTTTAGTGAGCTGTCAGACATTTGGCCAGGGTCAGAACCCAAGGGACTGAGATGGGGGTGGGGGGGGGGTGGCGGCGGGAGGAGAGAGGGGTGAGAGGTCCGGAGGGACTCTGGTGAACTGTACAGACAGACTCTGTGAGAGGACTTACAATGGCCTTCGGCAGCGCAGGAAAGACAGACGGAGAGAGAGAAAGCAGACGGGCAGGCTTTAAAGAAACCCAAACCCTGGAAGCGGAGACCTGTTGAATACCAAAGAGAAGTTCCTTCCCCACAGCATAGTGCAGGGAGCCGGCACTGTATGTGAACAGGGCCCCCAGACAAGTCTCCAAACTCCAATCATGTTGTTGTTACAGCCTGTCTCCTCCATGTGAACCGCCCCGACCACCAGCGCTTTTGGCTCTTCTTCCACAACAGCTTACTATTTTGGCCAAACTTTCATTTCACGGATTCTGTATACCTCACTTCCCTGACCCTTATTTGCCCTCCAAGAAAAGAAGAAAAAAAGAAGAATAATAATAATAGGTGTTGGTGGAGGAGACAGAGGGGAGAATGTAGTAGCACATTAAAAACCCACAGGCCTCAGGAGGGGAGGGGAGGGGAGGGGAGAGGAGCCCGTGTGTTTGTGCCATGCTTTTGTGTCCGGGCCAAATCGGGGCCTATGTGAGCATGAGAAATGGATATTGAAAAACAATACATAAATATTGTCCCCTGTCAGCAAGATTAGAAAAGCAATATCCCATCGCTCGGATCCCACGGCTGCTGGAGACAGAGGGAGAGAGATTGTGGCGGTGGTGGGAGAGGGGAGGAAGAGAAACCCAAACCCTGGGAGAAACAGACTGCAGGTAAATGACTGCAGGTGCCAGAGGGTGGAAAGGGAGAAATACAAAAAAAAAAAGATAGAAAATAGACAAATAAATAAGCAATAACGACACCCTTTCAAGCGGAGACAAATACATTTACCCTGGGCAACAGGAATTAGGCATGCCTTCTTGTTGCTGTAAAACAAAAAATGCACCCCACTGTTGCATATCGGTCCAGGAGGCACGCTTGTGTAAAAGGAAACTGCCGAGTCCAGGTGAACTCGCGCTTTCCATCAATAAAACATTAGCCGCTCAAAACTTCTCCTGGGACACGCTGCCAAGTGAGCTAAGCAAATGGAAATTCTAAATTGCACGAGGGCGCCACGCACAAGGTTGTACTGTGTGTGTGTGTGTGTGTGTGAGAGAGAGAGGGAGCATGTTCGCGTTGTTCCGCGATTGTTTACCATTTGACATTTCCATTTAATTTCTGGTCGGGCCGCGGTGAAATGACAATCAGTGCCAGAGATTGCATTTGTAGTGGTAAATAATTCGAAAACAGTGGCGGGCAGTGGGTGTCTCAGAGGTTGCTCCTCGAACATCAGGGCCCGCGGCAGGGATCGCTTGTTTAACAGCAGCCGGAAATACAAGCAAGCGTACGAAAGTTGTTTTCGGCTCAGACTGTTATTATTCACATTGTTCTTCTGAATGACTGGACCTTTATAGTTTGTGTACCCAAAAGAGCTTCATTCATTATTCACACCATTCACATCAAAGGTGTGATCTGGCTGCAGTGGTAGTTACCATCCATCAGCTTTCTCCCCTCCTTCCTCACTCTCTGTCTTTGAGCTGCTGCAGCCCACACTTTGTAGGAGTAGTCAAGTCGCAGTGAATGGGCTCGAAGTGGAACACAAAACTCATGTTTTTCAATGTCAGGTTACCAAACCTTTGCTTGCACCTTCCAGCTGCTGAAAAGTAAACAACATTTAGTGTCTAAATGATTTCTTTCCAGCAGGGAAGCTACGATGTCACAGTCTCTTGCTGTAGTGCCACAAGCTTTCTTTCTAGTTTGATAACTTGATTTGACCACATTTATGAAGTCACAACAGATATAAAAAATAAATAAAAAATCCACCATTTAATAACAGGCTGGAAGTTGTCTTGTTATGTAGTGTACCGTGCATTGATAAGAGGCAGTGCAGAAAAGATTATGCCGGGAAACAGACGGTCACTGTGTTCGATAAGGTGGCCTCAGAGTCATCAAAATATGATCAATTGCTGTTTTTCCTTGTTTTGTATAATTGTAAATTAAATACCTTAGAATTTTAGAGTGGTTGTTAGACAAAACAAGCTATTTGACAATGTCAGTTTAAAAGTAATAGTTAGTCAATTTTAAAATTGACCATTATTTGCAGCCCTATTTTGGAGGTGTTTTTGCATTCAGCATCCTCCAGTGTTTGTGGTTAGTGTGTATTGAAAGGAATACTACACTTGCAAGCCTACAAGCTTGTGGTGTGCCATTTCCATGTAGGTGTGAATCCCAGCCTTGTAATCCTATAATTTTGTCTTTAGCGGCGAAAAGAGTGTGAAAATTGAATGTGTTGCTTACACACTATCACGCACTGAAACCACACTCATGTTGACTTCTAATGCTTCATTATCCAATCGCAGCATCCCCTTGATCTGACAAGCTCTCTTCCCTCCTTTCATCCCCTCTTCCTTCATTCTTTAATCACTCAAACTCCCAAATTTCTCTGCTATTTGGAAGACGAACTGTCATTCAGATGCTGTGTGCGTCCTCGGTTTTCTTTTCAAACTTCCCCCTCATTTGGTATGCGGTAAGTAGTTACCTGTCATCTGATTCACCCAGTAAATGTAAGCAAACTCTCCCATTTTCTTTCAGTCTATCTCATACAAACACCCACGCACACAGGCGCACACACACACACACACACACACACACACACACTAAGAGATCCATATATACCCAAACATAACGTGAGTAGCTTACATTGCAGCCACCTCGTGTCCGACAGCTGCTGATGAAGTCTTTTTTACGTGAAGGAAATCAAAATCAAGGATGGTCGCCAGGGTGATAAGACAGAAGAGTGGGCTACAGCTGCGGTTGTCATGGTGAGGACTTTCAACTTTGATTGGCTAGAGGCATGGCCTGAGGCGTTTGGAAGGACTTTGCTGGACCGTGGTACCGAGAGTGACAGGAAGCTGACCAACAACACCGACACACACACTCAGACAATCTCTGCCCCACATGAAAAGTGATCACACAAGTAAAGATAGCGCTCCAATATGCATCTGTTCAAATATGTTCATGTTAATCTAAGGGTTCAATTATGTTTATGAGCATTTGCATGCTTGCATAGAATATGTGCATTTAGTTCCATTATGTATGTTAATGCAAAATAATTAGTGTTTTGGTGAAGTGAGGAACAGGGCAATGTGTGTTTAGTAATATCTTATTTTTGGCATGACCTTTAGTGTGTTTCAATCTACTAACTGAAAATTTACTTACTTAAAATTTTTCTGAATGTGATTTGGTAGAGCATCTGTCTGCATAATGCATAATTGTACCTCCATAAAGGTGCAGGTTTGTCTGCAGCCTCGGCCGTACTCTATGTAGTGGGCACCCATGCATGTGTTCGTGCATGTCTGTGACTGGATGAGTGACTGACTGCGGAGCTCTGACAGTCAAGCTTACAGCACAGCACAGTTATGGATTTTAGCTGGAGGGCTGCTGTAGGGTTTCACGACTCAGTCTGTTCCTCTCATCCTTCTGTTCTCCTCCTCCTCTCATCCCCTTCTCCTCTTCTCTCAGGTACTTCAGTCACTTTCTCGACTCTAAACTCCCCTTTAACCATGCCGACGTCAACTTTGATCATTTTTAACACCTCCCCACTGTTTTCCTGTAAAAGTTAATCAAGGTTGCGTGTGATTGGGCAAGGAAAGTTGAAGCTAGGGAAAGTTTCCCTCTGAGGCCCTGGTAACAGTTGATGTAATCACTTGTAAAGTTTTTTTTTTGTGTGTGTGTGTGTGTGTGTGTGTTTTCTTTTTTACTATTAAGCCACACATTTGATAATAAAGGGGAAAAATAGAAATTTTAATTTTTTAATTCAAAATGTGTTTCACTAAATATTTTTAAAAGGATAACAAAACAAAACAAAAAAGTTACCTTTAAACTCTGTAAAGACAGAAAAAAGAAATACAACCAGCAACAAGTGCATCAAAGAAACAGTTTTCAGTGTTACTGTTTTGTATTTTACACCTGCCTTTTGCCTTTGAAAGGCAAAAAGCTGGGCAAGGCTTGACACAACCTACTGTATAAAACACATCTCCTAAAAAAAAGCCCTCGAAAACAGGTGTGTTCCTGTCTGTCAGGAGGGATGGCTATGGAAAATAAAAATGCACATATTCAGCCCCTGCACTTTGGGGAGCTCTTACTGTTTCCATCCATGGAGCAATTTGAGTATCAAGGAAAGAAAAAAAGGTAAACACATGTCACTCAGTTTCAGCATGCTTCAGTGGTGACTGGTGCATGCCAGTGAGTCGATGTTTTTGTTTGTTTCCCTTTTGTTGCCTCTCTTCTTTGTGTCTCCTTTGGCTGTCTCCCTTTGTGAGCATGCATTTTGTAATTTTTCTGCTTTTATATACTGTGTATACAGCTATATAAAAGCCTGCTATATAACAGTATATATTGTATATATGACGGTATATAGTATTTTACTGTTGTTTGTCTCTACACCACAGTATAAAATGGATTACCTGCGAAGCCGCCACTGTTTTTCATGGCCATCGGTAATGGTGTAAAGGATGAACAAACTGCCTTCAAGCCTTGACAGACTAATAGGTTGGAATGACAATTCCTCTGACGCAGACTGTCACTCAGATGACCAGAAATCTGGTGACAGATCCAGAAGAAAAGCATTAAGACTTCAACTTTCTTGCACACTTGTGGCCAAATTCACTTAGGGGTCGTACGAAAATGATTGTGTGTGCGTTGGATTTGGTTGGGTATGTGTGTGTGTGTTCAGAGAGCAAGATTTATGCAGTTTTATTTATGCAAGTTTGGTTCTCCTCTGATGTTTTCTCCTTTCGTGCCAAGCAAGTGTGAATGGTGCCAAGGTAATAGCAGCAGAGCAATGGTGAGAGTGACCTTAGATGGGTCTAGTTGCCTACACTTACTGCCAGACCATACTGCCTACCTGAGCAGTGCGTGTACATCGCGGGATCTCTTCCTTTTCATTTCGCCGCCCATGTTAACAGGCTAAAGCAGCCACACAGCCCACGTGAGCAGCACGGCAATTCACCACAGTTTCTATGTATTTACCTTCAGTTTCTATCAAATTAATGACTACATCTGTGGAATATGTCCCAGACATGAAAAAAAAATAATAATATTTTTTTACAATTGAACACATGCTTCTTAACCTTTTGATGTCTAAAATAAATATAAGTGAAATTCATAAAGCTGGATAACTGTCCTACACTTGGATAGATGTAGAAACAACAATGTGCTGACTATTTGTGATTTCATAAATCGTACATGCACGCATACACCAACAACTCAGGTGCAAACACGTTCATTCAGCAGAAGAAACTGTAAACAGGATAGAAACATAATCCTGAGAAAAATTCGATTCAGTGTTCAATGAAAGAGGTCTTAAAAAATAATTTCAAACAATCAGAGCAAGAATGTGACACAGTCTGTGCTGAGAAATAACGTGATTCTTGCAAGTATGTGTTGTCAACAACTGATTCTACACCATGTGAAGGCCTTCTACGTGATTAAATCCAGACACCGTTCTGAATGCGCTGTATGATACTGTGTGTTCCATCTGCGGTACCTGAAAGCATCATGCCATTACACACAATGACCCACTGGAGATACCATTATTAACTTATGCACAACCAACACCAGACTGCTGTAAAATATCCACACACACACATCTGTGTTTCTGCACACGGAGTCTGCTACTCCAACAGTATATGCCTTGCATTGAACAATTTATGAATTACATTTTAATTCGTTTACAGCAGCAATTATTACATTAAATAAATGGGATTATTGTTAAGTATTTTCAATATATCAATATATGACGGTATCCAATATCCAATATTGTACTGTAGTTCTACACACAGTATATCAGTCAGTTCGTGGAATAAGAGGCAATCATATCATGAACAAAAAGCTGGTTAAAATTGTATAATGCAGTGACAATAAGAGCAAGTAACAACCAATTAGATGTATCATGTCAATACATGATACAATACACTGACAGAAATGCACACCAATATGCACTAGTGAAATCATAGAAAGTTGGTAAAAACATTATAATGATAATAATGATATTAGCGACTTGCTTCTATAAGTCAGTTTAGCTTTAACACTGACTGAAGGTGGAGACCTTGAGCGCTGGTGGAAAACCTCTGCACTAAATTACCTTTGAGTGAATCTTATGAGAGGACCAGATACTATGAAACTGGACCTGCACAAGGCCAAAAAAAAGGAGTACGCTGAACAAGTGATGGTCAGGAGGAACACATTCCTATGGGAAATGATATGATCCAGTCATTGGACACCCTGTGGGACAAGGGAGTGTGAGTCAAATACACACCTGTCCCATCCTCTCTCTATGCTCTGCCTGTGCCTTATTATATTGAGAAAATTACTATGTACAAATAAAAAAAATAAAGTTTAAGGTTTTAACACTGAATTGTGTGTATTAATCCGGGTTAAAAGTTCACTGGTTAGAGATCGTGTGCTTTTTCTTTTTGGCAAATACGGATATAAAGGGGTTAAATGCAGAATCGGTATGGCGCTGGAGGCAATATGTCCCAGCCTCCATTCAACCTATCAACCCATCTCTGACGGCTTCATGCTCTCTGACTCTCTGGTTGCTGTTCAGAAATTTGATATCCTCACAAAAATAGAATTCTGTTCGGGCTAATGGTTTTGCTGGTGCAGACAGTGTGTGTAAATGTGCATTTAGTGTGTGCCTGTAAAATCCGATTCTTTGTATATTTTTAGATGTTTCTCGGTTGCGTACGTCACTGTCTGGCTCTCCTCTGCTGACCTCCCCCATAAACACTCAAATATAAATGATGACACAGTTACTAAATTGATTGCCGCCTCAGCTTCCAGTCCTCTGTGATTTTCTTCCATCTAGCATTCATCTTTTGGATCAAAATGTGTTTTGGAAATTATGTTTGCTTGGATGTGTATAAACAAATCTTACTGGTGTGTGTGTTTGTGCACACGTGTGCGGCAGTCTCCTGCTTTCTGGGTGCCTGTCGCCACATCGACACACCAATCAATGCTACACCTCCCATGAGTCTGCATCCAGTCAAGCTGTCACCAGGAGGCCCGCGTGGTGTCGGCTACTGAAGGACATCTTCATAATGCAGCCGTACTTTGACCTTGAAGGTCAAAAGTCAACCAGTTAGCCGATGCCAGTTAATCAGGAAGTCTATTGATCGACTGATGGGGTGGGACGGTGATGCAGGGAACACACATGCTTGTCCGTTTCAAACACACCCCCTCTTATGGCTCAACAGCAAGGAAACACACGCACGTACGCACACCACTCAGACTGAGTACAGGATGCCATCACACACGTGCACCCACAGGTGAACGTTGTACTGTGCCTTCCTGTGTGCCTCTACCTGCTTGTTTGAGTCTTGAGAGGGATTCTGTAATGAGGGAGCGGTGCAGGCGCTCATGAAATCATTTAAATTTCAAATGCATGAGGTGATTATGCCAGTGAATTAGCCCAGTGACTTATTGTGGAATAATTTAGCTCAGTCAGGCAGAATGGAGACAGCTAATGTCTACGGAGACCTCGCAGCAGACACGGGGTAGGGTGGGGCTCAGTGGGTTTACGGGTGGGAGGGCTAGTGGAAGGTGAAAAATGGAAGCTGGAAAAGAGGAAGAGATGGAAAAGGAAGGAACAACAGAGGTGGTTATTGTGTACACAGACCACACAAAAGACATGGACAGATGAAGCGAGGGAAAGCCCCGAGAAAGTGAAGTATAAATGGAGAAGTGAGGATGGATGTGGGAGCGAGAGGGGATGGAAGAGGGAAGAGATGAACAGGAGGAGAGGAGAAAATCAATGGAGAGGAGGAATGGAGGCGGTAATTGCCTGGCAGACATGAATGGATAGAAGGAGGGGAGAGGGAAGAGAGAGTATGCAGGTGCAGAGAGGGAGCAAGGAGGGAGGAGAGATAGAGAGAGGGAGGGAGAGACAACAGAGACACACAGCGGAGAAGAGGGATGAAAATAGTCCATGTTTGCTGTGGGGTTCTTGACTTCTAGACAGTTAACTGCAGGGAAAGTAGTGAAAAGGGAGGGATAATGTGAGGAATGCTGTCAGCTGCTACCACAGTATGAAGTGGGAAAAGAAAATTTTCAAGTTGCAAAAATCAATTTTTGGCCTTTAGGAGGCCAAAAAACATCAAGACCAGATGAGGAATACAGAAATCACCACAATGTACCTGGCTATTAAAACAGTTCAAGCTCACCTGTTTGCAAACATTTGCTTATTTAAATGTTTAGCAGATATTGGGCAACATTGTCATCCCTCCGGAGTCGTGTTTGTGATCACCTGACAAATGTTAAGTCCAATATACGCTCACATTTTGACTCTGTTTTGGTCTCCAGCAAGTTGACACTGCCAAAGCTATAGGAGTGTAGCTGCTGAATGCTAGCCATCCGCTTGCTTACTGGCTTGCACTGGGTTTATTGCTGGTGAGAGCCGAGAGACTGAACCATAAGGTAAATCTGTGGAATGTAAAACTGAATAAATGAGCTAAAAGAGACGACAAGGCTGTGTAGAGCTCTGATCTTGAGGACCCCCTTTCACATTTCACAGTCTCTTGATTTAATGTTTAGGCTAAACCAAAATGTATACATCATTAAATGCAAAATTATTGATCATGTAAATTTAATGCAGTAATTGATTTTTCTGGCCGGTTTCTGGCATATTATAAGTTCTTATGGTGAACACATTAGCCAACAGTTGCCTATTTGGGAACAATTACCTTTTTTTTTTTTATTATTATTATTTTTTTTTTCCCAAAAAAGTGTCTAACGAGAAAGTTAGCAGCCTTTGGCGACAGACCTTAACTCCTCTTCCCTAAAGAGCCAATACTTTTTATGAGCTGTGAGTGCGTACCTAATGACCAATCACTGATCCCCACTGTTTGTCCAGACAACTCCTTCTTTGTTTTTTTACTTAATAATTCACCTTGAACAGTGAAGTTGTTGACATTCCAGGTCCAGTTTCAAAGTTGTTGAAATTAGAAGTAGACTTGGATGCATGTTGATATTATGATAGCAGCTTGAAAAATAACAACTGATTATAAAGCCAGTTAGTGTCAGTTTAGCTTGACTTTCAGTTTTTTAAATCTTGTAAATACAGTTTGTAAATAGTTACATTCTGACGCCACAGATATGCAAATTAACACGTGAAGTGATTTTCGAGCAGGCTTTCGCTACAGGCAGCACTGATCAGAGCTTTTTGGCTGAAAACTGCTGCTGGAAACGACGTAAATAAGAGCCATGAATGCACCCGAATAAACAGCCAAGTTGCGGGCCTTAAAACCAAAACACTGACCTGAAATACTGAGAAGGGACTGTGTCTGGGTGATGATTATCTGTGTGTTTGTCTCTACGAGTTATCCCTTTTATACAATACAAGTGGCCATTTAATCAACTGCTAATATGAAAATGTCGAGAGGAGCAGCTTTAAAAACCTTGACAGCTCTATAATTTTCTGAGTTCTGATTGTGTAACTTCACAAAGAGATACAGACACTGTTAATGAGTTCAAAAGAGAGAGTACAGAGCTAGCAGTAGTAGTAGATATACAAAGGTGTGTGGGTGAGAGTCAAAAGCAAACTACAGAAGCACCAACCCCATTCTTCTCTCTATTGTCCCCCACATAACCCCTACACACAAAATATATTATGTTCAGCTGTCAAGGCAATTATTTGCAATTAATTATTTGATGGATGTGGCAAACATGTTTCTGCTTACGACCAAATAATGGATCAATCTGGGACAGGAGAGAGATCATTTAGAAACACGGGAGAAGCCATAAATTATCTCTGATTGCCTAACACGTGATTAATGCCCCAGTGTACATTGCCTTAATGTGATTCATCAGTGTTTTATATGTAATTGATGTATATTGAAGGGGAGAAATTAAAGGAACGCAGCTCGCAATGAAACGCACTCAATGTGGTTGCACGTGTCAGGTTATTATTTGAAAAGTGTCTCTTTAATAGCAATAATCACACCTTTGCAAGTGAGCTGTGTAGGTAGTAAAATTAACTATATTTTTAGTATATGCTAGAAACATTAACTGGACCTAAAGTTTCTAATTTTGGAGAAACGTTTCTGTAACCCCCACAAATGTAAATCTAAAACAGTAGGGGTCACCGATAGTTCTGTAAAAAACATTCCATGCCTGCATTGTTGTCAGAGGTTTTTTTTTCCATCAGTTTGCTCCCACCTTGCAATGGCACATGGCTTTTCAATACATGAATAACCTAGAATTTACTGCTAATCAATTTCTATAAAACCTCTGTGGACAAAAAAGGCAACTACTGCCATAACTGTGCACCTACTGTGATGCTGTATAATAACACAGGCAAGCCATCATGCTTTACTGAATGTGTCTTATTTAGCATCTGTTAAAAGCTCTGTTGATTTCAGATGGATTAGTGATGCAATCTTTTGAACAACCGGTTTATGCAGTTTATAAGACAACTTTTTTTTTGCCAAAGGAGCCTATATAATATACACCCTTCCAAAATATACCAGAAAATGGTTCTCCACATATTAAAGCCAAATCTGACAGTTTTATCTATTATCTTTCAATAGAAGATAATATTTTAAAGCTCAAGCTGTCCTCCACAGCTAGAGAAATTTTGTGGGTTTGGCCATTGTGGCTCTTCAATCATTAATCTACAATCTCCAGTACATAACTTTTGGTCTTGAGTCAGCAAAGTCCTTGTCCCGCCCTCCTCCCTCTCAGCTGGTAAAGTTCATGCCCAGCATTTACCCAGAGGCTTAGGCAGTATGTTTGTGTTTTGTTCGCTGTACTGTGACAGCTTTTCTTTTTTTTTTTTAGAGTAAGATCTGGTACATTTTCTCTGTTTTACAATAAAATGCAGTAAAAATAAAATAAAAATGATAATATATGATTTACTACGACAGTGCAGGGAGATAAAAAGGTTGACCTCCCCTGGGAATTATTTTACATAATTTTTGTCCCTTATTTAGGTGGGTAAAGTGTGACCTGCTTGTGGGCATTCTTGTCATTAGCTGCAAGCCTATGCAGATAGCAATAATGCAACTGTCTCTAAATATTTTTTTTTGCCTACCATTGGCATTAATACTATACAAAATGACTGAGGGTTTGCTAACAGCCTCCTGAGAATAAACTTGAAAATCTTCCACTTTGCGCTATGGAGTGTTTCATGCCAGGTTCATACTACACAATATTTTTGTTAAGCTGGTCACTGAGTCAGATTGGGTGATTATAGTCATAAATTCTTGCCATGACTTGACCGGTAGACATGACAGCCTACATATTAGTCCCCGACAAACCAAAGCTTCCCGTTTTTCATGACATGCCCGATGTCATCTGATATTTGTCAACATTTGGAACACGTGGTGGCATTTGTCGTGAAAGGCAAAAAAAATCCCACATGCTAGTCCTTTTCCTGGGACATCGTGAGGAGTCCCAGGTGCGGTGTCAGTTGTCTTCCACTACACGGGACAAAACGATCGATTGTTGCACCTATGCCCATTTTCGGTCCCGACGCCGTACATCTCTAGGACCGGCTGTTATTGGGCTGATGTTGTGTAGCATCTTTCTGCCAATTGTTTTGGTTTGTACTGTTTAAATAAGTAAATAAAATGTCATCACTCTCATCAGCCTCGTTTCCAACAGAAGCAACAGGCTGTTTTCAGCTGCTCACTGTACAACCTATCCAGCACCAAATGGCAGACAGACTAAGTTATCGACTTGCTGCTAAACACAGCTAACAGACCAGATATTACCCATAAGGTGCTGATGAAGACCAAAGCATACCTAAAAGGAGAGCAAATATTCCTTTTTACATTTATGATTTTTACATTTTACATGTTTTACATTAGCCTGGCATCGCCAGACTAATTCGTAAATGCGTATTAGTTTGGAACCTCTCAGTTTGTTTTTGATGTCCAAGGGGCGTTATCGATGGCGGAGACAACAAATCAGAGCAAAGAAACGCCGTCCTATCGTACGGTATGTCCTGTCAGAAGTTCAGCAAACACATATTTCTTATCAACATAAAGTTTAAGTGGAGTTGTCTGTTCTTCACCATCTAGTCCGTTTAATACTGCCTCTGTAGCTGGCTGGAGAACGTTTTGTATCGGTAGCACCATCTTGGATATTGCCAAAGATACCTGAATGGCACCCATCTCTGTCAGTTGTCGTATTAAACCTGCCTTGATAAATGCTTGTGATTGGTTAGCCCAATAAAACGGCAGAGAAATCAGTTTGAATGGGTGAGGGGCCAGACGTATCTGCCAGAGCAAATGAAACATGAGCTTGCAGATTTGTCTAGTTCCCAGGCTACTTTTACATATTATAAAAAACAAGCACAGTTGGAAATAGAAGTATGTAGTGCCCCAGAGAATAATTCCATAATTACACTTCCTCTTTACACTTTTAGTGTCCTGCCGTTGTGAATTCTTTGTATCAGCATTTTGCAGAAGTGGGGGTCTTACAAATTGCTAATTTGGCCAATTTTCTGCAAGTGGTTAAAGGAATAGAAAACCAACCCTCCCGCAACTATTAAAACTGCTGCCTACTTGAGCAGGTGACGTTGGCAGCTTCTCTCAGCTGCTCCGTGATTATTTAAGACCACTGTAGCTAAGTAAGTGTTGATGGGTGTAAAAAGGCTTGAGTAAGAGCTTGAAGCCACGTATTACTGAATAACAGAGCGTATCTTCACTCAACTTCCCATAGATAAATACAGACTCCAAAAAGCCCAAAGTTTAATTTTTAAACTCTTCTTTTTTTGTTCATGAAATCTTGCTCACTGATCACGAACGTGATAAGTATTAATGAAGGATCATTATCACCATTTTCAATCTCTTTGGAATTGAGACACAGAAGAAATGACAGCTAATTGCAGGGGACTGCATCTGAATATCTGCAATGTCTGCCATAAAAGGGAGCTTTAGTACATGCTCTTATTAGAGACTTGGCATTTTGAAAGCAGCGAGTAGTCATGGTTATGTGCTGCTGTTATGTTATATCACCCCAGGTTTCAGCATCCCTTGTACTGTAAAATAGGCAGTGAAGCTTAGACATGGAAATGAGGGTTAGGCGATGTTGCAAAATGTCTGATGTCTCTCCATTCTTTCTCTCTTTGTGTGCCCCTCGATGTCAGAGCTCCCCATTCCTCTATTTTCCCATCCCTCCTCACCCCACCTTATTTTTCCGGTCTTCTTCACCCCTTTGCTTTTCTTGTCCCTCTCACACCTTCCACTCATTTTGGTGGCCCTTCATTAAAACTGCAAAAAAGGAATAAAAACACAAATACAGAGAAAATTGCTTATTGTCTGACTCCAAATACCACAGTGCCACCAAGTGGTCTCTATTATCATGACAGCCTTTGAAACAGTATAACTGTAGACACTTATTCTATATGCTCACACCTTGCCAGAGTGGTGATGGATCTGTGGGGTAAGGGAATGAAGGTTAACAGTTAAAGGGTGCTCTGAGTGAAACCAATGCATGTGAAACAGACTCCTCCGATAATAGAGGGTGAAAGACAGAGAGGTGGGGGAGTGTTGGATCAATGAGACAGAGGAATAAAGAAGAATGAAGGCAACAAAAGAAAACTAAAAAAGAACGATTCTCCCTCAAGTCTCCATTACTTTTGTTTGTCTTTTTCTTCACTGATGCTGTGTGTGGTCAAAAGCCTTTGCTTCGAAAAATGCCAGAGCCACAGCTGCCTCGGCCACCATAGGACCACAAGGCCAAAGCTAAAAAGCAACACACACACACACACAGACACACACACACACACACATATACAGCTGTCTTTTCAGACAATCTGCTCGACTCCAGTGAGCCTTTATCACGCAGCACAACATTACAGTTTTGACATTTCCTCACTCTTCTTTATCCTCATCCATCACTTGCTGCCTCAAAGTGAGATATAACCATGAAAGCAACAATAACTTGCAAAGTTGCTACGCTCTCAAAGACAAAGACATTCTTTCTATTTTGGATCAGAATCAGGGAATGAAAGGCACTGCTTGTTTTAGACAACAATTGCCTTTAAATGATTTCTTTTTAAATGATGAGTTTTTAATTTAATTGAATTAATTTAAATTGAACCTAAGAAAAGATACTTACTAGATTCTTTACTGTACATGCTGTCAGGAAGACACACAACGTAGCAATAAACAAAGAAAGACAGGAATAAGGAAAATGCATTTAAGCTTTGTGTGGGAGCAATTACAATCACCTAATCAAAGACTCAAGTCTGATCCTAAATTTAACTTAAGAAGGAAGGCACAGAGAATGCACACAAATGAAGTGCAGGGGCTGGTTTGAAAAAGAAGAAACAAAAAACAGTTTCGGTACATTGGGGTTTGATTAGAATAGCTTCTCCAAGCTATTCTGAAGTGTGCTGTACTTGTTTTCCTCGTGTCTCCCTAACCATTCTCTAAATCAACAATACACCTGTCAGTGTGGCCTTAAGCAAAGTACTAAACTCTTGCCTCCTCACTCACCTCAAGTTGCTGTACTAAATGCCTGCAAGCTACCATAAGGCAAAAGTTATCATGTGCTGATGATTTTTAACACTTTAAATTATTATTTTATTATTGCGCATATTATCTCTGGTATTATTAAAGAGGTGACCTGGCTTTTTCGTCTTTTCTGTTCAAGAATGAGCAGAACTACTGTAGCTCCTACTCCTCTTAACACATTACAGGAAGTCATTTGAATGTTTATTTAAAAAATAAGCAGACCTCCCACATCTAAAAATTTGATTCATAAAGGTTTAGTGTTTTTGTCTCTTAAAGGAGGTTTGCAGGTTGAAGAAAGTGAGCCAATTACAGCCAATTACAGCCTCTGTGGGCCAGACTAACATTTTTCAGTTAGAATAAGCAATAGTGACATTGTTACAGTCAACACTTAAGTCCCTGCTCATGATATGTTAAACTGTATTTACTGTGCAAATCAAACATAGTTTTCTTTTGTATTGTATTGTATTCTTTTCCATCAGGGAAAAAAGGGTTCAATGCCCAGTGGCAGTATACAATTAGTCATGTTCACAAGAGATCTCATCCTTGTCCCTGCACCGTAGTGGTAGAACTGATGGAGGTAAAGTTCCGAAAGCACCACAGGAAGCCCCTGGGAACAGTGCTGGGTTGTGTGGCGACCATGTTGTAGTGGCCACGGTCGGTATTGCAAGTCGTGCAACACACAGTGGCCAAAAGACATTTTTTTTCGCATACATAATCATTACAAAAGAAAGAGCTGTAAACTCATTAACACATTTTTATGAACATCACAAACGCCCCAAAATGGCTCCTTCCATTAGACTTTGAACTATTAAGGCCAATAATATTTGAAAAGTCTTGAAGAGCCAGATCAGAAAAATATTTCCATGTGAATCATATGTTCTATCCATATTACAGCCAATAGAAATGAATAGACCTACATGTTAAAAAACAATAATAATTGCAATTAGCATGCATGGCAAAATGATGAGGCATAAAAGTCAAGTAACAAACATGGGCTGAACGATGATCTTATGGTGTTTTTTCTCTTGTAAAGTGATTCAGAGTGGCATTTACCTTTAAACACAAAGAAGGTTCCGGGCTTGATTTAGAGGACATAACTTTAAATGCTGGATTTGTAGGCTAAATTAAGTTTGCGACAGGCTAACTAATGGTGACGTATAAATCTCAGTCATGGTTCATTAATCCTTAGTTTAAGGTTGAGGGCTGCACTTGGCTGATTCCAAGGTTTCATGGTCAAACCCTGGGTGTAGTGCTTCACTTCCATGGTCTTAAAGCAAATACAATCAAACAAATGTGCGCCTGTGTGTGTGTCGGTGGGGGGGATGCATCATTACTGCATCATTAAGATGAGTACAGAAAGACAGAGGAAAGCCATTAGAGCTATCAGAGATTGGATGGAGATGGAGGGAAGGCAAGGAAGCGATACAGAGAGGAAGAGGTGACGGGCGGGGGGGGGGACTGTGAGGGAGCACGTGCCCTACCATCACTTCTAATGTTAGGACCTCATCAACCCAGGAGTGAAGAGCTACAGTAACTTCACTCTCACTTTGTCTTACCTTTTATATGTCTCTTTTCTCTTTTGTCACTTTCCCTCTCTGCGTGTCTCTCCATCCGTCCCCTTGCAGGAATCCCACTGTTGGCTGATTGGTCATACAGTATGAGTGAGCATGATTGTTCTAAACTGGAAAAGAGAGAACACTTCCACTGATGAGGGGAAGGGTACCCTCTGTGAATCAAGCCACTTGATGCAGCGGCTTCCGAATGGCATCACTGGGGTTTCTGCGGCATGGACACACACACACATTCACGCACGCACTCGTTCTCCCCGATTCTCTTTCTTTCTTCTCTCTCCAATCTTTCCCCGCGCTCTTTTTTTTTTCTCCCTCCTCCGTCTGTTTATTGTGCTCCACCTCCCCGGGCTCTTCTAGTGCATTAATCAGTCAAGCCGCAGCGCCACAGCTATTACTCATCTGGTCAGAATAAGAGAGAGAGAGAAAGAGAGAGAGAGAAAGAGAGAGAGAGTGCATAAGCAGAGACAGAGAAACAATGATGGAGTGAGACAGAGACCAATGGGAGACAGAAAAGAGGGAGAGCTGGGAGAAAGGAAAGAAAATGGAGAAGTGCTGAGAGGTAGCTGCTCTGTATTCATTCATCTTTTAAAATCTCTCCTTACCTTCAGGCTTCTCATCTCTAACCATCCATCCATTCATCCACTCATTCAGCCAGCAACCAGCCATGCCTCCATTCATTCACCTAGTTATAGATGGCACTACTTTCTCACCCTCCCACCTAATCATGCATCCATCTTTCCATCCATCTTTCCATTTCCCCTTTCACCTCGCTCCCTATCTTCTATCCATCTCTCCGTCTACACCTGTCCCTATCTTTACTTCTTTCCTCATTTTTCCATATCGTATTGTCGCTCCCGGTTGGAGAACACGGCGGGCCCGGAAATATAGTAGTGAGAGTAAAAGGAGCGGCAGCGGTGTGAGGCAGATGTGGGGGGGAAATCAAATGTTTCAAACTCAAGGACAAAGTGGCGCTCACAGTCTTTCTCCGCTCTTGCCAGCCATGCAAGCGGCTCTGTGACGCTGCATTTGGCAGTAATTGAAGCTAAATGCTAATGACAATGACAATGCTTACATGCTGATGCTAAGCAGATTCAATTTTTCCCATGTTCACCGTGCTAGCATCCTTAAATTGGTTGATTCGCACTAATCACAAAGTAGGCTACAGAGGTATTTAGTCATAAACATCAAACTGACATGTAAGTCAGCAATTTCTCCTCAGTCACGGCTTCATTTTTAGATCAATCTGCTGGAGTAATGAGCCGATAATGGACCGAGACAAGAGTCTACCATGCCAGCGGCTGTGAGAGGTTATAGTCTATTTTGGCACAGAGGTGCTTTGAGGTAAATTTGAACATTGCATTCTCACAATGACATTGCTTTCATTTTGACAGCGTTCACCATTTAGTTTAGTATGTCAGCATCCCCCGAAATTAGCTATTTAGCAATTAACACAAAGTAGGTAGGTGAATTGGAATGGCAGTAGGTTTGCAGTTATTGGGTCTTAAAACAAAACAACTGGACAAATTGAAATTTTGACCTGATGATGGCGCTTAACGTTAAGGGATCACCAAAGTGATTATAATTTATCCTCAGTGGGGCAAGAATGTATGTACCAAATGTCATGACAACCCTTTCAATACATTCAAGTCATTTCACTTAAAAACACAGAAGGTCAACTTCATGGTGGCGCAAGAGGAAAAAGTCAGCAGAGCACTAAAGTCAGTAGGATTCTCCCCCTGGGAACCGTTAATGTCAAAATTTCATAGCAATCCATCCTCTTGTTGAGATATTTCAGCGTGAACCAAAGTCGTGGACTGACTAAAAGAGTGAATCCATTCAGTAGATGTTGAGATCTCTCGGTATAAGTGAAATCTGCTGGTGGGGCTAGAGGAAAAGTCTGTGTCACCAAAGTCATTAAGATTAATTATTTCTTCCAGGGCTCATTGGCATGGGTGGAATTTGATTTCAATCAAAAATTTCAAATGCAAGTGTCCTTCAAAAACAATCCCATTGATCGTATTTACATAAAGTAAGGATTAGGTCCACCTTGACTTGGTAACCACATTACTATATACAGTGTATATCTTTTTTGTTTTTATCTTTTAACATTTAAGTTTACCCCTCTCATCTCCTCTTTCTTTGTCTCCTTCACTTCTTTCCATCTACCTTCCCTTCCCCCTTCTTCCTTGTCCCTTCTATTTATGATGTATCACTTCCTCGTTTTTGACCAATAGGCTTGAACATTGATAGAAAACCATCCTCCCACTTGCCTCATTAGTGTAACTTAATATAGGTATGTAAGCTACTGCTGACAAGGACCCTGATGAAGATCGATATCAGTCACAACGCATTGGCTATTTTAAATACATATTGCCATGTAAAATAAAGCCATTTTAATTTTGCCCAAACCGTACAGTGTCCCTTGTATTTTACATTTTTTATTAAAACCATATTCCACCCATGCAATAAGCCCTTCATAAGATGGAGTAAGCACAGTACACATGAGGTAGCCAAAGAACAGAATGTGATCACCACAAAGGCCCAGCAGCGCTTCTGCTGCATTGTCTTCTCATTAAGATTGATCTTGTGGACACTAATGTCTGGAATGTCAATACAAAAATGAATGACAATCCATCCAATAGTTTTCATGGCATTTCACTAAAAGTCAAAATTGTCAACCTGCTGGAGGCACTAGAGGCAAAGTCAGGGAATCACCAGTCAGTAGGAATCTCCCTCTGCGGACCATGAAGGTCTCTACAAAATTGCATGGCATTCAATCTTCTAGTTATTGAGATATTCAGTCTGGACCAAAGTGGTGGACTTGACCAACCGACTGACAGACAGACAGATCGACATTGTGATCCGTAGCTAGAACTTCGACTGCTAAAACGGCAAAAAATGTTACAGTACATATTGGGGCATGCATGCCACACTTTTAAATTTTAATAAGGATTATTACATAAATAATAAAAAAAAAGAAAACCCCTAGAGAAAGTGGTCACAGATAAGTTTACAGTTAAAGCCTGCAAACACAAAAAATCTCACGTCTTGTGGAAGAAATTGCAAATGGAACAGATGGCTTTATGAAGCAAATGATCCCCTTGCCACATTATCTAAAGGTTATTTTGCAGGCTGTGAGCTATCAAGCTATAGTCTTTCCAAGTTGTATGGTCACCTTACAGTGCTTTGACCCCTGCTGTGATGTGTGTGTCCAATTCATGCACATGCACAACATTTCACACCTAACAAGCCTTTAGGTAGGCTCCCCACGCCTGAGGTTCACAGGGTTAATGCAACTGACTTAAAACTGTGCATGCACCCGTGGGTGCTTATGTATAGCATATACTAGGTAGGAAGCATACAATTACCAACATGAAGGCTTAGTGATCTCATTTAACAGAGACTTTGATATTCAGATTTACTCTCAACGCTGCCACAACGTGTTCATACAGAGGAGAGAAAAACAGCGGCAAGCAGAAAGACTGACATTTACATTTCATTAATTTGACTGACGCTCTCATTCTGAGGAACTTAATTGGAGTGCAGCCATAGAATTTTGAAAATCCAACCAAGAAGCCAGAAATTACAATAAATAGTTATGAAATAAACATAGACAGAATACTTGAGAAAAAATTGCAGTGTAAGGAAGGGGATGTGGAAGAGGTAAGGAGACAGCAACTGGGAACCACAGCCAGTCTGGGAATGAATCGAAGTGGCAAGCTAAATGGCCAGTGGTTGCAGAAAAGCAAAGCCGGCTGCTGTGTGTAGACCTGGACAGGGGCCGGGTGGTGTGCATATGTGGATCCCTTTTGCAGCTCTGTTTGCCAGCAGCAGGATTTAGTATTCAACACAAGCAGCCAGTGGAGGGACTGTATGAGGGGGATAACATGGGAGGGTCTGGGGAGGTTGAAGACGAGGCGTGTTGCAGCGTTCTGGATGAGTTGTAGGGGCTGAAAGGAGTGCGGCCGCAGAGGGAGTCGCAGTAGCCCAGACAGGAGATGACTAAACTTGAGCGAGGAGCTGGACACGGTCTCTGGCGGGGGAAAGGTCCAATGTTATATTTGTAGAACCAAGCTGTGGCTGTATTGTGGGTTTAGAGTTGTACTACATTTTTGGGAATTTTGGGTGGCAGTCTCCATTGTCTTGTCAGAAGTAATGGAGGGGTCTTGTAAAGGGCAAGAGTTTCCACAGTGACCGAAAACATTAATACTGTTGAGGCTGAATTTGAGGTGGTGGGCAGACAATTCAGCTGGCGATGTCAGGACAACAAACAGACATGCATGGCCCCATGAGAAGTGATGCTGAATGTGAAGTGACACACTAAAGCACAGATAATTAATATACTTAAAAAGCAGTGATATTAAAAATCTTTCCTTTCCGCAAGCATTTCTTTTTATATTACCCTGCCCGGGCTGTAAATAAACTATGTATTTGTGTTCAAATTAGTGCTCCCCCTTCAACCCACTGCTCAAATAAAATGCATGAGAGGAATTTAATAAATAACAAATTGCCTTCAGGATATCATTGCATTCAATACTTCCTGTCTTGAACACACAGAAATAGTCGCTGGCCCCAGGGATAAACTTGACATATTTTGTTTTTCTAAAATTAATGATTTCCCACACACAGAGACAGCTAATAATGGTTTTGCCAGTCGGTGATTGAGAGGAAACTGCCAGAATGCCCCGTTCTCCAGTTTACATTTTGTTTCTTTATTTTTACTCTGCTTTGAACTCCACCCACTCCCCTGCTGCTGACGAATCCCGAGAGAGATGGTGAGCTGCATTGCAGGATGGTCATGATTGTTTCCTCGCTGTTTGTGAGTGATGTCATGAGTGTTGTTTATTTGTTAAGCAAGCGTGTGTGCTTGCACATGTATATACATGACAGAAAGTCTTTGCATATGTTTATTTTTTTCAAATTCTTTAGATACAAATCCATGTGTTTTTTATTGTTAATGGCCTAAAATATCTTTAAACCTATTGCAGCATCGCATAAACTGCAGTATCTGTCACTGTACAACACTGCTACAGTGCAGTGCATAGTTATTTGGACAGGGACATTTTTTTGTTCTGTTAGATCTGTACTTCAGCACATTGTATTTGAAATGAAAACAATGACTATAAGGTTAAATTATCTCCACATTTTATTTTGAGGGTGTTCACATCATACATTGTGCCCCAATTTTAGGAGACAAAAACAAATCAGTTAAATAAATAATACCATATATCAACAATGAATTAAATGACAATGTGAAAATGTTAAAGGAGTTGCTTGTAGTGATGAATCTACAGAAAATTATTGCCATCCTCTCAAACAGCAGACAAGACACGATTAGCGACTACCTGGTGAACATAATAGAGAATTTAGCAGCTAAAGAGCCAGATAATCCCAGAGCTACAGGGGGCCAGAAACATGACTCCATATGAATGATAACTTTGCTCTATAACTGCCGGATGTGTAAATAAGCAACTGCTAGTTAGTTCGCCATATCCATGTAAAAGGTAATGATATGTCAATGTTGTGTTCACAACTTGTTTCGGGTCATGGTATGTATATATAACCATATATAACATAAAAAGGTATGGTTGGGGTAGCAACTACAACCCTTGGTTAAGGTTGTGGTATGGTTAATGAGTATGTGTTAGCCTAGAAAAACCATCAGACAAACACATTCTATGGGAAAGATTGTGGTGACAAACGGCCTATGCCACATAAACACAATGTTTTGAATTGGCATTGAAAGTTGGCATTTGCCGTAAATTGTGAGGTGCATCATCGTAGAATATGGATGGAATCCTAAGAGGTACTGGACTGTTCAGTCCCAGTTTCTTCTACTGTACAATAACCCATTGCCCCTTTAGCTGATGAAGAAGTAGCAGTCAAATATCTCATGAAGTGATGATGGAGTGAAAATGTTGATCAAAACCTTTTATAGATTGGAACTGTACCTAAAGTCATTATGCTTGATATTTGGGTAGAACTCCTTTGCAGTCAATGACTTGCTAAAACTGACAACACGCAGACATTAAGCTCTTGTATCTCCATCTGTCAGGCTGTACCGCAGTCATCTTCACTACTTGCTTATTTGGGGGGGCGGTCCCTTCAGATCCCTTCAGATCCCTTCAGCAAGTGAAACACATGCTCAGTTATTGTGAGGTCAAGTGACTGAACATCCCACTACAACACTCCTCAGTGGCCTTTCAGGGACCACTGTGCTGCTGCTTGCTTCTGCTGCACAGTCTGTGGCTATGTTGAGCTTTGATTCCTACTATTATGCCTCAATATGGATGAAAATACCCTCAAACACCCTTAAAGATCTAAGTTAACATGTTAATCTCAGTCAATGTTTGATTTTAAGATCAGTGGAATGGAGGAAAGAGTCTAAAGGGCTGTCCACACCAAGAACGATAACTATAAAGATCACCATAAATATATCCTTTTAAAAATCATTCTAACTCAAGAGGATGGCGGAGTCCACACCACAACAAAATTGGCGAACGATAGCGGACAGCCAATCAAAATCCATCCAAATTTACAAGAAGTCTTGCTAAACACGTCACCTTATTAAAATCTGTTTATAAATACACTGTTATATTTTGCTGAAATTACACATTAAAGTCATTCAGATACATATTTTGGGTACCATGTATGTCTGTACAAAATGTGTTTGCCAATTCATCGAGTAGAGTAGTTAAGATATTTCACTTGACATACCAAATTAGATGGTAATCCTTTAGCTGCTGAAAATGTTTCAGTCTGGACCAGAGTGGTGGACCAACCTGTAGTCCACCATTGCCACTCAGCGAGCCATGCTGCTGGCATGGGTAAAAACATGTAACTATATTCTTGTCTCAACTCCCTCAAATTTAATTCAACACAAAATGATGTTTAACAAGAAAGTTTGTATACCAATGCCTTGAAAAATGCCTCTAATGTCTCAGTGCCACTGCTGGACAATTAAAACTATGTGCAGGATGTTATTAATGTTTCATGGTGAAACACATAGTTTGTGTTGCCACATTAATAATGTTCCGCGAAAACCCCAAATCTTTCCAATTTAGCAACGTGAAGTTCTTGAGAGTAGGCTGAACAAAACTGAGGTTAACCAACTCCAGATCCACGTGGTCAGATCTTTTCCAAATTTTGCATGTTTGATAAGAGCCCAGGTCTGAAGACATCGACAGGCTAGTATTGAATCGTAGTCATGGCGCCACTTAGTGGCAACAGGAACTTACAGGCCCTATACTTCCACAAACTACTCCTACCAGATGCTCTAGTGCCTACAAACTGTATAACATTATTTAGCTTTTTTTCCTCTGTCTGGCATATATCTGTACCTCTGTCAAGTCTCTCTCTGTCTCTCTCTCTCTCACACACACGTTTATTGCGTTTACCACCCACCCACCTACCCACAAACACACCCACACACCCACACACACACACACACACACACACACCCACACACACCCACCCACACACACACACAATGAGTGACCTTGCCTCCCTGGGGAAGGACCATGTTTAATTGTTCATCAGCACTTTCCTCACTGTTCCGCAGGCAGGGAATTAAAGGAGAGGAGGAGAGGGAGAGAACTGAGGAGGGAGGTAGAGAAATTAGCTCCCAGGACGATACCAAACACAAGAGGAGAGGAGAGGAGAGGACGAGAGAGAAGAGGACGAGAGAGGAGAATACAAGACAGAAAAACCAAGGCATGTGCTTAATTGTTTTGTAAGCAGATGGACAAACAGTTAGGCAAACACATTCTCTAACTTAATCAACTCCAGCATGATGAGCATCCCGAGAATAAGCCCTGTAGCGTCATGAGTAATTGTTCTATATGTCTAGTTAGATTCCAATAAGACCACAGCAGCATTGATATATTGTTAACAATATGGTGAGTAACTGGGGAATGATATGCTATTTAAACCTTCGTAAATCACAGTGAAACATGAAACCACTGCTTTAATGGTAAATATATTGGTCCCTCAGCTCTTTTGTACCATGTATGCTGACTAATCATCTGCTGACCAAATAGACTGTGATGTGTGAAGTGATATTCACTGATTTATTTCCGTCTCCTTTTCTTTTCTTTTCTCTCTCCCCTCCCTTTTCTTTTCCCCTCTCAGAACTTCTCCTGATGCTGTTTTCTCCCCTCACTTTCATTCTCCACGCTCCTCATCCTCTCTCTCCTTCCCTCTCTCTCTCTCTCTCTCTCTCTCTCTCTCTCTCTCTCTCTCTCCAGACTTCTGACTAGATGGGGTGGCAGATAGTGATGAGCCAGCAGTGGCCATGCTCGGCTGCTTTAGCTAATGGAACTCTCCTGTCTCTACAAGGCCTCACAATGTAGTCCAGGACCAGGGCCTTATCTCATCATCTCAGTGCATGTTCGTGTTCGTGTGTGTGTGAGAGAGAGAGAATGCACGTGCATGTGCAAGCCTGGCACCTTTCAGCATGTTTTGGGTCAAAGTGAGCAGACAAAAGTAGTAATCAAATGTTTTTTTGCTAACAATGGGAGAACTTTTGGGATAGCTTATTTCAAAATGTAAGGATAATTTCATAGTTTTGGCCATCATTCTTATCAGCCACAATGACATTGCACTTACCCAAAGTGCATAAACTGATAAGATCTAGGAACACGGAGCAAAAAAAAAGTCAGACAGGGTTAGAAACACAAGCAGTCATACAAACAGATACGTTCTAAAACAAACCACCAGGTAAAAATGATTGCCCAAACTGGCCTCGACTTTAACCACATGCTCCTGCCATAGCGTGCAAGCACATCATTTTTCTGTGCAATGAAGAATTGTTTACAACATTGCACTCACTTTCAGTTTTACCCACAGAGATTTGAGCAGTTGAGCCTGGTGGAAGGTGGAGGTGGGTGCCTGCATTATGCAACATAGATACTGAGGTAAAGGGCCTCTTAATTAATGGGAAGACGTGCAATGAAAAACTCAAACACATGCAATGATTGGATTAAAGAGATGAAGTGGGAGGTAGAAGGACACAGCAGTGATATTATGGCACAAAAGCGAATGCACTAGACCTGCAGCTGAACCGGGTTTGATGAGAGCTGCAAGACTGAACCAAAACATTAAAGTTCTGGGTCCTAAAGCCAAAACAGCTGGAAGACGCTAAAATGCTCCGTAGAACTGAGTGGAATTGAAGAGTTGATTGATAATTCTGTTTTTAGCTGCGAAAGAATCTTTTCCCATACAACATAGTCTTTTGACCTACTGTTAGTGTAAAGATATTGACTATTGCATGTTTAACTAACTGCCCACGTCTCTAGTATTGTTTCAGGCAGGCAAAATGGCATCAGGCCCAGTGCTGAGACTATTTACCACCTTAAAGGAGTGTAAGAATGTGGGCTGACTGATGGGAAAAATTCCATATCACTTGTTAGATTTGGTAGATTTTTACTGAATAAAGCACCACTGATAAAGTTTCACTTTCTTTATACTGTGCATAACATCTGGTTTTATCTAAAATAGTGAGCATCAGGTGTTATTTTAAGAAAATGCACTGATATATTAGTGTTAATGAAACGTGTGTAAATGTCTTTCTTCCAGTAATACAGCATATGCACATTTATTTTGTTCACATGTCATGAGTGACACCCAACTGCAACTTTGGAAAGTAAATAATTGTAAAGAGAGCCAAGGTCAGAGCCACAGCACTGTGACATAAAATGTAATGAGTATTCCTGTACATGACAGACAAGCACTACAGCAGGTTAGGCGCTACAGAGAAAAAAGAGAATTTTTTTTCAGTTATCATTTTTTCATATTCATCAATTTTTCACCACTTGCCACTGTATAACTGAATGTCCCTATGGCCCATATTACAGCAGGCAGGGTGCCTATGCATTCACTGGTGTGTGAAAGTGTGAATGAATGTGTCAGTGTGAATGCGCAAATGCACTAAAGAACGTAAAGGCAGACATGTTTTGCTGGTGAGTGTTTTGGGTGTATGTTTGGGTGCTGCTCACAGTCTCATTTACTGCATTAGTTTTTTTTTTTATTATTTGGCCTTGCTTTTTGCTCAAGGCTGTGTACAAATGCACGCTTAGGAAAACAAATGATATACGAGTGAAATCAAACCCACTCAGTACGTTTATAAATGTATGGAAACAGCAGCACAGATTGTTTGCACAAAAGACTTTCCCCTCCTCTGCCTTTTTCTATTTCCTCACCCCCTATGATGAACAGACGGAACTGCCCGGTGCCTTATTAATGCAGTTAAATATGTTTAACCATGTGTAAATTTGAGTGAACATGTGTGTCTGTCTGTTGTAGTGTTTGTATGAGTGCTTATACTAATTTGTAGAGGCTGTGTGTGTATTGATGGTGTGGTTACTCTTAAAGTAATGAATGACCTGCTTTATGATTTAAGTGCTGAGAGGAGAGAAAATAAAGAGGAAAAGAAAGAATGTATCTAATGCTAATTGTAGCTGAAATGTCAATTGATGCTGAGATTGATTTATTGACTTGGTTTTGCAGTAGAGGTCTGAAATATGTGATTGTGTGCGCATACACACACACACAAGAGTTTATTTGTGTCTTTGTCTATTGATATGTATGGATTGGCCCTGTCACAACTGGTAAGGCATTTGACCTGAGAAAGGATCTCAACAGAACTTCCAGAGGAAGAAAGAAACCGACGGAGCATAAAACACTCTTCACTGCAATCCTCACAGCTTGCACTTCAAGCGCATCACAGTCACAATCACTGCTATGGATGGAATGATCAAAGCTTAAGACATTCACATGCACTACACAGACACACACACACACACACACACACACACACACACACAATACACACACAGTTAGAAATTCCCTGCCTATGTGCTAAAGCATGGGCTAATTATTAATTAAAGCAACTGTTAAATCTGTTGAAGTACTTTGGTCCTCATTAGCTCAAACAAAGGCCTTTCATTACAGGCTCAACCCTCTTTGGTATGAACACACACACATTTATACATACACACACATACTGTGCCTACAACACATAATAACATAATGACGTACTGTGTGTCAGGTAACTGTAGTTTTATTCAGTGTGGCTACAGGAAGAAAGTTCATTGGCTGATAAGTCCCCATGGAAACTGGTGGTTTTGCGAATCAGAGTGGGGGAGGGAGATCGTGCTTGTGGTCTTGTTTAGTTTTCTTTTGGATCATGCAGCCAAAGGTACCTTTTACATTTGATCAGATGTGTTCAGACTGAAAGGGACTTTTACCTTTCTTTATCTGTGGTGAACTCTATGGTGATTCTGATCTCAGAACTTAGCAGGAACTGTAGTTCTTTCCTCTGTTTTCCTCTAGTTTTTGTCATTTTTCTCCTTGTCAGTGTACTTTGATGATGCTACAATTGTTTGTCCAAGTTGACATATTTGCCTCAATTTGCCCCACCTAGAACAAACTCATGTGTTGTCACATCCGAATGTGTCTTTCCATTGATTTTTTTGGAATCACACCAGCTCTAAAATACAAGTTGTGTTCAGTCATAACACATTTTAAGACTAATGATACAATATTAGTGAATAGTAAATACCGCATGAGGGTGTTTTAGGAGGTTACCTCTAAATCATGTGTCAGGATTCCATCAGCTGAGAACAGAATATCTGGATGATGCGCAGTCTTGGATGAAAGCAACCATTTCAAAATAGCAAATGCAAATGAAACTGGAGACCACTTGCAAAGTTTCTTTGACAGAGACAATAATAGTTGCTAAGCAACCAAGATGCAAGATGAAAAAAATTTATAAAAATCCAACAGAACCAACAATGGAACTGTGGGAAATTCCATGTGGTCATATACATTTGAAAACTGTAAAAATGACTATCAGTGTTAACTGTTTCAGCCATTTATGTACAGTAACAAGCGTGAAAACGCAATAGCTGTGACAATGTCGTTTTTATGATAAAATGAGCTATGAAAGGCGCCTGCAAATTCTAGGGGCGGGGCTAACTCACACCACTTAAGAGGAACTCTCTGCTGACACTAATGATGACTCCCACAAATGTCTACTAGAAACGGTTCACAAGTTATGAAGGATGGCGTGGCTAAAGCATAGGGGCCAGGGTTAACCAACACCAATGAGAAAGGAACTCTATGCCGAGTGCAATGATGCTTCCCACAAGAGTCTACGACTAACAATTTGGCAATGTTACGTGAATCCGTTTAGAAGTTATGCCCTTTTTTATTATCCGCCGTTCCAACTTTAGCCAATTATTGGCATGAAAACAAACACACAGTTGACCTCCATTCCAAATTTAAGCCAAAGGGTGGGGAAATTTTTGTGGACTGACCAACCGACAAAGCGACCTATAGAGCTGGTCGCAGCGGAAAAAAATTGAGGGCAGTCATATGGCCAGCTAAAATGGGGTTGAGGTCATTTCTCTGTGCAAGCCAGTCAGGTTTGTCAACATCAAACTCAGAAAACATTTTCTTTATGGACCTGGCTTTGTACACTGAAAAAGCTAAAGACTTTCCACAAACTGCACACTATTGTTTAAAATACAGTATAATTGCATTCTGTAGCATTAAGCTCTCCCTTAACTGATCATAACAGGCCGAGACATGATCAACTGCAATAGATCAAAGTATAAAGAAGTATGAATAGTGAGGTAGATTAAAGCGGCGATGGTTATGTAGCACCATATAAAACTTGATTGGGGGCAATAATAATTATCTCTCATTTTCTATTCTTACTTTCTGATTTTACATTCGTACTTAGTGTATCTTTACCTGTGCCTCTGTTCTTTTTTTGTAGCACAGATTTCAGATTTTTGATGGTTTATCCCTAAGCTTGCCTTGTATTTCTGCAGGAGATATGACACATGTGAAGTCATTGGAACCATTGCCAAGCGGCACAGACAGGCAGGCCGTTTTACAACTCATCCTCAATTTGATAGTAATTTCACACTTGAGAAATGCAGCAACGACAATATGCTCTCAATGCATGTGGGGATCCCGAGCTTGTCGGATAGCACACTTCACAACATTAAAGACAACTTGAGTAATTGTGATCCATTTGCTCACTTAATTTGCAGGCAGCTCTCCAGTATGTTAGATGACGGGGGGTCATTATGTTTTTGAAAGAGAACAGTCCTTGTCTTTTGCCAGCCCTAATTCACCATCAGAGTGGGCATTAAGTTGGATATAATGTGATGGTTCAAGTAATTTGTTTAGCAAAACAGACTACAAGTTTTCTATGAATACAAAGGCTGTGAGAAAATTAGGATAGCAGGATTTGTAAATGGATTAATTTTACCCATGTTTTACTTCCTTAATTTCAGGAACATAAACAAAGCAAAGGCAAGTAGCCTTTCACTATCATCTATTATCGTGTTCATCTAAATCCTGCAATGCTTGATGCATAAAAACTGTGCTGTGAAACACAAAAGTGATTCATGGGCTGGATTTATTAGCATTATGGCTGAAAGTAAACAAATATGAAAAAAAAAGTTACTTTGTTTCTCCTGTTCATCTGAAGTTTTATTTTAATCCATTTCTGCTCTCTTTGATTTTTTCCCCGACTTTGAGTTCCATGGGTGCACTTGTATGGGATTTGTTTACTTTCTCACATTGCCTGCAGCACTCCTCTTCCATCTAGGCCTACTTGCACGTTGATAAGCAGGTAGTTTTTTTGTTCTGGAACTGACAGCGTTATTTGCAATGGAACTTTCATTTTGGTGGGTTCTCTAAACACTGAACTTGATACATACTGTTTAAATTTGCCTGGGAGTAAACGTACACAAATATTTTATTTATTTATTAATTTTATTTGTCAGTGTTTGATTGACAAGCAAATAAATGCAAGGCTTCGGGCAAAATAAAAGAAAGTGTGTGTGAGAGAGAGAAAGGGGGACTGAGAGAGAGAGAGAGCACGGAAAATTTCCAGGCAGATGATAAACTGAAGAAAGTATTGTTGTAAGTATAAGATGAATTACACAACCTTGATTTGTAACTATTACTTTTACAATAATTATTAATACATCATTGCCTTAATGGACTACTGCCGTATATATGTACACAAATGTTTGATTAATCAAATCAAAAACATTTGTTACAATATTTTCAAATACATCCAACACATCTATAAAATCCACTCATGAAACCAAGCTTAAATGAAGGGATATTTAACATCAGAGTAGTTTTTTTTGTTTTGTTTCTTCAACAGTTGGGGTTGATGAAGACATAAAATATGATGTGTTGTGGGGCTAGTTTAACTCCATGTTTTTATTATGATGTTATAATTATTATAATTCATAAAAAAAAGAATCCTATTTAAGATGTGTTTTTGAAAGGGTGAATGTAATTGATAATTTAATCGTTATGTAGGAGTAAGGTTTACAGTAAACATTAATTTTGTTATATACATTACAATAAGGTTCAATACTATTTTAAGGACAGCTGGATTGAAGAAAATTGGCTGGCTAATGAGAAGTATTTATCTGTGTACTGTTAACATTTTTCAGATTATGCAATCATTTTCTTTCCTAAAAGTATAAACGTCTTATTTTTCTTTGCAGGGCTCCAATTGGCGCAAGTGCAATGCAACACTTTAGTTATATTTTGTTATATATTTATCTGCTCGGGTATAGAAAAACAAGTTTGAAGATGCATCATTTATTCCTCTGAAAAACAGAAAGTGTTCTGTTAGGCTAAAAGAAAAAGCAAACAGGAAAGGATGAAAATATTAAAAAAGAACACTTCAATATAAAGGTATGTGTCTGTGTTTGTGTGTTGTGTTTCATCCCCCAGGCTTTTGCCTTTGGCACTTCCTGTAGTGATTTACAGGATTGAAGTTATAATCCTAAAGATTTTCATGGGATAATTTTTGCCACTATGAAACTTTTTTAAAATTGATCTAGTATGTATGGTCTGTATTTTTCTGCAGTTGCCATTCAAGTTATTTGCAATGAGTAAATATCTCTCTATAAAGTAGTTTTTATTGGTAGTGGCGGAGTCCGCCATTCCCACAGGAGGGGTTCACAGGAAAACAATGCATGCATGTAATATCAATATCAGAGTTGTATTATTACTGCTAATGCAAACGGGGGATTTCTTACATTCAACTGGCCAAAAAATGGGATGGCTTTTATTGTGAAGCAGCCACAGGAAAAGCAATGTGTTTGTCACCTTAGAGCTGTCTGCAATAATTACTAAAAAATGCATCTACAAAACCAGAGAACAGTCCATTTCAGCCTTGTTTTATCATTATAACTTTTGTAAAGGAGTGATGGAACAGCCAGGTGCAGCCATAATTAGGCAAAGAATTGCAGGTTACAGGCTGCACAAGTCCAAATCTCAGCAAGGAAACCAACTTTACTGTGTACTGCTGATGTACACTACTAACACTGTTGAGCAGCACAAAATCAGATCGCAATTGCAATTATTTATGACTCACTTCTTCATTATATTAATGTGAGTCTGTTTGGCTGCACTGTAAACAGATACACCAGTTGTTCTTTTGTTGTATTACTGACAAAGTAGCTGCTCAAGAAGAGTTATAATATTAAACTGGTGACTCCAGGGCATTATTCTTTAGAATAAGACACAGACAATTTAAGGATAACTGACTCTGGTACTGTATGGACAGAAGGAGAAACTGAATGAATACTAAATGAAAGGTAAAATTGGTAATCATCAGCATAAGCCACAAGAAGTTGAATGTTCAGATGGACATGGATTTTATGTAGAACACCACCAGTGAAAAGAGACCTGCTCAGAGAAGAAGTAATGTCATAGTGATATATTTACCATCAGACTTTCCATTAAAGATGCTAGGGTGAGCTGAGTACTTGTGCAAAAGTTTTGTTCAGAAATAAACATTTCTTTTTTGGTTAGTAAGGTCAGTAAAATTTAAGCTGAGAGTAATGGCACATTTAGTCATGGATGCATTCGCTAAAAGACTTGGTTTGCACCATGCACTCTTAATATTGTACAGTACACCTACAAAATAGTTAGCAGCTGGTGGTGGTAAATCCTTCATGGCAGCCAAGATTTAGAATTGGCAATCGGTACATGTCTGATGAACTGGCAAGGACTGTCACCCTGTTTTGTCAATTTAAAAAGGTCAGGCTAACATTTGTTCTCTCAGTGGAAATTGGCTGACAGGAAGTGGTAAAATGGATAGGCTAAAAATAAAATGAAGCAGGGTTGTTGCCATACTTTTGTTAATGGAGTGTTCACTCATGTTCACTCCTGTGGTAAACAAATCAATAAATGAAAATAAATCTATTCACAAAAACCTGTCCCTGTTTATGTGCTAGAGAAGGCTGCAGGGACACTTAGGATCACAGCATTAAAAAATTGAAGAGGAAATCCTTTCAAAGGGAACAACTATCTACAAAACTTCTAACTACATACTCTGTGTTACCCTCAGATCTCTACTCATTAACACTCTCACCGCCTCTCTCTCAGAAACCCAAAGTGTAAAGAATCCATCAGTAGAAAAAAAACAAAACAGTAACCTCAGAGAAAGACCATCAAAGGAGCAAATTCAAATATTCAGAAATCCATTGAACAGAGCCAGGAAAAAAAAAAAAAAGTAAAAATTATTTCAATGAAAGAAATAAATGAAAGAAATAGAAAAATAAATCACACTTTAGCATAGAATATCATGGTATGGACATACTTAAACCTTTCATCTCTTTTACTGTTCAAACAGATAACATGCCTCCACACCTCCTCCCGTATGTGGTGTTGTTTGTCCTTGAAGGAGACCTACTCCAATGCAGGAATGTTGTTCTAAATGTCTTGTTGTTTTTCAGATAATATATTACTGTTTGGTGGAGCCATAAAAAAAAGTTGATGTCAAAGGCAGATTCATTCATTTCAAAAGCGCACGTCCACATATTTCCATGTTATAAGGGCAATGTGAACTATACTACAACGTGAAACACCTTTTCCTATACAGCAGATTTTAAAATATTTGTTCAGTAGCAAAAATATTTGTAAAATACATAAATGTTTTATTGTATTAAATTTGTTAGAAAATCTTTTTTTCTTTTTACAGGAATATTTTTGCTTTCTTTCCTCGAGTTATTGAGAAGATGCCATTCTCAAGTCTGTCAATGGTATACAAGGCTACAGTCAGCAGCTTAGCGTTAAGACTGGAAACGAGAAAACAGCTAGCATGAGAATGAGAATGAGACATATCAAACATATCAAACAATAGCTTTAACTTTTAGCAGTGAGGTAAGGACATTTTTGCAGGCTGCAGTCAGAGATGGGCACAAATACATCTACAATACAAGTATCTTGCTTATCAAAATAAAATACAAAATACTGGCATGAGAAAATGTATTTAATTAAAACACAAGTAATTTGTAATTTGGAAATACATTCTATACAAACTGATACCATCACATTTTAATAGTCTGTTGTTGTGGTGAGTCCCTCCCGGTGTGTGAGAGAAGTACCTGCACATTGCCGCAGCCACAGGAAAGTGCATGCTATTAGTGGTAGATAAGTTACTTTATTCAGCCATAAAGTGTCTGGATAAGCTCAAATAGTCACTGAAAGGCTGTGTGAAGAGGGGAAAAAAAGGCCCTGTTCAGGCAACGTTACTATCATGTCTTTCTGTGTTCCTTAAGTCAATTAAAACAACCATGTATTTTTAAGGTAGTGGATCAGATGACTGATTGTCGAATGTTATGTTTCAGGTTGTGTGGTTTTGTTGTTACCAGCAGAATCACTATGTGTTGTAGTGATGAAGTTTGTAATAAAGTAGTTTCAGCAACCCACCAATGGCAGCTGACATCATTTATTGTATTCGCCAACATAGATTTTTACTTGCAACTGGCGTGTGGCAGGTGCTTATTTTGGACTCTTTGTGTAAGCTATTTCCCTGAACTATTAAGAATGACCACTATGGAAATGAATCTTGTTCTGGGTTACAAAAGTTGCTAACAATTAATCTCAATAATCAAGCTTCCTATGATGATGATAAACAACAACATGCCACTGTTCCAGGCTGCCTGAGCATGTTAGCTGGAATATTAACATTACTGGCAAGGAAATACATTTTCCAATTCTAGAGCACATGTTTGCTAATTGCTCTTTTCTTCTGTTGTATGTTAGTGTCATTCAGGAAGCCTGCCTTAGCATGCCATATCTGATCATATTTTTATTGCATACTCTTTATCTTTGGGGAAATTTGCGCCAAACATCAAGGCAGCTTCTTTCCTCAAGCGAATACCTAACAGGACATGTCATGTGATTCACCAGCCAAAGATTGGGATTAGACTAATTGTTGTACAGTTTTTTTCCTACAGTTTAAACCTGGGGATAGAAATGTCTTGTATTGAGAATAAAATTATATATTAAATTATGTATTTTAAGTATTTCAAATACACAAAGACAACCTCTTCAAGTAGTTTGTTACAGTTTACATTTTTTTCTGTCCAGAGAAATACAAATTCCAAAATAATCAAAAGTAATTAAATACATATTTTAAATACATTTTATTGAAATACTGCCCATCTCTGGCTGCATTCCATTGTCTGTTCAGGTAAAATGGGTATTCTATTACACAAATCCGTTTCACACACTTTTCTACAGCTATTTAATCTGCACTAGTACTCACCCAGTTGTTTGTTTTATATACAGTCAGCTACCATGTGATCTGCTGCTTTATTGCTGTATGCTGCGCCGACTCCTCTGCTGTTTTTTGACCAAGAATACTCCTACTTAGAGTTTACTTCTAATGACAGTAGGGATATTTCTTTTTTTGCTTCCCAACTGGTGGTTCATGTTCTGTTTGCGTGAAGGAGGAAAATGAAAAGGTCAAAACCATAATGTGCCCTCTGTGCCGTTTTGTTAAATAAATAGTTTAAAGCACACGCACAAGTCATCAACTGAAATGGTGGAATACACTATTAGGATCAGGGATGTTTCCTCCTGACAGCCCTGTTACTATGGTAACATTATTTTTTGGTCACTGCAGGGGAGTGTGGGTACACTTCATCTGAGTAGTGAGGGCACGGCAACCTCAGATTTCATGACATTCACGGAAAAACACAGTCTTATTTTGAAACCAGGAAAAACACGGTGTTCTAGCTCTACATAATATTGTACAAAATATTTCTTGGCACCAGTTCCATAAAAATGGTTTTGATATTTCTCCCTTGTGTACAGCTGTGCTCCTTTGGTCTATCAGTGTGAAACTGTTTTTATGGATCCTTTTGTACGATTCAAAGTAAATAGTTCTGGGCAGAAAATTGGATGGATGTGTCCAATAGCAAAGGACTTCACAACATAGTGTTGTACAAAGTAGAAATATCAGCACAGAGATTTTTAGGCACAAAGGAACACACAGGATTCACAGTACAGAATTCACTTTTTTAACAGTATTGGCTGCAGGACCAGCAGTGTAATTGCAGACATTTTCTCTCTTTTGCAGGCCACATGAAGTAATCTGTGTTGTTTATGTGTGTATGGTTATTCCTGCCATTTACCTGCAATTTTCCAGTGAATAATACAGTTGCCGCCATGGTATGCATAATGTGGACACTTCCATGCCCCTAACTAATTTTGTGGACGACATAATATGTTGCAGTGAAGAGCATGGAGGATGTAAACCTTCTTGTTTGTGACATTATCCCGCTGTTATAGTTAAGTGTGGGAAATACGGAAGTCTCTGGCCTTTAAATAGCCGTTGAAAATTAAGAAAGGTTCTTAAAATATTTCTTGCAAAATGATTTTACAATGACTTCTTCACATCCTCCCTGAAATAACAACAGTCTTAGGTGAATATCACCAATCTTTCTTTGACAAATACAGACATTGAGAGTGTAAATATCTCGGGGAGCTCATAGGAGCAACCTGTTTGAATCACTGTTTGAGAGACTGAGTGGAAGCCACTGTTTGAGGTTATTCTCTCTTGCCATTTGATCTTTTTTTTGCAGCCCACAACAATGTTCCACTTTTCCTCCATTAAATGTGAAGAAATAAGGTGGTTAGGTCAACCTGAACAAAGGTTTTTATCCATGTGTGATGCTGTCACGTTTACATGCTGTGAAGTTCTTCACTTGTGTGAACTTTTAATAAGGCTAAGACACCCTGTTACACTCCAAAACAATTGTGGCGCATGTAATTCTGTGCATACTACATTGAGTGACTGCGGATATGTGCTTCACATGTGATTAAATTTACATCACACAAACTGTCAAAACTGTCAAAAAGTAGACTTTTAGCCTAGACATGACTGAATACAGTGTTTCCCAACCTTGGTCCTGGGGACCCACTGCCCTGCATCTTTTAGTTAGATGTTTCCCTCTTCCAGCACACCTGATTCAAATGAATGGGTTGTTGTCAGGCTTCTTCAGAGCTTGATGACGACCCATTCATTTGAATTAGGTGTCTTAGAGCAGGGAAATGTAAAACATGCACGGTCCGCAGGACCAGGGTTGAGTAATTATAACTTAATAAACAGACAGCATTTCTTTAGATTAAAAAAAAAATCCATAAGAGTGGCGTGTGTTGTGATTTTCCTGCCAGTTGGAGAAGAAAGTCAGTGAACAGTGTTGAATCTGGAAAACAATGAAGATTAGACCATCAAAACGAATGTTTATTTCCACTTCCTCATAAGGTTATTGGTCTCCTGGGAAAGATTCTGCAGAGGAAATGCCCCATTAGATGGTTAAGTGTCATGCCACAGGGCATGCAACGAGTAAGACGGCCAGTGCATGTTAGGAACACCCAACACAGAAGAACAAGGCAGAGCTTGTTGTACTCTTACACGGTGGAATTTGAACTTGAACAGATTTATTGTTACATTTCCGATATTCAAACAGTAGTTTAAACGTTTAAAAAAAAGTGACATCCCTAGTGGTAGTGATGTTCAGAATTCCAGCACAACTGGTAAATGTGGGATTGATAAACAGCTCCATATAGCCCTCTAATAATTACTATCACTACTTAACTCATTTCCCATGAAAATACTGCTTTGCAACACAATTGTAGTAAATTTTAGTTTTGTCACACAGTATATTAACTACATGAACCATGCACCCGCTGCCATGCTGACACCAGGAAGGCGGCCATCACTCATTATCACATGCTAGAGAGTAGTTTTTGTTAGTGCAGCTGATCTATAAATTCCACAGCACTAAACAGAATTGGTAATATATTCGGTTATTATTCTTTCTCCCCGCATGGAGTCCCAACTCCAAAGTTTAGAAACTCTAACTTAACTGTTAACCGCCATCCAGCTATCACTGACAGTGTTAATGAAGAGAAAAGGCAGCACCCAGTTTTTGTCTTTGTTTCCTCTCACCAGGGTGAAACAAACACATACACACACACACACACACACACACACCCACACACACACACACACACACAGATGCCAACCAACAATACCACTGTTCCAGACAGTAATTAGCAGTGTTCATGCCTCCCTGAAATGCTGCAGGCCCACCTGCTGTGCCTTCCAGTCTGGTACCAGTGGAGCAGACACACACCGACTCACATGAAATTGGGCTGTAATGTCCCAGTCTGACACCAAACCAAAATCCTTCTTATAGCCTGTGATCAAACTGAAGCAATAATAACCTGCCAGTGTTCAGGGGTTATTACTGTAAGGCAAATCTTATGTTAATTAGAGATAATGTGTGATAATGAGACATCACATGTCATACGGTATTAAACACACACACACACACACTTACACAGATGACCACAAGGACCATAATAGACAAATATGCCCACATATGATGATAATAATCAATCATTAGAGATTGCCCTTTTACGTGTGTGTGTGTGTGTGTGTGTGTGTGTGTGTGTGTGTGAGTGTACATGCAGTGGGGGGTTGTCTCAGGCTGTCAGGTAAATCACAGCGGAAGTCAGACTCTGTCAATCATTGCCGTCTGCAGTGGAAATGACACACAACCAGACTTCAATATAACCAGAGCCGAGTGACATTCAACACAAGTGTGTGTGTGTGATTGTATGTGCATTGTTGTGCGCGTGAATTATTTTATGTGTTATCATCTTTTCATTTCCGCCTCTTGCCTGCTTTGAAAGTCATAGAGATGCCAGGCCATGGCCCTAAATCATTACCGATGTGTGTGTGCTTGCGTGCATGTGCATCTACTGTAATTCTGTCATTCTAAACACGGCCTATCTCTTCTTCCCATCACTCTCATCTCTCTTTCCTGTTTTTCTCTATATATCAGCTATTTACAGAGTTGAAACCCCAGAGCTGCAGATATGGTTGGAATTTTATTATTCTCCTCATATACTAGCCATTTTATTTTGTCCTCTATCTTCACTCCATCTTGTATTCCATCTTCTGTCATTTTACTTTGCTTCAGTGCCTGTAATAGTGTTCTGAATATGTGTAAATATGCCAGTAAAAATAAGACAACTACAAGGAAACAATATGACACTTTATAAACTCACATTTGCATCTGTGTTGTTATTTTATTATTGTAATTATCATTATTATGTTCTTGCAGCATGAAAATACATAAATACATAATGAGAATTCAACTGACAACTGGTGTATTGAGTATCATATTTCAACTAAATTAGTACAATGTGGTCTACCATCTATTCCACCAAGCCCACTTCCTATAGTCCAGTCTGTCCAAGTGGGTGCATCTATAGCAGCTTTGGAGCAAAGGCACGGGTGATGAATTATATATTAATACACCTCTCCAGTGTGTGTAGGTGGTGGTGGTGGACTTGGGGAGGATGTGATTAAAAGGGAGCGCACATAATACACTCCTGTGTGCCTTGTAAGAAGACTTGACCCTTGGAGGGCAAGTTGAGACAGGGCGGACGGGGGAAGAGGAATAGGGACGGATGTGGTGTTAAGGTGGATTTCAAAAGAGATGTGGTGATCAAGATAAGGGCGACTCGGACGCTGGGGCCAATGAGATGGATGTGGGCGAAAAGGGTCGAAGGAGACAGAAGGAGGATTTATATGAGATGAGGTATAAATTAGAAGCCCTCTTTTTACCTGCTATTAGCATTTTTCTCATATTGAGACCAGATGTAGGTGGATTTTATTTACAATTCAGATTTAAAAACAGTAAAAATCCAATTCTTCTGTTTCTCACTAAGCCACATGCCGCCCAAGTCACTTCGACTCAGTCTTAGATTTTAGTGCTTTAGAATTGACATTTTATCTTGTTTTGTCAGTATTCTCACGATCCATTTTTCACTAGTGTGTTACACTTCTAGCCGCCTGCTGCCTACCTCTTTGTGTTTTCTCATGAAATTTTTGTATCTATTTATGTATACCCCGGTGCGTTGGAACATATTGAAATTACACTTTGCTCATAAGTTCTGCCAAATGTTTCTCTGATCATCTCCACAGGAGGTTTGGAGGACTGGATGTTAAATGTGTTACAGTTGGTGCACTAACTCCAGGGGTCTCATTTTTAAAGTTGCTCATGGTTTTATATTGATTTCCCATGACGCGGTTACTATTTCAGAAAAATGCAAAAGAAAATCTGAACTGTATGTCAATGCACAAATTAACATTTGTGCATTTTTATGCCTTTAAATTTGAACAACCTAGAGATTCGGGTGCATTATGCTAGTAGCGTCTGACGTTTTGTCGATCCAAACATTAACTAATAATAATTTGTCACCCATCTGTAAACCCAGTATTTCAAAATGTTTGACTGATTTCAGTCTGATCACGCAGGACATCTGTTCCATGGGGATACAGGTGATCTGCTCATCTTCAGAATAGATTCAGCATCTCTTTGTGTGCTGATATCAGAGAAACACGGACTCTGCGGCCTGAGGATTCCTCTCTGCTAACTGTGCTTTGTGCTGAAGTATAGCTGAAAAATCCTTGATCTCCTGGAATAAGTTGTGAATACTGAAATTTAAGGGAATCGGCACCTCCTCTTTTGGGATTAACAATGCATGAATAAGTAATTGCTTGGATTTTAGATTGAACACTACAAGGCTATGTTCCTGCTCACTATTTTTTTCTTTTATTCCATTGAAAGTACATAATATATCTTTGTATCTCTTTTCAAAGTCCATTTCTATTCTCAGCCTGTACCTCCTACATTCCCTCTAATATTGAGAAGCCTCTGTGTTGGTTTTATTGGCCTTTAATCCACCACACCACCCTCCTGTAAACACCAGGAGCTCTCTCCTCTGACCCAGGCTCTCTTTGTGCTCATGTGCTTGTAATTCCAGATCTCAGAGGTCTCTATGGAGGTTTTCACACACCGTCATAGACCGAAGAAAAGAGTAAGTGAGAGAAACTATGAGCCTCCTACACCCTAACCCTTGGGAATTAGCATGAGGTCACATACAAGAGAAAGAGTTCCTCAAGCTATGGAATACATCTGAAGACACATCCACAATGGTCTCAGCACACGTTTGATCTGAGTCTGATGTTGATCTTTTATTCACAGTAATCCAGGTCATACTAACCCACACATTAATTACATCTTCTACATTGTCACCTTTTTGAGCTTTATTTAAATGCTCATGGTAGCCAGAGGGTCATGTGCGGAGGGTGCTTGGCAGCTCTGTTGTATGATTCACCTAAATTAGGTTTCCAATTCTAATGTGGATCATTTAATGCATGAGGAACTCGACCCCATGGGGTCTCGGCTGTGAAGTGCGCCAGCACATTAAGGCTTTGCTTGACACGGACTTGTAGCACAAAGAGCAGAGGCAGAAGGGCATTGAGATATTTTCATCGATGTGAAGCATTAGGTAAACATCACTGGGAGGCTTGTTTACTCTTGCTGGCTCACTAAATTTTCAAAAAACAAGGCGGCGCTGATTTTTTGAATTTTTTTTACTAATTCATTTTAGCCTGTAGGTTTGCTGCACTTCATCGGGCCCACTGTAAACATCAAAAGCAGTTACAATGCCAGCAACCCACTCATACTGTAACAGCACAATAGCAATCAAGTACACTGTGAGCAGGCATGCTAACATACATAGATAGATAGATAGATAGACAGACATATAGTACATATACTGTAGCTTGAGTGCTGCCAAACATTTGAGACAAACAAAAATATGAAACTGTTTCACAGACACGCACACACTTCTCCATTTCCTGTGTTCTCACTAACACACTGATGACAGAAAGCTATATGGGAAGATAGCAATGTGTGATGAGAGAGAGATAGAGAAGTTCAGGAAGGGGGAATGAATAATGGAAAAGAACCCCGGCGTTCCTGCTGAATGATTACAGCTCATGGTTGGCTCGCATGGGGTTTTCTCATCCCTCCTCATCTCTGCACCTCCCACCATCTATCCCTCGAGCTAGTCTTACATCCACCCTAACAGCCAATCATGTATGGTAATCGCCATGACTACTGGGATACACAATGAACTGTCCTTTTCTATACATCCTGCACTCAGTCATTATCCAAATTATCTTTCTAATACTCTTAATGCTTCCTTTACGTTCATCTTTCATACTCATCCATCCATCTGTAAGTAGGTAAATAAAATAGACTGATAGATTATCCAAAGAAAATGTTTTACTCTTGGTTAAGGAAGAAAAGTTAGTGTATCATACAGTAAACATGTGACTTCGACGTCCACTTAAGCTTCCACTCCACTGAAGAAACAAAAAATAAATTAAAAAATCTGATCTATGTGAGACTGTAACCTTCCTAATATTAATGAATGAAACAAACAGAAATTATATATTTCCATTGAGTTTTCCACATTGTTTTTCACTGTTTGAGGTTTGACTGGCACTCTTTCAATAACGTCATCTTGTTGCGCCCTCTTCTTTTACAACGGTATAATGGTTTTCCGAGTGGAGTATTGGTGCCACCTACTGCTTATCTCGATGTACTCAACTCCTAAAAATCCCATAACGGTAGTGCATAGAAACAAGCATTCATTCGCATTTTCTTTAGCTGATTTTCTTTAAATTAAGTAAGAAATGTAGATACATTTGGATGGATAGATAGATAGATAGATAGATAGATACAAATACAAAGAGATTGTGCAATCTACCACTGGCTTCCAATATAATCCTGAAGAAATAACTAAATGGGAAATATATCTGCTACATTAAGGTAATTAAGCCTGTCACAAGAGCCTGAAAACTGAAAACTAAACTTAAATAGCCAAAAATTAAGATTCATGCATTAGTAAGCTGCTTTGGAAGATGTCTGTCATTCTCAACATACATTAGCAAAGGAAGGGTCTGACATTTTGGGAAAAACACTCACTTGTTGAGAGTTATACAGGAACATCAACACCACTCTCACGTCTTCATGGTTATTAAGAGGCTACAACCAGCAGCCAGTTAGCTTAGCTTAACAGAAAGACTGGAAACAGGGGGAGACACATAGCTTGGCTTTAACCACTGAGGATAAAATCCAACTGCCAGCGAAAAACTGACAACACGTTGGTGTTTAACAGGAGGTTACGTGCTGGACTTTTTCTAAGCCGGGCACCGTGACATCCTGGAGTCTTGTCCTCCCTGGTTTTCTCCTGTTTCTTGTCTTTCTGCTAAGCTAAGCTAATCAGCTGCTAGCTGTAGCTTCATGTTTAGTTCAGACCAAGCGGCAAACTCCAGGTCTGAACAGTGAAGCCACGGCGGAAGTGCCTTAAACATGTAGTCTCTTTAATGGCCAGCAGGGGGCGACTCCACTGGCTCCAATAAGAAATCAGATTGTATAGAAGTCTATGAGAAAATGACCCTACTTTTCATTTGATTTATTACCTCAGTCAACATTTTCAGTGTCATATTCATTTAGTAAATGATGGTCCCATTAAGAGTAAAATAGATGATAAAGTAAGGAATGCTGGGGCGGGGCTGGCTTGTGATTGACAAGTTGTTACCACAGCGACCGTCAATCAGGATAGAGGCAGCTCTACCTTCTCGTCCAGATAACTTCACTTCGGGCTTGAGAAAACAAAGATGGCGATGGCCAGAATGCAGAACTCACGGCTTCAAGATGGCAATCCACAAACCAAAGGGTCATGCCACGGTAGCTACATCCACTTCTTTTACACAGTTACCACATGATGGTGGTATTGATCTTCTTGTTTAATTTTTGTCAAGCTAATAAGCGTATTTCCCAAATTGTTGCCAAAACAATTCCTTCAGTTAGCAGGCTAACAACTTCACAGTCTTGTTAATAGCACTAATGAAGCTCAGCATAAGTTCAATCTTCCTGATGCGAATAATGCAGCGCATCAGTCTTCCTGACTGATGCGCTTCATCATTCACATTTCCCCCCTTTCTTCTTCTTTCTTTGGTTTTCTGGCAGGTGGCAACCGGCGTTAAGGTGCTTTAGCTCCACCTACTATGTTGGAGCATGGACCAGAGTTGTCCCCACAAATAAACACATTTCTCCCTCTCTCTCCTCTCCTGCTGCCTTCTCATCAGCTGATCTGTGGGCGTTCAATCTTCAGCTAAACCAATCAGGTTTTGCCTCAATAATCGGAGACCCAATCACATTGCCGCTGCCAAAGTTTGAACCTGTTATCCTTCTCTGCTGCTGTAATTTCAGAACAAAATCGCTTCAAACATCAACAGTCACATGACCTCCTTCAGTTTCTGTAGCGAAAGTGATTTCTGATTCCTCAGCCTGAGAGGAGAATTGTCTCTTCTACTCGTTCTCCTGCTCACACAGCCTCATCTAAAACCAAAACCCGGGACCTTCTTTTCTCTGTCCGTCTGCCAGCGTGTTTTTCCCTCTTCTACAGCTCCATCGACGGTCCCGTCACACAAGGTTGCTGAGTCGGAAGTGAACTGCGATCCATTGAGCGGCTATCGAGGATCCTCCGGTGGCTCGAGACCTGGCTGCGGGTATCACTACCTGCACCACTTTCATGAATACAATGTTCACGGTGCTGTTTAGCCTCCATCATCCGGGGGCTTTGATCGTCTCTGGTCACAGCAGCTCTCCAGCCTCTACAGCACAACTCATCCGGACCCCTTCACGGCAAGAGAACCAACATGGTTCATAATCTAATGTAGCCTAACATCTCTCCTCAACACTCAATGTTTCTATTCAGTGGTGTAGACACCTTAGGCCGCTTATGTATCAGTTTCAGTTCTGTGGCGCTTTACCAAAGTGGTCACTGTTTTCATTCCTGAGGAAACATTATGGTACTGTAACAGCAGCCCCACCCTGATTTATCGCAACTAATACCGTAAGGTCTGTAGTGACAGGTCTTGATTTAGCCACCTCAGCTGCAGGGTAACAGGCATTTAAAGGCATATATATTAGAGACAGGCCTGTATTTCTAATTCCTCTGTCCAAAAAGGGCATTTGCTCATATCTAGCATGAAACCATTCTCCATCTTCTCCAGTTCGCCTCATTTAGTCTTGTATCCATAATGGTTAACATGACCTCATTCATGACAGTTTGCTGTTGTGCCAGATTGGCATGCACATTTATAACTTCCACCAGGAGTTTATTCAACCTTGTTTTCCCCCAGAGCATTGGGGCCACTCTTCACTTGAGACCCAGCTATGCTACATTTGGCCATTTATTGGGTACATGTTTATTTCATGCATTCGGCTACTGCTAAATTTTATGCATGGGGTGAATGCTTCTTTCATGCATTCAGCTAATACTTTATTTTATGCATTGGGTTAATTCGTATTTCATGTATTCAGCTATTGGCTACATTTTGCTTATGCTATTGCACTGCCTTCTGCAACTGGCTACATTTCATCACATTGCACTAAGTGCTACATTCAGTGCATTTTACTAATTGTTACATTTCTGCCATACTACATTTTATGCATTCTTCAGGTGTCTAAACATAAAGGTGCTTGCTCTTTCAATGAGGCATGCAAAGATTTTCTGATTCTGCAAATTGCTATATTTTATCGAATCGGCAAATTGTACATTTCAATATATTCTGCTAATTGCAAAATTTCATCACATTGTGCTAATGCTCATTTCATGCACTCAGCATTGCCACTTTTTATCGCATTCTGCAAATACAACATTGCAATGCATCTGCTTATTGCTTTTTCACTGCATTACACAATTGCTATAGTGAGAGCCAGCGTTTGTTTCACAACTGGCTTTATTCGAGATATAGGTAGTCAAGATACGCTTGGAGGCCTAGGTATCCCTCTCAAATCCTCTATGAAGGGTTCCTCCCAGCTATCCGAGTCATAAAAAAGTCCTCTTCTGCTGGAACATCAAAAAACGTGCTCAGATTCTCTGATTCATTATGCATAGAATTGTGGCTGGTGTCGTGGTTTCAGCATATTACGTTGCTGGTAATCACCTCATTTTGTGGCATTTTGCCAATTGCTACATGGTCATCACATTTTGCAATCGCTCATCGTATCATTAAGGCAAGTCCTCATCAAAATAATCTATCCCCTCAGCACTATTCAGAGCATTTAGGATAGGCAATGCTTCTGCAGCTTCTGCTGGGCGTTGGTCATCTTCTGCCCACACCTCTTGCATTCATTATGATGAGTAATCATGTAACTGGTCTCATACTCATGCCTGTCAATCATCCTTACACCCAGTGTCATGTCTCTCCTGCTGTATGTGCTCCTCTTCGGTCGCCGGACATTACACTCACTCCCTGCTCAATGTGACCCCATGTTCTCTCACTGGTCAACACGAACCCATGCTCACATTAATCATTGCACCTCGTGCTGGCATGGTCAACATGACCTTAGGCCCAGGCCATTTCTTAATTTACACATTAAATTCTTCAGCTATGCATTCTCCTTTTTGATTTGTTTAATGTTTTTTAATAGAATCAGTTTGCTGCCAGGTCAGGTAAGGTCATGCTGGGTATACTATTCTTCCTTTACTTTTCTTTAAGGGGCTATCCTATACTACTCATCGTTTCTCTACCCTCTTCAAATATGAGGTCACGATGGAATCTAATAGCCAAAGACTTCTGACAATTCTCATATCATTGCATAATTTGTCAATAAATACTGTTCACTCTAAAAAACAATAAGTCCCTCCTGATTTAACTGCTGATGTACAGGCTACACAGTATGTAACTGCAATTTTGAAAGATACAGTAACTTACTTACTGTAAGTAGTTGGAGATACAATGAATACACTTTTCTTCTCTTTTCTTTTCAATCAACAGCCATCAGAAAAGCAGTCAGTGGGATTGTGTGACGCTGAAACCTGAATGAAGAAACTTTGCAGCTTTGGTTTCAGATAAATAATCACCATTGGGGAAGAAAAGGGCTGAGAGTCTGCAGTGGACTAGCCCGATGGTCCCCAAAGCATTTAAACACATAATACACGTTTTATTGTACTCTAAGGCAATGGTTCAAGGTGAACATGGTTCTGATGCCTTTTGAAAAAAGAGGTCTTGATTAATAAGTGTGCGGTGCTTTTGGTTGTTAATTTGTATGTGACTGGCCAGTGGTAAGTGAGGAGTGTCAGGGACATGATGAGTTTTTGATAATGTCAGTTTTGTGTTTCGCTGATCCAGCAGTTCCCAATCTCCACATCAAATTGCACCCTAGAGGGTTACAGAGAAATACTGATACACAGCAGAGAGAGTAAAGAAAGCAAGAAAAGGAGGTTGCTAAAACAACACTGAATTAAGCTAAAAATGAGCTGCATTTGATTGGGGATTTTGGTTGTTACAAAACAGAGTTTGTTAAAACAGAGGTAAATAACAGTTGTACAGGATGTGGTGATGATTCAAAAGGAGTAGTTTTTACCAATGATTCTAATGTTTTATGCATTGATAAAGCGAGTTCTGGTTGGTTGCATCTTTATTTTACTTTCATAACCCTCCTCTTCCCATTGTTTCATACTTACCACTTGACATAATACCAACATTTGGGCTGGTAAATGTTGATGCAGGGGAGATGACAGAATGAGGGACATTTGAGCATTTTGCAGGTTTGACTGGTGCTCTTTTAATTGCATGATTTCTTGTTAAGGTTTAATGGCATCCAGCTAGAGAATTACTGCCACCAGCTGTTTATCTTGCATCCAGCTACTAATATTGGCCTAACATCAGTAGATAGAAACACACATTAATTAGCTTTTTTTTTCAAATTCGTTTCAAATTTGCACTACATTTGGTTGAAAACTTGGCTAGTGATTCCAATTTGTTCTGTGCACTCAGCAAAAGACTATACAGTAGTGAGTTTTGGTGCAGTTCTTGCTTTTTGGCAAGTTTTGGGGTTTTGGCTTGGGATACTTACGATAGAGGGTGGTACTAATAAAAGCAAACCTTAGAAGTGTTCATTTACAAACTGAGACACAATGCCAACTTTTCTTGGCATATGTAAGCCAGTACTTTAGTTTCCAATACAAAATACAATGTAAAATAAGCTGTTAGCTAACATTGCTCAATCAGAATGACGATTGAATCCAACTAAATTAATAGAAGGAACTGCTGGTGAGAGGTATAAACTGAAACCCATCACAGTATAGGCCTACTAAATTATAAACTCTCCTTTGTGAAATGAATAGAACTGATATGATGTGTAAATGAAATGAAATCTTATCTAAATCTTCATTATCATTGGCATATTGTTGAACCTAAGCCATCCGACCCTCCCAACCACCACCACCACTTCTGCCTCTAAAGCAGTTGTACAGACCCTCAAAGAGTCTATAAAAAAAAAAAAAGAGTAAATATGTTTAATTGGGTATTTAACTGAAAGGAATTTTTAAGTTTAGCATTTCCCACATAAGTGAATGAAACATTTTACTACTATAATTTATCAAAACCTTTCTGAGACAGTTTAGCAATCTCCAAAGGACTTCCAAGAAGATACAATTTAAAGAAACAGTTGACCCCAAATGAAAAAAAAACAAACCCTATCTATGCTGTTTTTGTCAATTTATAAGACCAATAAGCAAAGAGCAACTATTCTACCATGAAGTTCCATCTCTGCCTTTTCCCAAAACAATTTAAGTGTATAGGGATTTGATGTTTAAAGTCGATAGACCATAAAATGAGCATTACATTTCTCTAAACTGCAGCATAATGCATGTGGTTCGTTGCCAAACAACTGCACTACAAAAGCCAAAAGGCCAGTATTTTCTCCATTAGCTATAATTTTTATATTCTTATTAAAATCTCTTCTTGGTGGTTGTGTTGGAAACGACCCTATCAAATCCAAATCAGACACACTGAACCTCAAACAAAGAGGACTACAGACAGTCGTGTTTCTGGATGTTTTTTAATAACGTTTCTCAGGCTCTAGATCAGCGCTTTGGCGGTCAGTTTGACACGCATTTAGAGTTTCAGTCTGGGACTTGGTGACAACTGATAGAGATGCAGACTGATGGCTTTGGATGGAAAATGCATCAGGCATTAAGTGTCAACTCAAAAGTGAACTTGGTCATAGAAACCAGCCTAGACCTGAATTTAGGTCAGGACAGTTGTAAGAGCATATGACATATTGCAGGGAATTGGGCATACGATGTGCTTTGATTTACATATTTATCACCTCAAGTGCATACCTTGCAGGAGGCGTCTTATCACAAAGTGCTGCACATTGCTTAATTTGTCTACCTGTGAAGCCCTACTGCGCCAATTCCAACCCTGGAGTTAAATTCAGACATAAATGGCATGACATGATGAATATGTAAGCATGTCCATCTTCATGTAAGTCCATTTGTAAGCTTTTTTCTTGTGTGCCTGAAGTCCTGTAATATGTTGTGCAATCCAATACGATAAAAGAGGAGATAAAGTATGTTACACATGAAATACAGTATATAAAACCACACTTGTATACACACATTTCACACAGAAATAAGTCGTGTTTTGGACTGTTTAGTAACTTAAATGTTAATTTAAAACTGTGTCCAGTGTTTGATCGTGGATGGTAGTTTCCACCAAAGATCTGGGAAATCCTCAGAATATTTTGTAAAGACACATCACAAGCAAAATGTTCCCATAATAAAACACAAACGATCCAACAGCTGTAATATGATTATTAACTTCCCTCCTTATATTTATAAATCAGGCCACACAAGTTAATTCAGAAATTCCTTAATTTTGGGTGTTTTACCCACACATGTCCAACAGATTACATAATAAAATACATTATTAATGTCAATGTTTTCCACTAGAAAGCATTCAATATTGATTTCTCTTTCACCTCATGAAGTTACATTTTTAGCATTTAGCCTCTGTAGTGATGTTTGTGATCTGTCTTTTTCACACACATCCAGGTGATAACGTGTGAAAAGGCATTAGACTCCTGGCCGGAGGCTTTTGGCACATTCGGCACATTTGACCTAACTAAGTGTTTCCACGAGTGACATAGGTAGGGGATGAAAATTTGAGTAAGACAAATGGCTCGGCGATGTGAAATAATTCCCCTCTATTCAGGTGATTAGAGCTTAACCTACAACCTCTTTCTGTCATTAGCCCGTATTTTTTGTTGCGCCCACCTCAAAAGGCTGAGGCTCAGAAATGTGTATAGTCCTACCGCTTGTTAGTTAATGAATGGCAGAAACCTGGCTGAAAGTCACATATAGTGATATACCTGAGCATATGGTTAAAAAATAAATAAAATCTCCATACTCCCACTGCTACTACCTGCCATTAGCAGGTAACATTTTACTAATCTGCCATATAACATGGCAGTAATTAATTATATGTACATTGTTGGCCATATACAGTATACACACACACACACACACACACACACACACACACGGTAATTACGTTTCCACTTGTAAAGTCACATATTTTTGTAAGGAGATGATCTGGACCAGAGCGAAAATAGAGTGAATATTGGTCTTATAGTTAATGGGTGACCAAAAACATGACTCCAAATGACTGCCAATGTTTCTTCATGTCCACCCTCTGGTTCTATGAGGTGATAAGATGTCAATGTTGTGTTTATAGCTTGTGCTGCTGCCGCCAAGTGGCCAAAAACATCCATGCCAGCGTTCAAACGACTAATTTATAGGTTTCAGTCATCTTAAAATAATGTTACTTCAAGTAAGTAACTTTAAGTTATAGATACAATTATATGTACAGTGAGTTCTGCCTGATTGGCTCTTCTCTACATCCCTGATTCTCACTGTCTCTCCTCCCACCACTGACCATGTGATGGAAGCCATAGAAAAAAGAAACCACAGATGTTTGACCTCTTGATTCCTCTCAGGCTTTCTTCTCCCTCTTTTCCTTGCTCTCTTCCTCTTGGCTCCCCCAATCCCTGGTGGGCCTGCCGAGCTGTCACATAGTACTGGAGCGTGTCCTTAACTCTGTTTTGTCATCCTGTCATCCTGTCTTCTCTCCTACCATCCATCCATCCGTCCATCCATCCGTTCTTTCCCCAGCTCCCAAGTCTCTGTGTCCCCTGTGGGATTTCTGGATGGGCAAAGCGTAGACCCTTATCTCTCTCCGTGTGTATGTACGTGTGTGTTTGTATGTATTTGTGTGTGCGTGTTTTGAGACAGTAACAAATGCCAGGTTGGGATTTACAGGTGAGCAGTCATGGAGCAGTTGCAGATGTTGTCAGGACTGTGCACCTCCACAGTCTGTCTCTCTTTCTCTCTCTGTTCTTTCTTCTTAGCCCGCTGTGTACTCTGGTAACTCTCACAGATGTTAACATGAATGGTCAGAGATGATCCTGAGCTCAAACACTTTGGCCAGCCTTCTTGCAGCCTTTGTCCGTGTGTGTACAGTATACGCATGTATGTGTGTGTGTGTGGGTGTGGGTGGGTGTGTGTGTGTGTGTGTGTGTGATGAATGGGCCAGTGCCAGGCGGCGTTCCCTCGGTGGCCTTGGATCAATCTGCTTATCTGTTAGCTGCCAGCACTGCCAGTGATTAACGACCAGCTCCACACACAGCACATCCTTATTCATTACCACACACGTCACACACATGCGTGTGTGCGCGCAGTCAAGCAAACACGCACGCAGGCGTGCATGCACACACACAAGACATCCGTTTTCATTATGGTAGACGTCCACATTGGGGACAGTCTGGAGTTGGAAGGCAGAAAGGTGAGAGAGAGAGAGTAAGAGAGAGAGAGAGAGACCGGGCGAAGGATGGATGGGTGCCGCATAAACACTGAACCACACACGCATCTCCAGCCACTCTCTTCTTTCCACGATATCGCTCCTCCATTTTCTATTGCTGAGCATCTTTTTGTATTTCTGTATTTGTTCCTCTGTGTCTTTCTACCTCCTTACATCCATTGAGCACAGGACTTCCCACAACACTTGACCTTGTGGGTGTGTGTGTGTGTGTGTGTGTGTGTGTGTGTGTGCGCGTGTGTCTGCCTGCCTGCCAGCCAGCCACCTACCTGAGACCTGAGACCCAGTCTCTCATCAGGCCAATCAGAACAGACAAGAGTACCCCAGAGGCACAGTGTAGGCAGGTAAGGGCTTTTTCTGGCGGCAAACAGGGGTAGCACTAACTCGACAAGACAGTTGTGTCTTCTTAAAAATGCACCCAAATCCCAAAGGTGGAGTAGTACTGAAATATTTTTTTAATAAAAATAAATTTGTGCTGCTTAATTTTAGTTTTACAAAATAATTCAAACTTATGGTCCAGTTACTCGCTTTTTTGGAAGCTTTCAACCACATCTCACAGTCTGCATTTGCGAATGGAGTTATTAAGTTAGCTTATTTAATAAGGTAGTAAGGCCTGGGCGTGTTTGTGATTGTGTTTGGAATCTATGTGTTTGTCTGTCACCTTGCCTGTCGCCACACACAGCCACACAGACAATCACGGAGATGTGTCATGTGCTATTGTGGCGCACTGGACACCCAAAGCAAAGCAGCCAGATCCCATTGCATTTACAAGAAATGTTGTCAGTGCATGCAAACCTGGGGAAGAAACACTCATCAGAAGTTGCCACTGTGAGAAGTATGATGTGAATTAGATAGCTTTTTCCATGTCTACCTGTCTACTGCTGTCCACTGCTATCAGCCAGTCTGAGAAGGTGGAGGCTCCCACAGCACAAGGAGGAGTGCGAGCTACTCGCACAGAGAAACCTGCAGCAGACAAATAAGATACAGCAAACAAAGTCTGGTGTTTTAATATTGTTATTAAAGATACAAGAGGTTCACTGTCATTGTTTTATAGCATAAAGTGTAGCAGCACCAGGAAGAGGGCAGTAACACATGGAACAGTCGCTCGTCGCTAACCTTGTACAACTGCCTTTTGGAGCTGGGCAGGTAGTGTGCAGTGGGTTTATCAGAGTAACTGCAAAGTCGGGATCATTTTGTGTGTTTGTCAATCGCTACGAGCGACACCTTTCACATTACATGTTGTCATTGGACCCATTATTAATAATATAATATTGATTAGTGCAGCTTTAAAAAGTAATCTATAAGTCTTTATATTTCTTGGTAGGTGATGGAAGTTGGGCGTTCACACCTGTTTCTGCAGTTGAATTTCTGGACACATGCATATGGTACACACATAGAAGTGTTCACATGCACATAGAAAAAAACATACACACCACCAAGTTATTGGTGAGCAATATTTTGTAAAAGTCTACCACCATGGCAACACCAGTTAAAAGACAATATGTTGTAAATTATGCATGGGTGGAAAAGAGAGAGGGTAAGGGGAAAGAATAATAAATGGGTATATTTAAATGGGGTCTTATGTACAAATGGCTCCCAATTAAAAGAGTTAGAGGCCAGCTAGTGAAAGAGAGAAATGATAGACAGAGTAGATGGGGGAAAAGAGGGATTAAAGATCCCGTCACCCACTTCCTTTCACTTTTCATGGCAGGCTAAAGAAGATATTTATTCAAGTCAGACTAAATAAATATGCAAACAGCCAAGCAGATGAAGACAGACAATGTCAACAGAATTACTAGATGCATCAGCTTCTCTATCTCTCTCTGTTGCTCTGTCTCTATGTCTCTCTATTGTCTCGCTTCCCTTTTTTAATTCTTTTCAGTCGGCGTACGTGCAGCTGCAGTCTGTGAGAAGGAGAGAGAGAGACAGAGAAAGCAAGACAGACAGAGAGATAGAGCCATCCTGGCAGCTCGCCTTTGATCTCATCTTTGGCAATAACGCTCCAACTTCAAATGGCCTCAGCAGTGGCAGGTAGATGTCCCTGGCACTGTTACCAAGTGTCTATTTGCATCCGAGACTGACAGTCGCGGCGCATGTCTCCTCTCAGAACTTAAGTCTCGTCTCACCGTGACTCTGGCAAAGGGTTTATGAACTAAAGCAGAGTGTGTGTGCTTGCGCGTGTGTGTTCACTGTAGGGGGCTGCTTGTCTGCTTTTTGTCGCAGCATTAGAGTGTGTTGATGAAGATGTTTTGTGAGTTGGTGTCATGTTTGTCTCTTGCACCTCCGCTCTTTGTTAATTTACACAACATTGCTGCTAAAACATCTCGAGGGGGTGTAACGCACTGACTGTTAATTAAATGAAATTCACTTGAGTGAATATGTGTCTACATTAAAGGTCTTCATTATTGATATTTATATAAATGCTGTCCATCCATACTCCTCAAAGACTCAAGAGTCTACCATTATAGAATCCCGCTGAGGTTCTTAATAATCCTAGTGTTATGTGTTCTTTAAGAATCCCTTTTTAGTTGTTCATCTACCAGTTCTAAGAAATATATTTGCCTTGAACTTGGACTTCTTTGTATAAGCAAATAATCTTTATGTGAATACGAAGCCCTTTTCAGAATATTTAGCTTAATCTATTTGTTAAAGTTATGTTCTATGTGACACTATCCCTAACCCTAACCATATAGGTGGCAGTGTTGGTCTTTCAGTGGTTGGTCGGTCCACCACTTCGGTCCATATAACCAACAAACAAATAAAAAAAAACATACTTTAAAACTGTTGGATGATGTACATTTGGTACAGATATTCATCGTCCCCATGGGATAAATCCTAAAGACTTTGGTGAGCCCCTGAAATTCAAAGTTTTCCTTTTCAAAGTGAAATATTTGTTCATCCACAAGATAGATTGGCACAAAATTTTGTATAGATATTCATGGATTCCACATGATGTATCTTATTGGTTTCCATGATCCCTTTTAATCTAGCACCATCATCAGGTCAAATTTGTCCAATATTTTGGTTTATGACCAAATACCAGTAAAACAAAACACAAAGTACAGCCTCATGTTGGCATGCTAACATGCGAAACTAGATGGTGAACTTAGTAAACATTAAACCTGCCCAACATCAATGTGTTAGTACGCAGACGTTAGCATTAGTTCAAAGCACTGCTGCACAAATACAACTTCACCTAGTCGTAGCGTGGCATGGTAATGATAAGAAAGATTTGTAAACCTTTACAACTTGAAGCCATTTATAGTGATCTTCACACTAGTGATAAACACCTAATAAATTCTACTTACTTAACTTATACAAGCAAGTAATTTTTTGCAAGATGTGCAAGCCTGATGCATATTATTGAACCTGAGCTGTGGTGACTAATTGGTGGAATCAACCATGTAGCCCGTGTCATATGGAGGACCACAAGTGTCATGGTAATAGTACCAAAGCATTTCATAATTGCACAATAACGATTGGCAATAATTAAGTGTTTAATCTATAACTAAACAGACTAAATTACAAAGTAATTAATTATTTGATTTTTTAACGGGCAATTAAACAAGGAATTATACAAAGAACTTTTAAATGATATTTTAATCCATCAATAAATAGTTCAAATTAAAAAGGGATTTACAAAAACAAAATAAAACAGTCAATTAATACGTCATTCAAAAATACATTAAGAATTAATGGAATTTAAAAATGCATTTTAAAAAGAGAAATAGATGACTGGATTCACAAATTGAATTAAAAAATAAAAAATTAGGGATTTAAAAGGGCAATTTCCCTTTTCCATTTGCATTTCCATTTCCCCGCTGCTTTTCCTTTTCGTATTAGCTATTCGATTTGTTTAGTCATTTAAGTTCTCCATTTAACCTTTCTGGGACATGTTGGGCCTTGCACTGGTAAAACTAGGTAAAACAGTACAAACTAGCTATGGTATGTAACAAGCTCTCTGATTGGTTAGAGAGACACACCTCATACGTTAGCCATCTTTTTCAACATTGTTTAGGTGACAAGAAGACCCTTTTAAGAACATCAGCGTATGTGCTTAGGCCAACTTTTTAAACTCAATATTCATTCTAACGTCAAGAGTGTCTTTTTAACAGGAACCTGAACAAACTTCAAGTTATAGTTAAGGCACTTTGACGCAGCTAACACTCAAGTAAATTATAGTATCTTGGGTCTCTATTGATAAGTCAGATTTCAGAAATCTTGGTGTCTTTCATGTTTGATTGCCTCCGGATGGGTAACTATATATATTAACATATTTTATTAATATTGTATGTTATTTTACGTCTTGCTATGTAAAATTCCCAAAATTTGTGTTATTTCTGTATTGCAACACCTTGTAACTACACCTGTTCTAACTAGGAAAGTCTTTCCAGAGAACAGTTATAACAAAATGTAGCTATCCATCTTTAGAGGTCTAACTTTCATCATCAAAAACCAACTTAAAAAAACAACAACTTTTGTTCAGTCACCTCTACGTAAAGTTTCTCCTTAAACCTGCCCAGTAACCTTCTCTATGAGAGTTGCAGACCAACCTGTTATGGACAGAACATAGGCCAGACACGAGGCCAGAGTGATTTGTCTCAGTGGGAATGGAACATTTTCACACCCAGAGTTTCCAGTGTGACTGCTTTCGCCCCAGCAATCGCCTTGGCCTTGCAGCCCTGAGTCTCTCTCTCTCTCTCTCTCTCTCTCTCTCTCTCTCTCTCTCTCTCTAACTTGGCCCACTGCCACCATCACTAATACAGCTAACCTTTCTATCATAACAGAGCTTCACGCAGAGACACACTGCAGTTATTAACCTCTGCAGTAGTGCCTCCTTCCAGGGCCTAATTGCTGCCAATACCATGTTACGGCTCAATCTAATAAAGATTATACGTGCCGCGCCAAAAGGACAAATTGTTCGCTAGATTTGCTCCGTTCGCTCATTTGGTCCTTGTTGGACATAAAGTTATGTGAGCCGAAGCATATTGAACATGGTCGTAATATTCTTGGATATGAGCCCCCTGATTAACTATTTCAGAGGGGGGGAGTAGAGAGACAGAAAGACGGAGGGAGACTATATAAAAAAAGAGGTAATAGAGAGGGAAAGAAAGTATAAGGTGAACTGCAAAAAATGCTAAATGATTCTATAAATTATGTATATAAATATACAAACAATATAAAAAATGCTATTGTGGTTGTAACATGCTGTTGCTGAATGGTTACTCTTTAATAAAGTCCAAGGAAAGAAAGTTTAATCACTGCAACAGCTAAGTGTCCCATAGTGGTTTTATTATGACTCCAGAAAAACTGAAAGTTTAAGTCTAAGCAACCTTTTCTGCTAGAAATTCTGTTTATATTCTACTGATGTGTTTTACCAATGACATTATAAGGGGAAAGATAATTGCTGGCTGGATTATGTTACCTGGCAACACATGAAGTATAACAATTATGCATTACAGAGTGGCAAACTGTATTACCGGAGACCAGGGTTCCCATCTTGAGTCGTGTGTGTGGTTAGGTTTAGGCAACAAAAGCACTTTGGTTAAGATAAGGGAAAAATTGTGGTTTCAGTTAAATCAAGTAAACCCGACCTGGCCACAGGTTTATAGACATTTTATATCGATGTTTCTGCAATTATACTGGTATTATTGAGTTTGACATTTTGTTTTATAGTGTTCCCACTGTTTCTACAGCTGTTCTGTTGTTATTTCAGTCAGTATTACGAGCAAATACTGTTAGACCCTGAGTGTTGTGTGAAGATTTGGTGACCCACCCTCACCTTCATGTTAGTGTGAAGACGGTTTGTTGCTTTGCTCTGCTATGAGAAACTAATAAAGCACAGCTGAACTGGAAACTGAAACTCACTGAGTTCTTGTGAGAGAAAACCCTGTTCGCCACAGTATTATCCAAGACACAATCTTTTCATAACCTTAACCAGGTGTCTGTCTAAAAATAACCCGAGAAACCTTTTATCATGCTTTAACAGCTGTGAGGGGATATTGTATTGCAAGAGCAGATGTTGTAGGAAAACAAATTAAATATGTTCTTAATTAACATTTTGCTGTTACGTTCAGTTTCAACATTTTGTGACTTGGCAGATACTTTAATGCAGCATTACACTTCAAACATATTTGCTGTTGCAAATTGGTAGTACATAAACATATTTTTTTTACATACACACATTATCAACACTTTGGGTTAAAGTCCACACCTATTACATGATTGGTTTTGATCAACTATTAACTAGCAGACTTAAACAGTTTTTTTTTTTTTTTTTTTAGGTTTTTTTTGTCGTCTTTGGGTCAGTGGAAACAACTACAACGCAGCATTAAGTTGATATAGTGAACTTGTTGGCAAACACACACATCCTGCAGTTGTGTTTGGAGTCGTGTTTCTGACCACCTGATTATTGTAAGCTGCAATATTTGCTTTGTTTTAGCTCAGGATTTGATAGAGACCAAAAGCAGAGGGAAATATATGGCTGCTAAATGCTCCACTATGATCAGCGTCTAGTTGCTAATTGTGTCTGCCTGCTGTTTGGTGCTGAGCAGGTCGTGTACAGTGGGTTTTTAGAGCTTTTTCACTGGAAACAGCTGCCTGCTACGGCCAAAGACTGCTCTGTGAGAGCCGTGAGAGTAGAGAAGAGGGCTGGACAGCTAAACAATGAGCAGAAAACTCACTATAAAGGCCCTTTAAGCCGAGGAGCTGCAGATTCAGGTGATAATTCTCTGTAGCTTCATTATGAGCGACCCACATTGTCACATTGTTTTGTTTTCACATTTCATACATTATTATAAAAATATAGATAATAACAGCTTTAAAGATACTCTGTAAAGTTTATCCACCAGTGGCACTGTAGAACAATGTTTTGAGTCTTATTTTAGAAGCACCTTTTCTATCAGCATGTGTATGAGAACACACATGCATGTAGTGGTACACGTTTCTCCTCACTGTAAGAGGGGGGAAATGCATTGTATTGTAACAATAAAGGAAGAGAAAAAGAACACATTAAACTGATGTAAATAACAGTTTAGCAAATGCTTTATAAGACAGTCAAAACTCAGTAGGATACCTTTTAAATACTGACTTCTTTGCTGTGAACCAAATCTTGCCAGCAGTGTCAGCTGGATGCCAAATATGTCAGTGAACAATTTTTAACATGCTGTGTTTAAAAATGGGGCTAGTTTCACCTGTGTGGGAGCCCTGCAACAGTGTCCTCCCAAATCACACACAAACTAAATTGTCTATGGTTTAAATTTGTACATCTCCCAACAGTTGGTGTCACCTCCCACACGCAAACAGACACACACACACGCATACACACACATGCACACACTGCAATTGGCACCAATTGAAAAAGCAGGCGGCAAAATCCGGAGGAAAAAAAGCGGGGTAAAGGTAGAGAGGATATCCTACTGCGTTATAAGAAAGAGCCATACGATAGCCAAATTAGCTTCAGGTGGAGTTCAGTTGTTGAGTGAAAGTGATTGAGTGCAGTTTTAATGGGAGAGTGGGTGGAAGTGGAGAGGCAGAGAGGCTGCATGCCATGGCTAGCTCAATCAACACACACTGACTCTGCTCTCTCCTAGCAATTACCCAAAATGCATTTATTTCACCACCATAGCCAACTATTCCCCCCTCGAAAACTATCACTGAAACCTATGCAACATCATTAAATCAGCTAGAGCACTGGTGCAAAGCACTGTTAACCTGAATACAAATTACACCAGCTGTCATTAAAATACATCATTAAATTACACTGATGCTCATCACAAGTTACATCCTTAAAAATAGATCTGCGCCTTTCTGCTGAAATAAACAGACACGTCTGCATTCCCGGATGATCCATCACTCCTCGGCTAATATAAATGGTGAGAGCTATGACATTGGAGATGTTACAGCAGGCTTGTTACGGGCTGAGGAGGGAATCTGATGTGTGCTGGTTAGCATTCAAGTGTTTTGTTGTCGGTAGATCTGTTACAGTGACAGAGAGCTGACAATATAATTATTTCCCCTGTGGGAGCTGACTCCCGGTGATTAGGTGGCTTTGCCGTTATATGGGATGCAGATGGTGATGAGGAGTGTGTCGAGTGTGTGTGCTTGAGTGTGTGTGTGTGTGTGTGTGGGTGGGTGTGTGTGTGTGTGCGTTTACCGCGCCTTTATGGTCAACTTCATGAATAAACATTTCCTCACAAGATGTGCAGCGACGTATTGTCATAATTTGTTGATGCATACGAAAATGACCCTCTGAGATTTCATGTCAGGATTGTGTGTGTGTGTGTGCGCGCGCTCGTGCACGCACACACACACAGGATTGTGTGTTAATGCACACACGTTAATGCATGCACGCAGGTTGCGTCTTTGTATGTGTGTGAGCGTGCGCTCATGTGATTAATTGCACTGCAACAGCATCCAGTGTCATTCACATCTTTATCTCAAGGTTACAGAGTGATGAACTAAAGTAGATAAGCAGGCGGTGAAAACAAACGCTTTACAAATTACCAAGTATTTTTCTAGTGTTTACCCCCACAAAAAAAAAAATCTGATTTGGTGGAAGAGACAGATTTGAAATAGGAGGGTGCAGGCAGTCAAATGTCAAAAGTGAAGAGATAGAGCTCCGGAGAGACTGACAGAGGGAGAAAAGGAGACCAAAACATACAAGAAAGGAGGAGGGAGGGAGTGAAAATCCTTGATGCTAACTCCGTGTTTTTTATTCCCTTGTCTGTCTGCATGAGCGACGGAGATCAGAGATGGAGAAATGTCACTTAGCAAGCATTAGGCTACCACTTTCATCTCCCCCTAGATCAGAGAGATGGGGGGAGGGACTTTTAAAAAGAGTTTTAAAGGGCTGCAAGCCTCCCTTTGCCTTTGAAATCATCCCATCACTCATTTTTATCAGCACTGAACATGTAAAACACGTCTCGACTCCACATCTGAAAAAATAAAAAATAAAGTCTGAGATTTCCCTGAATCTGAACTTTAAAAATTCTCCAGCTAAAGGGAGGCCAGATTCTTATTTTATTTATTTATTTTTGCAGGATGGAGAGATGCGAAGCTGTGACCTCGCCTGTTAGAAGGTGGAGAGTAAAGCTGAAAGTAGTCAACCCATTTTATCTGGTTTTAAACATGTGGGCCACCCCTCTATCCGTCCACAACCCATGTTTGGACTAAGATTATTTCCTGAAAGTTGAAAACCCAAAAGTTGTTAGCTGCTGTATCTCAGTATATCTCATTATTGCATCTGACTATAATTGCAGAACTTGTCATACACCCAGCAGATACAATCTGCCATCTTTAGCAGGTTCTGTTGTGGGGACGTGATTTACGTGATTTTTTCCTATTTTTATGTAATCTGTTTTGTCTTCTTCCATGTTGTTTCTTCCTTGCTGCCATTATGCATTACACAGACCCCAGGAAAACATGATTAATGTGCGTTCAGCTGCTGTAACAAGGATCTCTAAACAATTGGCAATGCAATAATGTCTTCAGTTATCAGCGCAAAGGGACATTTTTCCTTTTTTCAACTCTTTATTCGCTCACATGTGACTGCTGGAGTGATCCTGGAGTCTGTGTTTATTAGCTGCAGAATCCACTCACAGTAACAACACACGCATCCTCCATGTGTGTGTCTGTCTATATGTTTTTTAAAAGTTCAAACGCTGACTGATGATTATCGCGTGTCTTCAAAACTTACCCATTACTCCGTCCATTTCACCAAACTTTCTGCCAGGCCCTCCTCTACACTCACAATGTTACATATGTATGTGTAACATTCAGCAATTGTTGGGACTTCCAAGCATTTCAGTTACTCATATATTTATGTGAATATGTATAGGGTTTTTGTCCTTAGTTTGTGCCACCTGGGGTCTACTTAAATGTATTAGAGCTTAAACAATTAGTTGAATAATCCATTAGACAACTGATAAAATCGCAAAAATTAGAAAGGAAATGGCGTTCCACCAAACTGGAGGAAACTCATTTAGTTTGGCAAGATAGTCTTAGAACATACAGGAAGGCCCTCCGTAATGCCACAGGAGCCTATTACTCCTCACTAATAGAGGAACATAAGAACAACCCTAGGTTTCTTTTCAGCACTGTAGCCAGGCTGACACAGAGTCAGAGCTCTGTTGAGCCATGTATATTCCCAGAGCTCTCAGTAGTAATAACTTTATGAGCTCCGTTGATGATAAAATTCTAACTATTAGAGAAAAAATTCATCATCTTGTGCTCTCAGCCAGTTCAGATATATCTTCGAGTACAGGAACCTCAGGAACCTCAGAAGCAGCTGTAGAACCAGATTTATATTTAGACTGTTTTTCTCCAATTGACCTTTACCAACTAACTTCACTGATTTTTTCGTCTAAACCAACAACCTGCCTCTTAGACCGCATCCCAACTAGGCTGCTTAAAGAAGTTTTACTCTTAGTTAGCACTTCTTTACTAGACATGATCAATCTGTCTTTATTAACAGGCTATGTACCACAGTCCTTCAAAGTAGCTGTAATGAAACCTCTTCTTAAAAATCCTACGCTTGATCCAGGGGTTTTAGCCAATTATAGACCTATATTTAACCTTCCCTTTCTCTCCAAAATCCTTGAGAAAGTGGTCGTTAATCAGTTATGTGACTTTCTAAACAGCAATAGTTTATTTGAGGATTTTCAGTCAGGATTTAGGGAGTATCATAGCGCAGAGACAGCACTGGTGAAAGTGACAAACGACCTTTTGATTGCGTCAGACAAAGGATTTGTCTCTGTACTTGTTCTGTTAGATCTTGGTGCCGCTTTCAATACCATTGACCATTGTATCCTATTACAGAGACTGGAGCATTTGATTGGCGTCAAAGGACCTGCACTAAGCTGGTTTCAGTCGTATTTATCAGATAGATTTTAGTTTGTACATGTAAATGATGAATCCTCACACACGGAAGTTAGTCACGGAGTTCCACAAGGTTTAGTGGACCACTTTTATTTACCTTGTATATGCTTCCTTTAGGCAATATTATTAGGAAACACTCCATAAACTTTCACTGCTATGCATATGATACTCAATTATACTTATCGATAAAGCCAGATGAAACCGGTAAGTTAGCCAAGCTTCAGGCAAGTATTAAGGACATAAAAGACTGGATGACCTGCAATTTTCTGCTATTAAACTCAGACAAAACTGAAGTTATTGTTCTGGGTCCTAAACACCTGCGAGACGCACTACTGCTGTAAGGAGTCTAGGAGTAATCTTTGATCAGGACATGTTCTTCAATACCCATATAAAACAGACTTCAAGGACTGCCTTCTTCCACTTACGTAACATTATAAAAATCAGGCATATCCTGTCTCAAAAAGATGCAGAAAAACTAGTTCATGCATTTGTTACTTCTAGGTTGGATTATTGTAATTCCTTATTATCGGGCTGCCCCGATAAGTCTCTAAAGACTCTCCAGCTGATCCAGAATGCGGCTGGACATGTACTAACAGGAATTAGCAAAAGGGAACATATTTCTCCAATATTAGCTTCTCTGCACTGGCTCCCTGTGAAATCTAGAATAGAATTTAAAGTCGTCCTCCTCACTTACAAAGCTCTTATTGTTTAGGCACCATCGTATCTTATTACCCCACTAGAGCACTACGTTCACAGAATGCAGGGTTACTTGTGGTACCTAAAGTCTCTAAAAGTAGAATGGGAGCCAGAGCCTTCAGTTATCAAGCTCCTCTTCTGTGGAATCAGCTCCCAATTTGGGTTCGGGAGGCAGACACCCTCTCTTCGTTTAAGAGTATGCTAAAAACGTTCCTTTTTGATAAAGCTTATAGTTAGGACTGGCTCAGGTGAGTCCTGAACCATCCCTTAGTTATGCTATTATAGGCTTAAGACTGCTGGGGGACTTCCTATGACGCACTGAGCTTCTCTCTCCTCCTCTCCCTCTCTATCTGTACGCATTCCTATCCCACTAATACACGTGACTAACTCCACTTCTTCCCGGTAGTCCTTGTGCTTTCTGTGCTTTTTCACCTTCTCACTTTCTGCAGGTATTTCTGCCTCTGGAGCTGTAGATTCTGGATCTGTGATTGCCGGCCGTCTACTGCCCCCATGTTCCTGCTCCACACTCACTGCTGCAGTTGTTATTATTATTATTAGTCTGATTTGTTGTCTCTCCTCCTGTTCTGTCTCCCCTCTCCTCCTCTCTCCTCCCCTTTCAACCCAATCCGTCGATGCATATGGCCGCCCACCCAGAGCCTGGTTCTGCTTGAGGTTTCTATCTGTTAAAAGGGAGTTTTTCCTCGCCACTGTCGCCAAGTGCTGCTCATGGTTGGAACTGTTGGGTCTCTGTAAATAATATTTTAAAGAGTATGGTCTGGACCTGCTCTATGTGAAAGCGTCTTGAGATAACTTTTGTTTTGTTTTGGCGCTATACAAATAAAATTGACTTGACTTGACTTGACATACTGTAGGGGATTGTAAAACTCATAAAAGAAACTGATAAGAGAATGGAGCCTACATTTGCTGTAGATTTGTATTTGCAGAGCAATAGCTGAGTAGCAGCACTGACACCTCCATGTGCCAGAGATAATCTTTTTGGTTTTGCATGCAGTGGTACTGTGCACTAACGTGTTTAAACCCAACAATCTTGCAAACACTTTTGGAGGTTGTATTTATGTCTACAATTTTATGAAAATAAAGGGAAAGAAACAAGAACATAAATGCCAGAACCTGTTGGATATTCTGGTTATATGCTACCTGCACTTACAATACATTTGAATCACTTGACCGGCCAAGAAGATAAAAGAGAAGAAATAAATAAAACACCTCACCTTGTTTCAACAGACTGAATTGCTGTCACAGTATAACATCCAAACTGCTCCAGTGGAACTGGTTTAGGACAGAAGAGTGCTGTGGTCATGTAGGCATATCATACAGATGTTAAGAGCGTGGGACAATATGGGCTCACTGTGTGTAAGTGTGATGGTGATAGTGGGACTTTATTCAAGAATTACTTTGAAATATATATATTTAAATGAACAAGGTCAATATTATAGTTAGTGAGTAATATATTTATTGACTCTCGTTATAAGTCGTTCATGACAAAGTTCGCTCTTATTCATTACAGGAGCTTTTGGGAGCACAGCACCTGCGCCCAACAGCTTTTATCTGAATGCTGCTGATTTACACACGAGTGGCTCGTGTTACATCTGACGTAAAACTACATTTTATGAAAAAAAATAACCCTGTATTATAACTCACAGCTCCAGAATGACTGAGAATGGCCTGTAGTATCTTTACCTGTATTCTTGCTGAGTTCTTGTATATGAATTAATGTGTTTACTGTGGCTTTGAAAGTCTTGAAGATGTAGTATATATGTAGCTTGTGCATGTAGAGCATGGGCGTGTGGTGATCACCACCACCACATACATTATCTGTATATCGGTACTTACTACTTATTGCACTTCTGGTTGGATGCTAAACTGCATTTCGCTCTGTACTTGTACATGTGTAATGAGAATAAAGTTGAATCTAATCTAATCTAATAGCTGCCAGACACTGGTCAACGGTGGTTTAAAGTTTGTCTCCCTTTTGAGACACCTTAGCAGCAGGTAACCAGCATCATTCTGACAACAAAATGTTGAAGGTGGCTTCTAAATTTTAGATTTGGAAGTCATGCTGTGGCTTTTATTGAGCATGGAATATTTACTCTTCCCTCAAATTGTTCTTGGGGGAAATATTACATGCATCATTTCAGTTTTTGATAGGGGAAAGGATACGAGAGTTTCTGAATTTCTATTTTCTGCTTTTTTAAATTTTTGCAGATAGAAATGAGGATCAACAAAGAGAAAATCATTTCAACTCATTCCAGTACAAAGCAAAATATCTGAGTCATGTTACTTGGTAATGTGCTGCTATGGAGTCTTTTCTCACCTAAACTGAAATTAGTTTCAAATTAATTTCAGTTTTTTACTCTCCCACATGTTTTCTGTTGTGTTAAGGACTCAACATTAAAATTTTGTAGGTTGGAAAAACAATAAAAAAGAATTTGAACTAATTGAAGTACTTTAACGTACTTTATCTAAGAACATCTCATTATAACAAATGTTCATTCAGCTCAGCAAATACAAATAAAGGCCTTTTCATTTATTTAAAAGATAAATAAAGGCATTAAACTACAGACTGTTACACTTTGGGGGTTTAATATCATATTATTGAGTTCATATACTGTATCAAATCCATTTACCTAATCTGAATCCTCCCAAATCCCTTATGGAACCCCATTAGGTTTACCTTTCAACATTCATACATAACTAAAGGCTACAATAAACTCAAAGAAGTCTAATCCCCTTTTGTTGGCTGAGAAGACAGAAACACTACAGTTTTTAGTGGCAGCCTATTTAATGTTAACAACCTGCACCTGCCCAGCTGCGGAGAGCACATTAACAAGAGAAAAGACACACTTTTAATGTTAATTAGCTGCAGCTGATCTAATCTGCTGCCCGTGACGTCCAGCGACAGCGACTGTCTTCAGAAATTAGAAACCTGCTGCCTGCGTGTTTTCCATTGCTCTTTGCTAACAAGGGAGTGAGGAGAGATGAAAGGTTTGATTAAAGATTAGTTATTGTCGGAGCTTCACAACTGGGTATTTTGCCGACCGGGAGCTGGCTCTCAGAACATATCCTTAGTTGCACTGCAAATGGTGATTTTCTGATTTGCTTAATCACTATCATACATCTAATGGCGTTGAATACCATCTTCATTCCCAGTTGTGGTTGCTGAGCTAGTTGAAATGTACAGTATAGGAGGAATTTCCCACAATCCCCCAATGTCACTACCTCTTGTGAGATGGACGCTGATTTGTGACCCTTTCTCTGGAAGGCATCTGCATATGTGTGAGTGTATGTGTGCAGTAGTATCTCTCTGTGTGTCTTTATATGAGCCGTGTGTGTGTGTGTGGGTGTGTGTGTGTGTGTGTGTGTGTGTAGGTTGGTGTGTCCTCTGTTATTTGTGAAGTTACAGTTGAGTCGTCAGAGCTGATAAAAATTAACGACTTTCCTTGCTGAGCCCGAGCTCTCTACCTCAGCATCACAGTGCATCGCCATGAGCTGTTACAGTCACACACACACATGTACACAGACAACCTGAATCATCCGCAGATAGAAGTATGTGTGGGAGAACGACGTGGGAATGCTCTTAAATCCGCAAACACACCGAGTGAGCCTCATTCACACTCATACACACACGTAATCACATATTCTCTTGGAAGACTTTGTTTCAATTAACATTTTTATTACACAGAAGGAAATGAAGGAGGAAAAAATGGGATTGGAAGCCAGAGAAGTCCCATCTTGTTGTGTTTGTGTGTGCACGTGCATGTGTGGCATGTGCACATACATACATACATGCTAATGAGCCTTTGTGCACATTGCATACATTGACTGGCATAAGAAAAAGACATTTGTCATCATAGATTGAGTTAGAGAAGACTTCTGAAGCAGAAGGAAGGGAAAAGATAAATGGGGAGGGGGGGGATTTAAATTCATTAATTTCCTTCCCACTTTTCGTATCCAGGAAGCTTCATACAAATTGAGTTTTTCAATCAAGTATTACTGGCTGAGTGAACTGAGGGGCTGCAAATGAAAATGGGTCTTAATTGTACACGCACTTCTCTCGCTGTGTGAGCCTACATAAGTGGTGTCATGGCTTCCATAGAGTCCCATCACCTCTGCTGAACCTGCTCCTGATTCCATTAAGGACCCTGCGGTCAAGGTCCATATGGCTATTAACCCCTTACAGCAATGCCACCAGGAATGTAATTCCTAATGAGCGGTTATCGAATGCAATCGAAAAAAAGGAGGAGGGATTGAGGGTGAAAGAGAAAAAGGTGAAGGAGTGGACAGATGAAGGTAACTAGAGCCAGATGTGAGGTTTCAAAAGACTTGAAAAGACCTTGATTATTGGATGTTTTTTAAAGCATTTACAGTCATTTGCTCTTCAGCTGGTGCTGTGGCTGATTTGAACTATTTGCATTAGGCCATACTGCAGCCTATCACAGTGAAATGGTGGCCCACGACTGTGAGCATTCATTTCCAGGCAGTTTGCAGCAATTTTACTTCATTTTGGATCATCAGGGGGATTTCGCCTCCCACTGGCTCCCTCACCCACAGCAAAGAATGAGGCGGGAGGATGAGAGGAGTGAAACGGAGAGGAGCTAACACGTTAGTTTACATAAAATCACCACATGAAAGCTATTGTATCAGGTCTGTGATTGTTAGCTCGTAATTCTGTTTTAATTGAGTCACTGAGAACGCTGCTCCCTGCTGCCTACAAACAGTGAGATAGAAATACAATAATCTCTTCAATGTCACCCGTTGACATGGCATGACTGCCGAGGAGCACCAAGGACAGGAGGAAGAGAGGCAGATAAACTGAGTGAGAGAGTGAGAGTGGAGGTTAAGTAAGATGGAAGGATGAGGAGACAGAAAGGGAAGGGAGGGCGGTGAGTTTGGGCTGTCAGAGTTGATTAGCGTCAGCAGCAGACAGGGAGATTGATGGACACTTTGAGGGGAAGGTGTGTGAGTTGAAGGGTGGTGGAAAGGCCTCCATTAACACAGATGTACTCACCTCGCAGAAAGTGTTACATGTGTGGACGCGTTGTGTGTACGCGCATTATACTGCATCACACTTTCCGTCTCGCCTCGTGATGGAGAGGGTAGGGCTCGACCCCTCTGCATTCCCACATCAATCACAGTCTCGTTCCTTCTGCCAGTCTGAGAGCTTGGCTGCGACCTCTGACCCCACCCCTTCATGCACCACACAGAGGGCCAACGGGAGCGAACTTGCCCTCCTGATTCAAAGGTCAGTTCCAACATTTCCCCATGAAACAGGCGTCCTGAGATTTCCTCCATCCACAGCTTGACATGGCTGAATAATATAGGGTGCATTGCCTGCGGGAATCAGAGATTATGTTCTGATGATCTGCGCCCGTTCCTGTGAAGTGATAGAGTAAATTTCAAGAGCATTTAAGACAGTTGCGCAACAGCGCTGCTCAGGTCAGGAACCGTACAGTTTGCGGTTGAAGCTGTGATTGCAGTTTAGCTTGGACTGTTTTCCACACAACTTGCAGGCACAACCCAACACTGACCCACTCCAAGTTGAGCAACAATTCACAGTCCAGCATAGTTTAGACATGACCATCACGAGGCAAGTTAAGTCTGTCCAGTTTTGGATTGTTTGCTTTAATGTAAATTGCAAGCATTAGCATTTCTGCCAACTAACTTATTACCTACAGAGGTAACCAGTCACTGGTTCCAAAGCCAAGGACCATATCATTACCTTATTATGGTTATGGTAACATCAGCCGCTCTGTCCTGCTTTTTGCTGGATTTTGGGACGTTTATACACTCAAGCAACCCCAGCCAACGTTACCCGAGCTGGCATTATTTTTTGCCAAACACATCAATTTGTCCCCATCCTGAAAGCCTTAGTCTTGTAAAGTTAAAAACAAAAACATACTGAACAAGTAGTCTTAGGTACAGTAAGATAAGAATCCGAACAGGGTTATGTTGGTATAAAATAATGCTCTGATCTTACATTTTTTCCTTGTCATACTTATAATGCTAGGGCTTACTTTTTGCCTGGAACATGCTGCTTTAGCCTTAGTCTTTACAATGTAAAGCTTAAAGCTACAGCTGATAAAATCTGCCAACGACAGACTTTTGAGAAATGAGAAGTCTGCTTTTTTCTACTTCTGTCTTAAAATCAAGAAAACCATTATTTCAAAAAATTACTAAAACGTGATTAGTAAATCTGGAACACTTAAACTGCTTCTGTGCTGTCTCATAACACAAAGGTTGACAGGCATAGCAGCAGTAACTCAGGGGGGAAACTGCCAAGTACCCATGTCCCACTTTATTTCGATTACCCTCCCTTGCTGTTTCTCAATCCATACACATTCTTCTGCCCCCAAAATGCTGCCCTCAGAGGAACTTCTTCCCTTCATCTCAGCAACTTTCTGTCCCTCTGTCTATAATGCATCACCTGCCAGATGAAACTTCTCCTTCGCTCATCTTACTTTACACTTTTCAACTCTTCCCTTCCTCCCCACATTTCTTCTCTTTGGTCCTTTATATCACTTCTCACCTCTTTGCTCTTTTTCCTCGCGGCTCTATCGCAGCCTTACCTTCACACCCAACGGGGTTTTGATATTTTTCTATTCCCTTATTCTCTTTGCTACTTCTTCTCTTTTCACTTTTACTACTTTTTTTCTCACTTGTAATGTCCTTGGTTTGATGGCCCCCAACCCAGGCTCGGGAAAGAGTGAGATGAACAAGTGAGGTGCAGAGAAACAATAACAACAGGATGCATCCGGCAAAGGGAGCCCTCACAGAGTTCCATTACAGTACGCTGGTCTGTGCATATATGTGTGTGTGTGTGTGTGTGTGTGTGTGTGTGTGTGTGTGTGCGTTTCAACGTCGGCTTGTCTGAAGACTGTGTGTGTTTGTGTGTCTCTGCATGTGTGCAAGTGTGTCTGCTTGGAATTATGGTTGCCCTTGAGATAGAAGTCAACCTTTGAAGCTGCAAACTGCCTCCATAAGCACCTCTAAAGTGGCTGTTCGGTAAACTATTTCCACAATACTGACTGAGTGGAAAACTAGATAAAATGTTTGTGTGCCTTTTAAGCTGAAATCACATCTGTAGTTTTGGGTGCAATCAACTTTAGCTTTTACTGGTGGATTAATGGAGCTCTACGTTCATTTCAAACCTAATCTACTCAAAGAAATTGGAGTCTTTTGTTGCACTTTCAGTTTTGCTGCATTATGTAGAAGTTTTGATTTCGTAAAGAGTGGTGTACAATTGCTGAAATGTTCAATAAAGACTGCATTGTGTCCAGTAATATTTAGCTGTATTTACAATGAGACACAAAGTAGTAAAACGATCAGCCGTACAATCCAAAACCTTTTGAGTGGATCAATACTCCTACTTCCTTTTTCTTCTTAGACAATAACCACTTCTTTGAACACAGCAAGAGCGACTAGCTTTCCACAAGTTTCAAAGCTTGCTGCTGCCTTTCAGCACTCGGGGCAGAGATCATCGCAGCTTTTTTTTTTTCGTCATTTCTGTCCAAACTTTAGCGACAGTCAGTAGAATCGTATCTTGGGACCTCAGATACACTGGCATTAGACAGCCTTACTCTGGCCGTCCTTACATAGAGAGAGCACTTCCAAGTGACAGACGGAGCAAAGAGGGAAAGATAAGATTGATCAACCACCTGAAAGTTTCTGCAAAGCTCTCTTTGAACTCTTCAGAGATCATTCTTGTCTTTTCACCACTCTGGAATACATTGGCCTCTTCTATTACCTGTTCTTATTTCAAGTGGTGCCTGGTGTTTGGTCCGTCATAAAGGTAGGTGTCCCTGATCATTCACTGTTCTGTTTTGTTTTTTAGATGTTAGGGTTAAGCAGGTACTGCTGCAAAAGTCAAATAACTTTAGAAATATTTAAATCAAGAATTAAAAAGTAATAAAAATCAATTCTATAAGTGAAAAAAAACTAACATGGTGTTAATGTTATGGCCATCAAGTGTGTCAGTTCCTAGAGCCAGAGAACCAAAATGTGGGTAATGCGGTGAAGTCTGAGCCTTAAGACAGACCTCTTCATTTACCAGCCGATCTTTAGTTCTATTTATTGATATATTTTAACAGAGAACTTGAGTTTTTTCATATAATTTTTAATACATTTAGAGACCATCAGAGAAAACAACATCATTGAGCTGAGTATGCTTCAAACAAAGTGCTTGTCAGAACATCTTAAACGAGAATTTTTGCATTCCTAATTTAGGCGATTGGCCTAGTATGAGGCAATATGGAAGTGAGCAGAGTTTCTCTCAAGCTCTATTTTTATTTTTTGTGTACATACAACAGCTTGTAACACCAGGAATGCATTTTAAGAAGGAACTGTCCCAATTATGCACTGTCCCATTTGGATAATTCAAGGTTCATTGCCCTTCTCTTTTCTTGCCACCTTCAAGTGTGGCCGTTCAAAACTGACACTGCCTTTTGGGTTAGAGGGTTAGGGTTAGGGTTATGTTTGAACAGCACATCTTGCAACCTAGTTCGCTTGAAGCACACTGAAGCCTTAAGGCGCTTGCACAAGAACTTGTGAAGTTCAGCGGTGTGTCTACCGACTCTTCCAGGACTGAAATTTACATTTCATCTACTACCTCGGAAGCTGGACCAGTAAAATGATCCTGTCTATGCTAAGACAAACTGGCTACCAATGCAGAGAGTTAGAAACAGGGTCCTACGAGTGTTCCCTTGACTCCATTTAAACCTGTTTGTTTGCATTTTGTAAACTACTACTGCCTCATTGTCTTTTTGGGAAAGCCTATTTGCATTATATCCATTCATGCATTTTTGTGTTAACCGCAGAGAGGAACGGCATTCATGTTTGCAATTTTCAGAAAGTCATAAATATCTTTAAAATCTGACACAGGCGTGAACCCCAAGTTATATCCAATATGAGCACAGAGGCCTGCTTTCTTATCTCGTTGCTGCCGTTGTAGTACTGCTTCCTGCACCATGAGAGTCTGAACTTTAAGTCCACTGAGAACAAAAGTATTTGTTCCTTTTGCTCTGGAGGTTGTATGACTGCTGATATGCAGTAATGCTTCTTCATCCTCTCTGTCTGTCTCTCACTTTCTCCCTCTCTGTGTATATCTCTCTCTCAGTCATGGTTAGAGTTTGACCTGAGGGTTTTCTCTTTGCAGCGTGCTGAGGTTCTGATTGGAAGCCAGGATAACTCCAGCCCTCCCACCGTCATTTGGTGCAGAAATCCGGCAGGTTGACACTGAGAGGGTCATCCTGGTGTATCTGTAACTGTATGTGCGTGTGTGTGTGTGTGTGTGTACAATTGTGTTCAGAAATGTGTTCTGAATACCTATGGAATTCTCCTTAACAAAAGACACGGGTCTCATGAACCTCAATACACAGACTTACAGGATATACATGCAAAACCACATACTTAAATGGAAAAGTTGTTATTATTAATCCAATCAATTCCAGGAGATATTTTACGATTTACTGTTTATCTTTCCCAGATAACAGATAAAGCTACAGCTGGCAATCACACTTTCCCCAAATACCTTCCCACAACCACAATAGGCCGTGCCTGAGCGAGATGCATTTAAGGAGTAGAGCAGTGCGTAATGTGTGTGTGTAGCGAGTGTGTGGTTGAGCGAGTGAGAGAGTGAGTGATGGTGAATGTGAACGGAGCATAGGTAAAGGTTAGCAGTGCAGCTGTCAATCTGGCACTAAATGCAACTAAATGTAGCTGCATGACATGCAAACATACCTTTATATTGCTGTTTTTTTCTCATCATCTGTTTTCTTTTTTCTTTTCTCTGCTGAAGAAGGATATGTCCTTTTTTGTGATGTCACATTTCTGCGGCTTTATCCACTGATGCAGTCGGACAGTGTTTGCATAATAATTGCAGAGATCTAATAGGGTAAGAGTATCCAATATTTCACAAGACAATGGAATTATTAGACAAAAGTCAGAAAACCTACATAGTTGTAATTCTCATCTATCCAGTTAACAATCTTGTGTCCCCTTAGATTTATCTTTTCAGGGTTCTCGATCCCAGGTTGGGAACCACTAATATAGGACATACCAGTACATATCATAGTATGAGAAATAGAGTGAGAAATTCCACACTGTTTCTGAGAAGGGTCTGGATATGAAAACCAAGTATTCAAAAATGAAGATCATCCACTGTCATATATATAGACAATGGTAAAATCAATTTATTATCAATTATGTATGAATACACATCAATAGCATCCAATCTATAGTATATAGAATTGAGACAGAACTAAAGTTGAAATGTAACTAACCTTAAGGATATTGTGTGTTGTATAATGCACATATATTGATGTGATCAATTGTTATGGTCAAGAAACAGATATTCTGGGAAATTTTCTCATGTTTCTGATATGACCTGATTTTAAAACTCCAGCAATCAGAGCCCAGCACTATGTAGCCCATGATTTAAGTTAAATAAATTACATTTGGAGTTTGGTTTAAGAAAGTGGTATAATTCTTTTCATATTGTAACAAACATATGTTATGTCCTTACGTGCCTGCATAGTGGATGTGTCAACCAGTTTGGAATATACTGTGACACTATAAATGGTGATATTTAGAAGTTCCTCATAAGAAATCCTAAGGAAAAGCACAAATGTACATTAAACCCTTGTGAATGAAAGGTCAATCTAATAATAAAAAAAATTGTGTCGTGTGAAGCGGCAACATGTTACAGTGAACCAAAAGGTCTAAGGCCGGCCTTGAATCCACCCAACATTGTGGCAAAAGTTGAGCCAGGTTCAATCAACCTTTTAACTGGACGACCCTGCTGGACGACACAGCGGGGGTGCCAGACTGGCAGTGATGCCACCAGGGGGTGCACCCTGAAACAATTGCGTCACGCCAGGATTTAGGGGTTAAGGTTACCAGATAGAAATACAGATACAGGGTAGCATTAATCAATGGACGCCTCGCTATCTATTGCTTGTCACCCCCTGTAACAGTTACAATAGTTGAGAAATAATATTGGACTTTAAAAAATGTTCTCTTTGTGCTATAATTGCCAACAGCCATTTTCATCTCTCTTTTGAAAAGTCTAAGTGTTGTTAGGTGTAATTTTCCTTTAAGCAGCCATAGATGAAAGTTTTGCCTTTCTCTGCTGCCATTCAAACATCAACTCAGCCAACAAGAGTTTTATGACACCACAATAATGATTTCCCATTGTGTTTCCTTGATAGCTTCCATTGTCTACCTTTCCCCTTTTCAGCTGACGGAAGGAGGCAAGGGAGACAAGGAAAGCAAAAAAATGGATGGGGGCTCATTACAGCTTAGGGGATTGCTGTCTTTCTATTTGCCTCTCTCCCTCTCTTGATTTTTAAATCCCTCATGCTTGCCCTTGCCTAGCCCCCCTTCTTGTTAGTAGGACAGCCTTTATATTATAGTAACAAGTCGATGCATGTGTGCGCGCATGAACGTGTATGTGCGTTAGCCAAAGACAGCAAAAATGTGCATGGACTTACAATGTCTGTCACATGGATGCAGGGGGAGCCATCTCCCCGAGCTGGCCCTGATAGCTCCCCTCATTCCAAAAGCAATCAGGGACTCTGCGGCTTCCTCTCTGTCTTTCAATCACTCCCTCCATCACTGATGTAATTTGTCATTAGCAGAACGAAAAAAACTTTTAATTGAGTCACAACTATTTAGGAGCAGTTGACAACTCCTTCCTCATCTCATTTGGCCTGTTTTGTTTGCTTTGCTTTTGTTTCCGTGTAAGAAGAATAACCTTTGTTTTTCCACATATTTGATTACCCCCTTCATGGTTGCGTGTGTGTAATGCCCAAATGAGTCCATGCATGCACACTTGTATTCAAAGTTGAGGGTCTGGGTGAATCTCTTGCTGCTTGTCCTGTTTTGACCTCTCCAATTAATTTCAACATTACAGCCAGATCTCAAGGTGAAATGCTGCGATTCACAGAAAGGTCAGTGCACTGCATTTATGTATATTCAACAAAATTTTAATTAAGCAACAGTCATTAAAGATTCACATAGTGTGGTGGCTGCTCAGGGGCGTTGAGTGTGGTAAAGAACGGCATAAAAAATTCACTGTTCAAAACCATATAAGCAGAAGTAATTTATTGTCAGCCACAGCTGCAAAAGTACCAAGTAGAATATGTGTGAAAAAGCACTGTTTGCATGGAAACTTTGCATCTATGTGAAAGAAAGTTAATCATTTAATATGTACACTTATTATCCTTTGTAACGAGTTATTAAGTACTAGTTTAGGGTTCAAAATAAGAGCTGAAATTGGCCTCCACTGTGAAATTTCCTTTTGAGTTTTCCTTTGTTTATTCTGGAAATAAGTAGGTCTTAAACAAGAGCCCAGTCCCATGATAAATCAATCAAAGGAGCAGCATTTGATCATGTTTCTGTTTTAAGTGCTAGTAGTTTGAGGGCACTAATAGGTCTTGCATTATAACATACGTGCAGTCAGCCTATAATTAAGATCATAATTCACTCTGTTAGTTATTTATGTAATAAATGCGTGTTTTATGAAATAATGTCTTTTTACAGAAGCCTTTTACAATGCCTGTCATTATTTTATTTTTTTAAATCACATTAATGTCCATGGTGTCTTGAATCCACACAGTATAAGCAACTGCTGTGGTCAATTTTTACATTTTTATAAGTCAAATAACCAAAAGCCACTTAAAAATAATTCCTTTATTTGGCTGCTGTTCATATGATGTATCCAAAACAAACTGAGCAGTGGATAATGGTAGTGTCTAAGCACAAGTGGGACAGAAGTATAGAACTGAAAGAAAACACAAACAATACATAATGTACATTATTAATCTCTGCTGATGAACCTACTGTCTATAAACTCTCACAGCAGTGGCCTCAAAATGCGATCCGGTACTTTTTGCAGCACTGGAGGTTGATACTGAAAGCGAGCTGGCTAAAGGGAAGAAAAAAGCATAAAAACACATGAAAACTGAAGTGATACTGGCTCCGAGCACAAGAGGAGGCACATTTGAAGGTTTCACTTGTTTGCTGCTGAGAAAAATATCACTAAACACTGTGCTAATCTCTCACCTAGCAAATCTGAAGTGCAGATGTCCATGAAAGAGCAAGATGGCAACCTGCTGCCTCTGGCTGTGGCCTGCAAAACTGTTACATATCACATTTGGTCTTTTGCACTGATGATTGTAGTGGTGTACTGTAGAAGGGACCAGCCCCAGGAGATTTTCCGAAACAGTTGTTTTGAGGGTCCCACGTGTACTTCCACATTACCATTTCTTTTGCCTTTCTCTGCTGGTGAATCTGAAGGCCCTCTCTGCAATAAAAATCTCTGTCCATGTCAGCGCAGAGCTTCATCAGGTTCTCAAGTGTTTGCTAGAGCATGGAGAGGATTTTTTGCACCTTTTTCCTTGGTAGCTGATGAGGAGGCAAAGCACAACAGCAGCCATTGGTAAGATATACCCCTGGGGGCACATTAGCTTGAGTGACAAGGCACAGCATAATTCAGGGGTGCCAACTCTCACGCTTCTGGCGTGCGACACACAATTTCCTCTTCAGTGTCACGCTCTCACGCTGCCCAAACAATTCTCACGCCAAAATCCAGCAACAGTAACAGAAATGAACAGGCGGACGTATTAAGTGTTTTTTTGTAGTACTGGTTCAATCAGGTGAACCTTGGTTACATACCGTAACTCCAGATTCTGTAATTATAGGCTCTTAAATAAGTCGCTAACTGTTGATTGGACAAACCCTCTTCCAGTGCAGTGGGTGGTGGTAATGCACTTGAAGCTGTTCGGCAACTCATAGAAAATGCCAAAAATGGTAGCAGTTGATGTAAAACAATTCAATTGAGCTAAGTTGTTAACAGAAAGTCATGGAGGACTCAATCCTAACGGGATATTACTCACACCGCTTCCACACGAAGGCTAGTTTCAGCAAAATTTCTCTCTGTTGAGGCTACACAGACGTCTTACTGGCATGCAGTCATAACACTTGGGAGGAGTAAAGATTACTTTTGCATGTTGGAAAGATACACATAGATACATTTACACTTTTTTAACATCTAGCTGGAAACTCACTTGTTTGAGCGACTGGATCCAGCCTGTCTCTAATGCTTCTTGGACACTGTTACACTTGTTTTTTCGCTTAGATCCCAATTTGCCCATGACAAATGAAGTGGCTCAGTGTAAATGCTTTGTATCTTGTTTATTTAGCACACGTAGAAAGACAAATAGTGACTAGTTTAGGAGCAGTTACACAGTGTTCCTGGTTGGTGCTGGATGTCCATTGACTCACTGATGGTACAATGTACAAGCAGAGGGCTGAATCGGAAACAAGCTCACACAAAACACTGTTTTTGCCTTTTGGATGACAATTAATTACTAACTGATTATTGTTTATTAATAGGTTGTGAATTGGCAAATTGCCAGAGCTGTCATCCATTAAAGTGCACATGTGAAAAGCTTATTTCTGTCTTTCTCTCTGTCACATTCTCTCTGTTTCAGTCTCATGCATGCTGTACTGTACGTGCACTACATGTGTATATACTTACATTTTTTTTCACGTGTTCTAATGTGACAGCTGTGTGGCCCCACTGGCATTATCACACCAAGATTGCCACTGGCGATGATAGCTTAAATCATCAGATCCCCGGTGAAAACAGCTAATTGTGCTGTTCAGAACAAATCATTTGTATCAAATCCCACCGGCTTACTACACGACTTAGGCAATGACACCTCGTGCATCAAGTGAGCTTTGATTTTTCTCAGTACCTGTGTGTTATTGTAACTCTGAGCAAATTCAATCAGCTCTCCCTTGTTGCTGCGTGAATTGATGCCTCTTTAATATCAACATTTCCCATTTACCTCACAGCTTCAAACATGCAAGTGTAAAGAACAGATGCACACACGGAAAAATACACAAAGCCCCACACGCACGCAAGCAAACAGACCACACATTCTCCCTTGGGATTCCATTAAAAGTCATATTTTTGTTGGATTGTATGCCTGATTGTTACAGCAGCTCAGCCTGAGAAGTACATAGAAAATTGCGAGCAAGATAGAGGACAGAAGGTAGCTATAGGAGGTAGGAAATAGCTCTCTCTCTCTGTGTGTGTGTGTGTGTGTGTGTGTGTGTGTGTGTGTGTGTGCAAGCATGCTTCGATAATGGTATTTCTGGATATATCCCAAGTTATTACTGTAAATCAGACGGGCTTTCAAGACCTTTAACACAAAGTAACAGTCCCTAACAGCAGCCCCAGGCTGCCATATAGAAATTACATGAATATGGATTAGAAAGAGAAATGGGATGGAGGGGAATGAGAGATAGATGGAAGGATCAAGTGAGGAAGAGGAAGTGAAAGATGGAGGAAGAATGAGAATTATAAGGATAGAGATGGAGATAGCGAGGACAATGAGAGAAAATGCAGGGGAATGAGGATGGACAGATTGAAGGGTGGGGGGAGGTTAAATGGGAGAGTTGTGTCTGATAGAAGTATAACAGCATGAGGTGTGTAAGAGGGGCGGGTAGAGAATGTGCAGGTGGAAGGGCAAACCGGGGCCAAGGTTTGGAATGGAAGGAATGGATGTGATGGAGAGAAGGAAAAAAAAGAAAAGAAGAGCCATTTCACATTAAGAGTCTTTCACCACAAGTGGACCACTTCCACCCCTGGCCCTTTGGCTGAGGCTCACAACAGCGTGCACTCATATGCAAACCAGGGAAATTTATGGAAATGACTGGTCCAGTGTGGACTTAAAAATAGGATTGGATATCCAGCTTGCTCATGAATCATGCATCGCTTTTCAAGTCAGAGACTTTAACTAATGGGTCATTGTGAGGAAAGGACCCTCATTTGTCACCCTGCTATAGTTTATGATTATTTCAAACGCATACGGTGGCGTTAACACACAGGAAAAAAGGACTCAACAAAACAATTCAAGGCCAAACCTCTAGAGGTAATCTGTGAATTTGAATGGACTTAAAACTTGCTGCACTTAAAGTTAATAGTTCAACTTTTGGGAAATATGTGCATTTGCTTTCTTTTTCCATGACGTACTGAGCTGTAGTCAGTCATGTATCTTTTGAGCCACACTAGCAGCGCGGCTGCAGGGATGGCAGTGTCGGTCATTTGGTCCATCCATCGTTTGCTCTATACTTGCTAAAGATCGGCATGTTAGTGTTGTCATTGTGAGCATGTTAGTAATTAATATATACAAATTACAGTTCGTCATTTTAGGGTTACGTACTGCAAGTATTTTTTGGATGAACAAACGGGCAGAGCCAGGCTAGCTGTTTCCCCTTGCCTCTTGTCTTCATGCTCAGCGAAGCTAAAAACATCCTCCAGGTTCGTACTTAACTTTTTTTCATTTTCTGTGGATCTTCTCGTTCCAAGAAACAACGCAAATGATTCCCAGAATGTTCCTTTCAAATGTGATGCATCAAATACTACAAAAAATGTGTGTGTGCACATTCATAGATGTGTGTAAATGTTTTATGCTCAATCAGGTACTAAAGTAGGGACTACCCAACAGGCTTTGTGATACTGTATCCCTCATTATCCCCCAGATTTTCAAGTATCCCTCCTTAATGCCAGACGTTCTATTTATTATGAATGTGCACATATGAATGTGCACACACACATACAGTCAAGCACACAGTGCGTACATTTTTGCCCAAATTTCTTCCCTCCTTTAACCTGCACATCAGAGAAGTCAAACTTCATTTTGAGCTTAGAAGTTAGGAGTTCAAAGGGATTGAAATCCACATATGCAGTCACACACCCAAACACACACACACACACACTCACCCTGCAGATGTATTCCCACTATTACTGTGCGAGGAACACTATTAAGGAAGTGCTGTGTTTGCATCTGTTCTGAGTGTGTGTACAGCCCTGAGCGAGTCATCTATTTCAGCAACCTTCCCCTCTCCTCTAGTCAACGCAACCGAACACTCAGCACCTCTGAACACAACTCTCCAGGCTTGAGAGGGACAGGCCCTGTGGTTCAGCGTGTCTCGGGTGTCGATTTCTCTCTCTCATTATCTGCGTTTCACACTTTCTTCCACTTGTTCTCAGAATCTGTCTTTCCCTCTGGGTTTTAATTTTATTTTAATCTCAATATTGTATCAATGTGAGTGTTGAGCGTGCTTGCTCGGGAGACAGAAGGCGAGGGGGAAAGCGCGAGACGCTGACTGTGTGTCTGCGACCAACAGCACGAGTGACATTTTGCCGACAGTAACAGTGTAGACAGATAAGGTGTCATTTGATACAAGAGTTGCGATAACGATCAGAAACTGAATCTTGTAATACTACCATGGGCTTCTCATGCCTGTGGATGGACTGTGGTGTGTGTGTGTGTGTGTGTGCGCGCGCGTATGCACACAAATCTGAGAGTGTACCATCCCCTGCTGTCAGGACACACGGAGAAACAAAGCAAATCATCCCCACATTGTCATGCAGTGACACTGCAAAACTGTCAAGGAGCATGTATATAGTGCATTCTTCATATTTTCAGAGTTTTTTTTGGAACAGACATAAAACATAAAACATATTGTGCAAACACACACACACACACACAGATAAGCACATGCTAGTTTTGATCCCACACACTACTGTATCTTGAGTACTCAACTATCTTTTTGTCAGTATCTTTAACTGCTGATTTCACATGTATGCATGTATGCACATGGCCATGCACAGTATGCATGTGTGTGTATATGTGTTGGTGTGTGTGTGTGGGTGTGGGTGTGGGTGTGTGTGTGTGTGTGTGTAAAAGCGGCAGTGTTTTCCTGCAGTGCTACAGTGCCATCTACAGCCGGCTCTCGCTCTGACACAGAGCAGCACAGAGCCGGTGGCCAGACGCGAGCAGTGGCCTTCCCTTCACTCTCACCGTGGGATCAGATTCCTCTCCTCCCCTCCCTTGCGTTTCCATTTCAGTGTGTATGTGTGTGTGTGTGTGTGTGCGCGCGCAAATGCTGCAGCGAGCACAACGGACACACCATAAAGGTGAGAGGATGCAGGGGGAGGAAATAGCCTTGTGTTTTGGCGTGTATGTGCGAGTGTGTGTTCGTGTGGCTTTTCACTTCCCCGGCTGACAACTAAAATACCACACTGCTCCAGTCTCACAGACATGGCCTTTTCTTTTCCCTTCAAGCCTTTCCCCCCCCCCCACACACTCGCCTCTTCCGTGACTCCCCCTTCACTACTTCCACTTCCAAACTCACCGCCGGCCCGGATGTTTTGTTCTCCTCTCGTACCTTAACATAATTCTCAGCTTCTCTACTTAAGAATGACTCTCTCTCTCTCTCTCTCTCTCTCTCTCTCTCTCTCTATCTTTTTCTATCTCTCTCACTCTCTCTCTCAGAATTGTGCTCTCACTTTGCTCCAGCTCTTATCTTATCTACACTGTTCGCTTGAATTATAAGATGCCGTTTCCTTCCCAGACTCACCAACATAAATACAGTTCTACCACGGAGAAACTTTTTTTTCACCGATCATTTGAATTCTATCCACTGCGGTGCTGTCAGTGCTTTTCTGCCATGACACCGCGGACCAGTCTGTTGGTGATGTGTTTCAAATTTTAGTCAGTTTAAGGAAGAAAACTGAAAAGGTGATTGATGACAGTGGCGACAAAACGTATGAATGAGAAAAGCTTTTGGACTACTGCGTTTGGGCAGAATTGCTTACAGGTCTTCACGAGCCACTTCGGTCTTCCTCTCTCTCTTCCTGTCCTCTATCTGCTTATCCCTCTCTCCCACAGAGACGCCGCTCTCCTCATCTTCCGCTCCCCATCCTCCTCTCTCTTCCCGCAGTCCCTCCACTGGGGTTAATGAATGACTTGGCAGGAGGCGGTGGCTGTGGCTGTGGGGGAGCCAGTGGGGCTCAGAGAGGTGAGGAGACACTCTTCCTGTCACCTCCCAGCTACTATTCTCACTCACCGGGCTACGCGGCCACGCAGCCCTGCCAGGAACAGGATGGCACCGGCTTATTGGATTATCTGTTAGAATGACTTCCTGGTCCTGGGTAGGGGTTTGCACACAGCTCTCAAACAAACTGGATCTTGAGCCAGATTGGTTTATCTCAGTGTCAGCACATGAAAATGTAAAAGAAAGGGTAACATATGCTCACATTCACCTTTGACTCTTGGAGGGTTTGGCACAAAGTGTTGCTCAGACATGCATGGTGCTCAGAGGATGAATCCTCAATTCGTTGGTGACTATTTGACAAGTCCAATACTTGGGTTTATGACTCTTTACCTGCAAAATGAAGGAGCCTCAGATGTGCTTTGTGTTTATGCTTACACAATAAACTAAGATGATGAACACGGTGAACATACCAGTTAAGCATGTAACCATTGCCAAAACTCGTCAAAACTTTTGGAATGACAACAGGAGCCAAGAAACAGCTACCTACCGTGTTGCGGTTTATCCGGCAATAATGTAGGCAGTCGTTAATGCCAGACAAACAAGTCTTTCAAAAACGTTTACAGTAACTAAAGGGAAAGTCTCAGCGCAGTGATGCTCATTGCAAGAAGGAGATAGAAAGAAGTCCTTTGATGAGGTTGTGGTGTAGAGATGCCAGAGAATACACAGCGATTTATTTACTGAGTGGTTTGAAGACATTTCTCATTTTTCCCCTAAGATACATATTACTCACTTTTGCACCTGCAATAAGCCGGTATCAGATGTGCCGACAGCCCTTTTTTCTACCTGATGAATTCTTTCAAAAGAAAACCCTCACCAGTCTTTTGTGAATCCAATCCCCTAATGGTACTGCATATGCTTACAGTGCTAATGGGCACAGATTTGAAAGCTATCATAATCCTTTTGAAAAAAGTAGTAGATCACTGACTTTATAAACTGTCTTTCTCATCTGCCTGCGAGGTGTTTATGGAAGGTGCGCGTGTGTTTGTGTGTGAGGGGGGTCTTGGAGATAGGCTTCAGAAAAGCACCACGTTGAGCTAGAAGCAGCCGCGGAAAAAGACTCAGGGCAAAGTCACAAACAGACAAATGAGCTGATTTGTTGGCTGATTGAGCACCACTTGTCGATTAAATCCCTTTCAGTGTTTGCTGTGCTGAAAAGCACGAGGAAACAAAGAAAAAGAAAGAAGGGACAGAAAGAAAGAAAAAAAGAGAACAGCTCACAGAAAAGGGCATGAAAGCACAAACTGGGAGACAGAAGGAGGCCGCCTATGAGACAAAAGCTTTTTGAAACATCACAAAGGCCTAGATGTTAGTTGTCATTTGACTTGCGGGAAATTTGGAAATGACAACTCCCCCCAAGTTGAAAGAGAAGGAACAAACACAAGAAAAGGGGTGAGATGGGCTGCAGGGGAGGACTGAAATACTTTCTTGTGCAAAAAAAGTGGAGAGTCAAGCTGAGAAGGAGGGATCGTATGTGTGTACGTGTGTGTGTTTATCCGTGCAACTCCAGACTTGTGAATATGTCTCCGCCTATGTCACCCAGAACAACAGTTGTCATGGGAACCTGGCTGTCTGAGGAACAGACATATTTCCATCACACGGCCTTTGTTCTTTGTTATTCTTGTTAATGTAATACAATACCACCCCCGACCACACGCACACGAACGGTTTACTTTTGTTACTATTTTGATTGTTTGTTCTTTTCTGTTGTCCTCTCTTGTTTCACCTATTATGCTTTTCTCTTCATCTTCCTTTTCTTTATTTAAAAGTAATTTTTCAGGCATTTCCTTAATGACATAGCTCAGAAAGCACACAGACAACCTGAAACTGTTTGCATTGACAAAGGATTATCATTCAATATACCGTACAGAGTCAGTACAATTGAGTGTTTTCCACACAATCCTTGAGATGCACTAACAAGTATAATGGGTCAAACACCGTTAGGAATATGTGGACGACTTTATCCCTCTGACTGAATGGTATCCTTGAGTTTTGCCCCTTATATGAATACATAGCTCATTCTCTTTCAAGGTTTCTGTTGTAAAAAGGAACTTATGTGGTAAAGGTCCTATACTACATCTTTGTGGCATCTCCTCCAAGCACTTTTAGATTTGAAACACATTAGAATTGAAATGTCTTGTTACCTTGAAACCCCCATTAATTACATTTTTTGGCCAGTTACAGGTAGAAGCACAAGAGTGGGTTAAACAAAACTCGCTGAAAACAGCTGCCTTTTGAGTCTGGAAATGAGGCTGATGAGAGCTGTGAGACTCATCCAAAAGAGCTGGAAAACCACTACGAGTGACATTTTTCATGTTATACATAGTCAACTGAACTATCATTGATATAGAAATATTGATTAGTGCAGCTTTAATATTTTCACTGCAAAAATGCTCTATCAAATTTAAGTGAAAACATTTTAGAAATTAGCTTTCTTTAGCCTGAAAAAAGCAAATTTGGCAGTCAGTAGGTGACTTGATCGTCACTTACAATAACGTGTGCTAACCATTTATTTGGTAGTGATGGAACTTTACTGTTTTGGTTGAGTTTCAGTGCTCTCATCAACGCCCGTTTCTAACTGCAACAAGGAGCTGTTTTCATTAAAATGCAACAAGCTGGTGAACATTGGAGCATTTAGCAGCTAAAAAGCCAGATTTCCCCCAGGAGCTGGTGGAGAACAAATCAGAGCTAAAAGAGACTAAATATTGGATTTACATTTGCCAGATGGCCAGAAACACAACTCTGAATAAGTGCTAATGTTACACCATGTCTATCAGGTGAGTAAATATGCAATTGCTATCGACTAACTGCTTCATAAGCTTATAATATATCAATGTTGTGTTTACAGGTCATTGCACTGCCCCCCAAATAATAAATTCCTCCCAGCAGTCTATCAAACTACAGTGTTTTTTCTGCTGATAAAATGTGCAAAATAAAGAATTATTCAATTGTATATACAAATTTACATTTAATACATAGTAGTGTATTGAGTGTCATTGGTTGTGACAAATTGGAACCTGGTGTACAAGGTTATTTGTGTTTTAGACTCCTGCTTTCACTGTTTTGCTCTATCAACAAAGCTTAATGACTCTGGTATGCGATAAGTCAACAATTTCACAATCTGATAACCTGTGATGAATGGCGTGTTTGTTGTTTGAAAACACTGGAAAATGGTATGTATGTTATCTGACGGTGTTGAAATTCAGGGAGCATTTTCTCCATTATGGCGGAGCACATTACTTGTGATGTGATTTATATTTTTGTCACCTACCACTGCGATCAAAGCAACGCAAATGGAAGAATTAGGGGAGTTAGATTCAGTTTGGGCTTTCATCAAATTTCTACCATCCTCACAGGAAACAAACTCTGAATAATTGACTCAGTGTGATCAGAATCGCCACCATCATCATCATGTGTGAAGAGTAGTGTGTTTTTTGTGAAAGCTAACAAGCGCTTATTGTCCCCACTGTGCGGGGATCTGGTGTATCTGTTGTCTTGTACAGATGCAGGCACACCGCTGTGACTTGTTTCTTTTCTGTCCATTATATTATACATTACTGCGATAGATAATAGCGAGTTCATTATCCTCCGACTACAGGAAATATATTACTTCATCTATGGGCAATTTGAAGTATACCTGATGCATCCAATCAATTTGCACACTTCACCTCCTCCCTTACTTTAGCATGAAAATCAGACTCTTGATATCCTTTGAGTCACCATTGTTATTTGTGCATTGTGCATAGGAGAAGGTTTTGTTATTGCCCCTTCACAATGGAGAAATGCTTATTCACCAGCCTTTCTAAGTAGTTACCAGCAACATATATGAGAACAAGTAGCATGGGGGTTGTTTGTCTAGGGGTTGTTATTATGATTTTTGTTTATCTATTTGTTTTCTTTATTTTATGGAGGGTTTTTCACCACATGGAGGCTGCTTAGAATATCAATAGCAGGCCAGATGCATCTGGCAAATTCCGTATTCTCCTCAGGTGCCGGTGAAGCAACCACATAATTTCTTTCTCCTTTTTTTCCTGTTCATTCTCCTCTCCTCATCTTCCAATATGGTGATTTTTAATCACCTAATATCATGGCACAATGAACAGATTGCCATGAGTCGCAAGTGGTGGCCGCGTGAGACAAAACAAAGAGAGGGAGTGGGAGAGAGGCAGCTCAGTCTCTAATTAAAAAAAGCAAATCTGATCAGTGTGTGGGTGTGGGTGTGTTTTTGTATGTCCATTCTTCAGTGTTTGTGTGATTGTGAGCACGTATTTATGCTTATATGTATGCATCTGCATCTGTTTGATAGCATAAGAGACAGCAAGCAAAGCCATAAAAGTGGGCTACAGAGAAAATGAACATAAGATACTATTCAAAGTTGATCTGTCAGTCATGATCAAACTGTTTTACCCCTGGAATATGATCAGGACTTCAGGACTTTAGAGACAGAGCAAAATAAATCACAAATGAATTGAAATTGAAGTTGAAATATATGATTGGATATATTTAAGTTTTTACTGGAATATAATGTCCCTGCTGCTTCCCTTCATGTACTGAGGTACACCATACTAAGTAGTAGAAGGTTTTGCTCTCACAGTTGCAAACTTTCCAGTTCAGAAGCCATTGACAAATATTCCATATCACAATTAGCTAATTGCTAACATCAGCATCTCACATGCTCACAATGACAATACAATCAAGCCCATGTTTTGCAGGTATAATGTTGACAATATTCACCATCTTAGTTTAGTTTGTTATCATGCTAACATTTACTAATTAGCACTAAACACAAAGAACAGCTGAGGCTGATGGGAATGTCATTCGTTTTGCAGTAGGGGCAAAATAAAAATGTGAGCTGATGGTTGTGCTTGGGGAAACGTGAAGGGATCACCAAACTCAATAGAATTCATCCTCTGGGAAACATGAACCATGAAACTGTGTGCCAGTCTATTTAGTAAATGTTGAGATATGTCACAGAATAAGTGAAAACTTTGACATTCTGTTGGCGCAAGATAAAAAGTTAATAACCAAAGTCATCAAAATTCTTCCCCCGGACACCATGGATATGTTTGGTAATAATCCACCAGTTGTCAAGATATTTTACTAGAAAACAACAACAACCTCATGGTATCACTAGCGGAAAACTCTGATGATTGTTATTTAAGGATACATCCTCTACGAAACGTGAATGTCTGTGCACACCATTCAGTATTTGATAGATATTTTGGTTTGGACCAAAGTGACGGTGCAACCGACAGACTGACATTTTCATTTTTAGAGCCATGCTCCTAGCATGGCTCTAAAATTTGTACATACTGCTTTACCTTTCATATACTTATTGTACTTGTCAGGGGAAAGAGAAGTGGCCCCTTGGGCAGAGTCTACTGAAGCAGGCGGTTTCCAGGGTTTTATTATTATTTATCATAAAGCAGATACAGCAGACAACAAAACAAGGGTTACCACCAAGAAGAGAAGGCTGAGTAACTGACTTACTAGACTTAACAGTTGGCAACAAGCAGAGATAATATTATAATATATAATAATTTTATATATATGTGTGTGTATGTGTGTGTCTATGTGTGTGTATATATATATATATATATATATATATATATACATACATACATACATACATACATACATACATAAGCTCTACTGAAGGAAGGCAAACACACAATGACTGCAGATCACAAAGTCTTATGCAGAGAATGGTATCAAGACTCAGCTACTGCTCAATACTGCAGATAGTGGTGCAGACTGATTGAATAATTAGCAGGTTCCTTTCTCATGTGAACCACATTCTTACGCTCAACAGTAATGGTGGGCCCAGTCAGGATCAGCACCATGGACAGCAACTCAACAACCCTCTTAGTAACAGAGCAGCAGTAAACAGCACCGTGGACAGTGGTCGTGGCAGCAGTTACTACTGAATATTGGCTTTTTCACTTAGTGACCAGGAACATAGTCTTGTGTAATCCATAAACAAAGTCATATACTAAATTCTGTATTTGCAAAAGTCATCATTTTTAACTGCTGTGCCAAATAGGTGTTTGGGTTAAAATGAACAGTGTGTATTTTTGATCAGGTCCCAATATAAACTGTATTTTTTTTAAAAAAAACAGTTGTGCACTGAAACAGTCATGCCAAACCAATGTGTTGTCAGAGAGTGGTACTTTATCAGCTTTACCAGCAGCTTCGTCAGCCAGCATTTACTGAACAATAGCTTTGGCAGGAGAGTATATTAACAGTGTGTGGTTTCTCTGAGAATTGACATTTTGACAAGAGACTAAAAGAACACTTTGATTGCTCACTCAGGAATGGTCATTTGCTGCTTAAATTTGTCCTGACAGTTTAGATGGCTTAAGACTCTCAGTAGAGAAAGTTTTTTTGCCATACATACATTGTTTCAACTCTGCCTATTTCTGGTCACTTCATCAACCCAGAAACGTACCTATTTCAGCCATAATGTAATGCTAATCAATTCCCTCTGCCTTACTAGCTAATTTATATAACTTGCTGGTGCAAGTGATGACAGTCTGAACTGATGCCGGAAGAGTGCCCAAGAGAGCTGGAAAACTGGCTTCGGCCTTTGTAGAATATTTTGTCAAATGAGGTATAAATTTAGGAACTTTCAAGGTGCCTTGTAGTTTCAACATTAAAGGCCTATGGTGCAGTGCTAGGCTTAGATTTGTTGCTTCCTCCGTCATTTTATACTACTGTATGTAGTTAAGGAAAATATTTTAAGATACAGGGAAAGAAGCAGGGAAACACATTTATTTGCAAAGTCAAATTAATGCAATGCCAAGCTGTTTAAGTCAGAGTCTAACTATACAACCCACGCTTGTTAAACTGCTTAACCCGATGTTCTGGCAGTTGTTTTTCACACTGATGTTTGAAAAAACAAAATCCAAGAAACCAGAATGATCTATTTCTGTCAGATGTGGACAATCCAATTGATTACCTTAGCTGATAGCAAGTAAATTAATAGAATTGTAATACAATGCAGTTTGACATACCACAGTACGGTTTGAAAGTAATGACTCTAGCCACTAAGTTAAAGTGCCTTTCTTTACCTGAGATACAGCGGGTAGAAAAGCACAGTAACACACATTTATCATTTGGCTGTCTGGAGAACTTTTAGGACTCTTGGTTCTCTCATATTTATGTCTTTTTGATCTGCTGTAATACAAATCAAAAAGGAATAGCAGTGTGTGTGCATGAGAGGGAGAGGGAGGGAGAGAGAGAGAGAAAAAAAGAGAGAAGTGGTGATGGGGTCATTTAAGGCTGAATTGAAAAGAAAAATTGACTTTATCATGATTTCCATTTGTTCATATACCTGGACTACAAAAAAGAAAAAAATCTGCCATTGTGCTGAATATATCCTATTTTAGTGAGATCACAATCAGTTCACAGATAAGAAACTTAATGGATGATAGGCTATTACAAAAGCAATATGTATCAGAGCCAGTGTTTCTCTGTGGACAGTAGGGTTGATCCCACTGATACAGTTCCAATCTGCATCAGATGGCATCGTGTCAGACTGCTTTAATACCAGGCCAAGAATCAACTCCCTCAACCCTGTTCCACACTATCACACATACAAACCTACAGTGTAACACTTATAAATTACATTATGCAACGCTTTTATATTTGCACAATACATTTGGGTAGAAGAATGTAACACCATCATAGGCGTCTTCAGTGTCAGAAAAAGTGCATTAACAACCAATAGTTTAGTTATTCCTACAATATCCATGCGTGACAAATACAGAATGATTAAAATTATGGATCAACTTGGCGGCCTAACCAACATTGCTATCCCTAGAGCTAAGGCCAAGTATGAGGTGGGAACCTGGCCCCACTGCTCTTGAAGGCAAACACTTTCATTCCCTTCCTTCATCCCCTTCCATTGCATTTTACACCTTGTGTTTCCCAGCGACATGAGTACTCTGATGTGACGTTTTGTCTGCCAACTTTCTGTCTAAATCAAAAGCTGGAAGCTTGATTGTTGTGTTGACTCATGGAGTTTGTGATCATATTTTACCATATATCTTCACAAATATTTGACCCTATTTACATACAAAAAAAATAAGAATTTCTTGAAGAGGAATGTAACAAACACATAAGAAGTAAACACAGATCTCATTTCTTTATTTATTATTACCTACTTGAAGGTTCCTGTTGAGTTTTAGACATAGTAGTGCTATGGAGCTGTTTCTATGAGTGAATGCCCATTCTGTTTATCTCATGCAGTCCCAGCAATGATGTCACACTATCCACTGATCTACAGGTATGCTGCAATGTGCCAAAAGTTAAATAAGAAGACTGCAAGCTAGTAAGCATGGATGTAAATTATGCTGGATACATTTTTTTTTTTAATGAAATGGCTTTGCTTGCTCCACAGAGCAAAGTGTGTGACAACAGAGTTTCTTCAGTTACATTTTAAATGTGGAAAAACACAGATCAGCATGCCTCATTGTCCTACTGCTTTTCCCAAAAAACAATTGGCCATTTATCACAGCTTTATTCCAGAGATGAGGAACAAAGTCAAAATGAAGCAAATTAATGAAGCAAACGGTGTAAATAATTGAATTACATGCGTGCATTAATGCCAAGTCACACTGTGAAAATGCTGGAACGCCTGTATGTTTTGAAATCTTTCATGATGGAACCATTCACTTAAGTTAAGTCCGCTGTTTTGGGTTATCTTCATTGTTAATATGTTTCTTTTATGTTGATAACACTCCTTTTTCAAAGGAAAAAGCCAGTATTAGCCCAAAATTTAGGAACATTTAGAACTTGTCTTTAAACAAAAATCACCATTTTTGGAAGACACATTTATTAAGACCCTTTTGTCTTGTGTTTATGTTCCTTGACACACTCAGTGTCCCAAACTGACATTGTTGCCAAGGTTGGATCAGCCATGGCGAGAAAAAATAAGAGCTAAAGATATGCTAAAAAAAAGGATGGGAAAAAGTGTTTCTCAACCTCGTACTCTGGCACCACAATCTGAATGATGTGCATACTTTCTGTTTCATTGGTAAGGGTCAGGATTCATAATACATTCACAACTCTTTTGAATCTTACAGTTTGTCTTGTATTGTAAGACTGAGTAGAAGAATGTTATTAAAAAGACTAGAGGTGAATGAGGATGTGTCATTAAAAAAAGTATATTTATTTGTTTAGCTGTACTATATGTTTGTGTATCTCAACTATTTAGAAATAATTCACTTTAAGAATTCAAAGCTAAAAAATTATGTACCTGAGCTCATCCTTGATCCATATTCACATAGTCAAATAATTTCAACTTTTTCAGTCTTAGTAATAAATTTCTTCAAAAAACAAAAGTGTTGAGTTCTGTTGAAAATTCTATTATTTTCATGTCTTTGACATATTCTACAGATATAGACATTCGAAACGCAGAATCTTTAGATTATGCATGCACCTTAGCCACGCTTCTCGCGCAGGCTGTGTGGCATAAAACTACATGTACTAAATGTATATACGTATTTGGGCCAGTATAAATACATTTTCATTTTCATTCTGCACACCTTGACACGAACACAGACACACTACAGTGAGCTACAATGAAAGAAAAAGAAAGAAGGAAAGGAAGTAAATTCATGAACAGCTGGCCAAGACATGCAGACGCAAATGTCTGTTATTTCCAGACCAAATCACAGCTATTATAAAATACCTACAGGCACTACCAACTACCAAAACTCTTCTCAGTGATCCACAACAGAATCTGCAAGTCTATTTAAATGCCATTGCCATGCATTATAAATTCCATCATTTGGTGTTACGTTAATGATGGAGTTGATGGTGACTGCCTCAAGCGTTGCTGCAGAGTTTCCCATTAGTTTTGTCCAGGCGAGGTGAAATCAGTTGAAAAGTATGTTTAGGGTGCATGGTTTGCATCAGACTCATGCTCTCAGATCAGTGTGTGCTAAATTAGACACAACAGGTGATGGCAACGGCAGAACAGGTTTTACTGAATGGATGACATGTAATTAGGTTGTATTTATTGGCTTTTACTATGCAGCCCATGTTTGTCTATGTTTTTGGGCATTTAATGCTTCAATAGATGTAATCCCCATTAGCATATGGAGGTTTTTAGCCAGGCTAGAGGCTTGGTCCAGACTGAAATTTCTAATAACTGTCAAATCGATTGCCAATACATTTTGACACTCATTGACAACAAATTGGCAACTACATTTAAATAACTATGACGTATGTATGTTATGTTCAATAGCAGAACATGTAATCATAAATCATATTGTGCCTTTAATTTTGAAAGTATTGCAACCCTCCTGGCATCAGCAAATTACACTACATGTTACAGCATTGTATGCAGATTACTGTAATGACTCCACTAGACGAGACACACACTTGTGTCAGTCACCTCTTCTCTCTCCTCCTCCTTCCACCTTTTTTGATTCTAAGCAAATCTGTTTCTGGCACGCACTCCGTCCCTCACCCGACTGGATTACCTGCCAGCACCAGCTGCCAAATGTGTACAAGCTTTTAACACTGTGACTCAATTGGCTGGTTTCCATGCCTTTTAAACACACAGATGCACCCTTGCGCACTAAACAGACACACCCACACACACACACACTTGTGAATGCGTGCCATACCCGACAGCTGCGTTGAGATTTGTGTAAAATCAACACTGAAGCTTTCTACCACACGTTAGCTGGCTGTGAAAGTTTCTCTACCATGTTCAGCTGTATATGGTGATTATATGATTAAGCCATTTTACTGAAATAGAACAAAAGACAGCAAGAGAATGACAAAAGGACCTGTGATTTCGTACATTATGTGCAGTTGACTGACACTTTGGATAGTGATAATATGGTGAAACTTTTCTAAATGCAAAATCTATAATGAAAAAGTGACGTACTTGTTTTGATACAGTTTCCCCTTACCACTCATGCAATGGAGCCTTCCCAACTCTTAGTATTGTGTGACTGTGTGTACAGACAAATCTGGAACGAGGAATAACAGGAACCTCCAGGAGGATGTTCGGTAAAGGTGTATCGTCACAGAACTCCATATGTATGTGTTGGGTTCAACGCGCAAGCCCAGGTTGAATAAGTCACTCTTGGAAAGATGCATATTATTTTATCTGCACTGTCATGCTTCTGTTAACTTTTTTTGCACTGATGTTTCATATATATATATATATATATATATATATTTTTTTTATCAAAAAATTTGCCGTACTTTCCTGTCTGTCAGCATGTTTTGCAGGTGAATGTAAGACCAGTGGGGAGGGGAGTGTGGCCTGATCCTACTGGTAGGAGACAAAGCACAGTAATAAGCACAGAGGTCAGCATTTTTCTATTTCTGTGGCTCCACACACACACACACACAAAAACAATGCACCACGCACATCCACACACACACACTCACACAGAGACTACATGACAAGCACTTCTGTTCCTTGGGTCCTTTTTTCAAACCGGAGTTTTGTTCCACTTTATTTTCTGTCAGTTTCAAAATTATGCTACCATCAGCATCAGTAAAAAAATAAAATAATTACTTCTCTTTCGAGCATTGACTGACAGTCTACCTAGTTAGGCTGCCTGGCAGTGTGGACTAATAAGGGAGACAGTGGACATGTCTCTCTTACGCAAGCAGGACTGGTTTTGTTGTTTGCAAGACAGGATTTATTGGGGGAAAAGAGAGAGAGAGAGAGAGAGAGAGAGAGGGAGGGAGAGGGAGAGAGGGAGAGAGAGAGAGAGATGCTGATAGACTTGACGCAGACATCATTAATGTGAGAAGAAGGATCACGTCGCTCTTGCTTGGAATCACACAAGTATACGTTCCTGAGTCAAAATACCACATTCAGCAATGCAGCAATAATTCATTTGACAGAAACATTGTATGTATGTATTTTTTATTGATTGTTCTTCATTGTTATTTGGATGTTATGGTAGTATAGCTTTAAGCGTGGAGAAAACCCAAATGAATGTAACCTGACTGCCTTTTGTAATTTAACAACAACAACAACAACAACAAAAATACATTTGGCATAATGTGATATTAGCAATACTGAACTGAATTATATAGAAATTATATTGAAAACTGTTCTGTGTCAGTCAGGAGCTGAAGGTTCTTACTGTGTTCATCCAGTTGCAAAATATAGTTCAAAGTGAGAGCAATCTTGTGACTAATAAGGACGTAGTAGAAGCCTTTCCTGTTCATTATTCTTCATATTGTTATTTATTCATGAATTTGAGGGAATCTGGGATTTGTAATTTGAAGGATTTTCAAGATAAATGTTTAGAGTATAAATCTCAGATAAATACGCTGCATGGCCAAAAGTATCTGGATAACCAAACAAAGTATGTGAACTACCAAACATTACACCCATATGTAATGGCTGAACATATGGAGATTCTCTGAGAGCACATTTTATCCTTTTGCAGCAGTACCTTCAACATGTCAAGGTACTGAAGTTTGTGAAGGCTGCAAGTCCAGAGGGTGCATGCTATATGAACAATAGCAGCAGCAAGTAACAGAATAGCTTTCAGATCACCAAAATGTTGTGTTGAATATACGTTACAGTGAGAAGAGCATGCCATGTGAGTGTGGCAGGTGACTTGAGATCACAGCCTGAACTAGCTCACAGGCATCGGTTCATTTCTGGTGTATACATTTCAGACATATACATATATATATATATATATATCTGAATATATACATGGCATACATTCAACCCACTTCCCCAATTTATTGACAAAGAGACACAAATCACCAGCTTGGTTTGATAAATGCGAAGAGCACAGCTCCAGCGTGCGAGCATACATTCACACTTGCATAGAAACACACACCTACAAACCAATTTCACGTGAGTGGAAACACTTTTAACATCTATGCTTTTAAAATTAAAAGCAGGGTTTAGAACCAACCTTGAAGTGCAATGCAATGGAGAAACACCAAAATAAAAGCAAATTAGCAAAAAACAAGGAAGGAAAAATGAGAGCGAGGGACTCAGACCAAGTCCTCATCTGTATGATTCACCTTGCCCTCACAACAAAGCAAAACAACACCTTATTTCATAAATAACATCTTGTTTGCTACTGATAAAGCAAATCATATTCTCTCTCCCAACAAATGTGGCTCCCAAATCTCATAAACCTCTTCTAACCTTTCATAAATCTTTTTTTCTTCTTCTTTTATCCTTTCATTCTTTGCTTTCTGTCTTTGTTACCTCCTCCCTTATGGATCTACTGCGCCGCTTCATTGTCTAGATAAGTCGTGGCCGGCAGGATTTTTTTCAAGCACAATGTACTCTTGTTATGAAGGTGGAGGGATTAGTGCTTGAGATTAGCTGATATCATCTGTAACTCTTACCAGGAAAATCATATAAGGACTTGGAAAAAATAAATACAATTGACTTTATTGGCTTCCCATCCGCAGACTTAAGGTTTTGAAAAATTCTTTCTCTCAGCTTCTCCCTTTATTGCTGTTGACATTTCTACATTTGATTAATAAGAGGGGACAGAGTTTCTTTGGATCCTTATGTGTGCATGTCAAAACACTTCAAGATAGAAGTACGCAAAGCTCAAAATTCAGTCTGCTGCTTGTTCTGAAGATTTTTGGTTGTTGTAGGTGTTGAGCAGGATTTGGACCCTCCAGAATCATGTCACATTGACAGGGTTTAATAGGGAGCAGGAGCTTTTAAATGTCCAAGTGCAGTGGAGTTATGATGTTCCTCACGTCGTTATCACTATCAGACTGGGTTTGACAGACAAAGAGACGGCGAGAAGAAGCAAATGAGACTGTGTGTTTGCATACTCTCCAGACCGCCTGATCCCTTTTAATACCTTATTCCTGTTTTGCCTCTGAGAAAAGCAAGTTGGTTCCCCGGGGATGGCTCTATCTTTATGGTTATCTCCCTTGAGATGAGTAGCCAGAATACACCAAAAATTGCATCCTTAGGAATTAAGATTTATTTCTTTCTCCCTCCCCCTGAGGTCTTAAGAATGTCTGCTTTCCCTGGCAAAGAAAGACCTGGAGCTTATGTAAATAATGACGAAGAGGTAATAGAGCTTTAAATTCACTACTCAATAATGGAGATAGAGAAAGGGCCCTTTGCTAGGGTAGCAGAATAGATGAAAGAAGGAGGGGGATGCTTTTAAAACTCTCTTCCCCTCTTTTCTCTTTCTCCTGCTAGATCCAACAAGTGTTTTGTTTTTTTCCACTTTCTCTTTTTCTGTGTGTGGAATGACCTTGACTTACTTGAGTGAAAGGAGGAGGAGAGAGGAGCTTTAAAAGATGCACTTACCCTGCATTTGAGCAATTTCAGGGCTGCCTATACACTCTCGCACACACACATACCAGCTGTCTCCATGCCATCACCATGTCCCCACCGCATCCCCCTGCACAACAGAGATTGTTTTTTCATGTTCCCCCACCACCACACAGACACACACACACACACACAACCCCCCCCCCCCCCCCCCCCCCCCCCGTGTGTCCCTTCCCTTTTTCCCCTCAGTCTAATTATTTAGCAAGCAAGGGAGGCAATCTGCTCTCCCTTGTTGCTGCTCAAGTGCCCATTAGAGGGAACGCGCTTCATCTTTCTAATGAACTGATCACGTTAAATGAGTTGGAAACTCTCTGGCTTTGCTCACTTGTGTAAAAAAAAAGGGGTGGCAGGTTGGGATGAAGGGGATTTAGGGGACAAAAACGGAAATGCAGGAAAAGAGGAGAGAAAGAAGAGACGAGTGGCTGTGAGAGTGACACACTCATTGTGTTTGGACTCTGTTTCTTTCCCGTACTCAAACACACATACTTACTGATTCTCTGTAAAAACAGTGTGTGCTCTACTGCTCCTGTTCTTCACTTATAATGGTTGTAGCTCCACATTTATACACTCCTCTCCCCTCTATACACTCCTCAAAACAGGAAGTAATAACTAAGAACTAGAAACCAGAAAAAAAACCTTAATCAGCAGACCGGGATATTTCGAGCAGCCATGCTGCCAAGCTTATACGTTTTCTTGGGAGCTGTAGTTTTTTTTTCTGTGTTAACAAAGTAATCATTGTTTAACTCTGTTAAAAACATGAAGGTTTCAACATCCAGTGCTTGAGTGAATGTTGATTTGTCCTTCAATATGAAATGTAAATTCATGTGTTCCAAAGGGCAGATGAATGAAATGCTGAATGAGATTGTATTGAGTTACAGAAGCTAATGGAACAAAGGCTAGCATGGACGTGACAGCACTTCAACATTAAATGGTCCCACCCAGAACAAAGCAATGGAAATACACAGAATATATATTTCTTTTGCAATTCTTTGGTTCTCAGTAACAAAAAAAAAATAGCAAAAATTAACTTTCATTTTTTGCAGTGGCTAACAAATATGGACAGTTGGTACAGATTTCTGTATTTGGTAAACATACATGAACACCTGTAAATTTCAATCTAAATTTCTACCAATCAGTAGAAAATGTTTTTGACAATTATTACAAAGACATCAGACTTTCATTTACATAATATTCTTCAGTCAGCCCTCCAAAACTAAATTGGATAGAAAAACGATATTTACCTTTGAAAACTTGATCAGACACAGGGCACTGCTGCTAAAGCCACCTGAAAAGGTCTGGTTCTGAAAATCACAATGCACCCTGGGAATTTTTGGGGGGGGCCTAACATACTGGAGACGTGCTGGAGATGGTTCAATCAGGTTACCTTTAGTACGCCGAATCTTTCAACCAGATATCACAGCTTAAAATGTGCTCTTCCAAGAGGTTGAAAGGACCATTGAAGGGTTAACCAGATGATCGGCTATCCAATCAAATACTGAAATGCTAAAGGTAAGCTCCAAATTTACTGCACGAGAGTTGACACAAATCCAGGGGTGGTGATCAATAGCAAGAGCTTGAATTGCGGTCACTACAGACAATGGATGGCGATGCATTCTGACAAGGAATGGGAGGAAGAGTGAGAGATGATGGGAGAAGAGGGAGGGAGGAAAAGAGAGAGAGAGAGTGGGGTGGTGGAGCAGAGGAAGAGAGGAAAAATGGTCCTGTCCCCAGGTTTGGGTTAGAAACACTTATAACTCAGGACCATAGATTATGACAGTCCAATCTTCTGGGCTGCTGCCTGAAAAATAACCACAAGCACCCAGATGCCACACACACAAACACACACAAACACACACACACACACACACACACACACACACACACACAAGCTGAGGGAGATGGGGATAAAGTGGAATGTGGAGAAATGTAGGGCCAGACGTAAGAGAGAACGTGGGAGGCAGTGGAAATGAAAGAAGGATATGGATGTATGCAGAAAAGGTTGAAGTGAAAAGAAAGCAGAACTGTAAGCGCGATTGATGAGAGCATAAAGAACAGGAGAAGTGTGAGTGTGATAGGAGGGTTTGTGGAAGTAGCAGATGGAAAAATAATGACAGAGAAGAATAAAAGAGTGGAGAACAAACGGAAAAGGAGGGTTACTCGGAGTTAAAGGCCCAATCTTGCTCTGCGGTACAGCACCATCTTCCAAAATATTGTTTGCCCCAGTATGTGCCTTAAAGATTTATTTATTGTATTTCATGCAGGCAGACACGGCCGCAGTGAGATTAAAAAATGTATTTTGCAAAGCAGATATGGACCGCATAAAAGACACAAATCAGGCACACAAAATAGATCCTGAGAGTCCAGAAAGTAAGTGTACGGACTGATAAATTTACAATTTTAAATTAACTATGTAAGTGATTTCACCAAAGAAATTAACTCATTCAATTTTAAATCACTCTGTTATTAGCACCACGTAGAGGGGGGAGCAGAGTACCTATAAAGATATTTTTGCCTTGCCCACTGTAAGGAACTGCAGTCATCTGTAAAATGTGCTGCAGTGCAGGTCACAATGACCACAGCCTCAGGACAGGATAGATTGTGGACACAGTGCTCATGGTACAAAGGTCCTCTTAAAACAGGACCTATTTGGAAAATCTTCATTAATCTAAACTTTATTATACCACTTTATCCAATATCACTCTATATCTACTTTAAAACATGGTTACACTGATGTTATAGTGTTCATTGCAGCAGAAGTTTTTTTGCTTTTTCCAGAGTTCCATAATCAAAGGGCGCTTTCGAGCTAAGATTGGATATTAAGTTGCTTTTTAAAGATGATTCGATTCATTGTTCTCGTCCTTTGATTTACGTGGATACAGAAACATTATTGAAGGGGGTGATTTTATTCTATTCCTGCACTACAAGACTTTTTACATGGTGGAGCAAGAATTTATCTGTCGTGCTCTTGATTGTTTTGGCTTTGGGGAACATTTTACAGAAATGGTGTTACGACCCAGCTCTCTTGGAGAAATGGAAGCAACATAAAACCAGATGGATTTGGTGAAATACAGTTATTTATTGCAAGATTTACAAATGGCATCAAAAATAAGAGGAGGTGGGCCTGCAGGTACTAATTCCAACTAAAAGAAACAAAATGGAAATAAAACCTCAACTATCTGACTTTACCTGTCCAAAAACCAAAAAACATCCTAAACAGCACCCCCGCTCACAGTGTCTCTAGACAACAGATTGTCTGGGTGTATGTATGTGTGCTTTCACTAAGATGCCTGGCCCAGTCCCCAGGTAGTTAAGTGGGTGCTACCGTTTTAGCACACAATGAAAGTCTGCACAGTAATTAACATCTATCAGACTCAGTCTAATCAAGAGGCACGGTGGCAGCACAGCCCTGGGTATATATATATCACCTGTCCCCCGAATTGCATCTCCTGGATTGGAGAGCTGGACCGTGTGCCTATCCAATCAGGATTCTTCCGGCCAGTCAGGAAGTGGGATGGGCAGCGCCTTGGCACCTGGGACCAATCTCACTAAGGGGACCACACATCCTACTCGGTATACATACAAAACACTAAAAGGGTGAGTCACATGGGGCGGAGCAGTACCCCACCTTGACTTGAGATTAAACAGGGGAATTAAACAAGGTTGCCCCGTCTCCTCACTCCATTCTATAATAGCTGCAGAACTACTGGCAAAGTATATACACAACAATATGACATTGCAAAATTAAGGTTTTTCATCAGGACATTTACGTCAAGGTGTTGGGACAATACATATTTCTCAGCTGGCTAGAAAACAACAACAAAACTGACCAAGTTCTGAAATCACAAGCTCCATCTGTCACTGCATCAAACTCATTTAGTCTTTGTCTTCTTCTTTCTAATGAACTCATCATTATTTATTTATAAATAAATAAAGCAAAAATGTAGTTTCACAGTGTGTAGTATAATCATTTTCTGAATCCTCATCAACTGAGGACCGTGTTTATTGTAAGCTGCAGTAAACAGTGCTTTCCTGCAGCAGACAACAAACTTCTGATGCATGGGAACATAAAATTCAGGTGAAAATCATTTCAAACGATTCTAAATCTTTGAAAAAACTGCAGGTATTATGGGTAATAGTACCCAGGGATATGGGATGGATGGTGACTCAGGAAGAGACGTTTCTCTCCGTCCTACCTGGAACCAATTTATTACTTCCCCTCTCATCCTCATCCCTGGAACATTTATCATTGCCAATTTCATCCCATCCCAATCCGGTCACTTTTACTTCTGATCCAGTTTAAGTCCTGAGAAATTATTTTCTATAAATGAAAAAAAGGAAAAGAAGCTTTAGGCACCACATGTTCTATGGGAGAAGAGGTGCAGGTAACTACAAAAGGGGACATCAATACAGTATAAGAATTAAACTTCGAGCATTTGTGGTAATAACTGACACACTCAGCCCCCTGTGCAGTTATTACCATAAATCTTTGCATCATTTTTTTTTTCTTCTTTTACTCCATTCAATCATTGGTCATGTTGTGAAGCACCACGTTCAAATGTTAAAGGAATAGTTTGATATTTTGGGAAACACACTTGTTCACTTGCTACCACTCGTGTTTGTGCAGTAAATAATGAAGAATGAAGAAAAAATTAAGCTAGAGCCTGGAGCTGGTTAGCTTAGCTTAGCACAAAGACTGGAAGCAGGGGGAAACAGCTAGCCAGGCTCAGTCCAGCGTTAAAAACCCTCCTGCAAGCACCTCTTTAACCCACTAATTAACACGTTATGTCTATTTGTTTAATGCTGGCAAATACCAGGCAAGCAGCAGAGGCTCGAGCTCACTGCACATAGCCTCCCGCAAAGCAGCTCGTCCATGCAAAACTGCTGGGGCCGGAAGTTGGCTCAGGGGCAATGACTTCAGAGTTAATCCCAAATAATTATGTTTACCGCCGACTCCTGTCTCAAAACTCTCTGCAAACCATTGCTCTTTTGTGCAACATTTTCGCTCCCATTTTACTCCACTCAAAGGTCAACACTGTCAAGACTGCTTGTTATTGGTCAACGGTGCGAATTCGCAGGTCAAACTTCACTGAAGTTGAACTTGACATACATTTGTTTTTTCAGACTTACTTCATCCCCACAAGGGAATCAGATGACTATAATTTTGGGGATTAAAATGCTGATGTGACCAGACTTTAAAACCACAAATTGTAATTTGTTTGATTAGTCTTTTCCATAGATATTTTCGTAAACATTAAAAGCTTTTTGAAATCTTGGGAAGTCTTGTGTTACTTTTGTTTAATTACACCTGAGACAGCACATGTGATTCTCATGGCACCTGACTTTAAACATGAGTTATATATTTTGAGAATTGATATTGTATAAAAAGTTAATTTCTCACTTTCTGTTTTAAAGTCAAACTCTCAAACGCTTGAGCGGTGGGAGTATACAGAATGGTGCCACGTCTAATTTGGTTCTTGGGTGTTTAGATTAACGTATATTAAAGGGAGGGAATGGCAGGCAGAAACAAATTGAGGAGAGTGAAACTGAGATAAAGACCAGAGGATGGAGTAAAAAGGAAAGCAGAGTAAGAGTTGATGAGAAGGTGGAAGGAGCAAAGACGGAGGAAGGGAGGAGCGGAAAAGACGAAGGGCAGAGAAATAGTTAAGAGTAATAGAGGTGAGAGGCCAGAAGATAAGAGAATGGACAGAATGTGGCAATGGAGAGATATACAGCTGCAGGACTGTGAGAGGTGTGTAGGTGCCGGCGGAGCTCATTACTGCTTATCTCCATGGTAGGGGAAGTAGTATGTGTGTGTGTGTGTGTGTGTGTGTGTGTGTGTAGCTGTGTGTCGCCCAAGCACAAGACTCAATTTACATTTCAACACACAATATGAGATGAATCGTGGAATTTGAAGTGGATGTGGTGGATGTGCTTCCAAACTATGCCTAGGACATGCATATCCCAACATGCACTTAGCGGCCAGTTATTAGCGCACTCCGCCTGGAAAATGGAAAACCTGGATTCAAGCCTGAGCGTTTCAATTTGAGTGCTGCGCTCTCTGTCGACGAGCCCCCCCCGCCCCGTCTCACCCGTGTCTTTTCTTTCACGGCCTGCTCTGGCTCCCTGCACTTCGCCATCAATCTGCGACCCTCCCCCTCGTTCAGTCACTCTCACTCCATCTTGCCGTCCCTCCATCTCAGCCCTCATCAATCCGCTGTCTCGCTGCAGACCACACTCATGACGCTGAACTTCTTAACTCTTCCTCTCGCCTAACTACCCCTTCTCTCGCCCTCGTTCGGCGTCCCCTGCCCTGAGCTGCTCCCTCTATCAATCATGCATCCAGCTCACGCACTGCCAGTCTGGACCTCCCTTCCCCTCCGCCCACCCACTCAAGACATTAATCTCTATCAGCTGTCTACACTCAGTAAGCTAGACAAGAGGCAGGCTACTCTCTTTGCTCTCTGTCTTTGTCCTCGTGTTTTCTGTCCCCCCTCTCTATCTCTCGTTTCTCTCTCTGCAGCTTTCAAGCTGACCCCATAATTTGGTGCCTGCTCCACCTATGTAATGGTATTCATTTGATGGAACCACCTACCCGTCCTCCCTCTAATTTCACATCCTTTTACTCGACTACTTGTAACCTTCTCCCCTCTCCTTGTCTTTTCACTCCTCTGCTTCTGTCCTCTGTTATTTTCTTTCAACACTGCATTGTTTTTTAGTTTAAATTGGAATTGTTGCTTCACACATCCTTATGAGACTTTCATTTATGTGTTTATATTTTACTTGGTGGAGGTATGTGGTCATTATCCTGGTCTAAGGATCTAATTGTGAGGATTTGCTGCTTTTCTTTATTTTATGTGATAGTAAATAAAGTATATTTGGAGGCTTTGGACTGTTGGTCGGACAAAACAAGTCATTTGAAGATGCCTCCTTGGGCTTGGGTTAATTGTGGCATGTTTCATCATTTCATAACAAACCAAAACTAATTAAAATTATTGACAATGAAAATACCTGTTCGTTGGTGCCAGAGACAACACAAAATCTTAAATGGCTACACTGCTCAACATTTTAAAGGTATAAACCACCTGATTCATTTTTTTTTTTTTTTGTTATAGGTTGTACTATATAGAATGTGTGTTTGGCAATTAGACCCTTTAAAGAAAGTACAATTTTCACAGGGAAGGTAAACTCATGAAGCTACACAGGACTTTGCCTTGATAAGAGTTTAAACTCTTGTTTGAAGTGTTGAATAGATGCAACCTGCAGCAGGATTCCAGAGGAGCTTACAGGACTGGAGCTTTAGCTGTGTTACACTCTGGGCTCTGACTAACACTTGAGGGGTGGAGGTGGGACGTCTCACTGAAATGACAGCTGACAGCAGCCCCGAAGAGAGCAGGTTTAAATGCTGACAGCAACGAGATGATTGGTTAACAGAGGGAACCAAAGTTGACAAAGAGAAACGTCCACAGTCAACTATTGAAGTTGGAGACGGGTAGGCATTCTTGACTTATCTCTAATTAAAGTTCACTTACTTACAATAGGTAATCCCAGAGCTTTCAACCTTATCCCACAGCCTTTATCAGCAAATAGAGCTTGTTCTGGTGTCATCACATGACGAGATGTAAGGAGTTTGGTCAAGGGGTAACGGTACGGAAAGTAACCCTCCTGACAAAACTAAGCTTCACACTTATAATTGGCAATTATTTTACTCTACTTCCAATTTATATCACATAATAACAAATGCTAAAAGGAAATGGAGAACATAAAAAAAACAAATGTAAGGTGAAATTGAAACCTTGATCATACAGAGCTGGATTTGCCCCTTGAAACAGCATCATCATTTTAGTGTCGCTGTTATCTGTACCTTGGTCCCGCTCCTCTTCTCTCTTCCATGAACACTTGCCTTCTGTACTGTGTCTTTGGCTGCCTTGTGTCCAGTGTGTGTGCTACACTCTGTCCCCCGCTTGTACTCTCTTGGTACAAATATAATCTTGTCAATTATACTGTCAACACACACCTTTCAGGATCTGTGACTCCATACTCTCAATCTCACACACACACACACACAAATTCTTCCGTGCCTTCTGTTTTGTTCACTCCACGATTCTAAGTGCACACTTGGATTTTATCACCAGTTGCCTTTAGGTTAATCGTGTTTCCACACACGTTATAGTAGCAGCTCGTCTCAAGACGAGACCCACAGCTCGTGAATTGAAGGGATCTGTAAAGGAATAGTTTGACATCTCGGGAAATACACATATCTCTTGAGTTATCTCTTGCTGAGAGGTATATAAGATGGTCAATACTACTCTAATGTCTGTGTGTTAATATTAAGCTGCCACCAACAGCCAACTTAGTTTAGCATAAAGACTGGAAACGCAGGAATCAACACATTGTAACTATTTTATTATTTGTGTACATAAAACGAGGTTGCCAGGCAATCAGCTAAGACTCCATGAAGACAGCATGATTGAATAATCGGATGAATATTGCATGAATATTAATGTTGTAATGTAAAATATTTTGGAGGGACAATGATTTACTTGGTTTGGCTAGAGACATGGCTCCATGGATGCCAATGTTGGTCTGTCACTCAGCCAGTTGCTTTAAAATTTTGACATTCATGATCCCCAGACGATGTATCCTAATGACTCTGATGATACTCAGACTTTTTCATGGTGGCCAGAGGATGAACCCCACTAAGCTAGGTGATCCCCTGACTTCTTGGTTGATGAAGAAATACCTGAATAACAAATGACATGGCCATCAGCTGTACTTTGTGTTTAGTGATAATTAGCAAATAGCAGCATGTTAACACGGTAAACATTATAACGCTGCCACCATCATAATGTTAGCATGTCAACATTTGCATTTAGTTCAAAGCCTTACAGAGCAGCAAGCATGGCTGTGGAGTATTATTTCCTTTGCTGTCGATATTTACAAATTGTTTTGTGTTGTGCAGTCCATGGATCACCGTCCTACAGTACAGATAGTCTGGCCAACTAACAAAGCTACCATCTGTCATGTGATCCCTGTTATACAGGACATAGCCGTCGCCAAAGAGACTCCCCACATTCCCAGTTTTGTCCTTCTGGCCTCTTCAACCTGTACAGGCGAGTTTACATGTTGTGAGCATGAGTGTAAATGACGGACTCAGGGGATCTCCATTTAGTTCCTTCAGCAGTGACCTCCCTGGCATTTGACCCCTGCACTTCATAGACCTGTCACAACATACTGTAGATGGTTGTAGAGAGACCACTTAGACCAGATGACCTTTACTATCCACTGACTACCTCACACTATGCCCCCTCTCTCTCTCTCTCTCTCTCTCGCTCTCTCTCTCTCTCTTTGACACACACAAACACACACATAAGCACACACAAAGCCAATCCTTTGGTATTATTCCTCTTTCCGTCGCCGCAAAATTGCGAGAAAACTGTGCACACGCATACACACACTATATACTGTATGTACACCTGCATTTAGATTGACCACGCCCGCGCGCACACACACACACACACACACACACACACAGTGAACTCTGGGGGGACCCAGGGAGACGTACAGGGTCTGCAGGCTGCAGCTTCATCCATCACCACTAAGCCCACCTCTCCATTTCACCACCTTCCATCCATCCATCATTCTCTCACTCTCAACCCCCCCCCCACACACACACACACTCCCCCTCCCTCTCCCTCTGTCATCTATCCACCCCTCTCTTTTATGCTCTCGCTCGTGTCTTTCCCTCTAACCTTTAAGCCAACCTCTGCCTTTGAGCGGCGTGCTCTCTATCCATCTTCGCCACGTCTCTCCCCTCCGCTTCCCCTCCCAATCTTCTCCATCTACCTAAAATTTCCTTCAGCGTGTCCGTCTGCTTGCTTCACTGTCTTCTCCATTTATCTTTCCTTTTAGCCTGCTTCTCTTCTTCCATTTGTGAATTGTTCCTTCACTGAGCACTTTCTACACTTTTCCAGCGTTTCACTGAATGGTGTTACTTCTGTCGGCTCGCTTCTGTGTCTGTCCCTCCCTCTGTTTTTATGATATCAGCAAATTCTGGATATCAGACCTGAGTCATGCAGCCAGTTTAGCTTCTTTGAAATGTATTCAATTCTGAATTCATGTTATTTGCAGAATTCAAAACACTCACTGATATCGCCCATTTCGACGACACTTTTGGGGCAAATCATATTTTAGTGCGTCAGAATTCATTATGAACCTACTTCCAGCTGTTCATCTTCATCAACCTTGACTTTAATTTAACTAGCGATTATGTGGATTTAAGTGGTGAAATCAATACTGGTTTAGGGCTTTCACCTGGATTCTCTTAGTCAATCCGTTTAATGGAGCGAGTATTTAGGAGCGCAGTCTCTCTTGTACAATCAGTGGGAAACACAGTGAATGCACAAACAAGCTTTTGCTTTTGTCATCCTCCCAAAACTTTCACGAGTCCTGTTGGCATTCTTACGTAGCTCTTTGTGAGTGTGGTGTGTGTGTGTGTGTGTGTGTGTGTGTGTGCGTGTGTGTGGTGAATGTGAGTGTGTGTGTGTGTGTGTGGTGAATGTGAGTGTGTGTGTGTGTGTTTGTGTGACATTTAATATCATAGCTCTCCCTGGCATGCTCTTCATTACACTGCACTCAGTCTAATTTCATCGCGGCCTGCAGCCTTTTGAAAACAGGCCAAATACTCGATGAGAGATGAAGAGAGGAAGACGGAGGAGGAAGAGGAGGAGGAGGACAAAAGGGGAGGGATGAAATTCAGAATGGGTTGTTGATATTAAACAGTGGCTGGTCTGACATGATGCAGCCATGTTCGTCCACACACACATCCATGTGCACAGATATGCTCACAGGCACATGCACGTCTGCTGCCTCCCCCACAGTTTTGCATTAATCCAATTCACAGAATTAAAAGCTGAAGGATGTTTTGCTTCTTTACCCCCGTAACTCCCCTCCATCCTCCTCTCTCTTTCGCTCTCTCTCTCTCTCTCTCTCTCTTTCTCTCTCAGCAAGAGGGATAAGGGGCTAAGATTAATTCCCTAGTTTTGCCAGGGTATTTGATAAACAGCCACTTGTCTTTGGGACATAGCTTAGGAGAAACAAGGAGAATGAATCGGCACAGAGAGCCAACACAAGCTGCAAGAGGAGGTGCATAAGGACGCAAAAGTGTGCGGGGGGGGGGGACACATGGATGGATGTGATGGGCGTATGAGAATGATCAGATCAGGAAAACTCAGGTGAAAAAAACAAAAACAAAGACATGTGGGAATAAGTGACACAGGCTGAAAAAGACTTTCATTACTTACTCTGTGTCGTGATTTCAATCACAGTAACGGAGTGCTGCTTGCTGCTCCAAGCAACATCATTTCATACATTTCCACACAACTGGTCGTGTGGTTCTCTGGATTCTATGGATCTATATACACCCAAAAACAATTTTATTCTCTTTTGAAAAATAGTAAAATTGTTCACAGTATCTGCAGTATCGTCATAGTTTGTATTTCCAATTTCATTCCAATTTCAGTGTGACTTCAACCAAGTTGAGCCCAGGTGAAAGCAAATTAGTTTGACTTCCTCAACACAAAGAGGTGTGTGTGTGTGTGTGTGTGTGTTTGTGTGCGTGTGGCTCTGTTTTAACAAGTGAATGACAGCTGTCATTCAGCTGCCTCACAGTGGATTAAGCCATCTAGCCACAATGATGAAATTACACAGGACATAAATGCCTTATCAACAGTTTGAGTCCAACCTCCGGTTTCTACTCACTGCGCTAAAGGCTGAACCTCGCCTAACTTCCCGCTTGAAAAGACTGAAAAAACAAGGTGTATTTTTGTCCCAGGTCCTACTGAGGACATGTGTTTGAAAGCTCCAATTGTGTTATTTTTATTGATAGATGCTGAGAAGCTGGTGTCTTTCAAAGTCTAGAAATAAGGTGAGAGCGCTCTCACAGCCTCTGTGCAAGTCAATATATTGACTTTAAAGCGATTGACAAGTTGTTTTTGTGAACAAATCCCTCAGTTTCGGCATGTAATCCTGTCTGCGCTGAGCTCCGTCCCTCATCTAGTCTCTATCCTGTCAGACAGGGCTAGTGCCTGATTTTATTTGGCTGCCACAAGAAAGGAACAGCGAGAGATAGTGGGGGGTATAATACAAATTTGATGTTCTTTTTTCTTAGCTGTCTCCCTCTCTTTCTTGTTGACTGTTTGTCTTCCACTTTCATTTTTTATTTAACTCTGCCTAACCTTAGTTTTCTCTTTTGTCCTCCAATTTACCATCTCCCCCACCATCTTCTTCTCCATGGTTGTTTCTACAATCCAAACGAAGGCAGAAGTAATTGTCATTATGAAAACCCTGGCTTGCTCCCCCTCCACCCTTGCTTCACTCTCTTCTGACGGACCTTTAAATTGTTTCCCAGACAGCCTTTCACCTTGATCGGAACACTAAATCCACCAATTAAATCACCCAAATTGGCACTGTGGGCGCAGCTAGAGGGTGGGAGGGGAATGGGAGTAACAGCAACAGTGATATATATACTACATCGCTATATACAACCTTTGTGTGTGTCTGTGTACTTGTACATCTATCTTTGTGAGTGATTTTGAGTTTTAGATCTTGGGAATGAGGACATTTTTGGCCAGTCCTCAATTTCAGAGAGACCTTCAAAGGGCTATTTAAATGTTAAGACTTGGTTTTGAGATTCAGGTTAGAATTAGGTTTAGGTTAAGGTTAGGGTAAGAGGATAGCAAATGGATTATGTCAATGAGTGTCCTCACAAGTATAGAAGTACAAGTGTGTGTGTTTGTGGATGTGTGTGTCCTGACAGCAGGGATTGGCTATACTGCCACTACAAAGACATAGTGCAGTAACTACACACGCAGTGATGCGTGGTTTAATGGTTTAAAGTTGTCAGGCTTGATAGAAGAAAGTTAAACAGTTAGAAAGGTTGTAATGCTTTCATATTATGTATTTTTCCGCTGATTACTTTACCCCAAATCATTGCCATAGAACCCACACAATAACTAAAAAATGCAGCTCTGCCTTTGGATAATCTTCATGAGACACTCATGTACCAATAAAATGTTTTTTTCTTATCCGTTTCAAGTAATATTTTTTTATAAAGAGAATTAACTCATCTCTGGTTATTATTTACAGTGTTTTCATGGCTAATTACACCTTTCTTTGGCTTATTTTTTTATATCGTAAAACTGATGTCAGAAAGTCTGATAGGTTAGGTCTATAGGTTATTACTCAATTTTGACCAAATATGTAGTTACTGAATTTTGCCTTTGTAGAGCAGTATAACTAGTGAGCTTAGTCCATGTGTCAGAATGCCCCCAGCCCAAGGCTAAAGGTGCTATCTGTCATGCCAGATGACACAGAGACTGGGAGTCCGTGACTGGGGGGTTATCATATCACAGCAGCTAGGAGAGGAGGCAGGGCACAAGGGAGGGATGAAGGAAAGGAGGAGTAACTGTAGAATAAGAAAGGATGATGGTGGGAGAAGAAGATAGGGGAGGAAAGCAGGTGTGAAGGCAGGATCCAAGAGGAGAGGAAAGGGTGTAAGAAAGTTAATATATGGTAAAAAAAAAAAAGGAGAAACAGAAAGATTCAGACATGGAGGAGAGACCAAGAGAACAATAGAGCAAATTCGAGACATAATAGATGGAGGGAAGGAAAGGAAGGGAAGCTCTATGCCACAATGGACTTGAAACAGTAAGGACAGAAACAGAGGTAGGTAGGAGGTGAAGGAGGAGACGATATGCTGTATGGGTGGTGAAGGAAGGAGGGACGAAAGAAGAAAGGGTACGATGGCTGGGGAGAGTGGGGAAGGAAAACGGAGAAGGGGGAAAGTGGTGGTAAAATCAGAGAAGATTTGCTTGGCGGTGCTTTCACAAACTCACACAGCCGCGCACACACATATGCACACACAAGGGTGTAACTCTCTTTTCAATTACATGTGACAGCTGCTGTCCCCCTGATCCATGCAGTTACTGTGGCAGTGGTGACAGGAATTATGGTGGAGCAGACAGGTGAGCCAGAGGGGAGCGAGGGGAGGGAGAGGTGGCAGAGAGGCGTGGAAATGGAGAGGAGAAGGCCAAGGATGAGCTGAGGAGGTGGACGCTGGAGGGAAAGCATTCGAGAAAGAGCGCTCCGAATCAGATCCACTGAAAGTTATGCATTTATTTAAATAAACGATTGGATCATGAGCATGATTAATTCATGTAGTTTGTGAAGAAGCACATTTGAAGGCTGGAACAGAAGACAAATTGACACTTAGACCTTTGATGCTCATGTTTAAACAATATATACTGTAACCAAAGTATGACAAGCAAAAAAGGTTCGACTGGTGCAAATTTAGCTAACAGCTACGAAAAAAGTCCAATTCGTTTCTACAACATATAGAGATAGTTTACTACTGTTATTTGCTAGATTGAGTATGTCGCCTAGTTTCCTTCAGAGTGTTTTCCTTTTGTTCTCGCCTCTACCTGTTTTTCTATCTGTTTTTAAACTTGCCTCCTGGTTTTGTCCCTTTTGGCTCTTTTTGCCCCCCCTTTTTTTATCAGCTTTTCTTACTGTCCATTAAGGACTGTGAGATTGCATGACCACAGAGTCTCCTTTAACCCCGCCTGTCCTGGATATGGAGTTTTTCTCTTTGGGTTCAAGACCAGACAATTATGGACCCAGTAGACTCAGATTTGCTCTCAAGTGTTCTCTCTGCTGCCACTGCTCATCATGAACAATATCCATTACTGAAAAATTGAAAGATATTAGGGCACCATCAACCACAGAGTGCAGAGAGCTGTCATGGAGCAACTCCCAAAACTCTCCCCATCTCTCCAGGTCCAGGCCTCCAGGGACTGGTCTCCGCCTTCTTCACCTGTGGTTTGCCCTGATGGTTCCTGTTCTTCTGCTTCTGCGAGGAATTTTGCATCAGAGCCCATTGACTCTGAATCAGCAGAACGTGTGTCCCATGGGAGAACAAAAGGAACCGATAAGGAATGACACCTATGCTCCAACCAAAGGACAGGGACATCGACCTGCCCCTCAACATCTCTTCCCCCTTTGCCAAGATGGTAACTCCAGCTAGTGTGCAGCTTTAGCTCCTGTGCTCCACGTGTGATCATTCCATTTTCCACATCTCAACCCTATTAACGGGAGTCCTCAGTCTCCCAGCTCCAGATCCCCAAAAGAGTGTTTTATGTTTACTTAACATTTTCTGTTCTTCCAGGGCGTGGCAAGTATAACCTGTTCATTAGTTGTTTCAACTGTGTTTCCTGCTTCTACTGACCACTGACATTTGTCACCTTCTTCCCTTGCTGCTTTCCAATCAGTCATTAGAGAAAAGTTCACCCCTGTGTTTGTGCTGCTATACTGCTCTGGCCTTTGTTCCTGCTTTACTGGCTGCTCCTGCTTTGACCACCCTTCTGTCTTTCTTTAGCTGCCTGGTTGCCTTGACAGTTCTGACTGACTGCCAGTTAAGGATTGTAAGCCAGCTGAGCACAGAGAAAATCCTCCTTTAACAATTCTCTATTTTGAGAGTTGGGTTTTGGTCCAAGCTCTGAGCATACGTTACGTGTGTGTGTGAGAGAGCGTGTGTTTGTCTGTAATGCTCACCTTCACACAGATGCTGGATTAATGATTCCTGAAAAACTGTGGTCTGGCATGTGTCAGTATATCAACATCAGCAGAAATGAATGCCAATAACCATGTTTACTAGGAGTTTTGGAATCATTTTAGGCAAACAAACAAGGAATGAACAGGATGACAGGGAATGAGATAAAAAAAAAAAAAAAGAAAACCTAGGTGGTTTGGTCTCCAAGCGTCCATAGAACAAACATGGTTTGTTTGGTTTACATGGGGGTTGTCTAACAATCTATAGTGTACAAGAGAAACAAGAAATTTCTTGCTATTCCTCACTTTTGTTTCCCTATGTGAGAGAACTAAGGAATCACAGGAGTCAACATCTGCAGGTGCAATCTGAGCTGGATACAGCAGACGGGGTTCAAAACAGGGAGAGGCCGACAGAGTGAGAGACAGAAACACACCTTAACTGCATCTCTGTTGGGCTTCAAACTTAGAAACATCACCCGAACAATGACTGAACTAACAACACAGTGTAAACAGAGGGGAGGATTGGTGGTTGGCTGTTAGCTACTGTTATACAGTATAGATCACACACACACACACACACACACAGACACATACACACATACACATACATGTGCTCACACATATACACACACAAAGATAAAGGGATTTGGGATTTAAAGAGAGTAAACTGTTTGCTCCTTTGCAGAAAGTCTCGAGCGCGTCTGTGCACTCGGTGCTTCAGAGTGTGTTGCTCACTGTGTGTTTAACCCACCACCCTTTGGGGATGCTTGTGGGTGGTTTTGGAAAAGGATGACAGGATCAAAAATAGGTGTACCATACGTACTGAAGAACACCTGCACACCCAGATAGACACACGTTCGTGAACACATAGACACACACACATGCCCTGTACACTAAGTGACTGCTTGAACTCGCTCCATGGGCTGCCTGCAGGCCCACCAACATAGCCATCATTAGCAGTCTCTATTTTAAGGCTGAGGCCACAAGAGATAAAATGTCTTAAAGTGAGGGTTTTTTAAGAAATGTGTACGTGCCAAATACATGTACTTTTTCATTTCAAATATTGTACATCCAAACAGAAATGAATCATTTAATATTCTAATTAGATATTGACTTTAAAAAGTGTAATTGCGGTAATAAATGCATATCATTAACTTTGTTTTTGTCATTTGTGGTATGACAACTATTGGATGGATTTCAATTAAATATGGAATAAACTTTCATGTTTCCCTCAGTATAAATTGTGATAACCTTTATGTTACGCCATCATCAGACCAAAATTTAAATTTGTCCAGTACTTTTGTTGATGACCAAATACCTGCAAAACAAATGACGTTCCCATCAGCCTCAGCCGTTGTTTTTAGTTACTGTAGCTTTGGTTGATGCAGTACACTGTACTGCCATGTTTTTGTCAAGCAGCAATTTAAAGAAAAAATCAGTATTGCACTAAATATTCTTGAGGTCCCACTCGGGCCATCCATCCAAATGCTGTTATGTATATTTTCAGGCATCACACTGTGACTTTGGTCACTTGGTCTCAGGTTGGAGTCTTTTGAGACCGTGGTGGAGAGGAGGACACTGAATAAACTGTTGTCCATTATGGATAATAAACAACACCCTCTCAATCACACAGTGGTCAGACAGCGCAGCACCTTCTCACACAGGCTGCTTCAGATCCGCTGTCGAAGGGACAGATACAGGAAATCATTCCTGCCACATGCCATCACACTGTATAACAAAAGCTGAAATCATTGGTCATTACTGTCTATATGCACTTTAGATATATTTTTACACATCTGTTTCACATACTGCTTATTGTACATCTGTTTAATAATTTAATGATACACTTAACACTTTAATACTGCACAACTGCACATTTTGTTGTATATATGTAAAAAGTAAAAAGATATTTCTTACTTTCTTACTTATTTCTTACTTTTCTTACTCACTTTAAATTTTAATTTTATACTGGTATTTATAACTACTACTTAATAGTAGGTGCTTTTTATTTTATTTTCTACGTTTGTTTATTCATTTCATTGTCTCGGGTGTAAACGCTGCTACTGCAAAGAAATTTCCCAATTTGGGATGAATAAAGTATTTCTATTCTATTCTATTCTGAATGAAAATGTCCTCTTCATTTTGTTACAGGCTCTTGAATAGAGTAGCCAAAAAAACTGAAATAACCTTTACGTTTACAAAGATTGGCTTTACAGATATAAAATACCATACAGACGTTGGCCTTTATGTACTTTTTCTAAATGTAACAAAAGTTTAAAAAAACATTTAAAGGGAGCATTCCACAGAGTTGCCAGTCTTTTGTGAAGCAGAAATCGTGGAGTTTTTGGACTCGTCGGCAAGAAAGATGTGTGTGTGTGTGTGTGTGTGTGTGTGTGTGTGTGTGTGTGGGTGTGTGTGTGTGTGTGTGTGTGGGTGTGTGTTTGTGAGTGTTTTACACACTGATCACGTAAATATGACAATATGGCAACTTCGATACCTGACAACCTTTCCACTACATTACCACCTCCCACCTCCTCCTGCATGTTGGATACATTGTTAATACATCAGGCAGAATATTATATTAAATGTATTGTCTCTTATGTCTTGAAAAAACATGTAGTAATTCATGTGTTCTCTTTCTTCACTTTTACTGAAGCCATGGACGTGTAATACAAAATCATGTTTGAGGTGATTTCTGATTCTGCGTACACGGTTATAGGAGTGGGGTGAACAATGAATTACTTCCAGGGAAAAAAAAGAAAATAAAGAACAAAGGAGGGCGACCTAGAGCTCAGTGCTGGAGGTTCAGCTCAGCAGTCGGCTGGCAGCATCGACGCAGCAGTTCATCTGTTCATGTAAGGGATGGAGGTGCTGAATTCATATCTCACAGTATAATCACATCTCCCCACACAGACTGGTCGCTGTGTCTTCCTCATAATTCATAATCTAAATATTAGGCCACACACACACACGCAAACCTTCATCAGAGATAACAAAGTGTGTAGTAGGATGGTGTGACCTGGCCTCTGTTTATGAGCAGATGTTAATATTTGTCAAATTACAATCATCTCTTGCAGAATTTAATTATTCACAAAGATTGCACACACGTGCACACACGTGCACACACACACACACACACACACACACACAAACACACACAACAGACTTGGTCCAGGTGGAGCTGCAGCATCCACGAAGACGCTGAATTACTTCACCGTTGGCATGGCGATTGCTCGTTGGTGAAAATGGTTGCAGCTCCTCCCCAGCTGAGCTCCTTGGAGCCTGCCAGGGATGATGGATCAGAATGAATGAATGAATACGATAAAAGAGCATGAGAATAAAAGAAAGACAGGTAGGACTGTTTACTGAGAAGAAAAAGAAGAAGAAGATAGATAAGCAGATGAGGAAGAGATGGAGCAGATGTCATGATGGATAAATGAAGCAAAGACTACATGAGTGGCTAGGGATTTTTCAGAAGCACCTGTGGCTCCTTATTATCTAGACGTTTCCTGCTAAAAAAAGTTCACTAAAGTAAATGCATTTTGTAAATTTGAAAATCTATATAGATTTTTGGCATGATATTAGGCAGATACATTGAGCTTGAGCACCATGATGTAACTGAAAGTGGCTAATAAGTTCAATTTCTATAATTATAAGTTCAATTAGGATTTCCAGTGCTGGCATCATTCACTTTGCTCCTCATAGCACTGATTTCTTTCACATTATATTATATAAAATTGTGATTATGGTAACAACAAGGGTAGTTTAATACTACAACAAACACTACTTGAACTATTTCGTCAGAGATACTACAGGAGACCAACTGGTTAGTCAGTTAACATGAGTAAAGAAATCCTGTTTTGACAGTTAAACACTATTACTGTGAGAAAACAGCAGTAGGAAATGTTGAAACTACTGTATATAGAGGTAATTACTGAATGTAATTACATTAAATGGCTGTTGCCTAAAAAATGCTAACAATAGACGGTATGAAATATATGGAGTTTGATTTCATGAAAACATTAAGGATTATAACTTTAAGGACATATTGAAAAACAGCGACAGATGGATGGAGGTGTGGTTGAAATCTCTAACCCGCAGCACTGGGCCACAGGTGATAAATCCACCACTAATTATTCCCATTTGATATTTTTGAGCTAATTCAGTTCACACTGAGCCCATATACAATGCTGGCACTGTTATAGACCAGCATGTTCACTCTGTGCAATCAAGATCGGAAGAGTGTCACAATGAAGAGTGTCAGTGAGTCAGAGCCAGGCAGCTTAAAGCACATACCAGCACCCTGTATACACACCTGAGCACGTAATTATGAGGGGCATGTGTAAAGTCAGGTTCTTTCTCCAAAGTTTCTTTTCTTGATTGGAGAGTGCTGTAAGAACCGTAGGTTCAACTACCCACCTATTACCTTACCTCTTGTCTGGATAAGTGGATAAGTTGGCGTACTTTTAGTTCTGACTCCGACACTCGTGAACCCACCTAGGGAACCATTTGGGAAGCAGAAAGACAAAGAAAATACCTTTGCTTCTACCTTATCAAAGCCTCCACAGGGGCCCCGGCTCTGTCTTTCCGTTCCCCTTCATATTTTTCTGCCTATCAGCCCCGAAGATGCTTTGCAAAAGCAACCAGTGCAGGCTGTGTAATTTCTCTCTTCTACCTAGTTGTCTTGGAGATACCTTCTGGCCAATCATCAAGAGCAGCCTTGTGTCTTATTTGCTCTTGCAGCTCAAAAAGGTAAAAAGCAGACCGCTCTGTGTCTCATGTTTCTCTCCCCCTCAGGGGTCAACTACGGTGTGGGCCTTGCTGGCTTCTTGTTGTACACTTCTAATTGGGCAGCAAGATCACTGATCAGTTGACCCAACTTTACACCATTACGTTCTAATGAGACACACACACTATAGTAGCCAGCAGCCAACAAAGGGTAAACCACTGTCCACAGATTTTGGGTATGTCTGACTAAAACTCATGAAAATATGCTTGTACTGTACAAATGTAAGAGAAATTGACTCTTTGCCTCTTTAAAGTTAAAGTTTGAAATTCTCAACGAAAAAAGAAACATAAAGTTAGAAAAACCTAACAGCTAAAAGAAAACAGGGGAAATAGTCAGCATAGGATTTCCGAGTGGAAAATCTTAAGCATTACACTGATTTTGGATAAAAGGATGTTTGCACGTTTAAGTTTTGGGGCATAAAATGAAAGCAAAGAAACTATCAGTGTGGCAATAAGTTGTATAAGAAAAACTAAAGTGGTGATTATGGAGGAGGAGTCATCTGAGTGAAGTTAGTTTTCTGTTTTCTTACCTTTTTTACTCTATAGTGAGATGCTCAGAGCCTTTTTACCAAAAATTCCTGTTTGATCTTGTATTTATGCTGCAGCCTGCCTATCCTGACTCACCCACTATACGCAAATGCAAATCTGCCGGGACAGTGTCTTCAAACGGAGCCTTTTGTGTCTGTGCATACATTAACTATTGTGACACGTAAGAAAAAACTCCCCTATTTGCACTGCACTGAAGCAAAAATGGAGAGTTTCATTGAAAAAGTAATTCCTCTATAATTGGCCCTTATAGGGGAAATTACATTTTTAACAAACAGAAATGTCTTAAACTGCACTAGCAGCCCCTAGAGGAAGCAATGTTAACTACACAATAATAAAGTATCGCAATGATGGGATGAACAACATACTGACACTTTTGCTAACATTAGGGACTAAGTGTGCTGCAGAGAATATAAACTTTGTCCTGAGGGTGGCACACCAGCAAAATACCATGGAGACAAATGAAAATTACATTCTTAAGTTCAGCAAATATAGGGCCTTCACCAAAATTATTGTGGCCCATAATACATTTTTTGATAAGAATTCAATAAATTGTTTTATTTCCAACTTATTATAATTAAAAAAAAAATATTTAACATAAGCTCATCGCCTAAGCACCAATGTGGTGCTTAAAGCTGGAATGCAGAACTTTTGTCTTTCCCTTCTAGCAGTGATCCCAGGATGCAACAAAAATACTCAGTTTGAAACTTGCATTATATATATATGGAATATATGGAATGAAAGTTAAATATAGTGAATTAAATCTGATGTCATCAAGGCGCTGGCCGAATCCTGTGTTTTCTATGTGATTATTTGTACGTTGCAAAGATGTGTCACTATGTGAGCGAGTCAGTACGAAATGTAGTATCAGCAATCCTAAAATAATGAACATCCTGGTGAATACGGGCCAAATACTGGTAACCGTATTTTCTGTTTCATCGTGGAGGGCCCAATACAGTGAACCTCAAAGGCCAGGCAGTTCCTGCCCATCAGGCAAACGTTAACAGAAAGAAATACACCTTTAACATCACAGGTGTCCGCCACAGCAATCCTCACACTTGGAAGGGCCCAAGACAAAAGAAGCAGCAATAGAATTGAATGCATTTGAATTTTAGGGTAAGTTATATCGCTCTCTTCAAAGTAACCAGACTCCATTGACAAAAACAGTACTTTTATCGCTTCCAGGTTATTGTGTGACTTTTATGTTTTAAAGATTATTTTGTGACGTTGGTGTTTTAAATGGTCAATTATAAAAAAACTAAAGCCACACCATAACACAAACAAACTAATCAATCGAGGCAGCAGTAGACAGATGGCCTAGTAGCAGATCCCGTGTTGATGAGGTAAAATTACTTTTTTTGTCAATGCAGTCTGATGGCTTTGACGAGAGCGATATAACAACGATTTCTGGTTAAACAAAGGAACTTACTTTTTAACAACAATTCAAATGTATTTAGTTCTATTGCTACCTCTTATGTCTTGGGCTTTTTCAAGTGAACAGGCAAAGATTGTAAATAGGGGCTGTTGTGGGGGGTACCTGAGGCTGAAGGCGAGTTTCTTTCTCTATTAATCCTTGCCTGATAAGCAGAACCTGGCCTGACCTGTGAGGTCCACTGCATACGGCCTTCCACGATGAAACAGTACAATTACCAGTATCATTTGGATACTTCCATACTTGCATTTTCCAGGGTGTTAATTATCCCTTCAGTACTTAAGATTGATTTTGTGCTGACTAAGTCTGCAGCAACATCTAGGTGGCATCAGCATCTTGACAACATCAGAGTTCAGTCTATATATTCAAGGTTTGTTCAATATATTCAAGGTTATCTCCTGGGGAATTTGGAATCACCCAATGTTACCGTGGTAACAGTGTGGTTTAATACTACAGGTCCCAGTACTCTGGGGGCAGCGAATGCTGTCGCCTTAACTCTTTAATGTAACAGCCCACTGTGGCGGCTCTTTCTTGTTCCATTACTCCCTGCAATATTTCAAACTCATCCATTGCCAAAAATTGACCATGTCTTGTTTGGTAGATGCATGACTGATGAACAATTGCAGTCACTGCTAATCTCAATGACAAAAATACAGTTGTTTTTTTTGTGACTGCTTCACAATAAAAGCCAATTTGCATGATTTTAAGGTGAAGCAGAAACAGTAACTCAATATTTAGGATAGTGGACAGTAAAATACAAGCAGTAACAGTGGGTTACAAGGGCAATTTTATGGGGAGGCAGTAACAGAATGCAAACCATTTAACATGTATTACTGAAAAAATGCTGAAATTAAGTCTAATAAACTTACCAGATGAATAATAAAAAACACTTTATTAAAATTAACCATAACCTATGTCAGTAATTCAAACATCATTTTAATTCAACTACAATCTATTATTCAAGCAAAAGTGATTCATAATGTAATTATATTACCTGGTTCACTTTTTTCCATTTATTGTAATTTGAGCTAATAAATTCGAAATGGAAAATATGTGCACTCTGTGGTGCCCTCAAGAATTTCCACATTGGAGAGAAAATCACAGTTTTTAAAAACATTTTTCCACTTTTTGCAATTGATCCACAGATATGGCATATGTTCACTGTAGCCTGAGGAAGGCCATTGAGAGGTTGGGAACATTGGTGACTGAAGGTTTTCTGGGAAGTCGAAGCAGAGAGAGAATAGTCCCGCTGAAGAAATCCTTTGAAAAAATGTTTGTTTGCACTTTTAAACTTGAGACAAACACAGACAACAACTAAACCTGGTAAACAAACAAACAAGATTGCTACGATAAATGGATGGATGGATATCCGCAGTGGCTGTGGCTGTCAAGCTAAACAACAGCAAAAAATAAAGTATGGCAAGAACAGTAAGAGCTGTTTAACAGCACAAGTAAAGAATGGCATTGGGTCTTTTGTTTTGATGTATTTATTGATGTTTTTGTGATCTGCTTCTTTTTCATCTTCTTGTGAACTACCCTTTCAGGGGCCGGCTTCCTCAGGTTCAAGCTCGGGGCCATTTCACAGGTAGCTCATCAAAATGAGACAGTTTGTAGGGACACAAACTTGACCAACTGAGGGGGAGAATGCCACGATTTACAAGACACTCCGCTGCCTTGAGGCAAAAAGTACATTATAGTGAAAATCAAAAGTTAGACTATTTCTTTCTTTCTTTCTTTCTTTCTTTCTTTCTTTCTTTCCTCACTTTTCATCCTTATCTCTCCTTAGCACCCCTCTCCTTCCCTCCCTTCTGCCCAGCACTCTGTGTCTCTAACTCTTACTTGGTATCTTACACCTCAAATGGTGCAGAGACAGACTCACAGTTCACTTCATCTACTGCGCTCCTCGAGAGAACAGACAGTTATGTGCCCTCACAACACACGGTTATGGAAGCGCACCTGCGTGTAACTTCCACACACACACACACACACACGAACACACACTCTGACAAACACAGAGATGTGCATGGCTATGTGAAAAGCCTTTCACACGCACAAATGCCCAGTGTTAAGCCACATAGTCACTCACCGTGTCACACACACACACACACAGACATACACACACAAACACAGATGAGTCATTTATATGGGCAGCCAAATGGACTACCGAGTGCTGCTTCACCTCCCATAAAGCTGCCATAAACCCTCGCTGCCTCTGACAGTTGACTGATTGGTGTTATAACAAGGCAGGTATGTGTGAGGATGTGGTCATGTCTTTGTGTGTATATGCACTGAGATGGATTCATACCTCCAGTGGCAGATATAAAGAAATAGGAATATTCTAAAATGAAAGTTTCATAGTGCAATTATCTTGGCCAGTGATATTTGTATGCAATATTATCTCCTCACCTATTGATCTAAGAACATTTTCAGCTCTAGTGAGCAGTAAATAATGGCAGGAGGTGGACCTGGATATGTGTCATTAATACTGTTGTGTTGCTGGCTATGCCTATCACTTTTCAAATTATGTATTCAAAATATATTTTTACAGATTACAGATTTCCACAGATTCTAATACTTGAACTCACTCTAATCAAAATGTCCTCACTTCAGACCAAATCCATCTCAGACGGCAATAAAGTTGTGTGTATTTCTGTCTCTGCAGACAAAGTGTTGCTTCCCTCACCGTCTTTCATTATACATTTTTATTTTCTCACTCCATGTACCCTTAGATTTTGGAACCTGGCTGCAGGAAATGCTGCCATTCAGCCACAAGAGCATACCGAGGTCAGGCACTGATGCTGGGGGATAAGGTCTGGCTCGCAGCTGGTGTACCAATTCATCCGAAATTTGTTGGATGGGGTTGAGGTCGGTGCTCTGTGCAGACCTCTCAAGTTCTTCCACACAAACTTAGAAAAACATTTATTTTTTTCGAATGTATTTTTGGGGCATTTTTGGAATTTTTTGATAGTTGACAGGGTAGAGAGCGCAACGTATTTGTCTTTAAATTACATGCCCTGTGTTCCTGTTTGAAAAAAAAGTCTGTACTCAAAAGGGAGAAATTTACATTTATATATATTTTTTTCATGACTCTGCTCCCTATCTTTGGATTTTTAGTTAGCCGGATACTTGATTTGATATAACAATTCTAATCATTGCCTTTTAAACGGCATGTGCATAAAGCAGTAACGTCAGCGCTCTACCATAGGCAGATGATCACACTGCCTAACAGCAGGAGGATGGTGTGCTACCAACAAGTCCTCCAAATTAAATGACAGAATGCGTCATTTGTCCATACACTTTAAAAAAACACATAGAAGCTTTTTCGTTGCCCTATAACTCCTACAGCCGCTAAAGCCCTTTGTCACTTAAACATAAACATTTGATGTTTTGTTTCTGTCATTTCCTATTGCGGAGACACAATGCAAGAGCCACAGACTTTAAAACAACAACCCACTCTTTGGTATTTACGCTACAGTACCACTGTCATGGCTACAGTGCACTTTTGCATACTTTGTCTCTCTGCCAGATGCTGTCAATCAAACGTACACACCTTCATGGACACGCCCATTCAGAAAATACTTTTCTCTGTCCTTTCCATAATAGATAACTAATAACTAGGCCAAACCCTGAGAAACAGCTCCAGAACAAAGTGGACAGGGTTGTCCACATACTTTTGGCCATACAGTGTACAATGGGGCTAACCTTACTGTCTGAAAAAAACTGAAGTGGGTTCTTTTTTTATTGAGATATGTGCTGCAGTTTTACTGGTTACTGGCCCACGCTTTTCAGGAACCCAAAAGGACCAGGTCCCTGACACACACACTTTTACACTCATTAGCCCACCACAAATGGAAAAATGCTTCTCTCTAGCTCATATTCTCTGTCCTTTGCTCACATTTTAAATTGGTACACTCACTCTTTCTGCCTCCGTCCCACTCTCTCTCTTGCTCACACACACACACACACACACACACACACACACACCTACACACACACAGAGGCAACAACTCGCAACGGCCCACAGCAGTTGCAGTGCTCCCTGGCGTGGACAGCTCCATCCATTGTGTGTGAATAATGTCCAAGGTCACTGTGTACTCAGAGGGTGATCATAAAAACCATACTGCTGCTAACCACAGGCCCAACCACTGAATTAGACAGATGCTGGGCGAGACAGGAGGGAAGAAAAAAGAGTAAAGGAGGAGGTCAGTGCAGAGTTTGTGTGCCAGGCGGTGGGAGAAAGAGGAGAAAAGGGAAGGGGGGGAGACAAGCGGCAGAGGAGGGAAGGGAAGGGGGAATTGGTGAGTACGGATGGAGAGGAAAGAGGGGGAGAAAAAGAGGGAGTGGGTGAGGCTGAGTGAGGTAGAAAGGAATCCACAGCTGTCTCAGACAGATCACAGAGAGGGACGGCAGACCTTCGCACTCCCTTCGTCACTCCCAATTTCACTCCCGCCGGCTACTGGCAGTCTTGTGGGAGCTTGTGTGTCTGATTCTGTCATAGGCCACATCTGGGGACAAAATCTGGACTTCACACCAGTTGACCGGGGACGGCTTGTCAAACCAGAGACACGATCTGTGTCCCAAATTTGATTTCACCGCACTCTCACACAGCACAATGTAAGACGGCTTCAGTCTTAATTGGGGTTGTCAGGTCAGGCTAAGCCCTCTGGGGATGAATGGAGGTCAGTGCAATGTTTGCTAAACTGTGTGTGTGTGTGTGTGTGTGTGTGTGTGTAATGTTAGTGTACACTAATGCGGATTCTATTAACAAATTTGAAAACACTATTTTGTGTCTAACTGAGTTCCGCACACGTTTTGCACTTTGCGCCTGTCTGCATCATAACACCAAAATAACCTGAAAACTGTTCCTGTTGCTCCTGTTTCTTTTGGTGAACAACAAAATCTTGCGTTACAGCTATTATCCAGTCAAGAGTGAGGGCGGATGGATAGTCCACTACAGCAGACAAAGACTGGTAACTGCAATTTGTCTTAGGCTTTAGAGGTGCTGGTAGGCAAATTCTGCTATCTTTGGACAGCATAGCTGTTTTCAGTTTCCAGTCTAAGATGCTGTACCTTGGATTAGAAAGCTTTCTGTGTCAAGTTCAACCTTGAGCGTAAGAGTTCATTCTAGACCTTGGAAAAAGTAGTTCGACCAAAAAAATAAAGAATTCTTACTGTAACTAAAGGTCTACTTAATAGTTCAGCTGATGAAGACCATGAGATGCAGCAAATTTCGAGCTGGTAGCTCGAAATAAAGTTGGAAAGTGGATCTGGCGTGAAGATTGTTTTGTTAGATTCAAGCTTCACCTGAGCATGACTGCAGCGATACCACAGGTCATGTCCATGATATTGGTGAGAGTGATGTGGACAGGAGAAATTTCCCTCGCCGCTTGAGTGTAAAAAGGGGCAAAAGGGGAAATTATCATCCAACTTTGTAGTTCCCCAACAGGGGTGAGAATTATTTATGGGGTGGCATGGAGATTTCAAGGGGTGGTAGAAATATAGGCCTACTGTATATATGCTGATATTTTAACTCTAAAATATTACATTATTGAGGTAAAACATTGGATAGAAATATTTTAATATTGCTAATGGCATACAACTTAACACTGAGTGTTGTGGAATGTTTGAGTGAATGTGTGTTGTTTTCCACTTAGACTACTGTCTGTTTCAACCTCCTGCAGCCCCTCAATGTTTCCCAACAGATTTCTGAAATACGACTCAAAGTGATCAGTAATTATGTCAATGCAAGCTTTCTTTTGGGGTTTAAATTGGTCCCTAGGTAGATACCTATTTAAAGTCGATATTGACCAATTGTGCCACATATAGCCTACTCTGTGAAGCCACAGGTGAACAGCCCGGGTAAACACTGGATATCTTGCATCATTGGCCACACAATGATCCAAGATATCCAGTGTTTACCCAGTAATGCTGTTAAAATGGCAAAAGCCCTTTTCTCTGAGCTTCAAATGGAAAATGTGGTGAAAGTGCAAACTCTCAGGTACTAAGCTTTGAATGAATTGTTGACTAATGTGGCCTTTTGTTTGAGTCTAAACTGGGTGCTTTTGAATGTTGCACTTGCATGACTGATCTGGAATTTGAACGTGTTTGTCCGCAGAATGAGCAGTTTCAGAAAGACGTTAGTAGCTGCAGGCAATCCTGAGACATTGGTAAGCAGGTGAATATTTGGGTTTAGTCAGGTTCAATCCATCTCTCACACAATCAAGCATGAGTTACTATTACTAAACAAAACACACTTCAACAAAACAACCCCGCCACTATCTCTCTGCTGCTGTTCTGTATTTCTACTAGTAGAAATTGGCTACCCTACACTAGGCCTGCGACAGTAGTGTGTTACTGGTGTTATACGGTGTTCGGGTATACACTGAATACTTCACTTGCCCACTGCCCCTACATCCACATTTAGCAGGAAACCAGGCCGGGACCAGGACAGGTTGCACAGAAAGCTGCTGGGGGAAATCACCTGTTACCAACTGGGGCATGCATTATGTCAATGGAGGGTCCGCACAAGTACACAAGTACAAGGATGTGTGTGTGTGTGTGCAGCGTGTGTGTGTGTGTATCTCATCCCACTATTTTTTACTTACTTACATTAAAATAGATATTTACTGTTTATGTATGTGCATCTATTTTGCATGTAATCGGTACATGGGGTTTGTTTTTTGTTAAGTTGGATTCTAAGGTTTGTTTTTAATGTCAGTTTTGCTTTTTTTTACTAGGTATTCCCTGCCGTTGAAGGTTTTCATGAGTGACGGTACTTGTCTGAATTTGTGTGTGTGTGTGTGTGTGTGGCCTATTTCCCTTCAGTTGCCCATGCACCTACGTAATTAGTGTGTTCTTGGTAATGTAGTCTAATGGCTTCACAGGAACACTCTGAAATGCTGATGAACATCTGTTTGGCAGAAAACTCAGCACACACACTGCTTCTGTCTCTGTCTCTCCCCATTCCCTGATGGAAACACACATTTCACGCAGTCTGCCGTCCAATCAACAGTGTGTGTATTTGAGTCTATGTAGAAACGTAAATGTTATGTACCTGAAAGAATGACTCCAGCCAAAAAGACTTAAACACCTGTAATTACAGAATGTCTTTGCATAACATTCTGCTTCACATAGAGCCATTATTTAGCATTTCAGATGGTTCTGTGGCTAAAACGCACACACACACACACACAACACCTGTATTTTTTGGGGTTTATTTTTTCAGTGAAGACAGAAAGGGATGGCAGAGTTGTACACTGTTCTTTTTCCCTTTCAACACACACCAAAACACACACAAGCAAACCAACCCGCTGAATTTATAACAGGTCAGTGACAACATGGAGTACCATTTAGATGAGAGCAGGTGGCTTGTTTGTGTGTGTGTGTGTGTGTGTGTGTGTGTGTGTGTGTGGTTGTGTATGTGGGTGTGTGTGTGTGTGTGTGCATGCATGCGCGCGTGTGTATACGTGTGTTTCGGTGTGTGTGTATATATATGTGTGTATCCTTGTTAGGGCTGTACAGTTTGCTGCCCCTACCAAGGTCACAGAATGTCTCAGTGCACCCTGGGAAAAAAAGCAAGCCTGTGTGTGTGTGTGTGTGTGTGTGTGTGTGTGTGTGTGTGCACCCTCACCAGCTGGCAGAGACCCAACCTGCTATCAGTGTCGGCCCTTTCTCCTGGAGACAGATCTACTGACTAGGAGGGTAAGCAGAGAATCTGGCTCCTCTCACTTTTTCCTCTCCTCCTCCTTCTCCTCTCTGCCTGTCTCCATCCTTCTCTTCTTGTTCTCCTGTCATACTTTCAAATGTCAGATAGAAACAAGAGTGGAAAGTGTGTGTGTTAGTGTGTATGTGTGAGCAGTTAGCTCTGCATGTTTGCACGAAGAGCCATTGTCATGTCTAAAATCCAACAGTTTGAACGCTTGTAACCTGAGGCGCAACTTTAGAGGCACCAAAACATACATTTACTGTGACGCCGCAAGACTGACAGTCATTTATTTTCTTTCCTTACTCTCTGGCTGCAGGGAGGACAGATGAAGGGACGATGGGATGGATTGATGAAGGGAAAGAGAGATGCCAAGAAAGGGAGCCATGTGACGACGGCGACTCAAACAAGCTGCCTAATTGGGCACAAGAGGCCTCACAAGTTTGGTAGCGGAACACTTCAAAAACACTTCTCTAATACAAACACATCCAGGAGAGACACACACAATTGCAAACACACACATTTACAAATGCAAAGCAGAGGCAGGGATATGATGGAGTCATAAACTTGGATATAATGAATTCTTACAGAAACACACAAAGCAGCATACACACAGGCCCATAACAAAGAGCAAAGACAGTTGTAACGCAGGGAGATGGAGGGTGTCTTTATATGACATGTGTACATGTGTAAGCTTCCTAGCACGCACACACACAGAGACACACACAAGCTTAATATAATAGGAGTCCCTCAGATCTCAAAGCAGTTGCATTATTTAACAGCAGGACTAGGATAGCCTGCAGTGTGTGTGTGTGACTCCTTTTCCAGCTATAAATACACCTGCATCTGAGAATCCCCCTGTTCTCGCACTGTTTTCCTCTGTCTCTCCTCTTCTTTCCTCTCTGTCTCTCTCCATCTGCACTGGAGCTCCACAGTGATTCATCTACCATTTGAAATATTTCCCAACTTCCATCTAAATGGTACCTGGCATGAAAGCAAAATCCAGTATGATAGGATATTACAGGGAAAGAAAAGCCTTGTGTAGTATATCCCTTTGCTGATATACTCAGTAGGTGATTTGAGGGGGCATGGGGGGGTTCACCCCCCCCCCCCCGTTAGCAAAATGACCAAATGCATCCCCCTTGTTAATCTGCCAGCCCCTCTCTCCATCCCCTGGTAGTAGGGAGAGTGCAGTCAATGGAGATGCACAAAAAGCACAATAAGAACCAAAAGCGATGGCGAAGGGCGCGGTCATGGTGCTGGGAGTTGGAAAAATCTCAACCTCTTGGAATGTAGCACGCGCGGGTAGGGGTCGGGGGACTGTGGTGCGCCAGATTTAACTGGGGGACTACTCCGTGGTGAGTTGAGTCGGTCTAACTTCTCAGCTGCAAACAGCCAGGTTTCCTGAGGGGATCAAAGCAAGTGCCATTGGTTGTCGGAGGAAATTTGCGTATTCCTGGCAGGAGCCAGGAGGCCATTTGAAGATTCCCTTCTCAATGAATGGAAGCCTGATGCACCATATTGTTTGAGTCCTGAAATTGTGACCTGGTGAGGGCACTAGAGGAAAGTCAGGGAATCACCAAAGTTATCACAGCTGGTTCAAATTTCCAATGCAGTCCATCCAATAGTTGAGATATTTCTGGACCAAAGCTGTGGACTGACCGACATTTTCACCCATTGAGCCTCTCCGCTAACGTACCTAAAAAGTTTTTATTGTATAATTTTGCCAGTGTTAATGCAACACTGAGCTTGGATTACAATTATTATTACAATCACAAAGATATTGAGCAGCTTCTGTTGCCAGTGGAACATAGCTACTTCGATTTCAATCAATCCTCATACTGTTATGCATAATACTGTTTTGTAAATATTTTTTAGAATCAGTTCAGTATGTCAAAGTGGACGAAAGAATGTCCTGCAAAATGAACTAATACTTTACACTACTCAAAAAGTCTGAGGATACAATGCATCAGCATTGGAGGCCTTGCTGCAATTACAGATCAAGGATTCAAATGGGACATGGGTAATCTCACAATCACACATCATCTAACAAGGCTTGTTTGAGTTACTTAATCCTAAATTTGAAAAAGAAAATGCTTTCACTATGCTTCAGGCATGAATTGCATTTTCACTTCAATTCATCTTCCTTTTAGTTCAGTTCTGTGAAACTTCATCACATGGGAGACAATTAAAGTAATGACAAGCAGTGTAGTTTAGACGGACAAAAATACAAAACACAGAGTACGACTGTTGGTCGTGGGGAAATGTTCAGCTCAGCTAATGGACACTGGAGATACTGGTCATCAAAAGACAAGCACACTACTGCATTTCACTCTTACTTTAATGGAAAAATTAGAAATATTATAATTCAGAGAAACTGTTCAACCACACGGCTTCAACCAAAATGGAAGGGTAACTGATCTCTGCTGTCCAAGGTCTCCCAGTTCTTCGTAACATAGTTTTCGACTGTGTGGCTTGACTGCACTTTAAAACTCCATCAAATGTCCTGTCCATGAAAATCCCAAACAGAATCTCTGACAAAGCATAGACTGTCAATTGAACAGGCCGAAGCATTAGTGAATCATTTTGGGTTATTTTACTGTCAACTAAGTACATGAAAATGAAACTAAATGAGCACATCGTGGCTACAGTCTATCCTTCACAGATAGAAATGTCCTGCGGGATAATGGGTCATGAAGCACACATCATCTCAAAATGGTTCAAGGAACATGACAGTTACTTTATTTTACTCTATTCTCTCACAAAGTTTTCAGACCATAACCAAATATATATTTTATATATATATTTTTGGAATAAGCTGAAATGGGATGCTTACAGTAGGTTTTAAAAAACATGAAAACGAGGAACTGTGTGACCAGCTTCTGTTACCAGCATATTGTTGAATCTTTGGTTAGAAGATTTAAGGCTGTTTTCGAGGGGAAAAGGGAGTTGCATTGGCCACCAACAGGGTGTACCTACTGAAATGAACATGAATCGATGCTGATAGTACAGTTGAACATGGTGCTCGAGTCGCAACGTCTCCAAAATGACCACCTTCACACTCGTACAAGAACAGCTTTGTGTAGATACACTAAGACACTCACAGGCCATTAGAGCAAAAATGCATTAAAGGCACTTGCTGATATTGATTTTTGTTTACTAGTAAAAAATAGAACAACTCCCGAGCGTGGACCTATGGTCGAACCATAATGTGTAAAGAGTACTGAAGGAAGCACACATGCACACACACACACACGTACACACATTCAAACTAAGAACACTTTTGCACTTACTGTAGATGAGGGGTGGTGAGGTCCAGGGATCAATCAGATAACAAAACAGAAGACTAAAGTAAGTGAGGGGAAGGAAAAGACAAAAACAAAAAGGGTTGAGAACGGGCAGTGGGGAGCACAAATGCACTTAAGCTGTACAATCTAACAGTCCAGCAGTGGAAAAAAAACAGAAGATGATTAAGAAGAGAGGATGGGGAAGGAGCTTCTTACTTGCTCTCCTTTTTTTCTTTGGCTCAGGGAGAACGTCAGAGAGCATAGACGTGGCTGGATGTTCCACATGAATCTAATTTATTTTGCTGTCTCCTGGCGCTAATTTGCCAAAGGAAGGATTCTTGTCAAAAGTGTGAGACGTGAAGCTCTTGCTCTGACACAAGCAATTGATGCTATTCACTTTTTGAGTCCAGCTTTAGAAATAAGTGGGCCCAGTGCAAGTCTGAGCTAATTGAGAGGCTTAGGTGAGTTGAAAATAACTTTGTATGTTTATCTTTTCAGCCATTAGTGTCCTACCTGCACACTCGTTTTTGGTAAATGTTTAATGCGTACGGCTTGTAGTTGTTTGATTTTTCTGAATGTGGAGGCGTGTGTTTGTTGCACATTCATCTACGGACCTTTTTCAGGCCCAGGCTTGCAGTCTGTAGATAAACACTTCTTCTGAAAATCCCAAATTCCCTTATTTTTTTATTTTTTTTGTTTATCCATCCCGCCCTACGATTACTGTTGTCTTACTCATCTTGCTAAAGGGTTAGTTAGATTTTCTCGTGTTTAAAAGTTCATTCACTATTGCAGCTGTCTTGCATGAGCAGACAGACAAATGTGGAGGAGAAAAACAAAACATCAGCATCAAATAAAAAAGCCAGAAAAGCTTTGCCCTCCTTGTCTCATTTCTCATGCCTGTCTCTCTCTCTCTCCGTCTCTTTCTCTCGCTTTCTTTCGCTTCCAACTCTGACTCACCGAAAAACTCAGAAGTTACAGGCTGCTTTTCACAGTGTCTGTAAAAAGCAGCCTCTTAATAAGTTTGGTTTTACTTAGTTATTTGATGCTATAAAAAGGGGGTTTGATGTCATGATTGACAGCTGTGATTGACATGTGGGTCTGTGTGAAGTGTAATCGCAGAGGCATCTGCATGTTTCTTTTCGGGAATTGTACGTACAGCAGGAAAGTCAAGAGGAGAGTAATTTCAGCTAACTAACTTTCAATAACCGGCAATTGTCTGTTTAAATCCGACAAAACAGGTTGTTCAGCGACTCCACTCCCCGATCCGCCTGCACACACTCTGGCTCCAGATGACGTCACCACCACAAGATGGCAGCAACCGTATTTGGGATATTTCGGCTTTGTTTTAGTACAGCGGGTGGAAGTGGAGACCCGTCAACCATCTTTATATAAAGTCTCTGGTAATGATATGTAAAAAAAATTGGCAAATGTCCTCTGTGTTCAATATCTGGACACTTTATGGTGCATTATCACAGCATGGTCTCTCACCAAAGAAACAGGCTTTGTTCAAGTTGTCATCACATTTGTAAAGCTTGTTGGTTAACCTTAGGTGTATATACCTTGTGAACCAACAGTGAAACCACTGCCGACAGAAATTATGTTTTGTCAGTACTTTCTGCGTATGTTGTGAAACAATAGCTCTCCTATTAATTCTCCCACAGTCAAAGTGGGTAGGCTGTTTCTTTAAGGTCTGGTTTCAAAACTGATTCAACATGCCAAAATGTCTAATGGGCAACTTGATGACACCAAGCGCGCTTTCATCTCGTCTGTACAAGCGTATAAGCTGCACGTATATGATCTGAATATTGCATGTACCCCACAGAGAGCTGGTGTTTTTCACACTGCAGTCTGTTTGTTAGCAGACCCCCTTTGGAGCCTGGGTCACTGTGTTCTATTACTGCGCAGTATGCATGAAGTGAAACAAACACTCTGGCAATAGGCAAAGCAAACAGTGGCTCAGCACCCTGCTGCCATTTAAGGCACAGTATGTGGTCTGTGGTGTGTGTGAGTGTGAATGTGTGTTTGGTAGGATCAGGATAATGGAGGTTAGCACACAATATTTCTAATAACTTGATGATGTTGACAAATTTGTTTGTGTGTGTGTGTGTGTGTGTGTGTGTGTGTGTTTTTGTGCATCACAGGTGAATGCATTTGAGTGCATGAAAACGAGGGGCAATTGCGCTCCTGACCCCACGAGCACGTTTGATTTTGTGTGCGCAGGCGCGTGTGTTTCCGTGCATATTTGTACACATTGCAGATGTGCTGCGGCCAACGATTCATTGTCCCTCCGCAGCCGGCTAGATCAGACTCTGTCCGCCAGCTCCATTGTGTCCCAATAACACCCTTGTCTCCTGCTGATAATTATCTGCACGGCTGCGCTCCTCAACTCTGCTCTCCTTGCGTCGGAATGGGAAAGACAAAGAGCAAGTTTGTAAAAAGAGCCCGGAAACTTAGTTAGGGAGTGGGGGGAGGGGGTTCAGGGGAGGGGCAGGCGGCAGAGCAGACAGACGAAAGGAGAGGAAGGAGAAATGATGATGATGAGTGTGGATAGGCAGGGAGAATTGAATCTTTTAATCTCCCAAAGTGGGAAGAAAGCGACCTGAGGCATTTGTGATTGGATTTCCTTTAAGTCCACAAGTAGGTCAATAGAGCTAGCATTGCTCATTAGCAAAGAGGGAGGAGAGGGGTAGGAGAGCGAGGGAAAAGTTTTGTGTCGATACAGTGAGCATCATTCATTTGCCCTTTCCTCAGAAAGGGGGGGGGGGGGGTTGTGGAAAGTTTGGCTGCGTGGCTCTTTGTTGACTGTCTGAAAAGGGTGGAGGAGAGCTTGGAGCAGGCGGCAAATATAATGAAGTATAGAGAAGGCTTGCAAAAGGGCATTCGCACTTAATATCAACCGGGAGGCTTGTAGGGGAAATAAAGATTCCCCACTGTTGAATTCCGAGAGGCCTTATTAAGCCAAATGAAAATCATCTGAGGTCACAGCCAGCCAAACAAGAAAATAAATAAATAAAAGTAAGCCAACATGCATAAAAGTCTCATATTTATCAACCCTTAAAATGACTGCCACCTACGTTGGGGTGTGAATGAAAGCATTAGCCACTGGTTTTGGCATTTGGCTGAATAATAAACAAGTGCTAAAAGCACGGGATAATTCTTCCAGCCCCGATTTCTTTCTGCACAATTAGATTTTGCTCTTAAAGTACAATTAGCAATATGGTGCCAAAGGCAATGGGAGAGAGGAAGGAAGAGGTGGCAGAGCTGGAGGAAGCAATAAAATGAAACTAAAAGGTTAAGTTGAGTGGAGCACAGTTTACATGGAAATGTCAGGAATGTTTTTAAAACATTTATTGTGCTTGGGTGGGTGTTGCTTTCCAAATGGTAAAGGCTTTATCCTAATGTCATCTTTAAATGAGCTGTTTACAATAGTTTAATAGCTGAAAATACTTAATTACAAAACATTCTTTATTAAAAATACACCTCGCAATGCAAGTATGGCTGTCCCTTCCGTACAAAAGTGAAACAGAACTATTGTGCCATGTCAAACAGCTACATGTAGTCCAACTCTGTCCAAAGGTAAAAGCAATAGGCCTACCAGCACCTTAAGATTTTTCAAATCAACACAGTATATCTGGTTTGTTTCATCCACACACAAAGAGAAATGGTGATGTAATGTTTATTTCCTCCACCGGCACTCTGGCAGCCGTGCCGGCAGTACACCATAGGGAACGAGAGACAAAGTAAACTAACTTAAGTAAGTAAGCTGCTGTCTGGCTCAGTGTGACCGTCTGCTCTGCTTATTGTAGAACGCTAGAAGAACATTACTGCTCTGCAAGATTTGATTGGCTGTATCGAAACAATGTCTCCATCTACGTAGAAGGATACTGGAATGGCATTCCGTCGAATCAATGCAAATAAGGGGACGCCATCACGGAACCAAAACAAATACAAGTAGAACACAGGACAAGTGATTTACACAGGAGATATGTATATGTATGTGATATACAGTGTGAGTTATAGTAGGCTAGTATTAAGTAGATCTCAAAATAAATGTATACAAACAGAATTAAACTGGTGTTGTGAAAGAGACAGTTTTGATGATGAGCTGTTCACCTGAAGGCAGACATATAAAGTGGGAAATGATTGCCTAACACGTTGTGTTTTCTTTTTTTTTTCTTCTTTTTTTTTTGGTGGATGCAAACTGAATTGGTCTTTTTTGTGCTCTGACTTTCTCCAAGACGTGCAATTCGGGTGAACAGGAACTTCTAAATTGCACATGCATGTGTTTGTCTGTCTGTACAGACAAAGTCGATGTGTACTGGTGTCTCCCTGCATTTTGCTCAGGGCATTCTGGGATAGGCTCCAGTCCCCAGCATGCGCTTGTCATTTATTGTTTGAATGTTCAACAGGTTTTGGTTGAAGATCAAATGCATGAAAAAAGCTATTTTAATTTTATGTGAAATTGTCTTAAATTGTATCATATTTGGTAAATATTACAGAAACCAGAGAAAACCTTTGACATATGTAAACCTTTATATACTTTTTTAAGATTTAATGTTATTTTATTATTAATATTGACTGTATATTTACAGCAGAACATGACAATGTGTCTGCTGAGTGGAAGATGAACTATGGACTGCTGTCTTGCCCTCTAATTTCTACTAAACTCAGACCATACATACAAAAAAGAGCAGGCCAATCAACCACACATACACACAATAGACATCTATGCACTCAATTTTGCACACTCTTTCTACAAGCAAATATTCATAAACCTGCCTGTAAAACGTGAACACAGCATGCACAAATTGTCCAAGGAGCTGGCACTGATGAAGCAGTGGCAGCCTTTGGGCTGAGGCACATGATGGATGGAAAGGAGTTGATGACTGTGTTGGGTGGCTGCTCACTCCCTTTTATTTTCCCTCTCACCCCTCCCCATACAGTCGCTCTCTCTTCTTACCCCCCCCCCCCCCCCCCCCCCATCTTCCGTCACATCCACCTCCAAGTCTCCCCCCTTTCCCCAGGTGATGAGTGATGGAGGGAGGATCTGTCCTGCCTCCGCTCTTCCTTCCTGCCATTCAGGGTGTCAGCATCTCCCACATCCTCCACCGCTGCGGACCCTGTACAATTTATTGAGCCACTGTTGGACAGTTGAGCGCGAGGGAGGAGGAGACGGAGACACAAACGGACGTGCAGGGAGAGATGGTGGGACAGACAGAGAGGGAGGGAGACAGTGCGAGAAAGGGAGAAGGGAAATATCAGGAAGCCAGAGACAGCTGAATTGATGAGACCAAAGACACTCTAAAGCTCCACTTAGACCATATCAGTGATCAGTGACAAAAGGGGGAATTTGTCTGACATCCATACAACTTATACCCAAAATTCTCCAAGTTATTATTCTCTAGATTATCTCTAAAGCCACCATTTTAGCCTAAAATTGTTCATCATGAGCAGAAACCTAACCTCCCCCTCATGGGAGACTTCATGTCAAACAACACTGACGTTGTGGTCGCACCAGAAAGTGCGAACCGATTAAACTGTGTGAGATGGTTATTAGGATTAGCACAGAGCAATTTAATGTTAATGATATAATGAATAATGAGCCCCCACTCATTCTCATTAGCAAACAGTTGTTAATTGTATACGGGGACTACCAGCAGCTGAAGCAGGGAGGGAACTAGGGAGAGAGGAAAGAGAGATCAAGCAAGAGAAAAGGAAAGGAATGGAGGAAGGAAAAGCACAGGAGATGCAATGTTACTCCTTAATTGTGATTTTTGGATTAGAGCCCATGATGGACACCTCAATCCAAGACCAAAGTCAAACAGGCCTGCCTCAATATACTTCCTGACATTCTGTATAGAGTCGGGAGCAGGTTGTAGAACTCTGCAGCTGCTCGGGGAGCACAAAACCTCTCTCATTTCCTGAAAACGCCCAGAAATCTGAGACAGCACTGATAACAAAGGTAGTCTTCTCAAAAACAGGATTTTAATAGAGGGTTAGGGCCTGTTTCTTAGAAGCATGTACTATTTTTTGCGAATAACCCATTTATTTATTTATTTATTTATTTTCTCCATTTGCTAGTCCTGAGGAGGCGGTTTCTCCAGCATAACCAGAGCGCCCCCATGAGGTGGCAAGCGACTACCGCTGACTGTCCAGGGGGATGAGCATCACTTCGGGGACCTGGCGGCAGTGCACTGGAGTAGATTAAGAGGGAAAATTATTTATAAATTTGCCTTCAATTATTTATTGAGCAATTCCTCCCAGTGTTTACTCAGGGGTTATTAAATATTATGCTGCTAAGCAACTTAAAAGACAGAATCGTCAGAGGACATCCCGGAATAATTCCAGCGCTCACAGAACTCACAGTTCTTCCAGAACCAGCGTTCAGAATGCAATTAAAGGAGCGGCTGCTCAATCAATTTTCTTACCATTTCACTTTTTTCCTCCTCTCTTTCTCTTTTCTTTTCTTTTTCATTTGTGTTCAGCAAGGAAAAATGTGCACTCTCTGGCCGAACACCGTGTGTGTTTGTGCGTGTGTGTGTGTGTGTGTGTGTGTGTGTGTGTACACAGACAGTCGTGTGTGCATGGCTGAGAGGTAATGGAATAACTGCGACTCAGCTAATCCGATCCGTCTCTCTTTCTCCATCTCCAGCCCCTGTCTTCCTCTCTCTATCTCCCTCCCTCAGTACATTGAGAGACAGACCTCTGTCTGCTGGCTCAGGGACCGTCAATAGTTTGTCCAGATAGTGGCAGCAGGCTTAGCCAGGGAGAGGAAATGTAGCCTTGGATTTTGTCCTTCTTGGCTTCCACAACAAGCCATCTAATAGGTTTTGGTAAGAAGGAAAGAGAGAGAGAGAGACAGAGAGAGGCAGAAAGAGAGCGAGAGTACCTTTAGCCAGACAGTAGATGAACATTACGTGGCTAAAGCAAGTCTAAATCATCCTGACTGACACTGATAACACACGCATACGGACACGTGCACATACACACATAGTTCCCCCTTCTTGTGCACACCGCTTGCACACACACACTCACGCAAACATGCACATGCACTGAGGGAAAGATTCACGTCAAAATGACCACACTCTCATTCCACAGAGAAAAGCTCACAGCAAAGTGGGTGTTTGACATTTCTGCAGCCACTCTTACTGCTAGTTGGCCCTTGTAGGAACTCATTCCATCTGCTCTGTTCCCTCGCAAGCAAGGAAAAAGCGGAGGGCTGTGTGTGTTTGTGTGTGTGTGCGCGTTTGTCCTTTTTACGTAGGGTCGCTCACTTTAGAGAAAAGGGGAAAACACAAACCATAGCTATCATCCTTCTGCACTCTCACCCCCACTCACAGTCTGTCTTGCCTCCCCTGCTTTGCTATCTCACGTGTATGTGTGTTACTGTGTGTGTAAGAGTGTCTGTGTGTGTGTGTGTGTGTGTGTGTGTGTGTGGCCAGAGGGTAGAACACTTTATAAAGCAGAAAAAGACCAATAAGTTGGAAAAGAGGAAGCGAGAGGAGGCAGTCAGAGTAAAGAAAAATGTGTCATCTGCTGGATGGTTGTAGAAATCAGTGCCGGAGACAAGATAGTGCGTCTGTGTGGGTGTGTGTGTCTGTTTGTGTGTGTGTGTGTGTGTGTGTGTGTGTGTGTGTGTGTGTGTGTGTGTGTGTGTGTGTGTGTATTTGTGCGTGGTGTCATGTCAATTTATGTTGGCAAGGTTTGCTCCAAATGACACTCGCGCACATCCACACACACACAGCTCAATCAACACTCTGTAGAGGAGGCTCGTGGTCTCGCATGTTTCAGTGGAGCAACACTGACCCCTACTGAATGCAGCCATTTAAAAAAAAAAAATGTCTTGTATCACTATCAGTGTGATTTCATACCGCATCTGTGAAAGCCTTGACTCAAGTAATAATAATAATAATAGTAAAAATAATAATAGGTTTTCAAGAACATATTTTCATGTAAAGAAGTCACTCACTTGCAGGAATCTGAAGGAAATCTTCAGAAATAATCATGTTGACAGTTCTTGCAGGTGCATCACTGTGATTCAACAACAATCATTAGAGTGGGTTTTAATGAACAACTACTTGGAATGTGAGTGATTTTCTTTGAAGGTGGCTCTCCTGACTTTTCTTCTCTCTTTTGTTCTCCTCCTCTGTATTTCACCAATCTGCTAAAGGCCACGATTATCATGTTTGGTTTCAGTGGCATAAACTTTTAATGACCCCCGTCCCTGCTCTCTTCAAAAGTAATGATTGTTCAGGAGCGTGAGCTGGTATATTTCTAGCGCGGCACTCAAGGAGCACTGACGACATTTTCAAATGGCAGTTTGGGGATTCGGCTGCAATCTCTCGGCTGATTGAACCTCTAATGTCAGTCTGTTTTTGATTTGTGGCACCGTGTGTGCTGAGTCAGGCGGGATGACGGGTTTGCTGAAATACCAATAAAAATGAACAGTGGAAGGGGTCAACCCTATTCAAAATCTTTCAGTATCATTAATAAAGACCTGATAACGTTTCATCTTTTTCATGTTTAGCACAAAGAGCACTGTGCGTCACTGATATCATTGATGCTCAATTCTTGCATCTTTTTAGGGGAATATTAACATCATTTTTTTACCCAAAATAATGCAGAGGTGAGTGCCTATTTAAGCCCCGGGTGATGCCTGCAGTCCTCCTCTCAGGCTGGATAAGCCTCCAACAATCTCAAGTAAGAGGATGGGACAGAAGGTATTTGGCCTGAGAGGCAAAACCCAGGTGAAAAAAGTATACAAAATCGCTTGGCTGCTGCTGGTTAAGCTTATTGCTCTGAGTGGCAGGTAATAAGTGAAGGCGTATCATTTTTATCAGCTCCTCTCTTCTCTTATCTGGATTTGGGCAGCTGGAGTGTAAGAAGACATTGTTTAGTTAGAAAATCAACCTGAAAATAGGTTGAACAGTTAGGTGGACAAAATTTAGGATTTAAAAAAGTGAGGGGGGCATGTTCCCTGTCCCCAGTGGAAATTCGCCCTTGGGTAGAGCACAACTAGAGGTGTGAAATTGAAACATTAGTCGTACTGAACTCAACCTGATTAAACCATGTCTTGCACTCGGTTGAAGTATGTTAGGCAAAAAACCTTTCCAGGGTACACACTCTAGATTTCAGAACCAGAACTTTGGTCTCAGGTGGTGTCCTTGTTCCTGGAAGTTAACAGCAGATAAATAACACTTGTTGTGGTGAAGTAATTATATTTACCAGTCGCAACAGCGTGTGGCTTTGTGAGTTTTTTTTTTTGTGTGTGTGTATGTCTGTGTGTGTGCGTGTGTGTCATCATGGTTAAATGCGGTCCTGTTGACACCAGATGTGGTGGGAACTACCACTGAAGTGGTTTCAATTACTTTGCCAGGGGTTTATATCTGTGGACTGAATTTGATTGGATTCAGTTTTGTCAATGTGATAGTGTCAACCGTGAAAGATGCAGTCATGACACTTTACAGGTGTGTCGTTGAACTGTGCCAGATTTGTTCAATATGCTTAATCATACTTGCATGGACAACTTTACATCTATGTTAAATTTGACATATATATGGGTTTTGGGGCATATATGAGACCCAACATTTTTGGATGGGGACGGGGTGATGTCATATGTCAGGTCTGAAAAAATAAACGTTACCTCCTTGGGCTCTGGGTGAAGACTAAGGAAGACCAATGTCTGACAGTACTGATATACCAATTCTGGGGAAGGGTAGGTATTGGTAATGGAGTAAAGGTTTTATGCGCCTTCGCTCATCTGTGATCTCAACTACCCACCTGTAAAGTTTCGTGACTGCATCTTATGCATGGTTATGACGCTATTGCATTGACAAAATCCGTCCTCGCAAGGTACTCAAACCCCTCTGTGGTAGTTCTACAATAGTTGTCTCCAGGACCACATTTTGCAATGATGACACACACACACACACACTGACTCACAAGGCGAAAACAATACCAGCCACACGCTGTTGCGGCTGGTAAAAATCACTCAGCGCTTTGTAAATGCAAACACACAAGTGCCATTTTCAGCTTCTTGACAAGGAGACAGAAAAAAGTAGTTAAACAGAATAATAAAACCGGCGCCTGATGACAGTGGCGACAGGAGCCGCTGTCTTTTGGGAGTGTGGGTGGGTATGTGCCTACAGCTAAATGAGGGGAAAATGACAAGCCAGAGTGGCATTTTTCAATGTTCTAGTAGTGCTGCTGCTGCCGGTTCAACATGAGTAATCCTATGCTTGGCTGGAAATGTTGCACCACAGGAAGAGTACGTGATTGCATGTTGCAACTCAATGACAATAAATCCATTGAGCAGTCTGTTTTTATGTTGTGTTTTTATCATGTCCCCCCCCCCCCCCCCCCCCCCCAACCCATACGGACTGATACAAGGGTCTAACTTGTTGATCAATGCATTTGTTGTGTGATGTGGGTGGAGGTGAAATGTGCAGTAGTTAATGGGGGGAAGAAGGCGATGGGAGTTCAAATTGGTGAGAGTGAGAAAATTGGTTGAATAAAGCAAAGGGACTGGGGCTGCACAAATGAAGACAAAAACAAGAAAGATCAAGAGATGAAACTAGGGTTGACATAATGATGAAAGCACAACGTGTAAGAGGGACTTTGAGGAAACAGACTGACAATTACAAAGGCACTGACACAGCCAAGTTATATTAGGTTGAGAACTGACAAACACCGACAATCACAGTTTGTACAGAGGAGGTTTTCAAAGCAACATGAAACAATTAACAGAGTTACAAAGAGCAAAAGCAGTCGATGCCGAGATTGATTAGTGAAACTGCATAATGTGGAGGGGGAACTGTCTCGACTTTTCATGTGTGTGAATACTGTGTCCATGACAACATGAAGAAATTGCAATGGTAAGTCACAGAGTTACAGACTTATGGTAGCAGAATTGATCCACAACCTTTCTGGCAGTGTCAAACTGTGCTGTACATGAAGAACTTTTAAAAGTTGAATTTTATGGCAGAGCTGCGAGTGGAAAACTACTTGCATCTGAGCCTAATGCACAAAGATGCATAATTGAAGTAAGAAAAAAAAAAATGATAGCTTGTAAAAAACTGTGTGTCAATTGGTTGTACGTAACTGTACGTGTTTTGGAATGTGTATCACAAACGTACAACATCAACTAAGACAGGTCCTGAATTATTTATATTTACCTTGTTTTACAATCCTGACCTGTGACAAAATGTAGTTTTAAGAACTTAAATCTGATATAGTTTTTTTGGGGGGGGGGGCACTTGGGTCAGCAGGAAGAGCTGAATACACAACACTGACATGTTATCATCTTACACAGTTGTAATGACAAATATGTTAGCAAAATCACTTACAGTATTTACATATCCAGCAGACACAAAGCAACATTATCATTCATTTGGAGTTCAGTTTCTGGCCACCTGACAAATGTAGGTCTCCTTTAAGCTTTGTTTTGGTATCCACCATCTCATGAGAAAAATATCTGGCTGCACTATGTTCACCAGCTACTCGGTATCTTCGTCTGTCTGCTGTTTGGTGCTGAGCCAAGGGCTCTGCAGCTGGAAATGAAGTTGATGAGAGGCTGAAATAAATAGCAAATCTGGAACCAGAAAACCAAAACAATAAGCTGAAATGTGTTTAAAAGCTCCATAGAGCTGAGGGGAACTGCAGAGTAGGGTGATGATTCTCTGTGGGGTCATCACATTACACTGAATCATTTGATCCTCTTAGTATAAAAATATTGAGCAGTGAAGCTCTAAAGGATACGGCTAGCATTGTCAACAAATCCCACGAAAGACCAAAACCATCAATGTGTTAGTCTGTCTGTCAGTGCTTTCTGAGTTTCCTACCCTGTCTGTGGCACTCTGCCTCCGCACTCATGCAGTCCAACTGAAGACATAAATATTTAAAAAACAGGTCTCAAGAATAAGGTTTCTTTTTTTTTTAAAAGGGTATCTATTTCTTAAAACAGCTGGGCACTGTAGTTTTTACCAAATGTTACTCAAACAGGCGTTAATAGTGCATTTGTTGGGGATTTAGCTGCAGATTAACACATTAGGTGCAGAAGTCAATATTTGCAGCTGCAGGATGGTGTAGGTCAAATGAACCCAAATACACTACAGTGCCCTGCCCATGTTCATCATAATGAAGGAGCATGTCACTCAGTCCAGCGGTGTGGTTCATTGATATGTTTTTAGACAACAACGAAGCTCATGGCACAAACGAATAAGCTATATCAGGCTTTGTGATCTGTTGACAGTAAGAAAATGCCAGAGTTATTCAGCCTCTGTTTTTCTACATTTCTAAATGTGGTTGTGTTTAATTAAAATGCCTCAAACTAATTCACACAAGTAAACATGGGGCCAGGCGGTATTCCAGCATCGGAGTTCTAGTTAGTTTCTGGGTGTGTGGGCAAATAATTAGCTGTCATGTACAGTGTGCTGTGTATATAAGAGGGTATATACATAATGCACGATGGTTGGACAGAGAGCTTTTTGTTCCAGGGCCATGTTGATCCCAACTGACCATGTACCCAATAATATCTGAAATGTCTCACGCAATTGTCTAATGTAATGTAAATTTGACTTTATCCTTCATTCTATTTCTAACATATTTAAGGACAAAAATCACATTACTACTGAGAGAAAACAAGACCGGCCCTCAGATTCATTTCAAAGGACTTGTTAACGAGGATCTGGCCTGACCCTGTGCTGCTCTGGTTAATGTTAACATGCTCTCTATGGAGAAGTGTATAATAAATCAGACATCCTAGGTCCTTAAAATTACTGGTACAATACATTCTTAGTGATTATCAGTGGAATCGAAATATTTGGGATTTAAGGTTTCCTCTTGTATAAAAAGCCGGTTTTTCGGTTACTTTATCTGCCAGCCGTAGGTGCACTTACACACACAGCAAGATGGGTTATGTGGTTTCAGAAGCTTTTGCCAAACTTGAAGGACAAACAAGCGTCAAACTGTGAGACTGGCAAGGGAAAGAGTCCAGCACAGCTATTATTACACTAACACACACAGTGATGAAAGATGTGCATGGCTGTCCATTGACAATGACAGTGTGAACCCCACTGGTATATAAGAAAGAAAAAAAGTTGACATAAAATAATTCAAACCATCTGGATAGAAAAATAAGAAATTGATAATAAATAGTACAATCATTTATAACCTTTCTGTGGAAATGGAGATTTGTAAAAACATTTTTTCTGTATTATTAATTTGTTTTAGGTGGATAAATAGATGCTAAATTGGTTTTCCAGAGTTTAGGGGTCCTGGTAGCAACCATTGTCAGAACACATAAAAGGACATTATTTGATTATGGATATAAAACAAATATATATAGAATAGATAAAGAACAAATATCCCTGCCAGGGCCTACACCATTTCATTGATTCATTGAACACTACCATGCCCCAAATTACAGCAACTTTGTGTCAGGGTTGGAGCACTAAGACCTAGGGAGCACGGGGAAAGGACCCAATAGCAGACACCAAACTGCCATCAAAAAGGTTTATTTCACAAAAGGAACTTACAAAAAAAATCCAAAGGTGCCAGGAAATGGGGAAAACACCAAGGACAGGGAAACAGTTAATACACAACAAAATAACAAATACAAGGACTAGACAGAGAACAATGGGAACATGGGAACATATAAGCACACACAACTAATCAGAGGGACAAGACACAGCTGGGGTGGGCAGGTAGACAACAGGAGAAGGAGGGGAACACGAGGGCTGTGCAAACGAGATCTAACCACGAGACAGGTGCGCAGGGGAAACTGAGAAACACAAGAAAAACGCTAGGAAAACACAACAGGAATCAAGGCCAGGCTGTGACACTTTGTGTAGAATTTGAAAATTTGTGAAGCATCTAAATAGAAATCATGGTAGAGAGAAACAATTTTCACAGGGATCATTCCATTTTCCTATAAAAACCTATGCTATCAAACCTATGAGTCAGCGTTAGTTGGGGCTCGAGACTATAAGTTTGAAAAAGAAAAAGATGTGGCACTAGATTTTGACAAGGAAGACCAATTCCCAGGAAGTGGAATAAAAAAGACAAAATCACTGGTTCTGCTGTATCAATTTTTATCTTTTTTTGTGTCCACAGTGAGTCTGACAGTGTTATAGAAGTGCAATGCTAAATTGGTGGAGGAATCTTTTAAGTGAACCTAAATACAGAAGCATGGCTGCAGACTCCATGTGCACCTTGCAAGCCAAGCCAAAACATCATTCAGGTAGAGGACTTCTGCAGTGTTGCTGGAGACCATGATGAGACACACATCCACATCAATTATCAATCATTGAATATAGGCACTAAAAAATGGAGTGGCTCTGCATTCACGTATTAGTCAACATCTTAATCCACTTTAACATCAGACTGATAAACTGTCATCACTTTGGTCAGTGTGCACTATGAAAACAAGGGGTGCTAAAAATGGTCTTGATTGACTAATCACAGAATCTACAACACAGAATCGAACAACCACCTCCTAACTGAGACTTGTGTCTCTATGAAGTTTCATAAAGCTGAAACGCTAAGCGAGGAGCTCTCTCAGGGTGTTCTCTAAATGTTTGTGAACACAGCCCCTGTTCACTGTCTGTTACGAGAAACAAGGAAAGAAGTACCAACTTCATAGCTACACTTATTCTTTCATACACAATAAAAGGTGAAGCTCAAGGACTTAAACCCCCTCTTAATGAATGTAATGGACTTACAACAAATGGGAATAAAAGTTAGAATGAAGAACACATCAAAGTTCAATTTCTTCTGCCTGAGCTGCTTTTATGAAATATGAAGGTGTTATGAATAAAGCACACTAGCCTTGCAACACTTGGCATAAATCTTCCACAGTGCACTCCGTGGCCTGTTAAGCACTGAATTTAATATTGGAGTGATTTTACACAGAAGAGAAAAGAAGAAGTTTCTTTTAAAATATAGCTATCAGTTCAAGTAGGAAGAGACATTATTTTCCAAGTCCAGTCAGGCACTGGTAATACTACTGGTTGCATCGTAAATTTAACAAACAGGGGGGGTATCAGGAATTTGAATGAAAATGATCAAGAAAGTGTAATTTGTGTGTCTTTTATCCAAAGTGGCATTATCCTTTGACACCGTCTGTCTGCTTTCTTTCTTGTCTGCCCATTTCTTACATTTTACTTTGCCTCCCCAAGCTCAGGGAGACTTTAACGGTCTCTGTAATGAAAGGCAGTGGCTAAAAACCACTAGACAGTGCTGAGCTGCAAATGTTACAATTTTAAACATATTAAAAAACAGTGGGAGATCTGAAGGCAAAGCCAACACAAGTCTTGATTGTAAGGGAATACACTGGAGGCTCTTGTGCGTGAGGGACTACATTTAGGTAATCTAGGGACTATACAAAAATTATTGAAGGATGAAGGGGGTGGTATTGAAATTCTTTACCACATATTTTAATTTAATTTCATATTGTATGTTTTAATTTTATTAAATAAAAAACAGATCAAATAGTTACATCAAAAAGATGTTTTTCATGTTTGCCAGAGAGGTACATTTTGCCATTGCAGAGGATATAGGGTAGCCTGGCATCACCAGAAGCGTATTAGTCTGGGACCTCTAAGTTCAATTTCGATTTCCAAGGGGCGTTATCAACAGGCGGAGACAACTAATCAGAGCAACAAAACGCTGTCCTGTCGGACGGAACATCCTGTGGAAGGTTCAGCCAACACATATTTCGTATCAACATAAAGTTTAAGTGCAGTTGTTTGTTTTTCTTTTAGAGAAAATTTACCGTCCAGTCCGGGAACGTTCAGTATCGGTAGCCGCCATCTTGGATATTTACAAAGATACCTGAACAGCGCTCGTCTCTGTCAGTCATCGTATTAAACCCGCCTCATACAAGATAACCACTGATTTGTTAGCCTGATAAATCGGCAGAGAAATCAGTTTTCTGATCTTAAGTCCCTATTGGCAGGATGACATAATTTGTGCCTTTCAAAACCATTGTAAATCACTGTTAGAAAAAAATCTGTTTTGTAATATGACAACATTGTTATGGTTAAGTAGCCTGGGAACCAGAAGAATTTGCGAACTCATGTTTTATTTGCCCTGGCAGATATGTCCTGCCCCCCTCCCATTCAGACAGATTTCTACCAGAACTGCTTTGTGGCGAGCCAATCACAACTGTCGCCGTTGAGGACCCTTCGTAAATATCCAAGATGGCTGTTGCTGAATGTTAGTCGGCCAGGGAAACAGACGTAATTTTTCTCTTAAAGAAGAACAAACAACTGCACTTAAACTTTATGTTGATAAGAAATACGCATTTCCTGTACTTCCGTCAAGCCGTACAGTACGACAGGACGGCGTTTTGTTGCTTTGATTGGATGTCTCCCATGTTAAAGTCTTCTGTTTTGTTGATCTATCCACCCCATCCTCTGTGACAAGGTCACCTGACTTCCTCCTTTGCTTGGTCATAATTACTACGGTGGCTAGAGGGCTGTGTAACATATGTTGTTTTTGACACTTGCTGAAACGACTATTGAAACTATATTCTTGGGAGGACAGTCTCATATTTCCACCATTTTGTGTTGGCCACATACACATTTTTTATTTTAAACATATTGTTTTCTAATAAAATAGAGCTTTGCTTTGCAGCCATCCCCACCCCAATAACTTGGTTGATGTTTTGTGCAGTATGACACTAAAGAAGCAGATTGTTCAGTGTCTTGCTCAGGGATACTTTCATGAGTAAGAGTCATGGCGGATGTTAACCTTAAGTCACCTTTAAGTCTCTTTTGTCCCATGCCCTATTGTATTGCTGAATTGTACAAGCTTTTAACAACATCTCTAAGTGTTCCATGACTGTCCAGATCCATTAACTCTCTTTGTATGACCTTTTCTAGCTTGTTTTCCTTTCTAAACCAAATCCAACTGAACAGCAGCTTAGCTTGAAGTAGCTTTTAGATATTGCCAAAGGAAAAACCAAACACACCCACCCCCCACACAGAAACACATTCTTTTATTCCTCATAATACTGTCACTATAGTGTTGCCTACAATTCACTGACAGAAAGTCTGTACAAAGAACAGGAAATGTGACCAAATGAGGAAGATAAAGAGAGGAGGAAAGGGGACATTTTTTGTATTTTTTAGAAGTAATTAAACATCTTGAGAAGAAATGCTTACACCACGGTGATCCAATTAGAGCAAATCCAAAACTAAGGATTCACAAGCCTAATACACACTGTAGCTCATGTTTAAGCTCATTGGTTTGAAACGCACAGACACAAGGTGCATGTTGGCAACATACAGGAATATGCTTGTATGTGCTGTGCAGTCACACGTTCGACTGAGAACCAACAGGCGGGTTTCAAATCCCCTCACACAGTCGCCCCTATCTATTATGCTCACTGCAGATTCAGCTAAGTAGGTATTTCTCAATTGCTCTTCACAGATAACTTCTCTTGTTATTGGGTTCAAACATCAAAAAGAAAAGATACCATCTAGAACAGAAGCACTGCTTTAATCCACATTTTCTCTCTCCCTCTCTCACACACACACACACACACGCACACAGAGAGAGAGAGAGAGAGTTTAGCCTCTGCTAGCTTTTACCTCACCTTGAAAATAAGATTAAAATGTTATCGGTTGTACCACCTGCACAGTGCTGCTCTGACTCTAACTACAACACATCAAGCTTAATCCTGAACATGAGATATGCAATGCGCACATACACACAGGCTTGGGCCCGCGGATCGACTAAAACAGTGTCTATAGACACTTGTAACCATAAATTGTTACTCTAATGGAATGGTTTTCTTTTAAGAGTACTCCTCTATTGCATTAATGCATCAGCAGCCAGACAAGAGGACTAATCTCAAAATCTCTGAGATGGTCCTGATATTTGCACAAAGTAAGGTGAAGGGCTGACACCAAGAGGTCAATTAAGGTACTACAACAATGCTGTGAAACAACAGTTCTTCAAAACGTGCCGTTTTCTGGATTTTTCTGTAACAAAGTGTATCATAAATAAATCACACTGAAGTCATAACAAAACCACACAGATCTTCAATTGGAAGAAAACCTTTTTAAAAAATCCCTGAAGTTATATATTTTATGACTCAAGGTGACCTGGGCTCATACTTAGCAAACCTTTGAGAATTACACTTGAATGCTCTGAAGAGCCAATTAAAGAGTAAAAAAGTGTGAGAATAATCTTTAAGAGTAGATGAATAAACACAGGTATAATCAAAGCAGGAGCAGCCAATCAGTGGCAATTGTGGGTATGTTTTTGTTTGTTTTGCTTTTGTTTTTTTATAAAGTGATTTGCTTATTGAATGATCTGCATATTTGTTTATATTGTAAAGTCAATTTAAAAGATAGGAATCATAAAAAAGGAATAGCCAATCAGCGACCAGGATCCAGCCAACACCTGCCCCATTGTTCATTCTTAAAAAATGTTTTTTTAAATGCAATTCAATTTTATATATCAACAATTTAATATATTTATAATATATAAATACATAAATATGGGTAACATAGTATGAATTGGTGAAAATGGAAAGCAAAGACAACCAAACCAAATAAAACTGAAAAAGGTGTTTAACATTCTATGAAATGCTTAAATTAAACCCAAATAACAGATAAAACTACATTATTGTGAATTAAATGCTTCCACCGACATATTGTTAGAGTCATGATCAATGAGGTGTGCTCACCTGTTTCTCTACTGCAGTTATCTAGAATCTACTCTTAACCAACTTAAGGTACCTGAAGTATTATTAAGTTGTAAGTAATTCAGCAAATAACTTCTAAAGTTTCCCTTTCAGCAGGTTGATAAATACAGGCCCTGATCCATGGACAAATATACAGCGAGTACTTTTGTGCCCACCGGCATGGTGCAACTGATATAATGGAAACATTTAAGTGTTCACAGAATAAATAGTTATTTATTGACCAAAAGTGACAATTGACCTCTCTGTGCATGATACATTTCACAACACACTGCTTTTCTTTCTTTAATAACGCTACAACACCTTTTTAAGTTACTAGATGAAGCTCTCTGGAATGCAGAGAAGAACTTGGGACAATAACTTCAAGAGACGCGGACACAAGAAGCATTTTTGCAATGCATCACGGCAAAGGAAACACTGTTAACATCTTAATCGAAAAGAAACAAACACACCAAACATGTCTTTTTCTTGCTCGCCGTCCATCATCATACGTCCAGATGGATCCTCTGGTGGCGTTTCAGGTTACATTTCTGGGTGAAGCGTTTGCCACAGGCCAAGCAGCAGTACGGTCTCTCTCCTGTGTGGACCCGTCGGTGGGCCTTGAGGTTGCTCAGCTTGGTGAAGCTGCGCCCACAGAGGGAGCAGCAGAAAGGCCGCTCACCTGTGTGAGTCTGCAAGTGGGCCTTCAGGTTGCTGGGGTGGGGGAAGCACTTCCCACACTGGCCGCAGCGCAGGAGGTGCCTGGGGCCAGCGATGGGGTGGGAGTCCGGGTGGGGTAGGGGGTTGGCGTGATGGGAGTTCGCAGACTGGAGTTGGGTTTTGCTGCTGGCCCATGGGGCACAGGTTCGGTTATGTGCTGCGGCTTGCTTGTCCCCCAGGTGAACCTGCTGCAATGGGAGTGGAGGAGGAGGAGCGGCTTTGGATGTGGAGGGAATTCTGTTGAGGGGATTCAAGTTTCCAACCTGAGAGTGAGCTATGGACAGTGCTGCGGAGGGGCTGTTGGAGAGTGCATGAGGAGGCCTTTTCATCGGCCGGTGGAGGTGCTGTATAGCCGCTTGCAATCTGAAACCTGTACCCACTCTGGAATGCAGCTTCATAACCTCCTGCACAGTGGCTTTATGGGAAATGTGGTTCTGCCTGAGTGCTTCTGAACTCACCCTGTGCTGTCTTGCTGAACATGAGAAAGACTTTGTCATTTTCTTTCCCTTATGCTCGTTTTCCACACAGCCGTCAGAATCGACAACAGCCTCCTGCTTGAAAGTCACACCCGAAGCATCACTGTTTTGCAGTCTTGCCATCGGGGACGCTGAGGATGAAATCTGATCTCTACCTGGAGCAGCCAGAGCATTAACGTCTGCTGTGACACAGCCGGACAGCTTGTGCTCAGTTTGCTTTACAGAACCTCCAGTTTGGGCTGGATCACAGTCCTTTTCTGTTGCAAGTCTGTGATTCTGCAGCAATCCAGCTGCCGTGACTGTGAGGCCGACCCAACCACTGTCCTCCTCTAAAGATGGATCTGTAGCCATGTGTGTGTCCTCCTGCTCTTCAGGAAAGACATAATTAGTACTGATCTGTGTGTCTTGCTTGATGATATTCCTCAATAATTCCTCACTGTTTTCTTGAGTCTGTTTTGGTTGTGCCTCAGTCATGTCAGCAGCGCTGTGGGATTCAGGTCTTGCTTCACCTAGAAAATTAATAGAAACAGGGGATATATTAATGGCTTCAACTGCCTTTTTCAATTGGTAGACCGTTGCCAAAAAAGCAAGTTGGTTGCTGCCAGAGCCAATGCTGTCAGCTCAGCTGTTTGACACTGAAATCATTTTTAAATTAAAAGAAAAGTCTGTCTATGTAAGAGGGTTGAACCTAATCCTCCTATTCATAACAGAAGCTTACAGGTCATACATTTACAAACATGTGCTCTTGGTAAAGAGCAAATTTTATTGGTGTTACAAATTTGAGAAACTGCCTGCATAAGATTTTAACCTTTCTATCCACAAGCCACAGAGGCGAAAATGATTTCCAAGGTCTACTGGCTACAGGGGCAAAAAGAAAATATTCCTACATAGAGGGCACAGTGGAACTTACAGTAATACAATAGAAAACCTATCACACTATATCCTCTGGATTCACATCTCAATTAGCACCACACTGATTTTGGATCACCAGACTGATGTATGAAAAAACTTTTCCGCCTACTGGAGGGCAGAAGTTGTTATTCTCCATTTTGAAAACATGCGAGGAGTCAGAAGAGATACTGTAAGCAAGTCTGAGCACGCTTTTGTTGTGTGTTGCTTGAAAGGAGCGGGGCCACAGGTTGGGCAATAATCTTTGTACAAATCTGAATTTGAGTTTAGTTTTAGGTTTCACAGATGAGCCAAGTAGTACTGCAGTACAGCAAGACACTCTGAATCAATGGCTTGAGGTGCTCCAAACTAGTCCTGAGGGGAGAGGAAAATCATTTACCTTCACCTGCTGTCTTCTGTTTGTGAGATAGACAATGTACGAGTAAATGAGGTTTGGATTGAACTGTAACTGAATCATTTTAGATAGGAGTAAATCAGGCTCAACTGTGTTAAATGCAGATGAAAAGTCCAAGAAAATAGCTTTGGCATATGTTTTAAGTCTGTTGAGGTGTTTGGAGATGAGATGCACAAGGGTGAGAACTGCATCTTACATGCTGCGACCTTGCTTGTAGGCAAATTGAAAAGGATCCTGTGTGTTACCTACTGCTTAGTTGAGATGTTGGAACATGATCGTTTCCAATGATTTCATAATAACAGATGTAAGTGTTATTGGCTGAGAATGGTTGTTCACTTTAGGTTATTTCCTTTTAGGTAGAGGTTTATTATGAGATGTTTTCCAAACCTAACTAAACATAGGTTGCCAGACAATGCCCTGGTAAAGGATTTTAAAACGAGCACTGCTTGAGTCAGGGGCCAAGGGCTTTCCTTCACTTGGTACATTGGAAGATGCACTTGACTTCTTCCACAGTAATGACAGCCCTATCTGTACAAGTAAGTGTAGTAGTCTTGAGTAGATCTACACATTTTTCAGGACATTCCTGCCATCTTCATCATGGTGTCCCACACAAAAGAGAATATAGTCGCTGGTTACACTGGTGGTTTCATCAAAGGAACTTTTATGAAATGTTTCCAAATCAGTCCAATCAAAGGACACTTTAAGTTCTTCCCTACTCTCAGGGGACCATGTCCTGATTTCTCTCTCCTTCGGCTTACTACTTATTACATTATTGAGAAAATGCCAAATGTGGCTAAACAGGGCTCGGCGATAAAACTATAATGATAATTATGTTTGGGGGGGGGGCTAGTGCACCTTAAATGCCAGTTGCCACGCGTCATTAAACTGAAAAAGAAGTAGAAGAAGACGCTCCTCCAAGACCGCCCTCTCGGCGGGGATGGAGAGAGGGGTCTGAATTATGCTGCATAACACTACTGCTACTATTCACTTTCTGAATAGTAGACATTTTAAGCCAAGCGTACGGGACACTGGCACTTTGCTGTATTAAAAGAATAATAGGTGAAAGAAATACTTTTTTTTTGTAATGACACCATGACGCAAAATCAACAACAAAAACCTCTCATTAGGCCGCAGTAATTGGTGAATTATTTAATCAATACAAATATCAAACTGATGCCGTTTCCTTTGAAGCCCCATAATTATTTACTTCTATAGTAGGAGTAGTAGTGATAGTAGTAGTATCAAATGTGTCATATGCAAGATATTATGTTTCATACTTCTTCAAAATATAGATTTCCAATTCCATATGCAAAGAAAACAAAGGACCTAGTTGGCACAGCTCAATACTCACCATCAAGGGTACCGCTCCACCCTCCCAAATGCATAGAAGAACAAGACGGCTTATTCCCTTCTTCTTCCTTCACATCCACTGCTGGCAACACTTGTTCTTCTTCTGTTGCCTGAATGGCAGAGTATATGGTTTTATTTTGAATCGTCGATTGGAAGCAGATATGCATAAAGCCTCTCTTAAAGTAATTCTGCTCCTGCCTTGTGACCCACCTGTGACTCCGGGCTGTGAGTGGCTGTGGGATAGTCTGCTGCCTGTGTTGACTCTGGCATGACTTCCTGTCTGAGGCTTCTTGTCCACCTTTCCACAGAGTCACCCTCTGTTTTCAAACCACAGCCCCTCAAAATGTCTAAAAAAGGGAGCATTGCAGTATCAAAACATAATGCAGTGTTTTTTTTTTTAAATACCCAAATGAATCACCTTTCTGCTTTTTCTTACCATCCTGCTGTCCTTCGGGCCTTTCTTCTGCGGTGTCACTGGACAGCTCCACATCACCCTTGGCACAGTCAACACACTTCCCGGTCCTCGCAAGTCCTTCTTTCCCCCCCTGGTCACCTAACTTCCTCTCAGCCCACTGCAGCTGCACCCTCAGGGCCTCCACCTCCTGGTCCCTGCGCTTCACCTCCTCCAGGAAGCTGTCCTCCACCAACCTGGTGACCTCATACATGGCTGTCTTTACCACGGTCTCCATCACATCCGACAGCTGGGTCTGGAAAGTGACGATGAGGGTGTCCAGGTCCGACATGATGGACTGTCTGGGTCCCGTGGATTTGTGTAAAAAAAAAAAAAAAAAAAAAAATTCAAAATAAAAAATCAAATAAAAGTGGGAGAAGAAGAACTTCTTGTTTCAATGTTACCACACTGTGTTGTGGTTGTTCGCCATCATGGCGGAGCAGTCTCTATTCAACTAAACATCCACTTGTTGTCATGGGTATTTCGGGTAGTGAGCATTAAACAGATACTCTTTAAATTCTAAACGTCAAAACGTTGGACTAAAGACACACAACGAGATATTCAATGACAGCCAGACAGCTAACGTGACTCTTTAGCTCAACGGTAGCTTTCGTCTGCTACACAGTGTTAACGGCTTCAAACCGTCAACAACACGCACGCAACCAGCGCGAAGAATCACATAAACCATGGTCGAGCCTCACGTCTCCGTCTGTGTAACTTGGGTTCGTCCACTCCACGAGCACAGAGAGTTTGTGGAAGCTCATGAACGTGCTCCCACCGTGCAGCCCGGGCGGCTGCTCTACTGTCGCCTGTGGTCCTTGTTTTCACTCGTGACGTCAGCCACAACGCAGTACGGCGGCCCGCACGTGGAGACCGTGAATAACAAAACGCGTTTTCATAAAGTGAAACCCATAGGCTGCGCCGGGCGGACCGACGTCACCGAAGCTCTTGGTTTACAACAGGAATGCCCTTCAGCTGTCGCGCAACGCACTGTGGCCCCGGGCGACCGCTCTACCCTACAAGACTCCACTGAAAGGAGGCGCACAAAGAAGAGATTACTTTTTTTTTTTTTTACCCAATTTAAGATCGATCATGCCTATGATGGATATGGAGATCAATGTTGTTCTCCGTCATTTCTACTAAGGTCTTTGATACTAAAATGATGTCATACTTCCACATCAAAACTGAGGCCCAACATTTTGATATCAGGTTACCAATAGATATGGATATGTTAATGTTTATGACCATTGGTAAAATTGATCAGATATGTTTAGATTATCAATTACTATTTTTAGTAGCTTGTAAGAGACAACGGCCATTGGTCGACAGAAAAACTGTAGATGAGGCGACTGGGAAGGTCATTTTTTTATTCAATTTGCTTGGTGCAAAATAGCAAAAATTATGTTTTGACCCAGGCTAACTATTTAGGAGCAGAGTACAGTTACAGCACAGTGACTGGGGACCAACTCTATGAAAATACATTACAATAGAAATCTGGAACACCCAGACAAATCTCATATATTCCTGGGAATAACATGCAAACGCCACACATATAGACCGCAGCTGGTCCTATAGCGGTTCAAACCAAGAACCTCTTTGCTGTGAGGCAAGGCACACGTACATAAGTTGCATTGATGGATGTTTTTAAACATCCTTGGCTACTTTAATTTTTATTGGTTAATCAATGTTTTACCTCTCTGAATTCCAGCATGTTTCAAACCACACATTCCCCTTGTACTCTCATGATCTCCCTCTCGTCCTCTTTCATTGAGGTGGTTTTAACATTTAATCAATCCTTTTTGCGATGTGGGCCGATTAAAAATGAGGATCCCTCTGACACCCTCTGGACCTCTGATTTCTATCCAAACTACATTCTCTCCTCTCAACAACCTTCCATCCTTCTTCTAGCTAAAGGAGTGTTTCTGATCTTGAACCCTTATTGAAAAAAAAAAAAAAAACCACGACAATGCCAAATAGAGTACTTCAAAAAATAAAAATAATTCAAGCTAAATTCATTAAAATATAGTTGTACCAATGGTTGCTGTACTTGTCTGATTTATTTTGGGGGTTTCTGTAATTAAGGCATTTTCCAATACCCTTTATTTGCCTTTCGCCACATGGGATTCCCTTTACAATTGAGTTCAATTATAGACTTAATTTAAAAATATTTCTTAATTCGAAATAGATTTATCTGGGATTCAAGCTTATGGCTTTGGCCTCAGTTGTATTATTTATAGAAAACAATTTACAGACATAATTTGTGGTTTAATTTTTAATTTGTAATGTAATAACAAGGATAGTGTTTCTCAGTGAGTAATTCTTTCAGTAACAAAATATGCAGCAATAAATGGGTACAGATCAGCCGTATTTTATCAAAAAGGTGAAATGATGATGTTATTTTTGTCAGTGTTTTTCAATAAAAACCAAAGGACTTGGAATTGAAGAGAAAAAAACAAACACAACTTTGGGTTGGTGTGATCGTAATGAAAAAAATTGAGGCATTCATTATTAAATCTCCTTATATAACACAATCTGAAATTATCTCATGTTCTCTCCCCACACTTCCCTAGTTTTATAGATCTGTCATGTGCTTGCGTTGATGTGACTTCAGATGATCCAGGCGTTTGAAGCTGAGGCCGCAGACAGCGCAGCAGTATGGTCTTTCCCCCGTGTGGGTGCGCTGGTGAACCTTTAATATGTCCGCCCGTGTGAAGCTCTTTTCGCACATGGTGCACCGATGAGGTTTTTCCTGTGTGTGAATTCTTCGGTGCAACTTCAGATTCCAGAGACGGCTGAACTTGTTTCCACATACGGTGCAGCAGTAAGGTTTGTCGCCCGTTTGGCCGCACTTGTGTGTCTTTAGGTCAGAGAAAGAAGGGAATCCTTTACCGCAGTGGCTGCAGAGGTGGAGCCCCTGTGCCGAGTGAATCCTCTGGTGGACTTTGAGGTTACAGGCTTGAGTAAAGGTCTTTCCGCACTGGGTGCAGGAGTATGGCGGCACTTGTCCGGTGCCTTTGTGAGTCTGCTTGTGGGCCTTTAGTGAGGCCGAATCCAGGAAGGACATGGAGCACTGGTTACAGGATTGTCTCCTCGCTCCTCTGCCTCCTGCCTGATGCTGCAACCTCTCACCCAGGTTTAAGGTATCACTGTATGCATCTGAGGGCCCATACATATCCCCTGTGCTGTCTAAAGATGGGTCAAGGCGAATGCCCTGGCCCCTGAGGCTGAACCTCCCGCCTGAATCACCAGACACGTGTTCTGGGTACAAGATACTCGGGTCCTGTAGATACCCTTCTTCGTTGATCAATAAACAGCTGAACTCTCCACCCACATCAATGTTAGTCCTTGGGGGTGAGCCTGCAGGTGAACCGGTCACGCCCCTTCTATTCCGTGGGGCGCTTGCTTGGTAAGCTTGATGCTCAGCTCCTTCTGGTGCTTCCACATTCCCCTCATAGTGCCCCATGTAACTCAGATCCTCACCCAGGTTGGATGGTGATCCTTGTAATCCGTCCAAGTTACCCATGTCTATCATACTGCCGTCTCCATAGCCAGTCTTGTCAAAGCCGCCCAAGTCTTCCATACCGTACCTGCTCTGGAAAAGTGGCTCGGATGGGTCACCTGGGTGTCCATCTTGGCCTGATTCTGGCCTCTGGTCAAAGCCAGCTTCCCAATTCACATGGCATTTTGAAATTTTCTGGTCACTGTAACGTTTACTGGGCCCCGGGACACCTGATGCCTCTGTTTCTGACAAGATAAAAAAGAAAAGATTTCCACAGAGTTATGGATATATGGTTACAGGGACTACAATAACACAATTATCATGGACACTGAAAGGTTCATATGATCAAGAATGTGCATCATCTGATTCATAATTTTCCAATATAGCAGTGCTGTAGAAATGACTTTGCACTTACATGTTACAGAAAGATATTAATATGCTAAAAAATTCCCTTTTGTTTTTCCAAAGCTATCTGCATATATAAAGACACTGACCCTCCAAATTGACTCCCCATCGCTCTTGGGACTCATTAGTTCCTGGTGTTATCCGGAGGGCTTCCTGCTTGAGCAATCTATCCACCTTTTCACCATGTACACCTGGAGACTGGCAGACAAGCAGAAGGACACAATTAATACAGGACGTTTAACTCTTTTCACCTCAAGAGAAACCATAGGCTTGGCATTAAAGCAAAAGGTCGGTCTGATTTAATGCTTAAGCATTTCAAAGTTACACAAAAAACAAATAATTTCTGTGACGTGTACGACAAAGAAATTGCCATTCACTGTGCTTACAACACATTTTAAACAGTTAAATGTAATTTATTGAAGCTCAAATAATGCAATAAACTGTCCTCTACCTGTGGTGCCTTCATGGCACCATGGGGCTCTTCATGACTTGGTGTTTCTCCACCAGTGCCGTGGGAGCTATTGATCTCCTCTTGCAGCACACTCTCCTGTTTAAGAGTTTTCTCTGTAGCAAAAGATAGGGAAAAAGTCTGCATTTGAAGGATTTAGGTCGACTCAGATGGATCGTACTGGGTGGAGTATCATTTTAACATACTTAAAACAGCCGTAATCAATATTCTTATAATAACTATGGATCAAAAGACTGTCAATTAAGAGTCAGATATTTCCCTCAGGAGTTGGTAGAGACCAAAAACAGAGTTTTAAGAGTTTAAAGCTGTTGCACCCCACCTTGTTGACTAAATCTAACATAATTCATTTCTTAAAAACATTTTATTTTATTCAAGTGAATTTGTTAACGAACAAGTTGAGCATTTAGTCACCCATATGACAAAATGAATATTGGGAATGAACAGTGGCTGAGTATAGATGAGTAGCTGTCACCACACAGACTCACCGGTCAGTCTGGGTTCTTCCTCAGCGCACAGCCCGACTCTCCCCCTCCTGTCTCCCTCTCTTTCTTTGCGGCGGCTCTCCGACCACTTCAGTCGCCTCTTCAGGGACTCCACCTGCTCCCTGCACCGTGTTACCTCCTCCAAAAAGCTGTCCTCCACCAGCCGGGTGATCTCATACATGGCCGCTTTGAAGACCGTTTCCATGACACCCGAAAGTTGGGACTGAAACGTTACTATGGCCTCGGCCATTTTGCCAACAATGCGTGACTTCTTTTTTTTTTTTTTAAATATATATAAGTCTCTTATTTTCCGTGAACCAAAGGGAAGGCTCCTGTCGACTGGCAGTTCACAGACTATGTGCCGGGCACAGCTAACGGCGACCTCTTGAAGCTGGATGTGCCACCTTCTTAAACTCGGTTTTCAGTTACACAGGTTGTAGATTAGTTGGTCCACATTTACCGTTTGGTTATTTCCATCGCGCCGACCTAATTAATGTTACAGAAAGTGCACAGCCGAGTGTAATGGCAACGCTAGCTTCTAGCCTGCTGCCCTAGTTTTTAATGAGAGTTAACGGTACCGTTACAGACTCCGAAGACGAAGAGAGAAGCAATTATCGGAAACATAAAATGACCATAAATAACATGCATGTAGTTTATCTTTAGAGCAAAGTGGCGTTTGGTCGCAAAAGTAATTCCTCCGCTTGGGATGAAACGCTACAAATTGTTCCCCGGTGAGCTATCCTATTTCCCTCGATTCCGTAAACAACGGCGCATCCGAGATTCAAAGTACAGGCCGCGAGTTGGGACAAACTTAATCGAAGAGAAGAATGACGCTTGCAGCTCAGTAATTGTAGACGTCGAATATAAGGGTTATGAATTATTCACATAAGTGCCAGTGTGGGTTTGAAATTGCTAACCGGATTTCTCCCCACATTTTTCTTCTCCTTTGTTTGTTATTCTATAATCAGTGTGCAGATGATCTAATGCCATGGTCTACACACTCCGATACAGTAGGTGGCGCTGTACACCTTAAAAGTTGGGCTGCGATCCGCCTATAAACACAAAGAAGAAGAAGCTGTGCGTGCGTCACACAAAGCACAGGGACCGCGGCGCGCCTGTGGTCTGTACAAGGGAAGAAGCCATGTTGAACCAGCTCCTAATACCATGTTTTTAAATAACCCTACAGTAAAGGAACTGTCAAAAGTGGCTCCGTAGCGAATCTCGGACGAACGGCACGCCACGCCAACATGTCAGCGGACGACTTCCAGACGAAGTACGCCTCTGTCATGGAGAGCATGCTCAAGAGTGCTGTCGCAGAGACCACGAAACTTTTCGAAACTATGGTCGACGAGCTGAAGGCGGAGATATCCAGGATCAAGAAGGAGAACGAGGACCTCAGAACAAGATGCAGCCAATTTGAGAAGGCGCGGCGGCAGCCGACCGTTTACACCGGAAAAAGTGAGCCTCTTCCTGGGCGAAGCGGCGGCCCTGACACATGTGACACAGCTGTTCAGTGTGGTGAGTTGTTGCCCTCCTCAAGCTTCTCAAACCAACACAGGTGTCGGATGTGGCCAAAATGATGATTGCAGTCGTGCCGTAGGGGACACACACACACAGCAGCTCCTGTCCATTGGTGTATCAGTAACGTTTTAGCTTAGTTTTTTCTAAAGCGTGGGGTCCCAAATAGGAGGGAAACCATACTATGCTATCTTGGCTAACGGAAGAGGTGAGTAACAGCGTGATCCAACGAGACGCAGCGCTAAACAGTACTTACAAACAAGTTCAATTTAAGAAAATACGTTGTGAATCTATTACAATTTTGACTGTGCCGTAGATTCATTGCTGTGTTTTCAGATCTGTTTCGTATCAACATGGAGTGAAGTCACGTAGTGTAGAATTGAAGTAGGCGTTGGAGCAGGTGCTGAGGGACCATGCATGTAATGGCTGTAATGAAAATATTTAGCAAGCTGATCAGAAGTTAGTGGGGCTTGATCATACAATGTAGCTGTCAAGAGTTGACAACTTGCACCTTTGAGACAAATTGTTAAATCTTCCACATCATTTCAAGGGAGATTGAAATTGGAGATTGGGTATGTTTCTAATTTTTAATTTAATGTACAATTTTTGCAGCTGCTAGAAAATTTGCCTGCAATGTTACACAATGTATCATGATAGTATTTTTTATAATATTTTATAAAATTAATTAAATTATTATCTGACCCCCAGTCCTTCCAAATTTAATCTGTATCATTCATAATCCCATTTGGACCCATATTTGTGAGACGGGTTGCCACAACCATTTCATAGCAGAAAAATGAAAGGATACAGTTTGATAGATCCATTATTTTGAAAGCCTCGAAAATTTTTTTTTGGTATAATAGTTGCCAGCCTGATCAGAAGGACTTCCAGTTGTCTGTGGGCAAGTTTTGAAAAATTTTCAGAATTTACGCGTCATTCAGAAACTCATGTGCTTGGTTAGTTAATGTTACATCCACGTAGAGAGTTAGTCTGGGAAGCAGACCAATCTGCTGGCTCATGTTTCATTTGCTCTGGCAGATACGTCTGGCCCCCCTCCCATTCAAACTGATTTCCTTGCCGTTGTGTCGGCGAACCAATCAAAAGGGTTTCTGTAGTATGAGGCGGGTTTAATACAATGACTGACAGAGACAAGCGCTGTTCAGGTATATTTGTAAATATCCAAGATGGCACTGCCGTGTTCCCTGGTCGGCTACAGCACTAGTATTGAATGGACTGGACGGTAAATTTTCTCTAAAAAAAAAAAAGACCAAACAACTGCACTTAAACTTTACGTTGATAAGAAATGTGTGTTTGCCGAACTTCAGACAGGACGTACCGTCCAACAGGACCACATTTTGTTTCTCTGACTGGTTGTGTCCGTCCCTCGATTATGCCCCATGGAAACTGAAAATGAATTGAGAGGTTCCGCATTTGCGAATTAGTGTGGCAATGCCAGGCTAGTAGAGAGTATCTCCTCTACGCTGGCTGCTCATCTCATGGAGCATCTCCACTTCAGATACGCCAAGTCTGTTTTATGACGGAAGCTGCAGCTCAATCTGGGTGTTGTATGCAAGAAGGGAGCTTTTTTCCTATCTATTCATTAATCCATGGGCCATAAGTATTTAAACCTAATAGCATATTAGACTTACAGCATTGCTAGATAATGTCATACATGCTACAATGACGTCTATCAACAGTAGCTCAGCTTTTGCTTTATTTTACGTATACCGCCCTACTGAACAGAGATGATGTGTGGGTGATGGTGGCAGACTGACAGTTAAATAAAATCATGTGGCTATTGACCAAACCCAGAATACTCCCAAACAGGGGCAGAGGTATTTTTCCTTTTCAGTAGTCCTGTAACATTATCCCTAACACTCACAGTCGCCATATTTATCATCTCAACTGCCTGTCCCACCAGTAGAGACTGACCTCTGGTAGTGTGTGCTTTGCACTAGAGGGCTGACATAATGCGCAAATATTGATATTTGAATGGTGCAAACTAATTTTTGATATTTACTAGGAGTCTTATTAAACAGCAGTTGTGTATTGGCACTTTGAATAACCCTTTTTTTTTTTTTTTTAAGATTCAGGACTGTAGTCGCAAAAATCATCAGTTCTGCTTTTTGTGTGTTCATGTTTACAGAACTTGTTCCTTTCCGCACAATGCTGGTGGAGCAATGTCAACCATTGAGGCAGTCATCATTGCAAAACCAAGAGCAACAATGCAGTTTTGAGGAGATGGAGTACAGTTTGCAGGAGCACAACTATGTGACCCATGAAGAGGGAAATTCTCAAATGGCATTTATACTTGTCAAACAGGAGGTGCGTACATGTATCTTAACAGCATTTTCTTTTTTTTTTTTCATTTATGTCTTCTCAAAATTGGAAGTTTTGTCACACCTCTGCGTGACTGCATGATGATGATGATGATGATGATGATGATGATGATGATTCTTCTCCGCAGTCTGTCTTGAAGCAAGAGGAAGTTGAGCCCAATGTGGTTTATGGGCAAGTGTTGAGTGATACAGCAGGTGAGGCATTAAAAGTGACTATAATTTTCCAACTAAAGTTTGATAATTTTTAAGTCAACATGCTCACCTTTTTATTTTTTTCTCATGTTTCCTCTTCTTATGGAATTGAAAAATTAAGGGACTTTCATTAATCAGGCATGTTCAACTGTAGACATGCCTTTGCCTCAAAGGCATGGAGAGACCCGGGTGGCCTTGGAACTTCCCTGTGTGGGAATGGATAGCGGTTTACAAGGAGCCCAAAACCAATCATCTGAACTAGAGCATTCACTAGTCATCTCACTTGCCGCAATAAAAGATGACATGGAAGAAGAGTCTGAAGTCAGTCAGAAGATTAAGGACACAGAAATTGGTACTCAGGAAGAGCTCATAATATCTGAAAAACAACCGTTGGTGGCTGGTCAGCATCAATCAGAGGTTGAACTCCTTGAAATATCAGTGGTCCCTCAACAACGTCAAAGAGAGGGTGAAACATCAGTAAATGAACAAATTGATGTTACTCTGCAACAATATGGAGATGTGCAATCTATAGAGGAGCAGTTGGCACAACCCACACCACTCAACAAAGGAGAAGTATGTAATGAATTAAAAAATGGTGTGGAAGAATGTAAGGATAGTTCCCAGCCTGACTTGCCAGTACGACGTAAAAGAGGACGGCCACCAAAGAAAGCGAAACACCCGGGCCAGCCAATAAAAGAAATACTTAATTCGCCATCATCTGATATTCCAAGAGAGCAAGGGGTGAAAAATTCCCCTACAAATAGGATGGAAGAGGTTGAGGTCTTTCCTGCAGTTGATACAGTGAATATCACTTCATCCAAGTCTCCACAAGCAACTCCAGTTCAGCCTGAAGCGTTTTCATCCATTATCACTTTATCAGTCCAGGAGAAGGCAAACTCTGTTTTAGGAGATGTGGAGAGCAGTAAAGTTGGTTCTCTTGCTGTTTCAATAGCATCTTTGAGTAGAAGATGTTCCTCTGAAAAGGAAAAACCATCTCAATCTCAACAACTTCCCATGGATACGGAAAAAGGGGCAATCCTCGTTCCATCGTCTGAAGTTTCCTCTGTGGTTAATACGCTATATACCCCACCAGCAGAGTCACCACAAACATTATCAATGAATCCCAGAGAACGCTGCACCTCTGTAACTCTTCAGGATGCATTGCTATTAGTTGAAGCCATGAATCAGTCACTGGTGGAAAATACATTCTCCTCTCCACAAAGAATGGCAGCACCATACCAAACCCAGTGCCCTTCCCGTGTAAGTACCTTACAAACTGTGGATGAGGTCCCAGCTGAGCTACAGACACCGCGACTTCCTATTGAAACTTGTAAGGCTTCAAGCACTCTACCTGTAACAGAGCTGTCCACAACAACACAATCAGCAATAGAGAAACGTGGTACCACTCTTCAGACTACAGATGCCGCTAGCACACACAATTCTACTACAACTTCAATGCCCTCACCTACTGCTGCAATTAGGAGTGTGCAGTCATTTCAGCAGCACTGTCACCTTCCTCTGATAACATTGTTAGCATCCAGTAGACAGGGTAAAGCAGAACCTAATAAAATACTTGTCGTGCCAAGGTCTGTATCCTCATTAATGCCTCATAAAACTGCAGCACAGTCTTCAACCCAGCTCCCTACTGTTGCTACACAAAATAATAGTACAATTCCAGGCAGTACGGCTGCAGGCTTACCTCTCGGAAAACCTCCTCTTTCCTCTGTTCCTCGGAAAACAATATATGTTATTTCCAGAAAATTGCCTCCTGTTGTCTCTTCACAGTCGACCACCACAAAAGATCTGCAGTCAGTGATTCCACCATACCCAAAAATAACAATTATAATTCCAAGACAGGTGTCAGCTGGAGAGTCAAGTAAACATCAGTCACAGACCGTTGTTCTGACAACAAAGCAGGAGTCACCCAAATCCACTGGTCCAGTTACGCTGTCATCATCGCAGTTGATTTCTTCACCACAGGAGTTGAGCGTTTCTGTAGATACACAAACCCAATTTGGTGGAGTATCCACAATACCGTCTCAAAAGAGGGATAATACATCTGACAAGTGGGAATCTCTTGAACAAACTGCCTCTGTTTCTGAAATAAATGCACCTTCAGATATCTTTTCCAGTTTAAATCTGTCAGTTGGGCCAGAACCAACCTCCGTGTCTTCGGTGGTACCACCGACGTTTGAACAAAATGTTTCTGCTGTGGTCAAATTAACCCGGCTGCCATTTCCAATGTCAACCAAAGAATCAGTCTTAGTCTCAACACTGCCTACGAATGGATCTTCTGAAACTCCTGTTGCTGTGTCTGTCAACACCTCTCAGATGTCAGAAGAGCCAAATTATATTCAAGAGAAGGCATCATTTTCCTCAGAAAACTGTACCATTTTGGGAAAGTCATTTGACAGTGGATATGTGCAGTCATCTACACCATCCAAGGTGTCGGCACCAGTCAACACAACTGAGCTTTCAGGTGTATCTGGTACAGCTGGTGAACCCACTTCCAATTTGGATGAAGAAATGATCAGCATTGCAGTGCAAGATTGTATGTCACCTAATGACGTGCCTATAGAAAAGAAACAATCAGCTGGTCTCGTACATCTAACTTCCATCACATCCAAGGACATATCTGACCCTCATTTACAGATGACTAAAGCCCAATTCCTGGCGCAGCTGGAAGTGTCACCTGTTATGCAAGACCCAGAAAAGGTAATGTAGTAGTAGTAGTAGTAGTAGTAGTAGAGGGAAATAAAACACTTTAGTATGTTCCTTTAGCAGTATGAATATATTTTCCATATTTATACATTCAAAGAGTACTGCGATTGTTCTGCAGGTATTTTTTGGCTAAATACATTTTTTTCTTTCCTTTTTGCTATAGGCCTCCTCTAATGACTCTGTAGACGCAAGAGTTTCTTGTGCAGAGACTAGCACCAGTGACAAGAAAAGGTTACAGAAAAATTCCCTTATGACCCAACTCCGATGTCATCTTAAAAACCACTTCCAAGCTAGAAGAACTGAAACCAATCCAGAACTATGCACAGAAACAGAGACCCCCACTGTAAGCCTTAACAAAACTACATTAGGGAATGACAGTCCAAATGATAAAAACACAACTAGCAAACCTAATCATGGTAGCCCCATAAACCCAGGGGCAGTTGAACGAGTTGTGTCTATAGAAAAGACAACTATAGATCCAACTCCCATTAGTCCTATGAGATCTGGACTATGTGAAGATGGTATTAAATCCAAGAGTATTGTTAATGAACCAGCTTCAGTCAGTTCTAGGAGGTCTAAGGCTGCTAGTGAATCCACACCTGTGAGTCCCAGGAGTTCTAGTTCAGGTCAAGATGACCTAGGTTCCAAAAATAAAAAATCTACTTCTGTGAGTCCTAGGAGATCTAACTCAACTAAAGAAAGTGCTAGCCCTAAAAAAACAAAAAACATTTCTCTGAGTTCTAGGAGGTCTAGCTCAACTAAAAGTACTAGCCCTAGACAGATAAAAAACATTTCTGTGAGTCCTGGGAGATCTAGTTCAACTAAAGAAAGTGCTAGCCCTAATAAGACGAAAAATACTTTTGTTCATCCTAGGAGGACTACTTCAACTAGAGATGGTGCTAGCCTAAAAAATACAAAAACTGGTGATAGCCCTAACATAACTAAAACCACTTCTGTGAGACCTAAGAGGACTAGTTCAAGTAGAGATGGTGCTACTCCCAAAAAGACTAAATCTACTTCTATTAGTCCTAGGACATCTAGTTTAAGTGAAAGTGATAGTAGCCCAAATATTTCTACCAGTCAATCAACTTCTGTCAACCGTAGGAAGTGTACCTTCACTAAAGATGGTTCTAGCACTAAACAGATTAAAGGGAAATCCAATTCCTTCAGTCCTAGGAGGTTTAGCATAACTACTGATGGTGCAGGTACTAAAAACACTAAGAGTGAAATTGGTTCCCCAAGTGTTAGGTGGCCTAAATTGGGTAAAGATAGTGTCAGTCCTAGAAAGACTGGGGAATCCACTCCTGCTAAGAAACCCAAATTAATTCAAGATGGTACCGATCCTAAAAATAATTTACAAGTTTTGAATGCTAAGAAGTTAGCTAAAGCAGCAAAGGCCAAAACTCTTGCCAAAATGAAAAATTTGAATCAATCAAAATTGCAGAATGGAGCTAAAACAAGCTGCTTAGCAGATAACCGTGCTAGCTGTGAGGCTGTGAAAAAATTTACAGCTAAAGCTGTGTGGACTCCTCCTAGAATACCAGCCAGTAGAACAACTTCAACAGGGGGAAAGAGGTCGTTGCTGTTACCTGTTAAGAAAGAGACCAGATCCCAGGATCATACAGTAGTTTACCCCCACAGTGTCTCTCTCCACCCAATACCTGTCAAAGCACCACCTATTGTATCACCATTACAGCCTTTATCAGTCATTGGTAGGCGTCTGCTCAAGAACCAGTGTGGGGAGTGTGGGCGTGTCCTCAGCAGCGGTGCTGCTCTGGAAAGCCACGTTAGTCTCCACGCAGGTCACCGACCTTACTCGTGCACGCTCTGTGGGAAGCGCTTCCCAGACTCCAAGGGTCTTAAACGGCATGGCCGGGTGCACCGTAATGGCAGGATCCATATCTGCCAGCAGTGCGGGAAAGGCTTCGTCTACCGATTTGGCCTCACCAAACACCTCCAAATGGTGCACGGCAGGATTAAACCTTTTGTCTGCCAGATCTGCAACAAAGGATTCTTCACAAAACGTGATGTGGAAGCCCATATACGGATCCACACTGGAGAGAAACCATTCCATTGCAACCTCTGTGACAAAAAATTCACAAGGAGGGTAGAACTAAATGTGCATTTAAGGTGGCATAATGGGGAGAAGAGACACTGGTGCCCATACTGTGGTAAAGGATTTTTAGACTTCAATAACCTGAAAAGGCACAAGTATATCCACACAGGGGAGAAACCACATTCCTGCCCACACTGCCCCAAGAACTTCACACAGTCAGGCCACCTGAAAAAACATGTTAAAAATGTACATAAAACCCAATAAGAGATGGACATCCAAGATCCCACCCTCTGTGTCATATAATGTGAGAAGACTTGATACAGAAGGGATCAGTTAGTTTTTTGTTGATGCAGTGTATCTGTAATGCAGACGGGGAATTGCAATCTTCTTTGTGTTGTGTTGTGTTCAGCGGAGGATGGTTTCTTTTTATTGTATTTTTATGAAGGCGTAAATAGTTTGATATTTTAGGAAATACACTTATTTTTTTACTTTCTTTCCAAGAGTTAGATGATAAGCTCAATATCAGTTTCATGTCTGTGTGTTAAATATGGAGCTGGAGCAAGGAAGTGATTAGCTTAGCATAAAAACTGGAAGATGCACTTCTAAAACTTTAGTTTTTTTTTTTTTTTTTTTTTCATTTTAGGTGTACAGATTCAACAAGTGAGATGCAACTTGTTATAAAAGAGCTTAAGATGTGGTGGTAGATGTTACTTTTATTTATATTTTAGTTTTAGTTTTTTAAGCTTAATTGTAAGCTTAACTCATTGTCTCCAGGTTCCAGCTCCATATTTAATGCAAAGCCTTGAGAATGGTAATTTGGCATAAGAAAATAAGTATAATTTCCAAAATGTCAAGCTAATCTTTTAAAGCAGTTCTCTTCTGGGCACTGTATGCTTTTCACACCGTTGAAAGTGGAGAAATGAATGATGATAATTTCAGACAATGTCAGAAATGTTGATTGCTAAGAATATACACACGTGAAAATAGCATTTTTGTGCTAAATTAAAACTTGAAATTTATAGTTTATTTCAAATAATTCCTTCCTATTTTTTGATTGCACAAGTGATCTCATGCAAAAACCAGGATTAGAACAATGTGCATCTCCCATAAAATGGCCTATTTGGAATAATATTTTGGAATCAAATATTGGAGATAAAAAGAAATGCAGTTTAATCAAACAAGACTTATTGTGTACACAGCCACAACATGTTGTGTATTTGGTAACGTTATCAAAAAATGCTAAGGTTAATCTGACACCACCGTTGAATAGTCTTTATGATGTTCTTGAAACATCGGTTTTGGACATGGGTGTAAGGCAAACACCTGCAGCCATCTCACATTTTTTACTGTCATACATTTTCTTCTATTGATATTGATAAATAACCCACAATTTCAGAATATTCTCAGCTTCTCAACATTTACATCATTCTCACTGTTTGCACAATATGTAACTGTAAAAAGCTAACATTTTGACAGCTGTTACAGTGTGATTTGGAACATATAGTAAATGTATTAAAGTATTATTTAACTGTAAAAAAGTCAATAGTTTGAATTGTTTATACATTTTTTTGATTTTTTTTATTTCATTACATTGCTTTTAACTGCTGTTACAAAAATTGACAGACTAATTGTACTGCTTGTGCAATCATTTACCTTCTGTTCACACTGGACATTAAGTGAATTTTCGACTTGCAAGAATTTGACCATTGGAATGTTTTTGTAGACTGTTTAATCCCTGAAAAGTCAATGAATGTAGACAACAAATCCACATCTGTTCCCGTCTTTACTTTGTGTGCATTTGTGCCGCCATGTTCTTCAGTCCATGCACAGCTTTAACAGTCAGCTTGTGTTGATTAAAGAGCTGAGCAGATTTAAGTCAGACTTTAGCTGAAATTAATTGTGCTGTATAACAAGAAACAAAAAAAACTGTTTAAATGTCATTGTATGGTAAACTTTTTTTCTGAAAGAGATGGGTCAAGCTTGTATGCCATTTCGAAGTCCTAACTAAATTCAAACAATTGTTGCATGACATTGACCTTATCTTCTTTTATAAATATAAACCTCATTTAAGAAATTGTACATATTCTGAATAATGTTGATTTGATTGCTACAGATGTATATTTTCTTAGTCCTGTCATTTGAGAGAACAGGTAATAAATGTAAAGTTGTCAAACTATCCCCCGTTAATCGCACTTTTTGGTCAGAAGACATTTGATGGTATTTTTTTTTATTATTATTTTAGCAACTTTGTTGAACTTTTTCTTCACTGAAGACATTGTGATTTCAGATCATTTATATTACCTATATAATAAGTGTTTTTTTTCCATATGAGTACAAGCATTTATGCTAATGCTTGTCAATTGTAATTAAAACTTTGACAGAAACTTGCTTGATAGCTCCTGTTTATGTGTTACAAAAAAAATCCCAAACACAAGCACTTTCTGTCAGTAACTCTTTTAACAAAGAGATGAACTGGGACAGTCGATCAATCGATCGAGGGAGGGGGAAAAATGTCAAAGATTTTAAAATACACATGAATGGTGTTACGTGAGCGCAACGCTGACATGGCGCTTGCTGACTAGACAGGATTACACAGTCACACAAACAGTGCTGTTGTTTACGCTAAGCTGCTGCTATGAGTCCAGGCAACCCTTAACCTGTAGCTCCAGAAAAGTTGGCTGCTGTGGTGAAGTCGTACTGGTCAACTTTTAAAAAAAAACTAATTAAATGAATCCCGTTAAATATTGTCATGATCTCATTATCATTCTTTTACACTGATATTTTATTACATATAAATGCACTGATAAATTGATTTACACTCGACTTTTCTGTTCACAGATGCTTGGAGTAACTAGCTTGAAGAGAAAGACCCCATTGTAAATGCAGTCAGTCACATGAACATATTTCCCATCACTCATTAACCTTGAGAAAGGACGTGGTGTTGAACTCGAAGATGCATATTAGAACCCCAGACAGTCTTTCCTCGGTAGCTTGCGGATCAAATACAGAATTAAATTTACCAAGCAAGTCAGAGCATCAAGATATATCAGTATTCTTTTAGATGAGAGTACTGACTGCTCAACTTTGGAGAAAAAAGTTGTTTACTGCAAATTTTTAAACACTATTGTGCCTGTCATGAAATTTTTAGGAGTTAAGGTCACATCAAGCACCACAACTGAAGCTTGCTTGAGTGTGTCCAATCACTTAGACTTCCAAAGGTATGCCTGACTGGAAAGGACATCTTTTTGGATTTGGTGCAGATGGATCCAATGTCAACATTGGATGTCAGCAGGGGATCAATGTTAAGCTACAGATCGAAATGCCGTTGCTGATGGGCATTCATTGTACGGTTCATAATTTGGAACTTGCATGCAAGAATGGATTACTGTGGAACCTCTCAGTTCATTTTTGATTTCCAAGGGGCGTTATCGATGGGCGGAGACAACCAATCAAAGCGACAAAACACCGTCCTATTGTACGGTAGGTCCTGTCAGAAGTTCGGCAAACACATATTTCTTATCAACATAAAGTTTAAGTGCAGTTGTTTGTTCTAATTTTTGAGAAAATTTACCGTCCAGTCCGTTTAATACTGCTGCTGTAGCCGGCCGTTGAATTTTTCATATCGGCAGGCAGCCATAGAGGATATTTACAAAGATGCCTGAATGGCGCTCCTCTCTGTCAGTCATCGTATTAAACCCACCTCATACTAAATAAAGGCTTGTGATTGGTTAGCCTGATAAATCGGCAGAGAAATCAGTTTGAATGGGAGAGGGACCAGACGTATCTGCCAGAGTAAATTAAACATGAGCTCGCAGATTCGTCTGGTTCCCAGGCAAGGAAACAACTGAGGGAGTTGGACCAAATGGCAGACTTTCTCAAGCAAACCATGATGACACCCAGAACACTCAATGAGGTTTGATGGTTAGACCATCATAGAACAACACTTAAGTCACTGGAGGCCTTGTAAGATGAGTGATTATAGGGGCATTGAGCTCACAGGAAAATACACTGAGGCTGTACGAAGAATGCAGAGGTCCAGAAAGGAGCTGACTGGCTTATTGAATAATTTAACATTTAATAGCTATTACTGTAGAAATTTACAGCATTGTTACTTGAATTGAATTCTGTAAATGTTTTTTTTAAGGTCACTGGTTTGAATTTACAGTTGTGAAACACTGCTTTGTATCTTCCCAAATATTTGTAATAGACATTTTACAGTTTTTAAAGAGGATGATTAAAAAACAGACCATAAACTAGTTCATTTGAAACACTGTGATAAAGTTTTCAATGTATCTATAAACTAATGCATTATACTTAATACAAAAGCTCTCAAAAGCCTAAATAGTTATAGAACTGTCTCCTTCTTGCTCACACACATACAAATAGTATTCTATACAAAAACAGATGATTGCACACTTCTCTTTGGAACAGCGATGGTATGCATTTTATTTACTTGTTTTGGCACAATGTGGGGATTACTGTATGCATTTTAACCTGGGCCCATTCCTCACTAAAAACAGCAACTTTATGCACTAATTACTATTTTTCAAAAATGTGCCCCCAAAATTTGGAAAAATGATTGTGGAGGCAAAAGTTCTCTTCAAATATTTTTTAAATGTTTTACACTGCTTAGGGTAATACCTTCATAAAATGACAAGTTGTAAGCAAGTCAATCAGAAGTCTTTTGAGTTTCCCCCAAAGTCACATGAAACACATTAAGATTTCTGCCACAATTTTTGTACAATGGAAGTGCATTGAATGTTGTAAAATAACAAATTATTAAAATGTTGTAAACATTTTCTACAAAGATTTTGTCTCTACAAACTGTCGTGAATGAGGCATGTCCACTACAGGATGACTGTTTTAGTATTTCCTTTTATTCCAAAAGACACTTTACAGCAATATTATTGTATGTTCAAATCTCAGTGTTGCAACCAGTCTGCAACACTTAACAGTCCCAGGCTCTCTGTCCTTTAAAGGTGTCACGCTAATTGTCCTAAGAACATCAATCTACCCAGGTAAAGTCCCCATGAATATCATTAGATTTGCTGGCAAAATGTTAACAATGTGATTTTTGGTGTTTAATTTCTGACAGCTTCAGTATACATTCATCATCCACTACCTAATCAGTGCTCGCATTTTATTTAAGCAGGTTATCTGCACATATTCAAGGCCTTGCTACGAAGGCAGATACCAGCAGGCACAACCACAGTGGCAGCGACAGGGTTAAAGCGGGAGGACCGGCAGAACGTACAATGGAGTGATAGCACTTGCCCACATTTCCAACTTTATCTACAGCTACTAACTCAACAATCTGCGAGCAACAGGAGGCTGTGTAGTTCGCCTGAATGATGGGGTCAGTCAGGGAAGGCATTGAGAGGTTTCCAGTGCCCTGACTCACGGAAACACTATCTATCCCGGTGCCGTTCCCATCAGTAACGGTGGCCAAAAGCTCCCACTGGAACGGTCCGCATTGAGACACATCTTGAGGGCAATCATCAGCCAGCACGCTAACCACTTCCCACAAAGGCTGAACAAAATCCGTAATCTAGACAGAGAACAGGAAAAGAAAGGCAGGAAATGTATGCATGAATCATAGGGCAATTGTAATCTGTAGGATACTTGTAAAACCTTTGAAGAAGTGAATCTGTAATCTGTAAATCTTTGTGGCTATGTGCAAAAGCGTTTTTATTTATTAATTTATTTCACTCTTTCCAGTTGTGTACTCCAGGATGTGTCTGGTTACCTTGGTAACAACAGAGAATCTCAACACCACGTAGTTCGAGTCATCACCACTGGGCGACTTGGCTTCCATGGTCAGAGTGACATCAGTGCCCGATGGTGTGTTGGCATGTGGCGAAATGGTCAAAGAGGCATTGGCATATTGTCCAGTTGTCAAGGTGAGGCTGTCAGGAGAAGAGAGTACCCTTTATGATTACAGGACCTATTACTGTCATCTTCTGGGTATTTTCTATCTTCTGTGTATACTTCATGTGTATATGTACCAGATTTCATACACACGCAAATACACATACATATATAATATCAGATGGAAAAAAAGAAATCCCTGAAACTGGGTTACTTTTATGATGATTGGGCAGGTTTAGGCTCTGATTGGGCTACTTCTGGCAACTGGTTGAGTGTGAGTTATGTTAGAAAAGAACTTGTCCATACAATGTGTTGTCTGACCATCAGAAGGCAAAAAAAAGGTAAAAAGTTTATACCTGTCCACTTACAACAGCCACTTTCAAAGGGTTGTTGAAAAGCAATAGAGACGGGGGACACAATATTGTTTAAAATACGGGGATAACGGCACACATTTTCAGGCAGTTTCTCCTGGAAGGTATTCATGGTGTGGAAAAGTGACAGAAAAAGTTCAAACCCTTCTTACTTTCTCACCTTACAACTGGCTAATCATGGCATGAATTTGGTGTGACTTTCGGACCTGCGGTCTCAGAAAGTGACAAATTGACACACAGTCCCCTCGAATCTGATGTCGAAAAGTGCTGAATGTCCAACAAGCAGTTCTGACTTAGTGTACTTGTGCCTTAAGCCTGACCCTAACCTTTACTCCAACTGGTAGGTGGGGTTGCACCTGTTACTCCACCCAGTTGTAACTTTGCTCTAAGAGTCAGGTGGCAGGAAGATTTAGATACATGTAAATATTGTTAAGGAAATTTAATAAAGGAATTATTTTTACCATACCTTTTTGGGTAGGACATGGGGAAGTCTCTGTCATTTCTGGCACTAATGGAGTATTGACCACCAGAGCCCCGGGTCATGACACTGAAGGGGAGCTTGAAGGCTTTTCCTGGCTCCACACTACTGTCTACAATAGTCTGGAGATAAATGGACAAAACAGGTGAAGAAGGGTGATATTGTTCTTATACCCATAGAAAGTTCAAAGATTTTTGGAAGTGTTCGTTCATTTTACTTTAAATCAAAGAAAACCTGAATGGGTACACAGGATGTGAAGAGGAAGTGAAAAGACCGACCTGGATATTAACTTTGGAGACGGACATCTGGGTGGTAGACTGCCTCTGAAACTCAGTGTTTGACACTTTGTCCGTGCCTTTCAGAATGACCACAAACTCCCCCTCAGGGACAGCATCAACGGTCACCAGGATGTCTCCGTTGCCCATGTCAGTTGTTGTGCTATTGCTAACGGTCCCAGGACCAGACACGGTTACCAGGCCAATGTCTCCAATAACCATTGAGGACGGACCTCTCCTACCCATTACTGAGAGCATCAGGGTGGCCGGCTGGCCTGGGTTTCCAGAAGACAAATGCGAAGAAGCAAAGTAGAGGGGGAAGAACAAGAGGAAGATTAATTTCCATGGCAAAAAGCAATTGACTGGTTTAACACTAAACATTTGATAGTTTTAGGAATGGGTGGTGGAAGGTTGATTGATTTATCCAATCTCATCATAAGCTGGAGTGTTTGTTTGGGACAAGTCATCAGTTTTAGGGGAAAATAAATATTATTTTAGCCTTGTTGATTTAAAGGAATTTGCAGTTTAGTTAGTTACAGGAAGCCTTTTAGGCCTGAGGAAAGTTGGCTTTGAAGCATTTAATGTCTTGCATATATTTGCATTCATAAAAGTGTTGTGGTATGCTGTTACTATTTTACAGATCTAGCAGACACGGAGCAGCATTAAAATTTATTCAGAGTCGTGTTTCTGGACACCTGGCACTTTATGAGTGAAGTTTCTGACCCTTGAGCTTCTAAATGCTCCACTATATTCACCAGCTAGTTGCTAACTTCATCTGTGTGGGGTTTGGGTAGGTAGTGTACAGCGGGTTTATCAGAACTCTTTCCACAAAAACAGCTGCCTGCTGCATCTGGAAAACGATGCTGATGAAAGCAGTTAGAGTGAACCAAAATAAAAAATTTGCAGACATTAAAACCAAAACAAGCTAAAAGTGTTGTTGTCTGTAGAGGTTTACATATCTTTAAAATACAAGTAGTCATGTGATCCATTGTTAATATGAAAATAGTAATTATAGCAGCTTTAAAGATCACTTTATTGTTTTTTACCACAAGATGAGATGTTGTAGCACAGTTGTGTCAGACACAACACATGGGTATAGTGACATTAAAAATATAAGTCCTACTAGCAAATATTCCAGGGGCCTTATAAAACAGTCTTAATTACAAAGAGGCAGTAGGACACACATGTATGATTGATGATTACATATAATGTGCCTGTATAATATGCAGTTAAAGAGGTGCTACTGTTGTGAAACAGTAAAATTGCTTTATTGCAGTACTGTACCTGCTTGTGGACGCCCACTGAATACTGCATAACCTGGGTGAGGCCCCTTGAAGCTTTCCACAAAGTCATAGATAAAGGTAATCATACTCTGGCCTGGAAACACAAGTAGAGACTTACAGTCAATACAGATGAACACCAAAAGAAGAATTCAGTGAACTTTTAGGAGGCCTACCTGCTCTCCTGACTTGAAAAACAGCTGTATAACAATTGGTGTGAAATTATTTTGACAAAGGACGCAGAATTCATTTACATTGGCTGCATGGACCAAAAATCAGTGTAAGTAAGTATGAATTATGCAACTGATTAAAAAGCAGTTAACACAATAAGGCTCAGTGCAAATATGGGCTCAAAATAACTTCCTTAAGTCTCCGCTGGTTGCCTGCCAACCTCACGTTAACTATCGTTGGACATAGCCAGGCTAGTTGTTTCCCCCGTTTCTAGTCTTTATGCAAAATATAGTTAACCAGCTGCTTGGTGTAGCCTTATATTTACTAGACATATATGAGCATGATATTGATCTCATCTAACTCTCGGCAAGAAATTAAATAAGCACATTTTGTTTATACGGAAGACACAATGTCAACAGCACTTTTGTACAGAAGGGCATATAATTAACAAATATAAAGAGAGAGATCTGACCTGTGACTTTAAGCATGTATGGTTGTTTGGAGTTGATGTTGATCTGCCAGGTTCCTGCCTGCTTGTCATCATTGAGACGAATTCTAATCAGGTTGCCAACTATCTTTATGGTCCCCAGTTTACCATTGGCCTCATTGTGGTTCTGGCTTACACCTGGAATATGTTAGCATGTCTCATTAGTCATAAAGAGGTATTACAATGACTTTCTCAGCAAGAAAAAGGGACACAAAAGCGTCTCAAACATTGAAATTGCACTTAAACCAGCACAAACGTTGCATTGGGAATGGTGTGTTACCTGCGGGGTTGGTCAGTGTCAAAGTGATGGACGTTCCTGTGATGTAAATAGTGATATTTTTCAGAGGTTCATCTAACACGAAGGGAAATGTCTCCTGTTTCCCAGGGTTCCTTGCTCGCTGAAGAACTGTCACCTGATGGAGAGGGGAGAACAAGAGGAGCAAAATGGACAACTATTTTTCAAACTGTTCCAACCACTAAAGGCCTGGTACATGCTTACGATAGTTCAGAGTACAGAATGTACTATTAGAACTGCACAGTCTTACCAGAGCTGAAGTGGACGTGTCAAGGATGACATCTGTGGCCTCAGGCAACTGACTTTTCGACACCTGGATGGCTTGGCCTCCAGATGCCAAAGCTAGGTCCTTGTAGTCTTGAAAGGAAGGAGCTCTGAGGGAACGACGGCGCCTCTTGCTGCTCTCGGTCATGAAGAATGACACCTGGGGAGACCATTTAATGTGGAGATTTTACCCCAAGCTTTTCAAGTTAAATTCACTGAAAAAAACTGAGTGAACATAGAGCATCATTGGTGGTCAGTCAGTATTCACCGTTGACTTGGAGCTTCTGATGAGAGCAACAATAGTGTCCTTGAGGGCGATGTCTTTGGCTGTAGCATCAGTGAAAACATAGATGTGAGAGGAGGCAGGGGCACCGGTGAGAGCCAACTGGAGAAATAAAATAATGAACCCGGTCAGTTCATTCTGGATCACCGACATCTTTAAGAAATCCATAAAAATATCTGGAAAATGATTCCCCAATCAACAACCATCCCAATTATTGTTATCATAGTTTTAGTACCTGAAGTCCTGACAGGCACATCTCAGGGATATCACCACCTCCTGTCGCTGTGAGCTTAGAGATTTCTCTTTTCATCTCATTAGGGTCTGTTGTTCTGATCATAGGTCCAAACGCTATAAATTACAGAAAAGGCTAAATCCCAAGACCAACATGTGGTTTTGACTAAATATATCTTATTTTAATCACATTTCATCCCAAAAAAACACTGAGTGATGCAGATTAACAGTACGCACCACAGTTACAGTTTGTTTAATCTACTTTACATAAGATCATACACTTACATATAACATTATATGGCATTATCACATCAACAGGGGTCTAACACCACTAATAAGAATTCATACTGGGGTCATTGAAGGGCACCAAAATGTACTCGGATGGCTCGTCCTGTGTTCCTTTTTTGCTGTTAATAATTTCGTAAACAACCTCCCTGGCTTCATTGATGTCATCTGACATGCTGCCAGTGGTGTCAATAACAAAGCACACGACAGATGAGCGGGCAATCCCCATCATTCTGGGGGAAAGAAAGACAGTGAAGGATTAAAGGTTTCCATCATAAAGTAAGACTCAAGACTCAAGATCAAACTGAGACTGAGATATTTTTCCTATCATGAGCGTCATACCTCAGAAAGTCACTGTCCCCAACAGCTAACCGGATGTCCTGCAGCAGCTGCAGGCTGGCGGCTGTGGCTGCGTTCACAGCGGCATTGTGGAGGGCCACGTTGTCTGAGCGACGCTCATCTTTGCTGATGCCTCCACGAGGAACTGCTGTGCTTGTCAGGTCAGCTGCGCCTCCATGGCTGCATTTACCTGGTACAGGACAGAAGGGACAGATCGAAGTGGGACATGGTTCAAATGGCAATTAATCATGGACTTGTGCCTGTTATGCACTTAAGTGTGGTTTTTTGGGGTAGACTAAATTACCTGTTAGAATTGAATCACATTTGTCTTGTATTCCAGTTAGAAAAAACGTTTTGAAATAACTGACTTATCAGTGTTGCATCTGGATTTTATTACTTTATCAAAAGCCAATAAATCCTGCAGTATAAAGAATGTTCAGATCAGAGTTACAGAAAAGATGTTTGTTAGTTATCGGTGAAGCATAATATCTAGATTCCTTATAGTACATTAAAGGAAAAGTTTGTAACATTTTAGGATACCGCTATACGCTTATTTATTTATTTATTTATTTTTGCTGATTATGAGCATAAAGCCAGCAGCCAGTTCGGTTAGTTTAGCACAAAGCCTGGAAACACGGTGGAACCTACCATCCACCTACCAGCACCTATAAAGCATCCTGATTAACATTTTATATCTCGTTTTTTAATTCGTACAAAAAAAAAAAAACGATGGTTTTGTGCCGGAAGTGAGTAAACGAAATATCTTCTTGTTTTGTCTGCTTTCTTTCTATCATGAGGTGTTTGGCAAGTCATGTATGTGAGTTATAATGGTTACATATAGGCTCTAGTGGTAACAACTGGCAGAGAATTAAGTGAATGAATACGGCTCTATGTATAAGAATATGGTTTGGGGATATGTGTGTCACTGATACCTTTAGGCTTGAAAGCAGAGAAGATTCCCATGTAGCCTGACGTGAGCTTCTTCTCATTCAGGATGTTGGGGAGGACGGGACTGGGGCATGTTCCACTGGCACAGTCACTGCAGGTGGCAGTGTCTACATCTGCTTAGGCAAAGGGCACACGAGATGCATTAGGTTGACTTCTGTTCTGTGGTCTATGTTAGAACAGTGACGGGGGTTATCTTGGCGCTGTATGGTTATCTGAAAATATTGCACAGCCACCAGCCATTCAGAATCAAGTACTCTCTGTAGCCATGAAGAAAAAATAACACACTTTGCTCTTTGGTCTGTAGATAATGTAGTTGTAATCAACCTACATTTATGATATGACTACTTTATGACATTTTACCCAACCCACAGAAACATATATATGGTCCACCTTTGATGACGAGAACAGCACACACACACACACACACACACACACACACACACACCTGCCAGGTTTTCCAGGGGAAGATTTGGCTGTATGAGGTTGATGTAAGGCTCTGTGTATCCCAGCTCCACCCAGTTACTGTGGCTGTAGAAGTCCTGACAGTACATGGAAACGCACACATTAACACTTTTATACAAACATATAGAGAGAGTTGCAATTTCATATTCAGTATTTATACACGCGCACAGTGAACTTCAGAACCTTTCCTCATTTCAATCTCTTTTTTCACTTGTTCCACCTCCTCCAAATCGTATCATCCTTTCAGCCACTGTATGCCAGATTGTTACTCATATTGTCCTCTGACCCCTCTATGCCCAGCTGTTTCTTTTCCAGCCCTCTCACCTGTAGTGTATGAAGGACTCTGCCCAGTGTTTCCCTGGCAGCCTGGAAGTTCTCCACGCGAATGTTAGCCTTAATGGCCACCATGCCCTCCGTTATTAGGCCACGTCCCTCCAGAAAGGCCTCTGAGTTGAAGTGGTGTGGAGCACTGAAATAATTTTTTATAAGTACTAAGTTCCAGTGTTCATATTTAAAGTTTAGCAACACACAGTCCCATTATTGCACTGCTTTTTAATAACCGATGTCTCTGTTTCTCTCACCTGTTGACAAAATCGCGGTCTACCAGTCCGTTCTGGGTGTAGATCTCTTGAAGAGCAGAGTAAAACTTTGCACCAGACACTTCTCCTATTGCTGTGGGACCTAGACAGGCCTTGACCAGCTCCTCAGGGGACGAACCCTGTAGACAGAGGTTGGAGGTTTGAGGTTACAGTTCCAGAAACAGGCAAAAAGAGTGGAAAGAGAGTGCATATCTGCACGTGAGAAGGTGTGTACAGAACACTGTTTAGGAATGGAGCCACGTTTGTCACAAAGGATCTCAAGTGGCTCTAGTTTTCCTACCAGGCACAAAGCCAGTGCTAGGGCAAATGCAGTTTTTATGCAATTTGATGAGTGTGAGTATTTTTAAGCGTGCGTTTCGGGGTGTTGTGTGTGACTATTTTTTTTATCTTTCATCCTACCGTCGGTTTGAACTCATGACCAGCTGCCTCAGCCACTGCCCGACATGTCTCCGTCACTTTTTGCAACAGAGCCGTTCCTGTAATGCTGACATGAGTGGACGCCCCACCCCCGATGGGGACAAAGGCCACAGATGGCCCTGATAGGGCCAAACCCAGCAGGGCTATGCCCAGCACTGAAGTCATGATGAATCTACAGGGAGAGAAAAATGATTAAATACCAGTTTATCAGTTTGGTTGAATTATAAATGAATGATGCTCATATCCCCAAATGTTTCTATAGATATATTAGAAAATACATCAGAATCAGAGAATTGAAATCATACAGCAGTCTTTTTTTAGGGGAGATGACAAAGAGAAAGAAAATTCTCAGAAATTAATAATAAACCATAATCCAAAATTATAATTATGTAAGGCTGTGTGTGAGAGAAAGCCATACATAACAAACAGCGTGCACTAATTATTACTGTGGGAGCTTTGTCTGTGGCCTTCTTTCAACTATCCTGGTGATTTTCACAGGAAATAAGAATTTTCAAACCAGTCAAGTTATTAAAGGTACTGAACTGTGACATGAGGAGTTCATAGGCAAAGACACACATTTAGCACACACTTGAAGAATGCGCTGATAGACCGCTCCCCACCAAACATATCATTGCACTTTTTGCTTTGTCCTTTATTTGCTATTAACACAGATTTCACAGTAATTATGTCAATAGGGAAGTGAAAGCCATCTGGACAGTGGGTCCCAACGCTTATAATTTCCTGTTTGCGAGAATTTGCTGTATTTTGTCAAATACACATTTAAAATAAGGTGTAAAAACAATATAAACTAACAAAAGAAATGTAAAATATGAACATATATCATATATACAGAAAATATTTTTTTATTGTTTACAACAATATAAATTATTTCCCCCTACAAAAGAAATACACTATCTGGTCAAATATGGTGCTCATTCTACCATCAGAATAATTTTGCTGTAATATTTTCATCCTTATAAAAAAGTTTTAAAAAATTAGATATTTAAAATTATTTTAAACATTTTACAAAAACTTTACATTATCTTAAGCAATGTGAAGAACCTGTTGTCAGTGTAGCTTGTCCATTCAATTAAACAAAACTGAATTTTAAAATACAGTCATACCTTGATGTTTCTTAGCCGTGGTGACTCTTAAAGAAGTGTAACGTGCAGTCCCACCACTCCTCTACAGCTTAATATATACAGTACTTTGCATATGATGGGGGGTGGAGACTTGAACAATTAAAAATGACCGTGTGTGTGTGTGAGTGGGTGGGTGGGTGTTCGTGCGTTACCGGAGCATCCAGGTACGGACTACCAGACTCACAAACAGTCTTTTCTTCCAGGCCATCAGGCTTCTCAACCAGCAGCATTAATGCCAGTGATCACATTGATCACACGATCACTTCAATGTATGTGGTATTCACTACCTATGTACATTCAATATCACCACAATCAAATCTACATATTCATTGGTCATCCTACACTGTATACTTATAATATTTTATTCTCTTATTCTTACTACCTATATTCCACATTTAACTGGCTCTGGAACTGCTGTGCGTGTTTTAATGCTATCTATATTTTTGCTATTCTTGCACTTCGTAGATGTTGATTGCCATGTCCTAATAATTTCATAGTTCAGAATGACATTGCACTTGACAAATAAAACACATTGGCTTTGACTTTGAAGGTGTAGTCCCTTATGACATTCCTGAAAAAAAAAGCCTAAAGCCCCGCCTTAAAAAAACATTTGATATGCACAGTGACCAAGCAACCAGCTGAACCCCATCTCCTCCCACATCTAGAGTCCAAAGAGCACCAAGGGATAGCTATTAGTAGTTTCACCATATAGAGGTAGCTCTCTGGTGTTAGTTTAGCACAAAGAATGGAAGCAGGGGCTGCTGGCATTAACCTGACTATGTCAAAGATGTCTTTCAACAACTCCAAAGCTGTCTTACTTACACATTCTATATGTAAAAATACGCATATATAAATAGAAATCACTGCACTGTGCATTAACAAGCAGCTTGCTTACTTTGGCCAGATGTGGGCAGCATTTTATTGCATGTAAAGACTGCAGTTGTTTTTTTTCTTGACCTCTGAAGTGAATGAAACCAAATATCCGTGCTGCCTAGGATGTACATTTTCATGGAAGGTGTCATTTTTTTGTCTGTGCAAACAGTGGGTTTACACTGACCTGCTGCTGCTGGAAGTTGATGAGAGGGCTGAGAGTGAATCAAAAACCTAATGCTGATCTTGGCAGTGTGTTCAAGGTCATAGGAAAAAGTAAAATGACGAGCACCTCAGGGCTAAGAAGCAATGTAAGAGCACCCACCACACAAACATACCAAGAAAACAAACTCTACCGGTGGGTTAAAAGCCTACTGGACTGTTTTAACCAACAAACTAAGAAGAAAACGGACAATGTTAAGGTGAGAAAGTATGAGGAGAACGATTCAGAAAAGACTGAGGGGCATTGCTTTGGAGTGTCCTACTGATAGATGTAAGATGAATGACTGTTATGTTGCATATCCACTGTCCTACTCCAGAGGTAGATGGTGGTGGGCGACCCATGATACAAGCTGGGTTGAGAGAGGACAGCTTTCGCCAAATGTAATGAGAGAGAGATACACTCCTACTACCCCATTGACTGGAACTCCAGAACTATGGTGTTTCACTAAACAACAATTGAAAAGTTGCCTTGATTGTAAATTGTAGAACCACAAAGGCAACAAAACTTCAAGTTTGAGGGGTTCTGAAATAAATATTTCTAATGCATAAAATCGAATTAAAATCCTGTCATCAGTCGTTTCAAATGTTCTTCTGTCAATAATGCTTGTAACACGATTGATGGGGTTATGTGCAGGGTGTTTTAGTTAGTTGTGGTTCCATGGTTCTGACTGATGTATGATCTGATTTAACCGTGGAATAAGCTTACCTTTGAATTTTAAATGCTGTTTCATGAGTTTCAGCTACTTCAGCTGTTGTTGTTTTTGTTTCTATGTAGGCTATACTTTTTAACAATATAAATATGTTTAATCTAATAGAAAGATTTTTTTTTACATACTTAAATTAACAGTATGGTTTGTGATTTCTCATTTTAACTCGTTTTAAGCAAATTAAACAGGCATATTGAAAGTGAGAGGTGTACTGAGTCATGGTCACCACCAGTTGGTGGCAGAGACGATTGTAACCACTAAGCAAAACACATATTTCTCCTCTTCACACTTTGCTCTAGTAGATTATAAGAAATATTTGAAAATTGTTGTTCTAGTTGAAAGTAGTTTAGGACCGTGGTGTTAACTACACAGAGGAGGTGTTACAGTGATGCAATGTATTATCATGGAAACTAAAGCACAGTATGAAGCATCAGGGGAACTAGTTCACACAAGTACAGCCCTGGGATGATAACCACTCATGTAGGACAGACAGTGACAAATCACAGACATCATATTCCGTTACGTGCTTTTCTCCTTTTATCAAGAATTCTATGCCTCACTATTTGGTCTGAATTGAAATTTCTTGTCACACTTGCATGTTCCCACATGCACCCTCATCCATCAGAAAATCAAAGGGAAGGTTTGTGTGTGTGCAAGTGTGTGTGTCAGGGATTTAGTGGGTGTTTCCATAACAGCAGAGCAGTACAAAAGTAACAGAACCAGAGGGATGAGGGTGTGTGAAAGTAAGATAACGAGGGAGACGGAAGACAGGAATTTGGAATGAAAGATTGAGACTCTCTTCTGTGAAGGCAACCTAACGTCTAGGTGAGTGTTGCATAAACCTGTAAATGAGTTCACAGTTCACAGCAGTGTGATGATTGTATGTAGCTGTGACCCTATTAGCAAGAAGTTCAAAGCATTTGACAAACCATGAATATAGCTATGGTCATCAGTGCATGTTATTATGATACTGACTTGTCATGGTTTTGATCTACTTCTTGCCTTTATTAAGCGGTTACCTTTTATTGTACAATACTTATATACAATTATACTTTATAATTCTTATACAGTTCTTATTGTTGTCAATAGTTTTTGTTGCAAACCTACTTTTTCCCATGCTGTCATGATAGTCCCATATTAGGTTTGTTTTTTTCTTAGTGATTTATTTCCTCATACAAATAACTCAGTTATTTTAAAATTAGAAAAAATAGATTCTGATACAAGATACTGTCACGCTCTATCGGTATTTCATATTTGGAATTCACAATAGATTTTGCTGTGAGATTTATACACTCCGTTGCCAGTTTATTACCAGGTTCACCTGCCTGAATATGTATGCAGTCTAATAAGAGCCTTGCAATAAATCCTACCTTCATGAATGTTATACTGTTTAGATTTTGTTGACACTTCAAAGAGGTGTTGACAACTATATGGTCAATGTGAACACCGTATTTTATGCTGCTGTTGAATTGTATTCCTTTATACAAATAGGCTATATACACTTGAGGGGGGAAGGCAGTTAAGTCATTGTTGTGTCATGGATATATTTCCTCACATGTCTGTATTCGTGTGCAGACACGGTGCTATGTTTACCTCATCTAGGCAGTCATTAGTAAGGACTACGTGACCATGGCTCTATGTAAGAATACTATGGAAACACCAAATTTGAATTGTCACTAGTCATTTTCATTCTTACATATTTAGCGATTATTAGATGTACCACGTCAGCTATTTTTTGTATGTAACTCCAAAGCCTACCCATATAACTATAACTTAACTGAACTACTGCACTATACTGTTTAAACACTACTGTGAAATAATTGAGAATTTGGAACCGAGAAGAACACTGGGAGTGGGCAGTGGATATTTAAATAGCTCCAGGCCAGACAATATGGTGTAACTGGGATGTCACAGTGGGGCTTCACTCGATTTCATCTCAGTATGTTTCATTCTTTCATTTCTTGGTTTGGTTGTTCAGTTTGTGCTGATTAATATAATTTCTAACACATTTGCTTGAATTGAATTTTAGTTATCCACTGGACCTTTTTCAGGGGATTTTCATAGGCTGGTTTGTTAACTGCTATAAAGCTACTGTAAGCATATACACCTGGAACTTTTATCAACCAAACTAGCTTTGTCTTTTAAGCCCTCTCTGACTCGCCCTAACACTGGTACCAGAGTCCAGTGGGTAATCTGAGATGAGTTCAGTATTATTATATTAGCTAAGTACTGAGTATTGTTCGTTTTTTAAGAGCCTCATGTGTCAAGCCTCAAGGTTTTAAATGTCTCAGTACAAGAGCTCCGAAGCTTTTTCTCAGCTAAGAGATCTTGCAGGATGAAAAACAGTATGACATACAGCCACTGCCAACCGTGCAGCCCGGCAAATCACTCGTAATCATTCTGGTGACTTACCAGCTTGTCAATGCTGGCAGCTCAGCTGACGCCAGCATTATTAATTCAGTCCTTACTCCTAACTAAATATTTCATTGTTGACAAGCAGACTTTGGTTAAATCCCAAACTCTAGGGTTCAGCACATGGGAGAATGGCTGCAGTTACATGGCTGCATTGCCCTGGAGAAGTTCTGGGTAACTGCTTGGCATTGGACGATTGAGCGTTGATGGGCTGACCACCATTCCATTAACTTTAACTCCGTTAAATTAAGGTGTGGAGTTTCAGCAGTATCTTAGCAAATAAGGTTTGACTCCTTTTATCACTTTCAGTGAACAAATGTGTCCTGGCAGTTTAATCACAGAGGAATAGTTGTTATGCTGTTGAAAAAGAGATTGATAGGTTGATAGACACATAGATAAACACTAATCCTGTTATCTCCTTCTCAGACATTCCCTGCCTGTATTGCCTGGGGTAGGTGTGTGTTGCTGGTATGTGGGTAGACCACAGGAACAGGCTTTGACATGTGGTCCGTATCAAAGGTACACTGTAGAGAAATGCTTGTTCTTTTTTTCATTTAGTTTTCTAAAGAATGAGGAATAAAGGAAAACTGTCATACCTGCATATTATAGTGTTTTTAGTGTTTTGTGTGAGACTAAGGGGGAAACCTGGTATGTTAAACAGTTTGCCCTGGAAATTCTCAGCTACACGTGGAGTACAAGGACAGTCATTACATTAGTGTGTCATTATGAACTTTAACTTGAAAGGCTGTAGAGCAGGACATTGATATATGATATCTCAAATGTCCTAGCACTATGTTTTTCTTGCTCTTGCTTATGAACGCATGACAGCACAGTCAAAAATCAAAAACCTTAAGCCTAAAAGACCAATTACCAACTATGAGTCACAGCAGAGTAAATAAGGCTTCTACTGCCAAGAATAATACTGTTCAAGAAGATTCATCATCTGTAATTATGTCAGTCATGTTTATTTAGTTCTCACCATTACCAACTTAATTGCAATTGATAAGGTTTTCTTTACAGTTTACTCGGCAGCAAAGTTGATTTGTAATTGATCTCATGACGCTCATTTCCTTTAGTCACTGTCTATGAGGAAAGAGAGTGGTGAGCTGTCTACAGGCAAGGGCAAGTTTACTGGTTTTATCATCATCACCGTTACCATTTCCATCATCAGCACCATCACTGTTTGTTCTCGTAAACCATTTCCACAACATACAAAAAATAAAAGAAAAGGAAATACTGCAGAAGGTGACATTTACAAACCATTTAACTTACTCCACTAGCTTCTTGTTGTTTTTTCTTGCAGAGCACAGATGTCAAACACGACCTCCACCTCTGGGCTACAGCTGATCTGTCCCCTGCTAGAGGCCATGAAGAACCACAGCTTCAACAACAACACAAAGGCCAATTTGGTGGTGGTTTGCATCCATGGCCTGGTCTCCTGCCTGGGGATTTTGGAGAACGCCCTGATCCTCTGGGTGGTGGGCTTCCGCCTGCAGCGCCGCACCGTGGCCTCTGTCTGGGTGCTCAACCTGGCCATGTCTGACTTCTTGGCAACTCTGATGCTGCCCCTCTTCACCTTGTACTTTGGCTCCTCTCACAGCTGGAATCTCGGCAGCCCACTTTGCAAAATACAGGCTTCCATCTTCTTCTTGAACATGTTTGTGTCTGCCTTCCTGCTGGCAGCTATTTCACTGGACCGCTGTCTTCTGGTGTTCAAGCCAGTGTGGAGCCAAAATCACCGATCGGTGGCAGGAGCGTGGAAGGTGTGTGCATTGGGTTGGCTGTGGGCAGCAATTAATACATTGCCATACTTCATGTTCCGCTCAGTGACTGAGAAATATGATGGAAAGAAACTGTGCTATCATAATTTCGCCATGTATTCGTCTTCTCAAGCCACTCTGAAGAGAGATTGTGAAGTGAGGCAGGCAGCAACAGCTATCTCCAAGCTGCTGCTGGCATTCCTGTTCCCCCTGATGGTGATTGCAGGGAGCTACATCCAAATCTGTCTCAGCCTGAGGAGCAGGAGAAGGAAGAGAAAGCAGAGTGCCAACAGGCTCACTGATGCACTGATTGTGTCAAACACACATGGGTCACCAGGAATTACAAATACCCCTACAACCGCAAAAAACACTAATATCTTTCTCAAGTCTCTGGCCTCCGGTCCATCTCTATCCCTGACACCTACTACCATGTCCCCTACTACTTCTAATCATACCAAAAATAGTCAGCTGTCCAAGAGCTTCAGCAAGATGGTGACATTTGTGATTTTAGCATTTGTCCTGTGCTGGGCTCCCTATCACATCATCTGCATAATTGAAGTGACAGCCGAGTACTGGCCCCGAAATCTCGACCTGGTGGAGATGGCGCTGCCCGTAGCCACAACCTTTGCGTTCTTGAATCCAGTGTTGAACCCTATTCTGTACGCTTTCAGCTGCCCAAACTTCTGTGGGAGAATACGACAGAGTGTGGGAGCAGTGTTTGACGGTCTGGTAGAGGAAGGAGGGGAGTTACTGATGGTGCCAGGGAGAAGCCTAAAAGCTCATTTTCGGCGGAAGAGCAGTCGAGATGTGAGCCTCGAGACGCCAGGGTCACCAAAGGGTTCATGTTCAGCCTGTCAATTCCCGCCGCCTCTGTCCTCTGAGGGCCTCAAAGACACTCAGGTGGAGCAAGAGAAAATAACAAAAGAAGATGCAAGAGAAGAATCAAAAAATAAGGTGGAAGATAACTGAGATGCTATTAGATTTTTGGTTTTATGCTTGATTTAGTGGAATGCTTGGAATGCTGGATGTACGTCTAAATGTACATGTAGGCCTAAGTCAATGGACGCCCTCTGACTTATCACATAAAAACTGTGGCCACCACAAAAAGCATGTGGAACAGGAAGTAGTAGTATGGCATATAATATAATTTTATACAGTATTTCTAGCCATGCTAGTGGCATGGCTATTCTATGGCTATTCTGTGTCGATTAGTTGGTCGGTCCCTCCACCACTTTGGTCCAGACTGAAGAATCTCAACAATGCCTGGATGGGTTGGCATGAAGTTTGGACTTCTCTCAGGATGAATTTTAATACCTTTGGTGATTCATTGGCTTTTCATCTAGCACAGCCATCAAGTAAACATTTCAATTTGTCCAAGACTTTATGCCACAATACCTGCAAAACAAATTACTTTGGCTTTAGCTGTACTCAACAATATACTCGCTATACATCACCATGTTAACATTGTCACTGTGAGCATGTGAGCATGCTGATGTCAGCATTCAGCTCAAAGCACAGCAATTCATTGTCCTCAGAGAGTGAAGATTTCTGACCTTGGTAATCCCCCTGACTGAAGCACTGCTGTACCTGAGTACACTTGTTGTTGTATTACTTATCTAGAAACCTGCACCTTTATATGTTTTTTGACTAAATGTAAAAGTTGTCAAAAACATTTTGCACAGCACTGCATGGCTTCACTTTCACTGCCATAAATAAAAAAAATATATTTTTGTTTGTCTGTATCTCTTTGGTATTAAATTGAAAAGCATTTTGTACAGACAGAAATTATTGGTTTGGTTTACTGAAAAACCTTTTTCTGAAGTCTATGTTTTCATTTGATTCTTGTGCCCTGAAATTCCAAAACCTTTCTCTTCCCACAGTAAACTGTTAACACAAACAGGAAACAAAATGAGTGAAATGCACTCGCAAAGGGTTGCATTCTTTTAGCAACACCCCAAGGGGGCACAATATATAGATGATAAATAATGTTATCATGAAATGAATAAAGGGATAGGTAAGAAAACAAATACATTTCTGATGCACCAAATTATCTTTACTATTTCAAATGTATTCAAATGAAACATAAGAAATAAGAATTGTAAGCAAATGGCAAAAGCTTTGAGGACCCACAAGACTAAAGATTTGGTTGCTGTAGATTGGGGGTTCATTCTGTGCAGATGTTGGCCACAAGAGGGCAGTATGGCACTGATTACATAAACAGACATGGAACAATAAAGGAGGATTATGCTTTTCAGGTCCTGTAATCCAGGAGCACTTTAAATCTGAACTGCTGAACGTCTGACCACCTTTCTGAGTGATTGGATTTTAATATATCTGATATCCATTTTGATTGACTGTCTCATGACCGTTGTCGCAATTGTCTGGTTCCATCATACTCAATTAGATGGACACACACACACACACACACACAAACTGAGGTGCAATGTAGGCCACAGCAGTGTGGGATTACCATGGAGGTAGTTATAATTTGGAGTGAAATATCAGAGAGTGAAGATTCAGAATATAAAGACAGAGCAGGATTAAACCTAACAGGTCAGACTGACATACAAAGCCTCACTTTCCTCTCCTCCATTCAGTTGCAGCAGATTATTTTTCTCTCTCTCCCTCACTCCCTTTGGGACTAACTCTCATTTTCTCCCTCTCTGTATTCATCTATTTCTCTCTTTACGTCTTTTTGGCTGCGTGGCAATGCCTTTTCTCTTTGAAGTGATGGAGCAAACAAAGACACTTACGGTAAACACAGTTACCAACAGAGAAAAAAGGGAAGGAGTGAAGTATTACATGGAAAAGTGTTGCCAGATCTTATTTTACAATCAATACAGCATTGCAAAACATTTGAATTGCAGAACAAGAATGTTAAAAATGCCCTGAAAGGCTCTTTTAAGGGACTGCAAACAATATTTGGGTTATGTGGGTTTCCTTTTGGCTGGAGGGAGGATCTGAATATTTTTGGTAGAGCAGCTGAGGGACTTTTCTTTCGTTTTCTCACCTCACCTATCTCATATCTATTTCGGCTTTACCCTGCTAGATTTATTGCAAAAAAAAGATCAAATAGTTAGAAATGATCATCATGATCAGCTGGTAGTTCATAGGGCCAATATATCTAGTTTTAAGAATACATAGAACTCTACTAACAGTCATCCCAACTTTTACAATAAAGGACAAAAAGTATTTTATATGTATCATATAACGTTAGCTCATAATATAATAAAAGTTCAGTATAACATGTTGTGTCTAATGTACTCATTCAGTGGCAATAATAATCTGTAATTTAGCACTTTTTGTAACATGAATAAAGTGATTATCACTTTTACTATTTTGTTTTGTTATAAATATTGCAATTAAAACGTTCATGTCTTGTGTGCAGTTTGGCAAATGTGAAATGTGAAAATGACTTCCATTAAGAAATGATGGTTTAAGTTTGGGTACATAGTCGTAAATTCTTTTTGCTTTGTTTCTTTAACTGAAACAGGTACTTGAGTACTGTCATGACAACTCCCCAGTCCAATTGTACGGTGCCTAAAGGATGGAGAAATGAGTGGATGGAGGGGCTAGAAAATCCATGGGGCAACGATATGGCTGTCAAACCTGTGTGAGACAACTGAATAGTCTTAATATTTCTTGGTATAATTCATAGAATCTACCTGTGGAGATATTAAAAGGAATTATATAGATGTAATAAAGATTGGATACTGACGATGAACAACAGAAAAGACGGAAACACACAGATAAAGATAAAGATCATGAAAAAGCAGAACAGTGAGAACATTGACAACGTAAGATGTTGAAAACGATAGGGTCAGAGGGATTAGGCTATATAAAGCCCTGTGAAAAACATTTAGTACAGATAAGAGATAAGAAGAATGAAAGAATGAAAGAGAGAGTAGGTGGAGGGAGGGATGGTAAGTATTGCTTTAAAAGGGTTTAATGTACTGCCACAGTAGTTATAGCTGACAGATGCTGACTAGAAAACTAAAGCACATCACACGTCAGTGACTTTCCTTTCAAACATCATGCAGAGAAGTATGCACTCATGCATATAAAGAAGATGAACATATGCACAAAAAAATGTATGCTCGTGTCAATGCAAATGTAACCAAAGATATCAAACATAGGAGCATGTGTGCACACACAACTGTGTATGTACAGTATATTATAATGTAAATATCTTTAAAAAGAACAGTCTAATAAAGTTTTATATAGTCTATGTTAGCATGCAACTATTTACTTGGTGTATATCTGTTACTTTTAGTTTAATACACCCCAGTATGTGAATCTTTAACAAAAAGGTTCATTGTATCCATAGAAAGGCATTTGTAATTAATGTAGCACCACTGACATTATATACATTTCATTTATCATTTGAGACTCTGTTAAATCAAGGTAAACTCATGCTGGCAGAAAGTAACCCTCTACAGAAAGCTAAAGAAAGTAAAAAGTCAACTTCTTCTTATAAATGTTAGCATTATACTTACCCCTGGGCTCAGAGGGTCGACCAGGATTTGTCTTGGCTTTAAGTTTGTGAAGAAATTCTGTTACAAAGGGTGTATCTTGCTGTCAGATTATCGGTGGCCGAGAACAGTTCCAGAGCTCCTTCTCCTGTTTTCTTTGTTTCTCTTCATGTGAAATATCTGAGGGCAAGACTGCCTTTGTGTTCAGCTGTGTTTGTCAGTGCTTACAAGAATACTGCACTGCATTGTCACGCCACATGTAGCAGCATGTGAATTTGTTTGCTGATGTGACTTTTTTACATCTTTCTTGAAGGAAATGGGAGTGAACTTGGTTAGTAAGTTTCCTGGATCGAACTTAACAGTCATACTGTGTTTCTGAAACTGGTCATTTCCTTGCGGTTTAGCAACAACACTAACACTGATGCAACTGATTAAGGATACTGGGAAACTTTGTACAACTTGTGGATTTCCACATGTTGATTCGTGAGTTTCCTGAAAATCAGTACGCTTAAATCCCCTGGGTGGATTTTATCTATTGATTATTGACAAATGATTTCTGACAGCTTTATGCACAGATTATTGGCATGGACACTGAGGACTGAAGCTCCCTTTAGTGGTATCTTGAAACAAGATACCACTAAGTGGTGAAAGATACCACTAAGTGGTGAAAGATACCACAAGTGGTGAAATGTGTAACAGAGAGAAACTGTGTAGAAAAAACCAAGGCTGGCCAGATGACCCGATGGAGTAGGAGGCGGCAGAGTAAGCCAAAGCCACGGCAGAATAGGCCATGTTACTTAGGTGATGGTACATGGTGGTTAGTAGAATGAACTGACGGGACTGACGGCACAGCTCCAGCACTGACGATGGGGCACCAGGTGGGCGTCAGATCAGCTTGACCGTTATCTGGCCTGCCATAACTGTCGGTTTTTAAAAAATGACTTCTGGTAAGCCCAGAACTTACTGGTATTAAAAACAGGACTCAGGTGTAAAGAGAGGGTGGGTTTGGAAAGTCCTGAAGACACTGGTGTCAGACAAATACACCAATCAAATTGGAGGAGATTGAACTTCTTGGGAGTTTACACCATTGTCTCCGGGCATATTTTTGACAGGTTTTAAAAAAGGAGAAGGTGGTTTCCCCCCAAGCCACAGGGTATATAAAGAGTGGCTTCTTAAGCGTAATCAGTCAGGTTCAGGGACCTCACTCAAGTTTATTGCTGTTACATGCCTGTACTCAATAAACTCTTCACATCAGATTCTCTCTGACTCGGCTTGCATTCTAGTATTTTTGAGACTCCAATAAGCTAGATAGAGGTGATTTTTGATTAACAGTCAGCAAGAAGACCAGACCCTTTCTGGCCCACATCTGGACCTAAACCAACAGAATAATGACAATTGCAGTTTGGCAGCTTAACACACATATTTTACACTCAGCCCACCTTCAATATATCTGTTATTATAATACACTGAGCTGCATCCTGTTCCATTGTGTTTCCCTTTAATTCATATTTCCTCAACATTTGCTTTTTCCCTCTGTTAATGCAGTCCAAATAACAGTAATGTAAAAAAAGAGAGAATGCAGAATGAAAAATGTTTAATGAAAAATGTTTACTGAAAAATGTAAACATCTGATTGCAGTTTGAACAATATAGTCTTTTATGTGTCATATTGGAGCAGAAGTCAACAGTGACAGTATTTAATATGTGTTCTCATGGATTCTGCTCCATAGGGAACAGTTTGGTTTTTACTTTCACTTTGGACTACAGACCACATCTTAAACAGCATATCTTCGATAATTATCTTTATTTTTCATACGTACCTGTCAGCTCTTGCTCTGCTGAGCCCTTCCCTCCTCTCTTTGTCTCCTTTTTGGATGCGGTTGTGGGAATCTCACTGTAACAGTTCCTGCCCTACCTGTTCTAAAGAGAGTAATCAATTTTATAAAATTTACTTAAATTGTTTATAAAAAACTTCTTAGAAGGGTGTCCATGGTATCACACACCATAATATACTTGTAGGAAGTGTGATGTGCATGTGCTTGTACATGCACTGCTCAGGCCCATATGGTGAATGTAATAAACAATAGGAAGCACTATAAAGTACAGAGGATTGAGGACAAGCCTACATCAGCATCAGAACAGACGAGGTCAGAGAGAGCTGGAGGGGAAATAAATACAGGATTATTGGAGATGTTGCATACATGGACAGAAAATAGTGTCAGCTTCAAAAAAGACGAAAGATGTGTGTGTCACACTTCTACAAAATATATGATTTTTTTCAATATTTATTTTTTCAATCAATAAAAAATGATTTTTCATGAGATAATGTACCCAAGATCAAGAAAATACACATGAATTAACGCATTAATGAAGACCAGAAGTTTAAAAAGACAGAAGATAAACAATTTTTCTTATGTCTAAATTTCTACACCTGAATGAATTACAGAAGCATCTGCGTGTGTGAGCACAATATTTACAGAGAGAGAAACGCAGAGAAGAGATGAATGGAAGGCGACAGATGATAAAGTGAGAGATGGATGTAGATACAGGAAGAGGGATGAAAGAGGGATGAGAGAAGGAGGAGCAACAACAGTAGGAGATATGCCTCAGATTATCAACGGGTGTCAGATGCTCTAGAGACAGATAAAGAGTGGGAGTGGACAAGAGCGTGACAGGAGGAGAGACTGAGAGAAAGAGGACGTCTCTGTGCATGCAAGCTGGGCTGCAAAGATGACCGACGCGAAAAGCGTATCATCCATGGAGGTGCCAGAGGAGAAGTTAATCAAGAAGGTCAGTGGATGTACATGCCAAAATATGAGTTTGCCGTGTCCTAAATCCTGCCACTGATGGTCTTATAAACTCCACATGATATACTGTGGTGACCCAGTGTTTGTCCTCTGAGGCCTGGCTGGCATGGACACAATATTGACCTGATTGGTTTACAACTTTAAACTGAAAGAATACAGGAAGTATTTTAGCATCTGAGCTTGTACATTTTTTATATTAAATGGTAAATGCTATTGGTGTGAATGCAATTGAGTGTGTGTGCTGTTAGTCTTCCTGTGCGGCTGCAGCTTCTGTACGTCAACCTTCAAATCTTGAAATGGCACTGAATTCAATATATTTCTGTTTAATTTACGTGGAACAACTTTCCTATTTCAATCATCCTCCAGGGCTCCATCAAGAAGAAGATAGAGTCACTCAGGCGGTGGAGCTCAGCTAGTATCAAGAGGCCTCCAAAGCCTAAGGCCAAGACTTTGAGTCTGTCTTCCCCCGTGGGAGACCCCAATGACGTCTGGCTGCAAGAGAGAGACAGGAGGAAGCTGAGACCCATCGTCGACTCAGTCTTTGGACAGGTAAGACACTGAGCCGGTCCTTACAGGTACCCCCAGGTGTAGGTGTGTAAGTGCACTTTTAAAAATTGCATGTATGTGCCTATGTGACATTGCTACCATGTGTTTGGCTGACACACGTACACTGTGAAAATGACTTTTTTCTTCCTTTTTAATACTGACACATATATATCTAAGAAACCAAAAAACTGCTTGTCAATACATTAATGGAAGAATGAATGAATGAACATCCTGAGTGTCGGAAGAGGAAAGAGAGCGGCTCACTGCTACAATGAATTTAGCTATATGAGTCTATTAGCTCACAGCTATAAAACTATTACTTGATTTAAAGGTACTCTGTGGAGTTGTTGACCACTAATAGTGATATGGAAGTGGATCCCCGTTTAGTTTGACACAGTACATCTCCTGCCAGCCTGCAATCTAGCAAATGTGGTTTGATAATATTCAAAACAGAAGCTTTGCAGATGTTTTATCTGGAAGGAAAGGCTCTAAACATTTGTTTGTTAGCGATGCATTTTTCCTTCTGCCTTGGTTTGTTTATGAGAAAATTTCCCAGGGCATCTTTTCAAAATGTCAAATAACAATACAAACCAGGTGAGGATTGTAAGGATTTTGCAATCTTTCAAAAACTTATAAATGCATTGTTTTGCATATATGATTAGCACAAGCTTTTTAAAAGCATATTATTATAGTATTTAAAATGATATATTGAGGAGGACTGAATGATGAGAAACTGAAGAGGAGGGAGGGCTGGGATAAGGGCTGAGGAGTGCGACGTAAAGGGAGATTGGAGCTTAAACAAGTGAGAGGACAAGACAATCGATTGGAGCGCACATCATGCAAACTTCAGAGAGCACTTGAGGCTCAGGATGCCTTTCTGTGAACTCGGACGAATGTGTCTGACAGATACAGCACATCAAACTGTAAATGAATGGTTCAGTCAGATTCAGTGAGAGATTTAACCAGTTTTAAAGCTAAGACTCACAGTGACCTGTGTGCTAATCCATGTTTTACACGACTTTAATTACTCTGCTTAATTTCTTACTATCAAATGCAAAACATGGCTTATAAATCAGCTTATTCACAGAAATAAGTTAGTTACTACTAAGCGGGGAAATTAAATATCCCTCTGCATTATAAGACAGTTTAACACGACGGTTACTAGTATGATTGTTGATTGATGAAATGAACAAGCTGTTACTGCAGACTCAGAATCTTAACATATATTTGCCACGATCTAACCTGCTCTTTTACAACTCTTTTACAAAGTTTTACAACTTTTTGCTGAGTTAAGTTGTGGACAATCAACTGATACACGCTGCTTTGCATTTGTTCATTACAGTCGTTCTTATAGGCTAAAGATTTGTCAATATTTCAAAACATGTCAACAACACCTACAAATGCGGTTGAGATATGCAAACTTTTGCAGCCCTCAATACCACATAGTCCGCTAAATACTGTATTTAATGAAGGGAATAACTATGGTTAGGAAATAATGTATTAAATGCCCAGGTTGTATTTACCTGTTGTTTGCATTTAGGTGGTCATCTGTTACTGATAAATATATCACCAATGAACTTTACCAATTAAAAAGGTTTAAATGCAATATCTAAATAATAAAAGCCAAACATAAACCCCACTGTTTGCTCTTATGAGTGACAACGCTGTGTTAAATTTGGATTAGGTTTAGGCACAAAAACTACTTGGTTAAGTTTAGGGAAACATCATGGTTTGGGTTAATATGAAGGTTAGGGGACCTTCGTCATCATGGTTACAATAATAAACGTGGATATTTTTAGGGAAAGATTTTGGTCATGTCTAAAAGAAAAAAAACGTGTGTTGTTGACTTGTTAAAGTCCAATGTTTTGGTATCCCATCCACTAGAGGGTTTGTCACCTGAACGTAACAATTTGTCATTTTGGAGCACTTGCTGAAGGGACTGATGCTGTCATTCTTCTTGGGAGGACAGTCTCATATATAGACATATGTACATACACTCTCTTTTTGCAGGGATTCAGACTGAAAATCCCCCTGTGTTAAAACAATGCTAGTGTGTTGATGAGGGCGTGTTTCTTAAGGAACCGTTTAGACAATCAAATACAGTCAAGGGTGTCCAGAAGCCAAAACACTGCACATCAATTTATAATACTCAGATACAGTATTATAAAACTCTGGAAACTTATCACAACAGCAATTATGTAATCATCGCTGCACTCTAAACCAGCTCTTTAAACTGCTGCTTACATTTGCACCAGAGGGTAGGGGCGGATATAGAACAATACACATTTCAGAGTCATAATTCGTTCAACTAAATATTACCTCATCTGCAAACATGGTGAATTATACCCATTATGAATTATAGCAATGTCAAAGCAAGAAATAACATATTGAACAATGGTGCTGTGCTACTTACCTTCCAAGACAATATCTGAAATAAGATCCATAATTATGTCAATGCAAGCTTTCTTTAGGGGCTTTAATTGGTTCCAAGATAGAGACCTACAAAGTTGATATTGACCGATTGCGTCACTTACTTTGTGAAGCCACACATTGGGTGTTGCCAACAACATCCAAGGTTTATCCAGTAATGCTGATTAAATAGCAAAAAAATCATTTTTGTCTGAGCTTCAATTTTTAAAATGTGGTGAAAGTGCAAACTCTCAGGTATTAAGCTCTGAATGAACTGTCACTGCTTTGCTGAATAATGTGGCTTTTTGTTTGGGGCTTGGAGTTAATGATTTTAGTGCTTTTTAAACTGGGTGCTTTTGTATGTTGCACTTGCATAACTGATCTGAAATTTGGACATGTTTGTCTACAGAATGAGCAGTTTCAGAGATTTTGGTAGCTGCAGGCAATCCTGAGACACTTGTTAGCGCTGGTGAATATCTGGGTTTAGTCAGGTTTAAAGGACCAGTGTGTGGGATTTAGTGGCATGTAGTGGTGAGATTGCAGATTGCAACAAATTGAATACCCCTCTCCTCAGCCCTTCTAGCCTAGCATGTAGGAGAACATACGGTGGCTGACGCAAAGACGCAAAAAGCCCCTATCTAGAGCCAGTGTTTGGTTTGTCCATTTTGGGCTACTGTGGAAACATGGCAATGCAACATGGCAGCTCCGTATATAAGTATAAAGGGCTATATAGTTACTATTTTTTTTGTATTTCTACTATTCGAAGTTGGCAACCCAGACACATTTAGCCTGAAAAAAATCAGCTAGTGGCAGCTGGGTGAAATCAGATACTCCTACTCGCTCGCATTGCTTCCTCGCGTCTAAGCTCCTCCCAGCGAGGATGTGTGGACGGAAGAGCCGAAGCGACCAAATGAGAAATCTTTGTTTCCATAGTATCGGCCTTTAAGCAATGTCAGTTACCCATGACGTGCTCAAAACTGCATCACCTGTCAAACCAACTGGTACGAATGAGCACGAAACTCCTTATTTAAGAAAAATTTCAAAACCTTCAAATACCTTCCATAGATAGATAGATATACAAATCTCTTATAGGCATATGAAAGATACATAAAGAAGAGGTCTTTATTCATTTAGATACGTAAAGTGTTTAGCTGATTATTAGTAGTATTACTGTTGCTGATTTTAGTCATAATTTAATATTCCTTTTAATGTTCTAATTTATGTATGGATCAGTGTTATTTTTTATGATTACTTAGGCTATTTATTTACTTGCATTATTGTTATCTGCACAATAACATACGACACAGCTGCGTAAGAATGTATGGATTTCAATTGTACTGTAAAACAAAAAACAAACTGCTCTTTGTGTGATGCCACAACACTTTGCAATTAAATGATCCTATATATTCTAAAGTGTGATGGCGCATTGGAAGATCCTCCATGATGGCAGACGGGGATCAATTTCCGGGTCATGGGAGGAGAGAGGACGCGAGGAAGCATAAGTTAGCATAATTAAAAGCACCCTAGGAGTCTACGGGGAGCATCATCCCTTGTTGCATTCACTAGCACTTGGACATCAGAATGGTTGTTTTTGTAAATTGTACATTTTTGAAAAGTCACAACTTTTCATATGTATCTTTTTTGATTAGATTGTCCACAACTGGGGTGGCAGCTTCGGTGGCAAGGTATTTTTTAAGGGTGGCAGCTGCCACCCCAAGCCACCCTAGTGGATTCACTGCTGCCAGGAGCCGTTTTTCATAATGTGTCATTTTACTGCACCTATACTAAAGTAACATTTTTAATGCCGGAATTTAAATGCAATATTTTTACATTGTGGTATAGCTATTTTTACTTCAGCAAAAGATCTGAATACTTTTTTTTGTATTCTAGGAACCAGTTTCTGTACCTGATTAGTGGCTTCTTTGCCTGCTTTCTGATGAGTTTAGACTGGCTGATTCAACACATAACAGTCATATGCATTTTTGTGGTTATTTAATTGTACCGGTTTGATTTTGTTTGTGCCAAACAAGCACTAACCATGGGTACATGAAAAAACATAGTACATTTTTTTTTTTATAGCACAATGCATGGAAATCTCATGGTACAAGGAAATTTGAGGCAAACATAGGCTATGGGAAACTTTTAACCAGCTTTACTCATGCATACAAAATGGTCTCATTATTTCAGTCATTACACAGCAACATTTTGCAACAACAAACTAACTAAGGGTAGATCTGTTAGAACGTTTATGCCATGGATTTCAACTCACAACCAAAAAGATGCAAGAGAACCAGATTAGCCGTTATTTTTCAGGGAATAGTGATTTGTGTTACATCTCCAGCACTGTACATGAGGTTTGGAGGACAGTAAAATGATTAGCACAGATTGGGTAGAAACTTGAACCTATAATAAAGCCATTAAAGTACAGTATGGAATTTCAGTAATATTCTTCAATCCACAGGAACTGACATGTCACATAAAGAGTTTAAAATTGTGTTACACATCCTGCAAATGTGTTTAATCTGGAAAATCAGTCCATTTTATGAAGGATTCTTTATAATATGGACCATTAACATCAAAACAATTTGATCTGTAGTGCTCTCTAAAATTGTTTAATTTTGCATTTTTTCACCAATTGCATTTTTAAAAGCATTTGTCAATTTGCCAGTCATGCACAGGAGACACTGTGAAATTTATCCTCAGAATTGATATCATGAGATATCCACAAAATTCAGAAATATATAAAATTGAGTTTGTCACATATTTTGTTGGTTGAATTCAAGATAATTTGATTCTTAATTACATATTATTACTACATATCAAAATTGTCGTATACTGTAAAACTTAAATTAAAAGCCGAGCCCCAATTTAACGCTGAGTCCCTTTGACTGGCCCTGTGTGGCTACACATTTTACATGCAGGTCTCAATTGCATACAAATATAAATGTTTAAACTTTTTAAAATATAGAAATGCTCTACATGGTTAGATCAGTAAGATTCTCCACAATTTAATCATTCAGTTCATTTACATAAACCATGAGCACCAAAGTATAATTCATTCAGATTTATATGTATTTGTATGTATTTATATATTAATATGTGTCCATTACTCGATTATTTATATTCTTTTAATCCGCAAGGGTCCTCCAATCAAAAGAATCAAAATGCTTTTTCATAAAAATCAATCCAAGTTGTGAATATTGTCACGTAAAGTCCATTGCTCACTGTCAGCTAACTTTCCTCAGATGACTGACCAGTAATATTCATACTGGTTTAAATAAACAATTTGATAGTATATCCAATCTCTGCTGAGCAAGAGTTTAATGCGAAAGGAATTAAAGGCCTGCCCCATATAGATGCCTGTCCCAAATACAGGCAGGTTAAGTTTAGTGATTGAAGCAAATAAAACTCTGGGCTATTAATTGAGGTTTTACAGTATGTCAATTTTATTATTGTTTGTGTTACAATATCTAAGTATATTATTTGAGAAAAAATGAGAAGTAGTAGTAGTTTTTGAAAACTAAACTTTTAAGAAATTTTCAGCAATTACCTATATCAAGCTACAGATTTTTGCTGTTGACTGTCAGTATCTGTAGACATTGCATACAAAACAATGAGAACAAAAAACAAGAGCAGCTTGAGTGGACAGATTTAAAAGCGGGTTGGTTGATGGACCATTACCACTGGGGCCCTCTTAGCAACAGTTGTGTCCTATACTCATGGACGGAGATAAAGAACACACAGTTCCGACCTTTCCTGTCCCTTCATCCTATTTTCCACAGAATATCTCTAATCCATAGGACATCCAGGACTTCAGAGAAAATTGAAAACTAACTTTTAGGTCACATGAAAATGTATAAACAAAATCTGACTAGGTGCTTATCCTCCTTTTAGGAATGGGTAAGTAGGTGAGAATGAGAGCAGGGAATGTGGGACAATCCAGACGGCCATATGTGGTTGCGGTCTGTAAAATAACGTCAGGTTAACTGCACCAGCACTTTTTCCTTATATTAACTTCTGCTGTTGGCACAGTTAGTTCAGAGTTTGGATCTAAATTCAGGTCTGGATGAACTAAGCAATTCTGATGTTGAATCAGAATCAGCTTCTATTGGTCAATGGATACATTTGCTTTGAATGCATTTTGTTATATTCCACTTGTTAAATGGTTGGACTTAAATTGCTTTAATACCACATCAATACATTTTATTGTCCACTTGTGCAGCAGACTGAGCTGTAAACACAACACTGACATATTTGCCTATTTACAGACAGAACAACAGTAGCATTAATTTGGAGTCGTGTTTCTGGCAACCTGAATGAAACTCATATATTCACTCTTCTTTAAGCTCTCTACAGTAACTTTTTGAGAAAAATATTTGTCTTTTGTCTAATGCTTCACTATGTTCATCAGCTAGTTACTAACTTTGTTGACTGTTTGGTGCTTACCAACTGCTTCCTTGAAAAACCTAGTAATACACCAAAAGAAGCTAAATCGCTTCATAGAGCCATGTGAAACTGAAATCGGGCAATAATTCTTTGTTGGTTCGCCACTATGAGTGATCCTTTTCATATCACACTTAAGAGTTTTTTGCGTTGTTGATTTATAAAAAAGTGTATTAATCCTTGTGTTATCTTGAGGGCCTTGCATAGAGGAGAGGAGAAGATTACCATTTACATTCAGTACAAATTAGTTTTTGTGCTCATATAGAAAGCTGATATTCAGAATGGAGGATGTATTTATCTTTTTCAGTCGTTATGTGAACTGTTGTGTGACCGCGCTGTTGTCTTGCTTTCCAGAAATGTGTGGATCTGGCTGGTGATTTCAACCTTCGTCTGTGCGGTGGGCCACGTTAGTGTGGCAACACAAACCAAACTTAACTCCGCTGGGTTCAGCTCAATTCACCTCAGCTTGATCCTTGTCCCTGCAACTCATCTCATGGATGTCTTTGCAGATATACCGTATAAATTAATTTGCCAGAGAGATCAAGCACACGTTTAAGGTCATAAGATGTGTATGGATGGTACAGAGTCTGAATGAAGTGATGAGCTCTTTGATGAGCATTTCTGTTAAAGCTCTGACAGGCTTAGTGTACTGCACATAAGAGTGTTATTACCCGTCTTTAATGCAGTGGGATTATGATGTGAACCTTGTGAGTGCAAGTTGAAACAGTTTGATGACACTGATACTATGCAGGCTGTGACTGGTTCATAGTCACAATAAGATGATAACTGAAGAATTGTCCTCATTCTTTAATATTTTGGTTGGTTGAAGTCAGTATCGGCCTATTTTCATTTGTAGGTCACTTTGTTTGCCTCATATGAATTTACAGCATTTGCGACACATTTGTGTTTGTATGTCAGCATGCAAGCATATGTAAGCATGCAATACACATGGACACACCCCATCTCAGCCAAAATGTTTGAGCTGACCTACGCCAAAGCTGTTAGCATAGCATGGCATGCAAAATCCTGACTTTTGGAAAGTGTCCATCATGTTGTTTTTCTGCCCCGCCACTAGATTTTCTGTCGGCCTATCCTCTATCCTTGTCTTTCAGACATCTGGTGTGCTTGCTGTTGTCGAGGGATAGATCATGAATTCTCACCCAACTACTGTTTTGGGTTTTATGGCGGTTAAGCTTTGTGTTTGCCCCGGGCTGTTGATTGAGGCTGGGTGTCAGTTTCTTTCTGTGTGCATGTTCTCCCCTGCAAGTGCATGTGCCTTTTTTTCTACTTTGTATTTGTGTATAGCATAAAGAAATTAAGCTGAGGCATTCTGTGCATGTTTGTGGAATATATGATAGGAAACAATGCAGGAAAAAGCCCATTTCATGACTGATGCTTCCATTTGCTAATCTGGTAGATGTCCAGCTGGATCAGTGGGCTAAGGCACATACTATTATATAACCGAGACACTGTGGATTCAAATCCTTTGTGGCAAGTCATCTCATCATTCTCTGTCCGCTCTGCTGATAGCCTAGATTGTGAATGGAAATAGTTTTTTTAATTTTCCCAAGTCCATGGAAAGGCCAGACTGCAGGGTCAGGCGCAGAATGAGCTGGTTAAGATTCAGTGATTGTGTCATCGTGTTTGAAATCAGGTTTCCCCATTCAATACCTCACGACTCACGACTCCACCCTGCTGAATATCTCCTCTCTCTTCATGCTTTAGTGGGCTGTCTGAAAACACATAAATGTTTCTTGAACTAAAATGATGGATTTATTTATTTATTTACTTCAATAGCAAGAAGGCATGAGGCTGACACCTAGTGGTGGTGCATAAGCATTGCAGCTGAGCACAAGTTCGTCTTTGCATTAGCAACAAGCTGAGAGGACTCATAAAAAGATATGGCTAAACATAGAGTGTTAGTTCTCCTAAATTGACCGCAGAGGATTTGGGCTGCATGCGCCTTGCACCTAATGCACTAATCTCTGGCACACATACAGCTATAGAGTGACCAGGTGTCCCGCTTTATGTGGACTGCACAGCATTTTTATCCCTTGTCCAAGGTCCAACATATGTCCTGGATTTTGATTGGCTCTAATATCAAAAGTCAAACCACTGCTGCAGGACAGTTGCTTTTCTAAAAGCTGGCTCTTATTCAATGGCTGTGTAGAAAGCAGGAAAAGCTGTCATCACGGTGCTGTGTTTGATGTCAATCAAACTGCGCACACATGACGTGGTGGGTCAAGAGATTGTATATATATTTCCCCACACACATATATACACCATCTTAACACCCACAGTTGCTGGACTACTTTAGCATCAGAATGTGTATTAGAGGGAAGTATGAAGGTACAGTTCATGAGATCATGTGTGTCAAGCCTGAGTATATATGATCATATAATCCTGTCTCGTAGCAGTGATTGCAAGGCAGCTGAGAAGTAAAAAAAAAAAAAATACAGGGTATTTTTATTTGACTTTTCCTTTAATAAAAGATAACAAGAATCAGCAGTGAGATATATTCAGGTATCAAAATGTAGGGATTGTAAGGATTTAGTGAAGAGTTTACTTTTACAGGTTTGGGATTTCATGCTTTCATGACAATTTCAGGATGTACAGAGCAAAGGTGAAGGAATAGTGAAAGAGAAAGAAAGGAGAAGGAGAAATAGTAAGGAAATTATTAAAGAACAAAGGAAGTTTTCATGAGTTCCTAAAAAAACATTATTTTAACATGTAGAAACCCATATTTTAAGCCACTGTGTTAATTAGAATATTTGTCAATAAACGTCTGTTCTGTGGTGCCATCTGGTGGTTTTTCGATACTGACACTGTGGTAGACAGTAATCAACACCTTTACCTTCCCACTACTAATAAATGAATAAGCTAAAAGCAACATAGACTGCACCACCTTTTACACAAAAAACAACACCATTAATGGAATTTGAAAGATGCAATAATAACATTTCTACATACAGTAACTTTAAATGTAAAGCAACCAGTAACTACAGCAGCTAGATAGATGTAGTGAAGTAAAAAGTAGAATATTTCCCTCAGAGCTGTGGAGGAGGAAAAGTAAAAACATAATTTCTAGATATTTTTCAAGATATTCACAGTTATGTTTAGAAACTGCTGTTTGCTCAAGTTTATTACTAGATAATGAACAGACCTCCCATTCAGCTGTTGGGTTAAGGAGTGAAACAATTTGGTCAAAAACAAGGAAGGAAGAAGCAGACAATTTTAATTTTAACTAAGATAAGAATTACATACCTAACCAGACTACAGGAGGATTATATTGACAGAAACAGAATTGAATGATTAAATAAATAAATATTCAGGGATTTTTTTGGAATTTGGTTTGGATCTAGTCAAGTCAAGTGAGATGGTTCATAGATTTAAACTAAATGTGCTAAATTAAAATGAATTAAGTACAATTAATTTAAGTAAAAATAATATAGTATTTTCCACCAGAATTGCATACCTGGCACCAGACCATAGTGTTAGGACATTATACAGTATATACATAAAATATTATTAAACAGTTAGATTAATATTTAAGAAGATAATACTTCTACTTCAAAAATGTTGAATGTTTAAATAAAATATGATATATGTGATATTGAAATACTAGTTATTTGGCAAGTCGTAAATGTCTTAGCTTGGGATGAGGTTCTGCTTGGGAATTTGAATTTATGACCTCAGTTTTTCTAAAACCCTGTCTGCGTGTTACTGGTATCCAACAGAGATCAATCTTTTTTTTACTTTCACTGTAATGTGTTATGTACCTCCTCCCCTCCTCCTTTGTAACCTTCTTCCAACATTTATACAAGTACTGTTTTGAAGTTACATATCCCTCTCTTTCCACTTCTATCCATCTCACTCTTTCTCGCTTTCTTTGTACTTTAAAAGGAGCTGAATAATGTAAATATTCTTCCTCTATTTCTCCCACTTCAAGCCCGTACTCTGGTGGCCTGTCAACATAACTCTTTTCCTCTAATCTGAACGGCCAGGGATTAAACAGGCAGCCAATTCTCCGTCCATAATTCTAGCGCCCCGACCCCACCCACCCACACACACTCACACTCACACTCATACTCACAAACACACACACACACAAATGAACACATAAAGCTGTCCCAGACTAGTCATTTTGAGACCATAAGTACAATGTTTGAGAGGCCGAGGGGAGGAAGGTAGGTAGGGTGGATTAGATTAAATTGGTCCAAATTCAAGGGATCACTTGTGACGAGAGGGGTTGACAGATAAATACGGGAAAAAAAGTGTGTGTTTTGTGTGAGAGAGAGGCAGAGAGAGATAGAAAGGGAGAGAGAAAACGGTCGAGTCATGCAATCAGAGCCAGAGTCTGGCAGCAGCAAGTTGTTTCAGCCCAGATATGACTCGGCTCTCGCACCCCGCCCCGTCAATCTCTAGCACCCTGCTGCTATTCCATAATATCACACTACATGTCTCAAAGCTCATCATGACTGCCTCCAACAACCTATAGGAGTTTAGGATTTAATGCAGCATCATATGCCTACCTTGCCTCTCACTGGACCAATAGGATCTTGGATTGTAGCACGTGCACTGAGAGGAGTCCTCATTCGCTTCAGTAGTAGCGGTGCAAGTGGAAACACTTGCATTCGCCTCACTGGGCGTGAAAAGTGTTGCCCCATTGGACTGCACCGGATTTAGTATGGACTTTTGACTTTTATGTGACAATTGAGCAGAGAGGAAGAGGCAGAGGAAAAGACGAAAAGAAATAAAGGGAGAAGTGTGGGGACAAAAACAAGGAGGGAAGGAAGGGGGGAAGACAGGAAGAAGAGGGCAGGGTGATGGGAAACATCAACAAGGCTTCTAAAAAGAACAGTAAAAGGAAGAAGGTAAGGATTCTTTTAACTAATAACTGAGAGAAATAGATTTATCAAAGTGAGTTTATGTAAGATAATGCTTTGTGGATGTCCATATCTAGGCCTAATAATTTGTGAAAGTAAGTCATATATCTGACAACTGTAAACAACTTGCTATCAGACAAAACAGCTTTTCAAATGGAATTTTTTTTTAATAAACAATATAAATAAATCTATGTTTTAAAATCTGACTCATGACTAGTTCAAAAATGTACATGTGAATTAGTCAGTTTCAGTCCAATGCAGTCAGTGGAATTTGAGTCGTAACTTTATCTGAGTCCTAATCTGGTTGGTTCCCCTCCTCCAAGGGGGAGTCGCCTGTAGAACGAAGCGGAGCCCCATTGGCTACCGCCATGCTGGGGGGCATGGGTGGTGCAGGTGAGGACACGGATGACGAGGAGGAAGGAGGGAGTGAACGGGATTTCGATGAGCCCCTGTGCGCTCTGGTTAAGAACTGCAACATGCTGCAAAACTTAGTGGGGCCTGCATGTATCTTCCTCAGGCAGGGCTTCGCACAGAGCCAGCTTGTATGTATGACATTTGCACACACACACACATACACAGTGCAGAATTATCATAGCCAAAACCGCCTATAAATCTCTTCATCCATCCATTTTCCTAGTGCCCATACTGTCCAAGTAAAGGTGAAGTTAAGGCCATCCGCCAATTCAGTGTGACATCATTGCAGCCTTCCCATCCCATCTCCACCAAAGAAGATTTCATCCTGTGAGTTTCCCCCTTCCCCCATCAATCCTATATACCACCATATTTATGAAGTATTTATGTGATTGTGCAAGTAGTATTTGTTTCAGAATATTATTTGTTTTGGTGGGAAACAACTGGATAAAATAATCCTATATAATACCTTGGAAGGATCCAGATTTTTCAATCAGAAATTATTTTTCAATACATTTGTCACATGTTCAAAGTTCTTTTAACAAAACATTTCAGTGAAGAAAGAAAGCAAAAAAGGAATGTTAGAAAGGATCTCTGACACGTCCTATAGGAGTCACGAGCAGTAAAAAGAGATTTATTGGTAATATAACAGATTGTACAATAATGACAGAGAAAATCGCCTCCCAATTTGTTGAGATTGTCATTTAGATCATAAATTCACTTTCTAACAGTTCTGGAGATATCATGCGTGCCTCTTAGTTCAGATTAATGTCTTATATAGAGACTGGGGATATGGCAGAGTTCAATAACAGAGTACTTTCCTGACTGTGAGCCAGCAGCGCTAATTGAAAGGAGCCATTAGGACGGTGGTGTAGTCACTGATCACAGATGCTTTACTGAGATATAGGTTTCTGAGCTATTGAAAGAAAATGGGCTCTAGCGGAGGAATGTAACAATACAGACTGAACACAATATAATCCATTTATGATGTATTTGATGTCATTTACATGGACTATATTATTTTACTGTATTTTGTACTTGACCTCAGAGTGTTTTTAGTGAATAAATAAATGTAATTCCAAAGAAAAAAGTTGAAAGCAGTTTGCTCTGAAACTTTTTTTGTCAAAGTCAATGCAATGGGGCACCCTTGGAACAGTGGAACAGTGTTACCATCTTTATTTAAAATCATAAATATCTTAAAGCAGCTACAATTCATATTAAATAATGAAATAAATGCATGTATAATGTGAAGGGGTCAATCGCAGAGATGAATCCACCGGGAATTATCGCCTGACTCTGCAGTAACCTTTAGATTTATTGAGCGTTTCAGCATCTTTTAACTCGTTGTTTTGGTTTTACGTCCCGCATGAACTGTTTTGGTTCACTCTCACCGGTCTTATCAGTGTGAGAGCTTCAGCAGGCAGCTGTTTTCAGAGGAAACTGTTTGATAAACCCACTGTACAACACTTGCACGGCACCAAATGGTATACAGACAAGGTTAGCCACTAGCTGATGAATATAGTGGAATATAACTAAAAAGCCGGATATTTCACTCACAAGCTGAGCTCAAAGGAGAGTGAATATTACGTACATGAAGTAACCAGAAACATGACTGACAAATGAATGCTAATGTTGCTTTGTATCTGCTGAATATGTAACAAAGCAACGGTTTGCTAAAAATTTTGCCAAATTTTGAAAGGTTTCAACATCCAACATTAACAATCCAGAGGATTAATCCTAATGACTTTGCTGATCCCTTTATTTTTCAGGTAGCACCATCATCAGGTCAGAATTTTTTTTTGTCCTATATTTATGATCAAATCAAACGAAGGTGGAACAAAACCTTCCGACCCATCGACCTCAGCTGTGCTCAACTATATGTTAAACACTAATTAGCAAATATTAGCATGCTCACGTGCTAAACTACAATGATGTCTATGGTAAACATCAGGGTCATAACATAGACTGTAGAAAAGAAGTGGACGTAGCCTCCTTGACGTCACTCACTGGTCTGTTAACAGTTGTTTTGAAGCCAGGAGTTCGGCGATTTGACCGTTGTCATCTTGGTCTTTAGGAACCAGAAATGACGTTAGTAGCGCTGCCTCTTTCCCTGATTGGCGGCCACTTGTCAATCACACGGTTGCCCCGCCCTATGGCATGCGCTGCTTTATCGTCTGTTTTCATCTAATATGACCATAATTTACAAATGAACATCCTGCTGTACTGAAGAAGGCTTGAAACTAGGTATCAAGACCATAAACTAATTTTAAGAAAGTTTACTGAGGTAATAAATCAAGTGAGAAGTAGGGAAATTTTTTTTATTGACCTCAATACAATCAAACTTCTTTTTGCAGCCAGTGGAGTCGCCCCCTAGTGGTCATTAGAAAGAAGGCAATCACTTTTCAGACCTAGAGGTTGCCGCTTGGGTGAGACTGATAGCCTTAATGGTAACGACTCCCCCATAATCCCCTTTATTCTCTAAAATGTAAAACTAAAAATAAATCATAGAATGAATGCTACAAGATAGAACTACTGCTATTCTTGTTTGCTGCACGATCAGCCCGTGCAGGTGTGTTAATGTTAGTTAATCAAGTGTCGGCCGAACAGCAGTGTAGAGGCAGATGCAGATGAAAAAATCAGCAGCAGATAGGGAAATGAAAAACCGATAAGCCTTTGTGATTTGTAATACAATTTAAAGCCGTAATCTCCATGCCACTGTTCTCTCCCCTGCACCCTCTAATCCAGGCCTGTATTATTCCTGCTGCTGATGTCACAGCCTCGCAGAACACGTCGTGAACAAATGTATCCTTGCATCACCTTTTGTCCATGTCATCACCAATTCAACATAAACTTTTAAAAGAAAAAAATCTTTGTGTGAAAAGTGTTACTGTGTTAGTGTTTAAACTCATTTCTAAATAATGTTAGGCTCTAACTCTCTTTTGAATTTCTTGTGTCATTGTGCCATTCAATTTTATTCAGTTTGTACTCCAGTTTACTCAGTACATGAGAGGCTGGGTTGGGTTTCTTTGAGTGGGGGTATATTTGAGTTCCTAATAATTTTATTAACATTTTGTTGCATGTACGTGTGCATACAATGTGTTTGCTTTATTTCTGTGTTTGGAAAGGTAGAGAGAGGCCAAAAGGAATCTGCGTGACTTGTCATTGTACATCTGCAAATTTTTTTATATAATACATTTCGAATGCTTGTTGTGGAGCATATGCAGAGCAGACTTTCAAAGCTTCTCCACCAGCATCAGCAGAATGAGATTGGACACAAGCTTGTGTAGCAAATCCACTAAAAAGGCTATTAGGGTCAGTCAGATCAAAAACCAAATAATCCCGTAATAGAATCTCTGCTCAAGCGGTTAAACATGGGACAAAAATGATTCACAGGAGAGAAGGAAACTCTGGGAGCTGAGACACTAAAATGTTTCCTGCATGCCTTGCCGTTGTGACTGTGTGTGTGAAACAGAACAAGAATAACAGAAAGTATGTATCCTGACTGGCTGTCCATTTCTTTGTATGTCTGTCCTGTCTTCTATTCACACCACTGCAGGACAGAGATCTACGACCAGAAGAAATGGAAGGTACAGAGATATCAAAGGTTTAATCCAAATCCTCAGTCGTTCCCTCGTCTTCTTCCTGAACCAGCCTCCTTTCAAACTTCAAATGTTCGTGTTGACCGTGAAAAATTGTGCTTTACTGTATAGAGCAGCATTTAAAAAGACTTTTCTGATATTCCTCACCGAATGTCAGCAAAGAGAACAAGCAGATTTTTTTTTTTACTTCAACTGTGGGAGATCAAAGTGAAGGATTATTATTCAAAGGAAAAAAATTATTCTTTGCAATTTAGGCACAGTTCAACTCTCCCAATCCTTATATTCCTCAGGTCTGGCTCACACACATGTAATTTGTGATTTGACTATGGAATAAATGGTCACTTAAATTTGTGAATTATTTATGTAGAAATTTTGGTTGGAATAAAGAAGTTCCTTGGATCACTTAAAACACACTAACAGACATGTTAGTCGGTATATTTTCGAGACAATCAAATTTTGAACTCATTCCTTTTAGCCTGTCAAAACCTGGCACCTACATTACCCACAATGCACTATAGTACGCCCAATATAGTAGGCCTTTTGTTTCTGATGTTTATGTGGGTATTTTATATCTGCTATACTTGTTTATATTTGGAAACTATACTGTTATTAACATGATTTACGGATGGGTTATATAATAAATAAATTATCTCTTTTGCGATTATCCTCATGATTTTACGGGCTGTGTGCCGTAGATTATAACCAGTTCAGGCCTTTTTACCAATTGAAATATCTTTAAAAGGCTACAACTAGCCTAAATAGGTCTACAACAAATAAAAAGCAGTTTTCCACTCCCACCTTGTGACTGAAAGGTTGTTTCTGCCTCAAAATGACTTGATTGTTAGGTTTTACTTGACTTTCTCAGGTTCGGCTTTTTTTGGTTTCCCCTGGTTTGCCCCTTGGTTTTGTTTAATTCAGATTGGCTGTGACATTTGCCCATACTGTGCATATGTCCACTGAAACAACCTAGAGGACATATAAGGTGTTGTTAGCTTTATGGTTGTTAGGTTTGTACGTCGGTTGGATGGCTTTGTTCATTGACAATGCTTGGCTTTAAAATATAGATCAAGTTATTTTGAAGCAAAAACAACCTTTTAGTCACAAGGTAGGAGCTGCATAACTTTTGGCAAGTATTTGCCCTTTAAAGGGATTTCAGTTAAAAATGACTGGGTGGGTTAGAATCATTATCCGTCAAATACAACTCTCACGAATGAAAACAAGTCATTTTGAGGTCAGAAAACCTTTCAGTCAACCCAGGTGCAAATATGCTTATGATCATTACTCAACATTTTACAGGCTCCTCTATCACAATGTGACATTATGTCATCATAGATAAATTATCATATAATTTAGTTAAATCCACTATGAGTAGAATCTGAAATTTGTCCACTTTGGCTCCTCTCAGTGGCAGACCTCCACCTCCACACAAACTTACCAACTTAGGGCCATTTAGGGCCGCTCAAATGAACGAGCAACACAGACTTGACCAATTATCTCCAGGATTGTCTCTTTTTCTCACAAAAACGTAACCATCAGATTGATTTGAAAGATGCGATAATCACATAAAAAAAGTCTACACCTAGAGGGCTTTAACATAAGACCCATAGAGTTTGCTCTTAGAAAAACAATACCTCTATCTTTCTCTCACTTGTTCACTCTTTTTCTCACACGCCTTCCCTGCAGAGCTGCGTGAGGCATTCAGGGAGTTTGACAAAGACAAGGATGGCTTCATCAGCTGCAAGGACCTGGGCGAGTGCATGAGGACTATGGGATACATGCCGACAGAGATGGAACTGATAGAACTCAGCCAGCAGATATGTGAGTCAAAAGTTTCTGGTTGTCCCTTCCTCCACCTATACTCAAAATATATTTTTTTAAATAAATTATGTTTTATTAAATACATGTATTCAATTGTACACTAGAACAATAGATTAAATAGGCTTTTACAAATTGATAAAGTATATATATCATTAAACTGAGTGAACCTATGACTGATGACAGTATGAATGTGTGCTGTATGCTCATAAAGCTCTTTTGATACCTTTTTTTCCTACTTCATTCGATATCCTTTATGTGAATGGAAGCATTCAGTTGCGTAAAAAATACCATCACTCCTCCCCATCCAAATGAGTTTTACATGAATACAATGTAAAAGTGTTAAAATAATCAAAATATTTACAAAATAACTATACAAAACAGTGCAATGAAGTATTATTTGGGCAGTGAAATTTTAAAGCTCACACGAAGTGCTTTATCATGTTACTTATATTCCCAGTTTATGCAGAAATAATCCTTCCACATTGTATTTATTTATTTATTTATTTTTATAAAGCCCTACTTTCTAATGATTAGGCAGCGTCTCGGCATGCTTAACTGCCAACTCTGTCAAATACACCCCGCTGAACTTTACCACAGCACAGACTGTATGGGTTGTAGCTGCTGCAGTGGCGGGTCAAACGCTTGCAGTGATTGTCTTCCAGCAAAACCACACAAATAGTCATTTCTTTCTAGATCTGGGTACAAAAAGGATCAAATGCATGTCTCGTTTGACTGGAGAGGTTTAAATACTAACTGGTACTGGGTTATTTCGGTCGATACCTTACACGTGTTGAGTACAGATACCCAGCCCTAGTTAACAATGTCTTCTGTGCATATTTATTTTCGCCCGGTCCAGGTGGCGGCAGAGTGGACTTTGAGGACTTTGTGGAACTGATGGGTCCCAAGATGCTAGCTGAGACTGCAGACATGATTGGTGTCAAGGAGCTGAGGGACGCCTTCAAAGAGGTCTGTAATACAACTTAATAATTTAGAGCCAAATAAACCACCATTTTGTCCCACTGGTTACCCTGAATAGATTACTCCCTTTCCCCGACTTTCACTTCAAAGGAATTTCCTTTCATATGCTTTTTGATTATTATTTTTCTCTACCCCATCAATTTTGTTTCCCAGTTTGACTCTGATGGCGATGGTCAGATCAGCCTTGGGGAGCTGAGGGAAGCCATGAAGAAGTTAATGGGGGAGCAGCTCAACCACCGCGAGATCGACGAGATCCTGCGAGATGTCGACCTCAATGGGGACGGACAGGTGGACTTTGAAGGTGAGTGATTAATACTTTAGGTAAGGAAGCTGAGAATATACAGGTATAGGAAATAATGGTATTGGAGTGTGATTTTCTTTCAAAAATTTAAATAAATATAAGGATTCCAGTTGATAACAACATATCTTTTCTTTCCACAGAGTTTGTGCGAATGATGTCTCGCTGACTCCTCAACAACTCTCCTTCTATTGCACGAAACACAAAATGGACCAGACTGCACACTGTTAATGTTCTTGTAATTCTTTTTGATGTACAAAAACTTTTTGGTGTCTGTATTTTTTTTTAGTTACTTCCATCATTTCTCAAGTGTAAGAGAATCCTCTTCAATGTGTTGCTCATGTGTGAATGTAAACTCTATTTAACATTTAATGAGAGATTACAGAGTGATGACTCAGCAAGGAGATGGTGTTATCAAAGCTGTGGTTTGCTCTTTAGAAATGACTGTAAATTTGAATATATATAAACTGAAAATTACAAACCAGCAAAACACAATTAACACAATATAATTTACAGTGCATTACCTGGTTAAACCTCTTCATGGGTCAGTTCACACAAATTAGAAAAAAAGAAAAATGTACTCACATACCCCAAGTAGTGTCTAGTCATCTAGTTGCCCTGTCTCTGAGACTTTTTTTTTTCATAATTTAGGTGAACTGACTTAATATTCAGTTTATTATGTTAATTTGAATCAGAATTTAGGTGTAACATGAATATGTATATGAGGATTTATTATCACGATTTTAATAATGCCACATCTGAAATCTTCATAACAAACTGTTATGACTGTGACTGTGATATTATTGTGGAGTAGATTAAGTGAGTTCTTTGTTAAAAATAAAGCAGTAAATGCAGTAAATGAGATTATATATACATCATTATTGTACAAACTTACACGTAAATGCATAACATATCAATTCATTTTGGCATTATATTAATCTGTACACTTTTGATACAGTCCATCCATGCAGGTAAATAGAACTATTGCAGATACTGTGACTTGTCAAATGTCTTTTTGATAAACACTTTATAACACTAACAGAAAGAGTTTAGGTTTATGTTTATGACCACTTCTCTGTTTCTCGATTCAGATGGAAATTAATTAATTGTCTCAAAGGACATGTTTATTTTATGCAATCCTATATATATATATATATATGTGTGTGTGTGTGTGTGTGTGTGTGTGTGTGTGTGTGTTTAATGTTTTATTTGTACAGTGTTTAACAGGTCAGATCTTTTAAAAAAAAAATGCATTGTATATAAAAAAAAAGTGAATAAGAGTGACAATAAACTAGTTTGTATTGACCAGATACCTTTTCTATGAGATTTAAATTATTCTGCTTCCCTTTTCTGTGTTTACATCAATTTCCTGCATTTTGTTCAGATGAAGCTTCCTTTTTCATAGACCCTTCCAGAAGTGTTCTACCCTACTGATAAAATCTCTCAGATCACCCCTTTCCCGACACTTTTTAAGGTCACCTATCAGCCGCTTTTTCAAAGCGAGCGCAGTCTCACTGTAGTCAACACTGAAAGGAGCCATCGGTGGAGTCCCGTGCCAAACCGGAGGAATGTACCAGCTGCAAGTGTCTGGATCAAACTCCATCACATCTGAGATCTTAGTGACGTTGGCCTTCTTCATCGTTGCGTCCTTCCGGATCATTTCGTTGAAGTTTCTCACCAACTTTTTACCTCTCTTCTTCCTCTCCTCTTCCTCTCTCTCAGCGGGCCTGTCGGACATGGCGGTATGCACAAAATGACACCGTGGCTTTTTGCCCACATCCTTAAACCTAGTGAAAGCACGAAGCACCATCTTTAAGATATCTTTCTCATTGGAGTTGTCCTCGGAAAGACTAATAATAACGGCATCACTTAGTGCCACAGCGAGGCTCGCTACTTCCCCATCACGTTCATGGCTGTGATCATCTTGAACCATCTGATGCGGTTTCAGTCCCTCTGTGTCAATGATCATGATGCAGTCACACCCCAGTTCCTTCCTGACGTCTTTGTTGACATTGATCAGCTGGATGAACGCCCCCCTAGTGCACGTTCCTTTGCTGACAGCAAACCTAATCCCAAACATGGTGTTGAGCAAGGTCGATTTTCCTGAGTTTTCAGCTCCGATGATTGTAATGACCTTGAGCTTACTGTCGGATTGCATAATGTAGAAAAGCTCATTAAATACCTTAGTGATCCATTTCATCGGGATGTTTGCCGCATCTCCATCAACAAGCTCAAATGGGAAACCATCAAGCAGCATCTGAGCACACAGTGCAGGGAGTTGTTCCATGGTTTTTCTCTGAGAGCTGTATCCTGACAAGTTCTGAGCACATTCATACAGCTGCCCACACTCTCGAAAAAAGTGCTCCAGTCGTAAAGAACAGACAGATATTTGCTTGTCAATCTCTGCAATTCTTTCGGTGTTTTGGGGACATTTCTGCCTTAGATCTTTGTATTGATCCTGCAGCTCTGACAGCTGCTTCCTGGACAGATTGTCCAAATCTATTTCCAGGCATTTGAGGAAATAGTAGCATTGCACTTCTGAGGTGACCACCCCGTTAAGGAAGCTTGACATTGCCTCTGTCATCCCAAATCTTAGCTGTTTCCTTCTAAGCTCCTTTTCTTTTTTTTTCAAAGACTTGCGGTAGTCTTCAGTGTTCTGGCTGCCAGCTTTTCGCAGTCTCCAGCACTCAGTTTCCAGCCATGAAATCCCTTTCCAGATGTATCCCTGGGAAGTCAGTTCTTTGTCTTTGAATTCGGAGGTGTTAGCAATGTGTTTGGTGATTTTATCCACATTCTTCCACGCACTCTGGCATTCATCACTATCCTCATCAACCATGATGCCACAACAGCGAGCTCTGTCAGCCATATTTGCCACCGACACTTTGTTTGGGCAGTTTTCTAGCATCTTACAGATTGATTCCTGGAGGGCTTTAATCAGCTCTGTATCAGTCTTTTTCTTCTGGGTCAGATCAGTTATCTTTAAACCTGGTTCCATCGTCATCATTTTCAGTGTAAAGGTTTTTCCCCGTAGGCTGCTAATCAAAATGACATTTGCTTTCACATCTTTTCCTTCCAGATTCTTGAAGTAATCAGCTTCTGATTCATCGCAGAAGATGTAAACAGATGCAGATGTCTGGCAGAGGAATGAGAATTGCTTGTCAAAGATCCTGATGTCTCCTCTGAGGTTGGCGACAGCCAGTGGCTCAGTAAATTTGTCGATGTCCCGGTCCCCGCACGGCAGGTACCAGCTGAATTCAACAAGCCCATTTGAAATCCTCCTCGGGACATCACCACACACCATTTTACGATGGCAAAATGTGTCATGGAACTGCTGGGTGCTACTGAGCAGTTTGTTCAGCATCTCGGACTTGGACAAGATTGTGTCCCCCAGCCTGACGAATGACACCAGAGGAAAATCAGAGAGCACAATTCTTTCTTCACAGCTTGATTTTATGGATGCCTGCTCAGAGGGTCTAAAGGTTCTGACAATTCCACGCATGGACCACAGCATCATTGTGATTTCTCTTGTGTCATGGTTGGGCAGCAAGAGTGGGACAGCGAACTGGCAGAGGGCCATATTCAGGACTATGTCCTGCTGAAGAAAGCCATCTGAACAGAGAAACAATGCAGTTGTCAGGTCCAGGGGATTGATGGCATTGCTCTTGTCTGTATCCACCTCACGGGACTCACATGTGACACTTCGGGCGTTTGCGTTCAACATCATAAGTCTCTTCAAACAGATCTCAGGAAGTGATTTGGTGTCAGGTTGGTTGTCTGATGTATCATTTTGATTAATCTCCAGAACAGTGCTAAGTGTCAGCTTGTTGTCATACTGGTCTTGAAGCCCGATTTTTGACAGCACATCCCTGAGACATGGCTCTGTGAATCAATGACAAAGAGACCAATGAATGTGCAGGAAGTTATATTTTGCTCTTTATCTATTAGTTACACAAAAGTAAGTGTGGACATCAGTTCATTCATCACAGGGAGTAATACTCAGCCTGTCAAGGCTTATAATGTAGTATACAGTGTAATGTTTTCTGGGGATATGAGGAGCTTTGTCATGACAGATGATTTGGGCTCAGAAATTTGTACAGGAACGTTTATGTTACAAACTGGGCGTGGAGTTTCAAGACATGGACAATTACCAATTTACTAGGAATGGAAGGGCTAGCAAAGAGATTACTGAATGGGCCTAACAAGCACAGGCCCAGAGGACCAAGGGTTCAGGGGGGCCCTAAGCCTCTGTTGGAAGTGACTACTATGAGCATTTCATTGTTGGAAAGCTACAGGGCGAAGTCAAAAGTAGAGATGTCCTTGTGAAGTTTTTTATTCTGTTCCTTCAGACTGAAATATCTCCATTGGATGGATGGATTATAAAAGTTTTATTTCTATTTACAATATAAAATATATTTTAATCTAATATGTTTTAAATATAAAAAATATACAGTATTTGTATATATGTTATGAGATACGGTTGTGTATCTGCCAATATTTCAGTTCCCCTGTAACTACAGTGCATTGTGGTTGACATGTTATGAATGTTAAAAAAGCAGGCGATGTAACCTCTCACCTGTGTGTATAGTTGTATAGACCGACTCACTGCACCGATCGTTCAGCACTGTTGAAACAGAGATTTTGTACTCTGTGTCTGGCTGTAAATCAGAGAATATCTTATTGCAGTTTTTAGTGTGTATTGCTCGCGGCTCTATCCCTGGACTTGTTACAGTTATAAGGAATTGATGTGGAATTTCCTCCATGTTGTCTCCTTTGGTCCATTTGATGGACACAGTCCTGGGTTCTGAATGTTCTTTTGTCAAGTGTCGAGGGGCTGGCACCGCTGGAAGAGAGCATTTCATTTTAAATAAAAAAAAAAAATACAAAGATACTGCAGTGAATGAAATATGAAGTGTCTTGACGTCTCTAATTTTACCTGTGAAAACAGTTGCCGTGACCTTTTCACTTAAATTGCCATCCTTGTCTGCTGTGGCCACACTGAACAAATACTGTTGTCCAAATTGGAGGTTGTCTATTTCAACTGTATGAACATTTTCGATGACTAAGCAACCATTCACCTTCTCCAATCCTCCGCTCCACTCAACTCTGAAGCTCTTGGACCCCACCAGTCCCTGCGGGCTACCCCAGCTCAGGACCACAGAGGTTGGCTCCACTGTCAAGACCTTGATCTTACCAGGAGGGGGCACCACTGGCAAACATAAGACAGCTGAAAAAATCATTTGTGCCTCTTGTACAGTCATTTTGTCATTTTAGTAGTTCATTAAAGTAACTGTAAAGTCTCTGGAGATGAAGAAATATGTTGTGAATAATATCAAGATAAACAGAAAGACAGATGGATTCATAGTTAATGTCACAGCACACCATACAGTGCAACACATGGTTTTATAGTTTTTACCTTTGCCCTGGCCTTGTCATGCAAATTTACAGACTGTCATAAAAACATATTATATCAGAGAGAGACTTCTTTCTATCTTATTGGTCTGCTTCATTATGGCACATTGTAGATAACCCATTTAGCACTATTTTCAAAAAAACTACATGAGAGGAAATTTTCCATAACCCTCTACACAAAACTCAACTTCATAAAGTGTAAAAGATCTGAATTGCATTTACTGCCCCTGTTCAGTGTCCTCCTGGATCCACATTCTACACATATATTTTATGATCCACATGTATCAGAAATGTTGTCATTGTAATTTGTATATATATTGTGATTTTGTTGATCTGTTCTGTACACACAATATCTCTCGCATGTCTGTCCATCCTGGGAGGGGATCTGTTGCTCTGCATGAGTTTTCTTCCATTCTTTCCCTTTTGAAAGGGTTTTTTGGAGGGGGGTTTATAAACAAAATTTGATTTGACTTTACTTGACAAGTTCTTCTCCCAGGTCACTCCCACTGAAGTGCCATATAAACAAGTTTAAAATGTATCAGTGTGCCAGTAATTAGGGACCACTTGTCTGTACCTCTTAAATATTTACTCACCTGTATCAGGTAGTCCAGGGGCCTTGTCTTCTTCACCCCCAGACATCTGTAATAGAATAGTTGTAATAAGCAGCACATCACTATAACAGGATATTTTCTCCCATCATTTACACACTTTCACCTGACTTGCAGCAGGATGTGCCCTCAGCGGGATGATGTCATGACCTCTGTGATTTCCCTGTGTGCACACACTGCAGATCTGCATCAGGTCAGTCGTGCAGAAGAAACAGAGAGACTTTTTGTAGTGGCGACAGAGTTTCTTCACGACTTCGTCACACGTATCTTTGAATATGTGTCTCCTCAGGGCTTTCACTCTGTAGTGCTGCCGGGCATGAGACTCGCAGTAGGAACTGTTACAGGTCAGGCAGGTCTTCACAGCTGTCTCCTGGTGGCAAATGTCGCAGATCACCTCCTCTTCCCTGTTTTCAAATAGAGAAAATGGAATAGAGTCCAGCTATTAATAGAAATGTATGCTATGAGTGTTATGTGTTATCCTGGCTCTTAACATTAAAGAGTTATAGTCATCGGAGGAATAGACTATATTAGCTAAAAAAGGGTGTACATTGAAACATGTTATTGAGACTTTCTTAATATAGACAAGCTTTGCTGTGAGAAACAAGAAACAAGTTATTATTCAAATCCCTGCACTCAGGAATTAAAATGTTTTTTCCTAGAAGTTAAGCCTGGACTTTCTGCTTCAAGGTTTCAAACTTTTGAGTGTTCAGCATGAGTCATTATGACTGTGTTCATAGCACTCCACCCAAGAAAATGAGTTTACTAATCATAGGGGTAACTACTCAGTGTGCAATAACAGTTTAATAATGTCTTCTTTGGCTCTGGAGGAGCGTCCAGTTAGAGAAAGTAAGCTTGATGATGTCTTCTCGCTTTTGCACTTAAGACTTAAGCCTGCCTTACTACAAGGGCTGTTGCAACAGCCATGTGGAAAAGAAGAGTGGAGGATGAATCAACCTTTGGATCACTTCAGAGACAATATCTTAATAACTACAGTTATAGTGAAGAACAAACAATTAGCCTACTTTATAAAACAGTATTACATATGGTCTGGAATTCTTACTGTTCGTCTTGTTCGAAATTGTATATCGTATCCACTGAACTCTCAGATGTGTCTGACGCATATCCAGAATGTTTAGTATGTTGGAGCTTCATTCTGAAAATGATGAGAAATGTGTGTTTTATTACAAATTACAAATATTTACCTTCATTAATGCAGCTCTTAATCTTTCCATTCAATCAGCTAAAACAGCTAACTCGAAACTGAATAATTTGTGTTTTTTATGATGAAAAGAGTTGTAATGTAATTAAGTGCATTATTGAATTCCGTTATCCAAAAAATAAAATTAAAAGAAATATATATATATATATATATATATATATATATATATATATATATATATATATATATAGGAACTTGTCTGTATCGCTATCTATATTTTCTTTCAACTCCTTGCTGTTTACCAGCACACAAGGAGGACAGATGGGTATGTGACAGATTTAAGTGTGAGAACAAATTGTTTATATGGAAGCACTACTGATAATGTGAGGCATCTGATCTCAGCACTAGAAAATGTCACCAAAGTTTTACCTGCTGTGGATTAAGTCATCAGGGGCTCTGTGATCAGCTCTTGCTACTGGATATGCAGCAAACGGAGGGCATTGTACTTTTAACCTGAAAATCGTGACACATATTACACAGTGTACGTATATCTGAGTTTTCAGTTTGTCTATAAAATCAGACAGTTGTACAGCATCAGACATATTTGTATGCAGGAAACATACCTGCATGGGTCTATACCAATAATTTGTCCACCCCAAGGTTGGGGCATCCCATATGGTACTTTTCTGAAAGAAAGTGAATATAAAAATAAAAAAAAAAAACTTTTAAATTGTATATGTGAAAGACAAAGTTGCTAGATTAACAAAATAATATTCCATCAATTCCAAGAGGTCCAATGTGTAGACAAGCATGTAGAGCAGACCCTGAAGTCCTCTTTCTAAAAGTATTACACGATTTTCAGTCCTCGAATGCGAAAATGCGCAATGTATATTTTCCATACAGATATTTAAACAAATAATTGGGAAACACTGTGTAACTCAGAACAGTGTCAAGGTGTAATAATGTATTAAAGTCAAAAGACATTACATTCGGTTGTCAAAATGAAGAGGGGTGTCCTTTGAATACGAGTCCGTCTCATAGTCACAGTTTAGTTTCTCCTATCTGACAGAATGACTACATCAACTGATTGGTATGGGTCCTATACAAAGTAATATACACACAAATCTCTCCTCCAAAGTTGACTGTCATTTGATTTCTTTGTGAGATGTATGTAGTTCATTATGAGCCGGTGTCGTCGTGTTGAATTCATGTCATCTTACTGTTTTTCTTTGAAAAGTAAAGGGGGTTCAATGGATTGATCAGACCTCATGCTCACACATCCATCAGACGTCGTTGAACTTGGTGTCTTCAATCTGAAATACATTTTGCAACTTTAGCAAATGTTTTAATAAAAACACTTTGCCTTCTATTTGACATGCAAATTTAGTCACAAAATGTAGGATGTAGACCCTGGAGGCTTTCCACTGGGGAACAAAAACCCAACAAAATATTTCATATAATGGGGGGGGGGCTCACATTACAAAGTGATATACACACAAATCATTCCTGCAAAGTTGACTCTCATTTGATTTCTTAGTGAGATGTGTGCAGTTAATTATGAGGTGTTCAAACAATGTGTCATGTTGAATTTATGTCATCTTACTGTTTTCCTTTGAAAAGTAAAGGGGGCTCAATGGACTGATCAGACCTCACGCTCAAACATCCATCAGACGTCGATGACTTTGGTGTCTTTAATCTGAAATACATTTTGCAATTTTAGAACATTTTGCCTTCTATTTGACATGCAAATTTAGTCACAAAATGTAGGATGTAGACCCTGGTGGCTTTCCACTGGGGAAGAAAACACAACAAAATACTTCATATAATGTATGTGTGTGTGTGGGGGGGGGGGGGGTCATATAACAAAGTAATATACACACAAATCTTTCCTATAAAGCTGACTTTCTTAGTGAAATGTGTGCAGTTCATTATGTGGTGTTCAAACAACACATCGTCGTGTTGAATTTATGTCATCTTACTGTTTTTTGAAAAGTAAAGGGGGTTCAATGGACTGATCAGACCTCACGCTCACACATCCATCAGACGTCGTTGAACTTGGTGTCTTCAATCTGAAATACATTTTGCAACTTAAGCAAATGTTTTAATAATAACACTTTGCCTTCTATTTAACATGCACATTTAGTCACATTATTTTGACTTTAAACCCTCCTTTTAACACTTAAATACAACCCAACCGCAATCCACAAGCAGATTATTACAAGTGGAAATCAGGCTTTCTTGTACCACGTCAATCATTATCTCATTTTGGTGAACAATGGGGCTCAGCAAAAGCAACCTTTGTTCATAACTATTACAACACTGACCTAATGTACTTTATGTCTTGCTGAGAGTTAGATGAGACAATTAATACCACACCACCATCTGTATGCTAAATATTATGCTGCAGACATGAGGTGGTTAGCTTAGCACAAAACAACTAGCCTGGTAGTGTTGCTTATACACTTTGATATTTAAGGGATTTAACAAGCGAGATATAATCTGTCGATGCGCAAGCTTTCGAGGTGCCGGCTGGCACATTTTGTTTCCTGCGAACAGAGTCAGGCTAACTGTTTCCACCTGTTTCCAGTCTTTGTGCTAAGCTAAGCTAAGTGGCTGTTGGTGATAGCTTCATATTTCGCATATAGACATGAGAGTGGTATCAATCTTCTCCCCTGACTCTCGGCAAGAAAGAGACTCTGCATGTTTCACAAAGTGTGAAACCATTCCTTCAAACTACTGCGGAGTCAAAGTTCTGCATTACAACTTTAACATTTTTCAAATGTACACTAACATTTAAATAAAGTTTACAGATTTCAGTGTGTTTAGACAGCTAACCACCAGGTTAAAAATTCAATTATGAATTTGTTAGTGATGCTGGGAATTTATGTCATCTTACTGTTTTCCTTTGAAAAGTAAAGGGGGTTCAATGGATTGATCAGACCTCATGCTCACACATCCATCAGACGTTGTTGAACTTGGTGTCTTCAATCTGAAATACATTTTGCAATTTTAGCAAATGTTTTAATAATAACACTTTGCCTTCTATTTGACATGCAAATTTAGTCACAAAATGTAGGATGTAGACCCTGGAGGCTTTCCACTGGGGAACAAAAACCCAACAAAATATTTCATATAATGGGGGGGGGGCTCACATTACAAAGTGATATACACACAAATCATTCCTGCAAAGTTGACTCTCATTTGATTTCTTAGTGAGATGTGTGCAGTTAATTATGAGGTGTTCAAACAATGTGTCATGTTGAATTCATGTCATCTTACTGTTTTCCTTTGAAAAGTAAAGGGGGCTCAATGGACTGATCAGACCTCACGCTCAAACATCCATCAGACGTCGATGATTTCGGTGTCTTTAATCTGAAATACATTTTGCAATTTTAGAACATTTTGCCTTCTATTTGACATGCACATTTAGTCACAAAATGTAGGATGTAGACCCTGGTGGCTTTCCACTGGGGAAGAAAACACAACAAAATACTTCATATAATGTGTGTGTGTGTGTGTGTGGGGGGGGGGGGGGGGGGGGGGGGGTCATATAACAAAGTAATATACACACAAATCTTTCCTATAAAGCTGACTTTCTTAGTGAGATGTGTGCAGTTCATTATGTGGTGTTCAAACAACACATCGTCGTGTTGAATTTATGTCATCTTACTGTTTTTTGAAAAGTAAAGGGGGTTCAATGGAATGATCAGACCTCATGCTCACACATCCATCAGACGTCGTTGAACTTGGTGTCTTCAATCTGAAATACATTTTGCAACTTTAGCAAATGTTTTAATAATAACACTTTACCTTCTATTTAACATGCACATTTAGTCACATTATTTTGACTTTAAACCCTCCTTTTAACACTTAAATACAACCCAACCGCAATCCACAAGCAGATTATTACAATTGGAAATCAGGCTTTCTTGTACCACGTCAATCATTATCTCATTTTGGTGAACAATGGGGCTCAGCAAAAGCAACCTTTTTTCATAACTATAACATTTTCAAATGCATTTTTAATGGAAAACACTGCCTCAATTTATGTCTTTCCACTTTTTCCACTCATTATCCACTCATGGTATTAAATCCTCTTATTGCTAAATGAGGTAAATGGCAAGCAAAGTTGCATTATATATTATTTGAATTGTGGTGGAAGATCTTCTTACCTTTTGCCCTTGTCCTTTGAGCTTGCAGAGTTGTCTTCTTTTCCAAGGAATATAGACCGGAGGCTCTTCACATTCACCCTGAAAAGTATTAAAACAGTGAAATCACTCTGCTGATATGACAATGCACTCGTTGTGTTATGTCCAATTGTCTGTCTCACTGTATGTACCGAGTACAGAGTTGAAGTGTAAATCTCAACGGCATTCTGTCAATCAAAATTCAGTGCAGTTAACTTTAAGATGATCTAAGTAAGGTCTGCGGACCAGTTGAAAAGACGAATGAAATATATGAATTATGATTACTATCAATTTCTGGTGGTTAAAGGTCAAAAGGAAATTATGGATTCTTACCCTACATTGTCCTCCTTCGAACAGTCCATCACTTTTTTGACTAAGGAGTCAGTTGCAGTTTAAGCCTCTATCCACCTTTGGACCATACTTCCAGTGGACCATTAGAGATGAGTATTAACCTGCAGATGTCAAGTATCACGTATCAAAACCTAAAATTAGTATCAATAGCTCATTATCAGCCAACATTGAACATTTATGATGAGACGTCCATGCAATTCAAGTGTGATAGTAATTACTGTAATAGTTGCGTATTGTTCTTGAATCAGGATTTGGCTTGGAACCACCACTATTTAAATATTGTTGTAGTAGTAGGCCTCGCACAGAAGTTCAACACTCTGAAGGCTGGGATGAACAGGAACTAAAACACACACACACATGTCAGAAAAGACTTAATCTTCCTGCTGTAAATTGGCCTGTGTCGTTATAATGTTGACATTATCAACAAGTACAGAGCGTGCTGGACTGAGCAAGGGCAGGTGTATGAATGAGTGGTTCTAGGCATAGCTGGGTATCGACATGGTGACTTGACGACATAACTTTAAATCTACTGGAATGGAGGAGTGGGAGTTCCAGGGATGGAAGAAGTAGCCTATCCAAATCCCTTACTTAAATTAAAGTAGCAATAACACGCTGTAAGAACATTCCACCACAAGTAAAAGTCAAAAATGTCCAAAATTATTATCAGCAGGATATACTTTAGTATCAAAAAGAAAAGTACTCATTCTGTGAAATGGCTTGTTACAAAGAAGGATATACAACCCGCATTTATTTTTAACAAACTGGCAACCAAAACATTGTCTCTGTTAATAGCCAATTGGTAATCTATAAAGGCTTAATAAAATGATTTAATAACTACTATTAAAGCCATTGGTATTATCAATTTGTAGTTAGCAGAGAGGACTGCAATGCAGGAGAAATATTCCATTGCAAAATAAAAAACAGTGTTTGGTGAAATGCACTGGGGAGACCCATTTACATTTATATATTACTAGTTTGAAATTGTATTATATCTGCAAACCATTTACTTATAATGTAATCCAATATAATCCATGCAATTGTGATCCCTCTAGTAGTATGCAAACATAGTTTTTAGGAGACAGGGTTGGACAGAGGCACCAACAGTACTGCACCAGAGCACACTAACAAAAAAGTTATCATTACACATGTAATTATGATTAAAAGACAATATCACTTGCATTGTCACATGACACAAATAACTATTCAAAATGTGACTTGGAGAGAATCAGTTTTAAAAATCCAATATACACTTTATACAAATAGCCTACCTGAAAGAGTCTCCTTGTGCGCAGTGAGTAAAAAAAGAGCTGAGTGTGTTGTGTTGGAGAGCATAGAGTTGAATAGAAGGAAGAAGAAAAGGAAGGTCTGCATATCACCTACAATCTCATTGGCAATTTACTGACCTCTGCCTCATAAGTTTAATATGTAACTAGTTCCCATGCCAGCAGAAGGCTGTCAGCCAGGTCTGTGAGAAATGAACATGGAAATGTGTAAAGATTACATCTGTACAACATCACTGTATGGAAACCCAAAGTGTTCAGTGAAAAAAATCATACAAATGAATTGTTTGGAGGAGTTGTTCATTTCTGTGTACTGTGTTTATTTGAAGCAGCAGCTAGTTAGGTGATTCAGAATAACTTAAACATTGTTGTATGTTATAGTTTACAGCTGCTAACTGGCTCATTCTGGCAGCAGTTGTTGAACTTGTTAGCAGACGGGCATGTGATTGGTTATAAGGTGGGCCATGAAAAGTGACATTATGAAATAAAAATGAATGAATGATTTATATACTTTACACAATGTACTCATGTAAGTATTTTCACTGTGTCGTGTTGAAATTCAATGTGTGTGTTTATGTGTATGTGTGTGTTCAAGTTCCACAAATAATAAAGTATGACAACAGATTTATGATGATTCATTTCCTCGATGCATAGGTTTAAATAACATCACATGAACTTCTGCTGCAGAGCAAAAATATGATTATTTGGGTTCTGTCTCAAAAATAACTCATTCACAAAACACACTCTGAACACAGACATGATATTTTTAAGTGAATGATATATATTTTTCAGCTGACATCATTAAGAGGAGAACAAATGGGATCTCAATTATCCAATCAATATTGTGTTTCTGATTACTGACAGTAGGGTGCATGTGTTTATGTTTATGTAAACAGAGAATGACTGACCACAGGTTGTGTGTTAAAGTAAAGTAGTTGGCAAATACTTTTGTTATATTACCCTCTCTGAGGAGAGGTGTCAGTGTACATGGAGTTGCTCCCACACAGCAGTGCAGCCGAACTGAGAACTCACCACCCACCTGTTTGAGTGGGTGGGGTAGTACAGATAGACAGACATATGAATGCACACACAGATAGAGGGAGTGTGTGTGTGTGTGTGTGTTTGTGTGTGTGTGTGTGGGTGTGTGTGTGTGTGTGTGTGTGTGTGTGTGTGTGTGTGTGTGTGTGTTTATGTGGGTGTGCTGAAGATGACATCTTCCACACCCAGCTGTGGCTGACCGTCAGTGTCTATTTGAGTCTATATATACAAGTAAAAGGTCTAGTAAAAGTTATCTCACCTTTTAAGAAAAAATGTTTTTTGCTTTGTTTTACATATAATGAAGTAAGAGGTCTGCCCTTTGTTCCCTAAATAATGAAGGAGGTATGAATTAGGCACAGATTCAATTCAGTTTTCGTCACTGATGAGTAAGTGACCTAAATGGACTGCATGGTAAATGGTAAATGGATTTCATTTCTAGAGCATTTTTATCCAAAGTACAGTTTCCAGTTCCAGTGAGCTCCCATGCAAAGCACTTAGACCTATACTCTAATGCTGCAGGCACCACTTAGCTCATTGTCAGATTAATGAACCTGGGTCATCTG